>CM035298.1:12205685-12252017 GCA_020226075.1 Hydropotes inermis | reverse complement strand
TCAAAGTTTAAATGTTTTATACTTTAAGATTTTATGTCTGTATTATCTTTGGCTGCAAAGAACATAATCAATCTGATTTCAGTGTCAACTATCTGGTAATGCCTATGTGTAGAGTCTTCACTTGTGCTGATGTAAGAGGGTGTTTGCTATGACCACTGCATTCTCTTGGGAGAACTCCATTAGCCTTTGCTCTGCTTCATTCTGTACTACAAGGCTAAATTTGTCTGTTACTCCAGGTGTTTCTGGACTTCCTACTTTTGCATTCCAGTCCCCTATAATGAAAAGGACATCTTTCTGGGGTGTTAGTTCTAGAAGGTCTTGTAGGTGTTCATAGAACTGTTCAACTTCAGCTTTTTCAGCATTACTGGTAGGGACATAGACTTAATTACCACGATATTGAAAGGTTTGCCTTGGAAACAGAGATCATTCTGTCATTTATGAGATCACATCCAAGTACTTCATTTCAGACTCTTTTGATGACTATGATGGCTATTCAATTTCTTCTAAGGGATTCCTGTCCACAGTAGTAGATATAATGGTCATCTGAGTTAAATTAACCCATTCCAGTCCATCTTAGTTCTCTGATTCCTAGAATGTTGATGTTCACTCTAACCATCTTCTACTTGACCACTTCCAATTTTCCTTGATTCATGGACCTAACATTCCAGGTTCCAGTGCAATATTGCTCTTTATAGCATTGGACCTTGATTCTATCACCAGTCCCATCCACGACTGAGTGTTGTTTTTGCTTTTGTTCCATCCCTTCATTCTTTCTGGAGTTATTTCTCCACATATCTCCAGTGGCTTATTGGGCAGCTACTGACCTATGGAGTTCATCTTTCAGTGTCCTCTATTTTTGGCTTTTCATACTGCTCATTGGGTTCTCAAGTTAAGAATACTGGAGTCATTTGCCATTCCGTTCTCCAGTTGACCACATTCTGTCAGACTTCTCCCACATGCCCCATCCATCTTGGGTGGACCTACACTGCATGGCTTAGTTTCATTGAGTTAGAAAAGGCTGTGGTCCATGTGATCACAAATTAACTAAATGACCTAAATCAAATGTGAGCTAAATGAAATCCCTTATGACTATAGTGTGGAAGTGAGAAAAAAATTTAAGGGACTAGATCTGATAGACAGAGTGCATGATGAACTATGAATGGAGGTCCATGACATTGTACAGAAGATAGGGATCAAGACCATCCCCAATAAAAAGAAATGTAAAAAAGCAAAACAGCTGTCTGAGGAAGCCTTACAAATATCTGTGAAAAGAAAACAAGTGAAAAGCTAAGGAGAAAAGGAAAGATATACCCATTTGAATGCAGAGTTCCAAAGAAAGGCAAGGAGAGATAAGAAAGCCTTGCTCAGTGATCAGTGCAAAGGAATAGAGGAAAACAATAGAATGGGAAAGACTAGAGATCTTGTCAAGAAAATTAGAGATACCAAGGGAAAATTTAATGCAAATATAGGCTCAATAAAGGACAGAAATGGTATGGACCTAACAGAAGCAGAATATATTAAGGTGAGGTGGCAAGAATGCACAGAAGAACTGTACAAAAAAGATCTTCACCACCCAGATCATCACGATGGTGTGATCACTCACGTAAAGACAGATATCCTGAAATGTGAACTCAAGTGGGCCTTAGGAAGCATTAATACAAACAAAGCAAGTGGAGGTGATGGAATTCCAGTTGAGCTATTTCAAATCCTAAGCATTTTCTAAAATAACTTTAACCAACTAAATTCATCTGAATAATTCAGGATAAGATAAAGTTAGCACACTGCAGAGCAGATGACAACAACAAGATGTAGCCTTCATTTAACCAAGTGAATCTGAGAATACTTATTCTTTGGTTTCATAGGGTATGAATCTTAAGTGTGCAGTAAGTAGCATTAACAGAATATTGAGTCTCCATGAGCAAAGTGAGAATAGTATGAATCAACCATTCAGATCTCCTGATATGTGCAAGCTGCTCTTTTACGTGTTGCTGATATTGTGGTAAACAAATAAACAAAAAAGGCCCAGTCCCTGCTTTATCCTGCATATATTATACAAGAATGACAGAAAGGGAAAAATAAACATTTACATAGATAACGTGGTTTCAAGATGGGATAAATGCTTGTAGGGATTAGAAAAAAAAAAGGTAAGGGTTTTACAATAAACTGAGGCTTCTATCTTAAATACAGTGGTTTAACATGTATTATTGAGAAAAGTGAAACTTGAGCAGGAAATCAATTTAAATGAAAAAAGAACATATGCTATGAGGACATATAAAGGGAAGAGTGTTCCAGACAGAAAGCAAATCAAGTATGCATCCATGAAACACAAACTCCTAAGCATCTTCAGAAAAGCAAGAAATTAGTGAGACCAGGGAAGACTGACTTTTCTTAAAAAATAAATATAGTAGGTATGACATGAGATTCCTCCTACTAAAGCATCGACCAAGAGCGGGATTTTTTCACTGCACCTAAACATTCATTGCTGGAGGAGGGCATGGCAACCCACTCCAGTATTCTTGCTGGGGAAATCCTCATGGACAGAGGAGTCTGGCGGGCTACAGTCCAGCATCACAGAGTCGGACACAACTGAGTGACTAAGCGCAGCACAAACATTCATCATGCCTGAAACTTGTCCCATTTTCCTGAAAATTTTGCCTCTGCCTTGAAAGTTACTTGAGATGCAAAATCAGTATATATAGACAGTAGCTCTAAGGATCATTAGGAAAAATATGGATTTTCCAGAAGACAGACTAAATCATTAGTGAATTCTATTTTGGAAAGGTGGTCATCTGAATCAAAGATAATTATGTGTCACATTTGACTCACTGTAAAGTAAATTCAGGCAAATGACATTTGGGTTCTAATTATGTGGACTGTCTTTATTATCTTGATAGCTTCCTAAAGGATGAGACTGAGTTGGAACCATATGATTTGAAACATCAGATATTTGTTAATATCTAAATTATAACAAATCTGCCCATTTTTATCAAGATAATTGTTGTCATCTAATACAGTATAATTTATGATGCTTGCTGACATGATTTTGCAATTCTCATAACATTTGACTTCCATGTAATTTAGTGGCAAGAATATTGTACTGAGAGTTAAGTACAATAACTACACGGCATGATTCATAGTTTCACTGACTTAGAGAAGGCTGTGGTCCATGTGATCAGTTTGTTTAGTTTTCTGTGATTATGGTTTTCATTCTGTTTGTGCACTGAGAAATAAGAATAAGCATAAGAAACTTATGGAAGCTTCCTGATGGGAGAGATTGACTGTGGGCGAAACTGGGTCTTGTACTGATGGGTGGGGGCCATGCTCAATTCAGTTCAGTTCAATCACTCAGTCATGTCCAACTCTTTGCAACCCCATGGAAAGCAGCACACCTGACTTCCCTGTCCATCACTAACCCCTGGAGTTTACCCAAATTCATGTCCATTGAGTTGGTGATACCATCCAACCATCTAATCCTCTGCCTTCACCTTCTCCTCCCACCTTCAATGTTTCCCAGCATTGGGGTCTTTAAATGAGACAGCTCTTCACATCAGGTGGCCAAAGTATTGGAATTACAGCTTTAACATCAGTCCTTACATTGAACACTCAGGACTAATTTCCTTTAGGACGGGCTGGTTGTATCTCCTTGAAGTCCAAGATACTGTCAAGAGTCTTCTCCAACACCATAGTTCAAAAGCATCAATTCTTCAGTGCTTAGCTTTCTTTATAGTCCAACTCTCACATCCATGCATGAGTACTGGAAAACCCATAGACTTGATGAGATGGACCTTTGTTGGCAAAGTAATGGCTCTGCTTTTTAATATGCTGTCTAGGTTGGTCATAACTTTCCTTCCAAGGAGTAAGCATCTTTTAATTTCATGGCTGCAGTCACCATGTGCAGTGATTATGGAGCCCAGAAGATAAAGTCTGCCATTGTTTCCATTGTCTTTCCATTTATTTTTCATGAACTGATGAGACCGGATGCCATGATCTTAGTTTTCTGAATGTGGAACTTTAAGCCAACTTTCTCACTCTTCTCTTTCACTTTCATCAAGAGGGTCTTTAGTTCTTCTTCAATTTCTGCCATAAAGGTGGTGTCATCTGCATATCTGAAGTTATTGATATTTCTCCCAGCAATCTTGATTCCAACTTGTGCTTCATCCAGCCCAGCGTTTCTCATGACGTACTCTGCATATAAGTTAAATAAGCAGGGTGGCGATATATAACACTGACATACACTTTTTTTTTTTTCCTATTTGAAACCAGTCTGTTGTTCCATGTCCAGTTCTAACTGTTGCTTCCTGACCTGCATACAAGTTTCTCAAGAGGCAGGTCAAGTGGTCTGGAATTCCCATCTCTTTCAGAATTTTCCACAGTTTCTTGTGATCCACACAATCAAAGGCTTTGGCATAGTCAATAAAGCAAAAGAGATGTTTTTCTAGAAGTCTCTTGCTTTTTCCATGATCCAGCAGATATTGGCAATTTAATCTCTGGTTCCTCTGCCTTTCCTAAAACCAGCTTGAACATCTGGAAGTTCACAGTTCATGTATTGTTGAAGCCTGGTTTGGAGAATTTTGAGCATTACTTTATTAGCATGTGAGATGAGTGCAATTGTGCAGTAATTTGAGGATTCTTTGGCACTGCCTTTCTTTGGGATTGGAATGAAAACTGACCTTTTCTAGACCTGTGGCCACTGCTGAGTCTTCCAAATTTGCCAGCATATTGAATGAAGCACTTTCACATCATCATTATTTAGGATTTGAAATACCTCAACTGGAGTTCCACAACCTCTACTAGCTTTGTTCATAGTGATGCTCCCTAAGGCCCACTCGGCTTCCCATTCCAGGATGTGTGTCTCTAGGTGAGTGATCAATCAATCTTTAATCCTTCTTTATTTATTTATTTATTTTTTGTGGATGGGCTGGGCTGTATTCCTTTCCTGTCATTTGATCTAATACCAAACTATTGTGTGAGTAATGAAATTACCTTCAAATTAGGAAATGAATATGTCAAGGCTGTATATTGTCATCCTGTTTATTTAACTTATATTCATAGTGCATCATGCAAAATGCTGGGCTGGATGAAACACAAGCTAGAATGGAGACTGATGGGAGAAATATCAATGACCTGAGATATGCAGATGACACTACACTTATGACAGAAAGCTGAGAACTCAAGAGCCTCTTAATGAAAATGAAAATGGAGAGTGAAAAAAATTGGCTTAAAACTCAATATTTAAAAAACTAACTTCATGGCATCTGGTCCCATCACTTCAAAGGAAATAGATGGGAAAACAATGGAAACAATGAGAGACTATTTTCTTGAGCTCCAAAATCACTGCAGATGCTGACTGCAGCCATGACATTAAAAGACACTTACTCCTTGGAAGAAAAGCTATGACCAACCTAGACAGCATATTAAAAAGCAGAGGTATTACTTTGCTGGGAAAGGTTCATCTAGTCAAAGCTATGTTTTTTCTAGTAGTTGTGTATATATGTGAGATTTGGATCACAAAGAAAGCTGAGCACTGAAGAACTGATGCTTTTGAACTGTGGTGTTGGAGAAAATTCTTGCGAGTCCCTTGGTCTGCAAGGAGATCCAACCAGTCCATCCTAAAGGAAGTCGGTCCTGAATATTCATTGGAAGGACTGATGTTGAAGCTGAAACTCCAATACTTAGGCCACCTGATATAAAGAACTGACACATTGGAAAATACCCTGATGCTGGGCAAGATTGCAGGCTCCAGGAGAAGGGGGCAACAGAGGATGAGATTGTTGGATGACATCACAGACTCGATGGATGTGACTTTGAGCAAGCTCCAGATCTGGTGATGGGCAAGGAAGTCTGGCATGCTCCAGTCCTTGGGGTCACAAAGAATGGGACACGACTGAGCAAGTGAATTGAACTGAACTTAGGTTTGTTAGTTTCTGAAGAAGCAAAATATATTTATTGCAACTTGAATAAAAATGATTTATGCTGATATATACAATGATTATCTAACATGACATCAGATCAAACATTAGTCATCACTGTTTCCTAGGAAGTATCATGGGATTTGAAATTGTAATTGTGCATTCTTCTTTATTTGTTTGTTCTATTTTTACTTATGGAAATCCAAGATTATTGCCTTTATTTTAAGGTTTTCTTCTTATATTACTTTATTGGACATTGGAAAACTTTCTAACTTTATTGTCTTTGTGTTCTCATAATTTTTACTTATTTTATTTTTTAATACATTTGGTTTTCATTGTCTTATAGTTTGTATAAATAAAGAAAAACAAATGTATCTTAACCATATAGGAAACATCAATGATTTGTTAACTTTTTGTGTTAAAGCATGTTGTGTATATATTGTTGGAGAAGGGTCAGCAATCTATGGATCAGAGACCAAAACTAGTTGGCTACAAATTGTGTGTGATCAATGTGCTAAATTAAAAAAGAAAAAAGTTTAAATGACTGAAAAAGAATAATAAAATAAGAATGATATATTATGGAAATAAGAATTATAAGAAATTAAAATTCCAATTTCCAGAATATTTTACTGCAGTGCAGTAAAGTATTGTGCTTATTGTATAATGAAACTGGACACTATACTAGTCCTCACATCATTCCCAGATCACTGGAAAACAATAGTGTGAATTTTTTTTTTTAAATATTCAATGAAATATTTCATCATATTTGAATTTATCCACAGAACATTTTAAAAAGTGAAAATGAAGCCTAAAACAAAGCAATTTTATGATCAGGTCATTTTTGCTAAACCAAGGAATATGCTTGCTGATTAGTTCTTTAAATGGTATTTGATTGCAAAAGCCAGAGAAATGTGGAACCACTGCAAGTGAGATTATTTTCAAAGACATTGAATAAAGTATAATGCAAGATAACTTCAAGGGAAGTCTGCTATGATGTATTAAAGTGACTGTGGGGAAAATATGTATAAAAAAAGTATATGTGAAAAAATTCTCAAACTTTTTCACAAAGTAAAGTAAAAGTTTACGTGGGCATGCATGCTCAGTCACTCAGTTGTGTTTGACTCTTTGATAACCCATGGATTGAAACCTGCCAGGCTTCTCTCTCCATGTCATTTTCCAGGCAGAATAATGGAGTGGGTTGCCATTTCCTACTCCAGGGGATATCCCTGACCCAAGGATCAGACCTGTGTCTGCTTATAGTTATTCCTTCATTATTCTGGAGTAGATTGTGTGAAAAATATTTGAATCTATCATGTGGAATTGACTGACAGTGAAAAAAATTCAACCACTCTGATAGACTCACACTTCATTAATTCCATGGTTATTTTGCCAAAACTGAAGCTAGGTAGCCTTACTTGTGTTAAGAGTGTTTTTGCTTTTTCCTGAAAGAGAACCACCCTCAACCATCAATGGTGTATACTAAGTTGCTTTGGAAATGCTATTGCTGCCAACTTGATATTTCTTAATGAATTTATACCAAACTTACAAAGCAAAATAGCACATACATGTGAAACTGACACTGTAGTAAAGTCATCGGGACAACTCACATTTCTAGAATCAGAGATAAAGTCAAGTTGCTTTATGTACTTTTCATGTTCTCCAAGTTAAAACAAAAAACAAGTTCCCCATCTCCCAACTAATTTGGAGCCAGATTTATCTTGTGAACTCCCTACTGTTCTAGAAGCATGTTTTAGACCTCAATGAAAGTCCAAAGGCAATGGTTGTATTTCAAAAACCATTCCACTGTGCAACTAAGGGGCTTCTACAAAACTTCACTTAGATGTGATTAATCTTCAATGTTTTAGTGTCTCCTGTGAAAGTATGGGTCAGCAGTGGCCTGCCACAGAGATGGGGGCTCTGGGTGCAGCAGACCTGGGTATGGCATAAGCCCTCTTGGTGGAGAGTGCCAGAAAACCCACCATAGAGCCACCAGAACTTTATTCAGGGCTGGATAGACAGACTCTTGGAGGGCACAAACAGAATCTTGTGCCAAGCAGGACCCAGGAGAAAGGAGGAGTGGCCCCACAGGAGACTAACCCAGACTTGCCCGAGCATGTTGAGGAGCCTCTGGTGGAGGCGTGAGTTGACAGAGGCATGCAGAAGGGTCAGGGGCACTGAGTGCCACAGTGCATGCCTGGCACCTTGTGAAGATCATTATTATCTTCATTATCTGCACCATAGTTTGGCCTCAGGTCAAACAGCAGGGAGGGAACATAGCCCCAACCATCAACAGAAAGTTGGAATACAGAGTTACTGAGCATGGACCCGCCAATCAGAACAAGACCCAGTTTCCCCCTCAGTCAGTCTGTCCCATCAGGAAGCTTCCATAAATCTTTTATCCTTATCCTTATCCATCAGAAAGCAGATAGAATAAAAACCACAGTCACAGAAAACTAAACAAACTGATCACATGGACCACAGCCTTCTCTAACTCAATGAAACTATGAGCCATGCTGTGTAGGGCCACCCAAAATGGACGAATCATGGTGGAGAGTTCTGACAAAATAAGGTCCCCTGGAGAAGGGAATGGAAAACCACTTCAGTATTCTTGCCTTGAGAACAACATGAACAGTATGAAAAGGCAAAAGATAGGACACTGAAAGATGAACTCCCCATGTCAGTAGGTGTCCAATATACTGCGGGAGATCATTAAAGGAATAACTCCAGAAAGAATGAAGAGACAGGGCCAAAGCAAAAACAACGCCCAGTTGTGGATGTGACTGATGATGGAAGTAAAGTCTGATACTATAAAGAGCAATATTGCATTGGGACCTGGAATGGGTCCATGTATCATGGCAAATTGGAAGTGGTCAAACAGGAGATGGAAAGAGTGAACATCCACATCTGAGGAATCAGTGAACTAAAATGGACAGGATTGGGTGAATTTAACTCAGATAACCATTGTATCTACTACTGTGGGCAAGAATCCCTTAGACAAAATGAAGTAGCCATCATAGTCAACTAAAGAGTCCTAAATACAGTACTTGGATGCAGTCTCAAAAATGTCAGAATGATCTCTGTTCATTTCCAAGGCAAACCATTCAACACCAGAGTAATCCAAGTCTATATCCAGACTAGTAATGCTCTAGAAGCTGAAGTCAAATGGTTCTATGAAGACCTACAAAATTTTCTAAAATTAACACCCCCAAAAAATGTCCTTTTCATTATAGGGGACTGGAATACAAAAGTAGGAAGTCAAGAGATACCTGGAGTGGCAAATTTGGCCTTGGAGTACAAAATGAAGCAGGGAAAAGGCTAACAGAGTGTGTGTTAGTGCCAAGAGAAGGCACTAGTCATAGAAAACACCCTCTTCCAACAACACAAGAGAAGTCTACACATAGACATCACCAGATGGTCAATACTGAAATCGGACTAATTACATTATTTTCAGCCAAAGATGGAGAAGTTCTATACAGTCAGCAGAAGCAAGACCAGGAGCTGACTGTGGGTCAGATCATGAATTCCTTATTGCCAAATTCAAACTTAAATTGAAGAAAGTTGGGAAAACCATGAGACCATTCAGGTATGACCGAAATCAAATCCCTTATGATTATACATTGAAAGTGACAAATAGATTGAATGAGTTGGATCTGATAGACAAGATGCCTGAAGAACTATGGACAGAGGTTCATGACATTGTACAAGAAGCAGTGATCAAGATCATCCCCAAGAAAAAGAAACACAAAAAGTCAAAATAGTTGCCTGAAGATGCCTGACAATAGCTGAGAAAAGAAGAGAAGCTAAAGGCAAAGAAGAAAAAGAAGGTATATCCATTTGAATGCAGAGTTCCAAAGAATAGCAAGGAGAGATAAGAAAGCCTTCCTCAGTGATCAGTACAAAGAAATAGAGGAAAACAACAGAATGGGAAAGACTAGAGATCTCTTTAAGAAACTTACTGAAATTTCATGCAAAGACGGACACAATAAAGGACAGAAATGGTAGGGGCCTAGCAGAAGCAGAAGATATTAAAAAGAGGTGGCAATAATACACAGAAGATATGTACAAAAAAGATCTTCATGACCCAGATAAACACGATGGTGTGACTACTAACCTAGAGCCAGACATCCTGGAATTGGAAGTCAAGTGAGCCTTAGGAAGCATCACTACGAACAAAGCTAGTGGAGATGATGGAATTTCAGTGGAGCTATTTTAAACCCTAAAAGATGATTCTGTGAAAGTGCTTCACTCAATATTCCAGCTAATTTGGGAAACTCAGCAGTGGCCACAGAACTGGAAAATGTCAGTTTCCATTCCAATCCCAAAGAAAGGCAATTACAAAGAATGTTCAAAATACCACATAATTGCACTCATCTCACACAGTAGCAAAGTAATACTCAAATTCTCCAAGTCAGGCTTCAGCAGTACATGAACTGTGAACTTCCAGATTTTCAAGCTGGTTTTAGAAAATGCAGAAGAACCAGAGATCAAATCACCAACATCTGTTTGATCAACCAAAAAGCACGAGAGTTCCAGAAAAATATTACTGCTTTATTGACTATGCCAAAGCCTTTGACAGTGTGGATCACAGCAAACTGTGGAAAATTCTGAAAGAGATGGGAATACCAGAGCACCTGACCTGCCTCCTGAGAAATCTATATACAGGCCAAGAAGTAACAGTTAGAACTGGGCATGGAACAACAGACTGGTTCCAAATTGGGAATGGAGTATGTCAAGGCTGTATATTGTCACCCTGCTTATTTAACTTATATGAAGAGTACATCATGTGAAATGCCGGGCTGGATGAAGCACAGGCTGGAATCAAGATTGCTGGGAAAAATATCAGTAACTTCAGATATGCAGATGACACCACCCTACTGGCAGAAAGTGAAGAACTAAAGAGCCTCTTGATGAAAGTGGATGAGGAGAGAGAAGAAGTTAGCTTAAAACTCAGCATTCAGAAAATGAAAATCATGGCATCTGGTCCCATCAGTTCTTGGCATATATATGAGGAAACAATGGAAGCAGTGACCTACCTTATTTTCTTGGGTCCAAAATCACTGTAGATGGTTACTACAGCTGTGAAATTAAAAGATGTTTCTTCTTGGAGGAAAAAACATGACCAACCTAGACAGCAAGTCAAAAAGCAGAGACATTATTTTGCCAACAAAGGTCTGTCTAGTTAAAGTTATGGTTTTTCCAGTAGTCATGTATGGATGTGAGAGTGGACTATTAAGAAGCTGAGTGCCAAACAATTGATGCTTTTGAGCTGTGGTGTTGGAGAAGAGAATACCTTGGACTGAAAGGAGATACAACCAATCCATCTTAAGGAAATCAGTCAATGTAGGAGATAGGAAGAGTAAAAGAAAAACAGGCCCTGGCAAGCACCCCAATAGAAATTTATTATTATTGATAAACAGGATGCTCTAAGGTATGAGACTCTTGGAACATGTCCAGAGGGAACATTTCATAATATTGAAAATAAGATATGATCCTGGGGTTGGAAAACTGCCCCTGGACTGTTTCCTGACTGGTGTTTCAGAGTCACATGTTTTACTTATGTGGTGGAAAATATATAGATAAGAATATTACTCTTAGTTATTGATTTGGTATTGATTACTGTTCCTTAGTTACTCAATGGTTAATACCACTTTGTTCTTTGGCCCTGAAGGCCACATGAGTTATAGCTTAACCCCCCACATATTCTTCCTTCACGGGCAAAAGTATAATAAAGCTGGCTTGGATTCAGTTTCTGCACCTTCACCTTGGAGCAGGGTTGGTCCTCTGATCCTCACTTTTCTCTGAATTCTTGCATCTTGTTTCTCATTCTCCCACCATATGGCACTTTCAGAAACTCTGTTTCTCCAGTAGGTCTTGACACGTCATAAATATTCATTAGAAGGACTGAATATGAAGCTGAAACCCCAATACTCTGGCCATCCGATGGGAAGAACTGACTCACTAGTAAATACCCTGATTCGAAATATTGAGGTCAGGAGAGAAGTGGATGACAGAAGATGAGATGACTGGATGGCATCACCAGCTGGATGGACGAGTTTCAGTAAGCTACAGGAGTTGGTGATGGAGAGGGAAGCCTGGCCTGCTGCAGTTATTGGGGTCCTAAAGAGTCAGAGACAACTCAGTAACTGAACTGTACTGAACTGAATTTTCAATATTAAGGCATGCTAAGTGAGAGGCTTCAAGAGAAGATTTTAATAAAATTCTGTAAATGTTTTACAAGGAATCATATGCTCATGGGTTGATAATGGTATCTGGAAATGCCTATCCATGTAGATGAAATCATTTGAGTTTATTGGTTAGATTAGTTAAAAAAAAAAAAAAGTTCTGCAGGTTGCAGTTAACACTGTTTTAACTTAAGTCACTTTAGATTGAGCCGTCTGTTGTTTAAAAATGTAAACATACACACTGCTATAGTCCAGAACCTACTTTTTGAAATGTATATCAAGGATTTCTGCAAGTACATCTTAAGAAATACTTTAATAAATGGTAAACTACACTTTCAGTGTGGCTCTAAACTACATTTTCAGTCTTTTCTTTACTCATCCTCTGGAATGTGGTTCTAGACCTGTTAACTTCACCTATTAATGGTATTCTCCAACAAATCACTTAATCTCTCCTAAACTGAGTTTCATACTCATTTCCATTTCAATTTCATTTCCAATCTCCCTTAAGGGGTTGTTTATAGAACTGAATTTGCATAAACACTTAATTTTAGATATCTCTGCTCCTTTATACTTTATATATTTCTGTCTCCTCCCTAGGCCTTGGGTTTACCCAGCACACGTTTCCACATTTTGAAATTATTATTATAATTTTATACTTAAGAACTATTTCAAGTGTTGCCATTATTAAAGTCTTCAAAAAATATTTGAAATTCCACTCCTTACTCTGATCATTTAAGCAATTATGATTGTAACTGGCAATTATGATTCCTGGGTAGAAAATATCCCCTGGAGGAGGAAATGGCAACCCACTCCAGTATCTTGCCTGCAAAATTCCATGGACAGAGGAGCCTGGTGAGCTATAAGTTCATGGGGTCTCAAAGAGTTGGACATGACTGAGTGACTAAGTATACACACACATTCCAATTATAATGCAATGAAATAGTGTGCCACCTATTTTTTATGTTGGCACTTATTTTTGTCACTATTTCTATTACATGCTTCTAGTTTTACTTACTTTCTCTGAACATCTAGAGTCTAGAACCCCTGTAGCTCAGATTTCTCTAGATTGTGCATGGGACCAAGTGTATTAATCATACACATATTTTCTGGATTTGAATTAACAAACATAAGTGAGGGACAGAGACTGTATACTCTTTATAATATACTTAAACAAATAGAAAGGATAGCAGATTGTGCTCATGCTAAAATAACCACAATTAAAAGTAAAGTTTAATGTTAATTTTAGTTTATTTATATTAATTGAGAGTTACCTACAAAATCATTCTTCTAAATGTAAATTATTTTATAGGTTTATTTATGTCAATTCTTGCTCTTAAAACATTACTATATTTATCATATATCATAGTCTTAATATATATCTTAAAATACTGTCACTCACTGAGCTACTTTTCACAGTAATAAAATTTTCTATAAAATAGAACATGACAAATACAAAGCCCTAGGGCATTTTTCCACATACTCATTCCTGTACTTTGTTGTGAATAGTACATTTTATAGAATTATTTGCGTTTCCTTTCATTATAAATAAACAACCCAGATAATCATGTCATCCTTAAACACATCACCTCAGGCTTATTAAAGGACATTCACACTCTGCCTCCTGCTTCATATTTAGAACCCTGGTGTCACTTTTCATAAATTGTACCTTGAGTAATCACACAATCAGTGAGCTAACTGTTTCTATACTAAGGACTACATACTTAATCCTTGAACTCAGGCACTACTCTTTGTGCACTATTAAGTTAAGAGACTGCCTAATGAAATATGCAAAGCACTCCCTGTTAATTTAATTTTACAAAATTTGCATTCAGTTACAAGATGAAAACTACATATATACAGACAACAGTTACTTTGTCATGTACTTTAGCCCTCTAAAATAAACACCCAAACAGGTTTTAGGCTTTAATTATAGATGTGGGCTTCCCAGGTGGTGCTGGTGGTAAAGAACCCGCCTGCCAATGCAGGAGACAGTGGGGTTTGATCCCTGGGTCAGGAAGATCCCTTGGAGGAGGAAATGGCAACCCACTCCAGAATTCTTATCTGGAGAATCCCATGAATGGAGTCTGGTGGACTACAGTCCACGGGGACACAACGAGATGGACAGGACTGAGTGATGAGCACACATATACATTATAGATGTATCTGAGAGTAAAGAAAGTACACTAATCAGAGAACTGCATAGCATAATGAATGACTGAATAAAATTTTTTGTCCCAAATTCTAATTTTCATGCCTCATTTCAAAACTTCAACCTAGATCATTAAAAGCACTGAAGACAAATTTCCTTAACATTATTGCAATGTTTTCATATGCAAAATACTATAACTAATATGGAAGTTTTTTTAAAAAAGTCTCAAATTAACATAGATATTGGCAATTATTGCTATTTTAAATTTATAAATGATTTATAACTTACAGAAGAAAATGCATAAAGAGCCTATAATTGTCTGGTGATGGTGGTTTAGTCGCTAAGTCATGTCCAACTCTTGAGACCCCGTGGACTGTAGCCTGCCAGGCTCCTCTGTCCATGGGATTATCCAGGCAAGAATACTGGAGTGGGTTACCATAATTGCTTAGGAGTAATAAAAGATTGTCTATGCTGGAAAATTTTCACAGTGTTATTTTGCCAAGTAGAATATATCAATAGAAGTATTTTTTTTCTCTCTGCTTAGTTTATCACCTTTCTCCTTTATATCATTATCTGCTCTTTGCTAATAGCTCTCACATAATAAACTTTTTTTTTCCCAAACACAGGCAGTATTTATTAAATGACTTTTATAAAGGTTGTCTGGTGTTATGTTGGGAATAGATAGCTATTTGTAATCCCACAGCTCAGCAGTAACATTAATTCTAAACTAAAGGTTGAAACTATAAATTTTTCCAATATCCCCTGCAGGAGGAGGAATTTTGCAATCAACAAAATTAAAACAATAATGCTATTTCATTATTGAAACAATCTAAAGTCATACACAGTTTATATTTCTTTTTAACCCAATGTATTATTGTTAGAATAGTATTGCCCATGATTTTCATGCATATACTCCAAAATTGATATATCTGATTTGAGTAAATTATTGTAGCTTTCCTTGACATTTTTTAGTAATCTCAAATTAAAGCATCCCTATAATGTAAATTAGACTTGATGAAAGTTATGTAATGTATAAATAGAAATCAGTTTATAATCATTACTATCTAATAAGATCATTACAATATAATAAGGTTGTCTTAGTTTTGATGCTCTCCAGAATGTTATTAATGTATTCAGCTACTGAGAAATGTTTACCTAAATTGAGAAGAACTCACTCTCACCTAAATTAGGAGGAAATTTATTCATAAGTTGTATGACTATAACTACTTCATGATCCTTGCCAATACCAAAAAAAAAAAAAAAAGACATAGGCAAGTTGTTGAACATGACAAATAATGTCAGCTACATAAGATATCAGGTCTTAACGATTTTCCTTCACATTTAGGATCATGTAGCACCACAGTTTTCCAAGGCTGAAGTGCAGAATTTTATGGAATTTATCAAATATGCTGTTCAGTTAGCATGCTTTTGTTTACAAATATAATACTTTAAATATCTGACCATAATGTTAAATACATAGCTAACAATTCTCTGACATGCTGCATATAGAAAAATGGGGTCTGTGTACCCTATCCTTACGGTTATCCCCAATAATGTAAAAGTAATACTTTGTGACTTCTAAGACTGAGTCATAAAAGGCCCTGCAGTTTCTGTCCTGTTTTGCCTTGTTCACTTTAACCCTTGAGTCACCATGCAAGAAGTTCAGTTACTCTGAAGCTTCCATGGCATGAGGAAGCCCAAGTCACATTGATATATGAAGAGGCAAAGTGCAGCCACGCTAGTTGACAGTTCCAGGTGAGTACAGCTTTTGATTCATCACAACTCAGGCGCATATTTGTGAAGAAATGGCTAGACAATTATACCCTCCAGGCATTCTATTCATGCTCAGCGTCACCAGGGCAGAAGAAGACAAATTATTTCCACCCAAATCCTTGACCCATAGACTCTGAGCACTTAGTAAACAATAGTTTGTCAGATTTGTTCATTAAATATCTGATAAATCAAATACTTAAAAAATTTACTACTTGGATTTTGGTAAAATATATTATGATAGAGAAAATTCTATGTACTAGTTTTTTACCTTTAAACTCCTGTACCCAAATAATACAGAGAATAACCACGTTTCTAGAACAGAGCATACCTGTTCTTATCTTCATCATAAAGTGATATGATATTGGATCATATAACTTTAAAGCAATTAAAAATTGAAATTTTGTTGCTTTAAACATTTCATCTATCCCTAAGTATGTATATAAAAACTTACCAACAGTTAATTACACCTATAAAAATGAAGACCAAAATATATATATATGAATGAGTTCTGCTTCTTTGTAAAAGCATAAGTGATACTGAATCCTGAACACAGAAACTAATTTAGAGGAGTTACCAAAATCCCATTAAGATTTTCTAAACTATCTTTGTATTGTTTTGGTTAAATTGCTGCTAATAATAAGCCTAAGCCAAGATAAATGTTAGTAAATGAAAAACTCTATGCATATATATTAAAATTTATATATATAGCAGGACTGAAGTGACTTAAGCAGCAGAAGTAATGTAAATATTTAAGAATGTGAAATGACTCAATATTTTAAATGTACTATTATTATACTTATTATTTCCATTAGCAAAGTTTAATTGAAATAACTTAAGGCTTATTCATAAATTTTATTTTTACTTGGAAGACAGTGGATATCAAATCACCATGATGTTTAGATATCAGCAGTTTCATTCAAAAATGATGTGACACTTTTATATTAAATTTTTGTTATTGAAATAAGCATTCAGTTCAGTTCAGTTACTCAGTCTTGTCTGACTCTTTGCAACTTCAAGGACTGAAGCATACCAGGTTTCCCTATCCATCACCAACTCCAGGAGCTTGCTCAAACTCAATGTCCACTGAGTCAGTGATGCTATCCAACCATCTAATCCTCTGTCATCCCCTTCTCCTCCTGCCTTCCATCTTTCCCAGCATCAGTCTTTGCCACTGAGTCAGTTCTTCACATCAGGTGGCCAAAGTATTGGAGCTTCAGCATCAGTCCTTCCAATGATTAATCAAGACTGATTTCCTTTAGGATTGTCTGGTTGGATCTCCTTGTAGCCCATGGATCTCAAGAGTCTTCTCCAACACCATAGTTAAAAAGCATCAGTTCTTTTGTGCTCAGGTTTCTTTATAGTCCAAATCTAACATTTATACATGACTACTGAAAAAAGCAGAGCTTTGACTAGACAGACCTTTGCCAGCAAAGTAATAGCTCTTCTTTTTAATATGTTGTCTAGTTTGGTCATAGCTTTTCTTCCAAGGAGCAAGTGTCTTTTGATTTCATGGCTACAGTCACCATCTACAGTGATTTGAAGCCCAAGAAAATAAAGTCTGTTAGTGTTTCCATTGTTTCCCCATCTATTTGCCATGAACTGATGGGACTGGATACCATGATCTTAGTTTTTTGAAAGCTGAGTTTTAAGCCAACTTTTTCACTCTCCTATTTCACTTTTACCAACAGGTTCTTTAGTTCCTCTTTCCTTTCTGCCATAAGGGTGGTGTCATCTGTCTATCTGAGGTTATTGATATTTTTCCTGGAAATCTTGATTCCAGCTTGTGCTGCATCCAGCCTGGCATTTCACATGATGTACTCTGCAAATAAGTTAAATAGTAGCACAGGATATGCTAAGAAGTTTGAATGCCAGAAAATTCAATTGCACTTTTATATCAATTAGAATGATGAATATTGACTAGCCTGTGAATCCCTATGCTACTCAATGAGCATTTGTCACCTGTTTACTTGGAAATCTTCCAGTGTTCTTATTTCTTTGTTTAGCCTTCATCTATTAACATTTACTCAGTAAATGGAATTGCCTTTTTTCGCTGGATTCCACTTCAGTTCTAGGATGAGAGTCAGCTAAAAAGCAAACATGCAACAGGAGAGAAAGCCAACTAAAATCAAAGAAAATTATGTCATTGTATCCCGTTTTTGCATTTCTTCACCTATTGCTTAGTTTCTGCTATTATGTCTTTAAACTACACTTCACATGAAGAATGGAAAAAAGAGGAGGGAGAAGGAGGAGGATATTGAAAAATATTCACAGATATCAATGGCAAGGGGAAAACAGTCTTCTTCAGGTAACATCATTTCTCATCTCATATTGTTTTTCATGGATTGATATTAGGGACTCTTATTTAACATTAGAAAAAACTTGCAAGAATTTTAAATAATAAACAAATATTCAGTTGGTCTGGAATTGGCCTTGGATGTGAGCATTTTTTTAAAGATTCCTGAATAATTTTAATGAATCACCATAGTTAAGAATACTGGAAAAGGTCAGTTTTCATTCCAATCCCAAAGAAAAGCAATGCCAAACAATGCTCAAACTACCACACAGTCACACTCATCTCAAATGCTAGTAAAGTAATGCTCAAAATTCTCCAAGCCAGGCTTCAACAATACATAAACTGTGAACTTCCAGATGTTCAAGCTGGTTTTAGAAAAGGCAGAGGAACCAGAGATCAAATTGCCAACATCCACTGGATCATCGAAAAAGCAAGAGAGTTCCAGAAAAAAACATCTATTTCTGCTTTATTGGCTATGCCAAAGCCTTTGTCTGTGTGGATCACCACAAACTGTGCAAAATTCTTAGAGATGGGAATATTAGACCACCTGATCTGCCTCTTAAGAAACCTGTATGCAAGTCAGGAAGCAACAGTTAGAACTGGAAATGGAACAACAGACTGGTTCCAAATAGGAAAAGGAGTATGTCAAGGATGTATATTGTCATTCTGCACATTTAACTTATATGCAGAGTACATCATGAGACATGCTTGGCTGGAAGAAGCACAAGCTGGAATCAAGATTGCTGGGAGAAATACCAATAACCTCAGATGTGCAGATAACACCACTCTTATGGCAGAAAGCGAAGAAGAACTAAAAAACCTCTTGACAAAAGTGAAAGATGAGAGTGAAAAAACTTGGTTTAAAGCTCAACATTCAGAAAACTAAGACTATGGCATCCCATCACTTCATGGCAAATAGATGGGGAAACAGTAGAAACAGTGGCTGACTTTATTTTGGGGGCTTCAAAATCACTGCAGATGGTGACTGTAGCCATGAAATTAAAAAACATTTACTCCTTGGAAGGAAAGTTATGACCAACCTAGAAAACATATTAAAAAGCAGAGACATTGCTTTGTCAACGAAGGTCCATCTAGTCAAGGCTATGGTATTTCCAGTAATTATGTATAGATGTGAGAGTTGGATTATAAAGAAAGCTGAGCACCAAAGAATTGATGTTTTTGAACTGTGGTGTTGGAGAAGATTCTTGAGAGTCCCTTGGACTGCAAGGAGATCCAACCAGTCCATCCTGAAGGAGATCAGTCCTGGGTGTTCATTGGAAGGACTGAGGCTGAAGCTGAAACTCCAATACTTTGGCCATCTGATGTGAATAATTGACTCATTAGAAAGGACCCTGATGCTGGGAAAGATTGAGGGCAGAAGGAGAAGGAGACGACAGAGGATGAGATGGTTGGATGGCATCACCGACTCAATGGACATGAGTTTGGGTGGACTCCGGGAGTTGGTGATGGACAGGGAGGCCTGGCATGCTGCGGTTCATGGGGTCACAAAGATTCGGACATGACTGAGTGAACTGAACTGAACTTATAGTCAAAAATCATACTGAAGAAACAATGACTCTTAACTATAGCGATTCAGTAAAATCATTCAGGAATCTTTATAAAAATTATTCACATCCAAGGTCCATTCCAGACCAATTGAATCAGATTGTCTTCAAGTAGAGAACACTCTTTAGTGTTTTATTATATATATTTATTATTTAAAATTGTTTTGTCTCTAATATTGTTCATAGTCTAGTGTTAAAGCTCATAGAGAAGAGAAGGCATACATCTATAAATAGTCAAAACTCCCAATAGTTAATACATATTTTGACATATCAACATTTGGATCTTAATCACAATATTGAGCATTCAGATGATTTTTTCTTGCATCTTGATAAACATTTTATCACTTTTAATATTTCTAAGCCCTTTATATTGAATAAATTTTCACAAAAATATTTTCTATGTAAGAAATAAGCTGTTCATATAGCTCAGTATTAGGAAAACACACAGTTCAGTCAAAAAGTGGGCAGACGATCTAAACAGACATTCCTCCAAAGAAGACGAACAGATGGCCAGTGAACATATGAAAAGATGTTCAACGTCACTAATTATTAGAGAAATGCAAATCAAAACTACAGAGAGGGATCACCTCATATAACTCAGAATGGACATCATCAATATATACAAAAAATATAAATAAATAAATGCTGGAGAGGATGTGGAGTAAAGGGAACACTTATACACTGTTAGTTGGAATGTAAACTGATACAGTCATTATGGAAAACATTATGGAAATTTCTTAAAAAAAAACAAAAACAAAAAAACTAGTGATGCAATTATCACATGACTTAACAACCCAACTACTGAGCACATACCCTGAGAAAACCATAACTGAAAAAGACACATGTACTCTAGTGTTTTGGGTTCTCTGGTGGCTTAGATATTAAAGAATCTGCTTGCAATGAAGGAGACCCAGCTTTTTATCCCCGGGTTGGGAAGATCCCCTGGAGAGTGAAGTGGCTACCCACTCTAGAGAACTCCATGGACAGAGGAGCCTAGTGGGCTACAGTCCATGGGGTTGCAGAGAGTTGGACACAACTTAGTGACTAACACATTCACTCTTACACCCCAGTGTTCACAGCAGCACTATTTCCTATAGCAAGGACATGGAAGCATAGATGTCTTTTGACAGATGAATGCATAAAGAAGTTGTGGTACATATATACAATGGAATATTATTCAGCCACAAAAAATGATGGATTTAAGTCAGTTCTAGTGAGGTGGATAACCTAGAGCCTGTTATACAGAGTGAAGTATGTCAGAAAGACAAATATAGTATATTAATACATATATATGGAATCCAGAAAGTGGTATTGATGAAGCTATTTGCAGAGGAACAGAGATATAGATGTAAAGAATAGACTTGTGGACACAATGCCGAAGAGAGAGAGTGGGACAAATGAAGACAGTAACACCAGCATATATACCATCAGGGTAAGATGAATAGCTAGTGAGAAGGTGCTGAATAGCAGAGGGAGCCCAGTCTGGTGCTCTGTGATTATCTTGAGGATCAGGATAGGGTGAGGAAAAGGAAGCTTAGGAGGGTGGGGGTGTATATATAACCATAACTGATATGTATTATTGTATGGTAGAAACTAACACAACACTGTAAAAATTAAAAACCAAAAAAGAGAACAAAAGAAACATAATGCATCACTTTGAAAACCAAGAACACTGAAGAGTAGTGATGACAGTTTTTCCTATCCTTTTCTAACCTACTGTGTGTATATAAGATATCCATACAGAGGTGTGTGTGGTGGTGCATATATATGTACTAAAAAGTTCTGATAGTGCAAACACAGAGAAAGTAAAGAGAGCATGTAAAGTTTCAGAAGAGCCTATATGTCAGTACTAAGAAAGTGGTATAACATAAAATGGTAAAATGTGAAAAATAAATTTATGAAAAAATAAGCTTTTTAACAAGTTTTAGTACCTGGATGTTATGAGTACATGCTATTTAAGTATAGATTAATGATGACTCAAGACTCTGTACAGTTCAAAAGTGCCTTTGAAAATACTACACTGAATACAATTTATGTAGCTCTCTTTTAATTGAGATGTCTTTGGATCTGAAATGTAACTTATGTTGACATAAGGAGAAAGGAACTATTATTATGATGATGTAGATGTCTTACACAATGAAATACACATATGTGGCTGGATCCCATTAACAACTAGAAATGAAAACTTGCATGATCTGGGGACCTCTTCATTTCCTCAGTTCTTTTCTGTAAATGTGCTTCTTTACTTTCCCCATGTAATGATGTGTTCTCAGTCATGTCTAACTCTTTGAGGCCCCATGGACTACAACCCACCAGCCTCCTTTGTCCATGGCATTTTCCAACTGAGAATACTAGAGTGGGTTGCCATTTTCTTCTCCAGGGGATCTTACCAACCCAGAGGTTGAACCTGTGTCTCCAGCATTACAGGAGGGTTCTTAACCACTGAGCCACTTGTAAATTATTACTTTCCCCATATGTAAATATCATTCCTATGCTACTGTGATACACAATGTAAGGAACATAGATTCCAACAAGTCTTTAAATTTGTATCATTTATTTGTACCCAGAACAAAAATCCAGATAATAATTTCTCTCTAATAATCCATAATAATAAAGAAACACTTTATAATTGACTATGGCAAATTTATCAGTGTTGTTAGGGTATTTTATGTCAGATCAATTTCATGGCTGCAGTCACCATCTGCAGTGATTGTGGAGCACACAAAAATAAAGTCAGCCACTGTTTCCACTGTTTCCCCATCTATTGGCTATGAAGTGATGGGACCAGATGCCATGATCTTAGTTTGTGAATGTTGAGCTTTAAGCCAACATTTTCATTCTCCTAAT
This sequence comes from Hydropotes inermis, assembly GCA_020226075.1. Lineage (NCBI taxonomy): Eukaryota > Metazoa > Chordata > Mammalia > Artiodactyla > Cervidae > Hydropotes > Hydropotes inermis. Next base: position 12,229,299 of record CM035298.1, on the reverse strand, counting down.
TCACTTTCATCAAGAGGTTCTTTAGTTCTTCTTTGCTTTCTGCCATAAGGGTGGTATCATCTGCATATCTGCAGTTATTGATTTTTCTCCCAGCAATCTTGATTCCAGTGTGTGCTTCTTCCAGCCCAGCATTTCTCATGATGTACTCTGCATAGAAGTTAAAAAAATAGGGTGACAATATACAGCCTTGATGTACTCCTTTTCCTATCTGGAACCAGTCTGTTGTTCCATGTCCAGTTCTAACTGTTGCTTCCTGAACTGCATACAGGTTTCTCAAGAGGCAGGTCAGGTGGTCTGGTATGCCCATCTCTTTCAGAATTTTCCACAGTTTATTGTGATCCACACAGTCAAAGGATTTGGCATAGTCAATAAAGCAGAAATAGATGTTTTTCTGGAACTCTCTTGCTTTTTCAATGATCCAACGAATGTTGGCAATTTGATCTCTGGTTCTTCTGTCTTTTCTAAAACCAGCTTGAACATCTGGAAGTTCATGGTTCATGTATTGTTGAAGCCTGACTTGGAGAATTTTGAGCATTACTTCACCAGCGTGTAAGATTAGTGAAATTGTGCAGTAGTTTCAACATTCTTAGGCATTGCTTTTCTTTGGGATTTGAATGAAAACTGATCTTTTCCAGTCCCGTGGTCACTACTGAGTTTTCCAAATTTGCTGGCATACTAAATACAACACTTTCACAACATCATCTTTCAGGATTTGAAGTAGCTTAACTGGAATTCCATCACTTCCACTAGCTTTATTTGTAGTGATGGCCCACTTGACTTCACACTCCAAGATATCTGGCTCTAGGTGAGTGATAACACCATCCTGATTATCTGGGTCATGAAGATCTTTTTTTGTATAGTAACTGTGTATTCTTGCCACCTCTTCTTAATATCTTCTGCTTCTGTTAGGCCCAAACCACTTCTGTCCTTTATTGGGCCCATCTTTGCATGAAATGTTCCCTTGGTATCTCTAATTTTCTTGAAGAGATTTCTAATCTTCCCCATTCTACTGTTTTCTTCTATTTCTTTGCATCAATCACTGGAGAAGGCCTTCTTATCTCTCCTTGCTGTTCTTTGGAACTGTGCATTAAAATGGGTATGTCTTTCCTTTCCTCCTTTGCTTTTTGCTTCCCTTCTTTTCACAGCTGTTTGCAAGGCCTCCTCAGACAGCCATTTTGCCTTTTTTCATTTATTTTCCTTGGGGATGGTGTTGCTCCCTGTCTCCTATACAATGTCACAAACCTCTGTCAATAGTTCATCAGGCACTCTGTCTATCTATTCCCTTAAATCTATTTCTAACTTCTACTGTATAATCTTAAAGGAATTGATTTAGGTCTTATGTGAATGGCCTAGTGGTTTTCCCTAACTTCTTAAATTTATGTCTGAATTTGTCAATATGGACTTTATGATCTGAGCCACAGTTAGCTCCCAGTCTTGCTTTTGCTGACAGCTTCTCCATCTTTGGCTGCAAAGAATATAATCAACCTAATTTTGGTGTTGACCATCTTCTGATGTCCATATGTAGAGTTTTCTCTTGTGTTTTTGGAAAAGGGTGTTTGCTATGACCAGTGTGTTCTCTTCACAAAACTCTATTAGCCTTTGCCCTGCTTCATTCTGTACCCCGAGGCCAAATTTGCCTGTTACTTCAGGTTCCTCTTGACTTCATACTTTTGCATTCCAGTTCCCTGTAATGAAAAGGCCATCTTTTTTGGGTGTTAGTTCTAAAAGGTCTTATAGGTCTTCACAGAACCATTCAGCTTCAGCTTCTTCAGCATTAGTGGTCAGGGCATAGACTTGGATTACCATGTTATTGAGTGGTTTGCCTTGAAAACAAATAGAGATCATTCTGTCATTTTTGAGATTGCATCCAAGTACTGAATTTCAGAATCTTTTGTTGACTATGATGGATACTCCATTTCTTCTAAGGGATTCTTGCCCACATAGTGGATATAATGTTCATCTTAATTAAATTCACCCATTTTAGATGGTGACTGCAGCCATGAAATTAAAAGATACTTGCTCCTTGGAAGAAAAGTTATGACCAACTTAGGCAGCATATTAAAAAGCAGAGGCATACTGGGAAGACCCAGAGGGATTGGGTAGGGAGGGAGGTGGGAGGGGGGATCGGGATGGGGAATACATGTAAATCCATGGCTGATTCATGTCAATGTATGGCAAAAACCACTACAATACTGTAAAGTAATTAGCCTCCAGCTAATAAAAATAAATGAAAAAAAAAAAAAATAAAGTATGCTTCCACTAAAAAAAAAAAAAAAAAAAAAAAAAGCAGAGACAACAAAGATCCATCTAGTCAAGGCTATGGTTTTTCCATTAGTCATGTATGGATGTGACAGTTGGACAATAAAGAAAGCTGAGTGCTGAAGAATTGATGATTTTTCATTGTGTTGTTGGAGAAGACTCTTAAGAGTACCTTGGACTGCAAGGAGATCAAAACAGTCCATCCTAAAGGAAATCAGTCCTGAATATTTATTGGAAGGACTGCAGCTGAAGCTGAAATTCCAATAGTTTGGTCACCTGATGTGAAGAACTGAATCATTACGAAAGAACCTGATGCTGGGAAAGATTGAGGGCAGGAGGAGAAAGGGATGACACAGGATGAGATGGTTGGATGGAATCACTGACTAGATGGACATGTATTTGAGTAAGCTCCAGGAGTTGGTGATGGACATGGAGGCTTGTTGTGGTGCAGTCAATGGGGTCACAAAGATTCAGTCACAACTGAATGGTTGAACTGAACTGAACTGATGTTAGATCAAAATCTGTGTCCTGGATACAATTTATATTTTGAGACTTTCTTGCTGAAATCCATGAGAAAAAGGAATAGAAAATTAGTGAAAATGCCAGTCCCCAGAACAAAATATGTAACTGAGCAGGACTCTATGGGGTCTTCCCAGGACAGTTCTCCCCATGTACTCTGCTTGGGTCTTGTTTGTAAAATGGGTTTAGTCTCCTAGACTTTCCCTGAGTTTCAAAGAGCAGATTCAAACAATTACCACCTAGAAAGTGAGAGAACACAGAAACAAAGGAAAAGCAAGCCCAACATAATTTCTTCCATGATTGTTAGCTTAAACTAATGCTTTGACTTATGACCCCAAACTATCCATATAGCGTCCTATTAATTCAACCAGCTGGCCCCAAGTGGGCTTAAAGTTGATGACACAGGAAGGGTCAATTATAACTGAAACTCTCCTGAACCATCTTGAAAGCTCTAAGTAAAAAATAAAATGCATAAACCACTGACTTTTCTTTCTCCTAGAAAGAAGTTACGAGATGAAAAGACCATGCTTTACTAGATTGCTTTGCAGGAACACAGAGTTCAATCTCAGTCACTAATGACACATGGAGTCACAAGATTGAGCTGGGGAGTCTGCAACGGAGATCATAGAGGAAGATGAAGTCACAAAGTATCTCATTGTCATTATACCTTTTTTGCCTTTAAAAACCTTGCTCCCCTGGCCAGTCAGCAAGATTTGAGACAAGTCTATGTCTCCCAACTCCCAGGTTGGTGCCCCCAACTTGGATGTTTCAATTTGTTTGACTTTACTGTGCATCAGACACACAAATCTGAGTCTGACAACTATATGTCAAGAAAAGCCTATTTACTTCATAACAATCTATTTGTATTTTTAAATATATATTATTATCCTTGATTTTATTATAAAATTTTGAGTATCAATTATCTATACTACTTAAGCAAAATTTTATGACTCAGGATTCCTTTTCTCTAACCATATCTAAAAATGATTTCAGCTTATGTGTCAAATAAAACCTAAAAGGAGCTTCCTAATTTAGTACATATTATGAAAAATATTATAGAAGTCGATAATTATTTGATATGTTAAACTTTTTAAAATTTTTTGAATATATGTAGGATGAGATGGTCAGGAAGTATCACTGACTCAATAGACATAATTTTGAGCAAACTCCAGGAGAGAGCAAAGGACAGGGAAGCCTGATGTGTTGTAGTTCATGAGGCTGCAAAAAGATGGACATGACTTAGTGACTGAACAACAAAAACAAATTATATTGAATTACAAAGCCTTGTGCATTTTATGGTTGGCTAAATAAATTTATCTTGAAACTATTTAATAGGATATAATTTGCTCTTTCCCTTTCCTTACTAGCTGAACTGTTATGCTAGAAATAATTCCTCAATATACAAAAAATATCACTAAGTATATGGAACAAACTAGAGATAGCAGATCATAGACTGCTTTTATATTTATCCCATGTACCAGCTATTTCAATGACAAACTAGATTGCAGTTTATGAATTTTACTGTCTGATTGGTACAGGCAGACTAACCACATGGTATCTTCATAAACTATTAAAATCATTCAAATGTGTTGTATAAATGATACATTCATTCCTCTGCATAATTGATCTTGGATTCTAATTGGCCATTTTCTTCATGATGTAAAACATGTACAACTAAATGGGTGAAATAGATTGAAATTCAAATAGGGCACACTAAACTGTGTTATAAAACTATGGACCTGAAATCAGTTTAAGTATTAATTAAATTAGTATAAAAAGAAGTTTTCTTAACATTTCTACATTTGCATTTCATAATAAAATAAGTGAAAGTTGCTCACTCATGTCCAACTCTTTGTGACCCCATGGATTATATAGTCCATGGAATTATCCAGGCCAGGATATTGGAGTGGGTAGCCTTTCCCTTCTCCAGGGGATCTTCACAAACCAGCGATTGAACTCAGGTCTCCCACATTGCAGGCATACTCTTTAACAACTGATCCACAAGGGAGGCATAATAAAATAGGCACCTTGCAAATACTGGCTGACTTAAAAATTTTAAGAAGATTAGTAGGAAATAAGTAACCTTACTATCAAATAAGTAGGCCCAAATTAAACTCATTTCATTGCAATATACAAATAAATATTGCATTTTTGAAATGTAATGCTCTTTATTTAGGCAAGAATATCAAGTATATGTGATATAGGTATTGAGACTTTGAAAGTAAAACAGAGCATTTTTGAAGCAGTAACATTATGCTGAGTTAATACTTTCTACATTTCTCAAAAATTTAAGTGAAAATTAATTAGGCCTCATTAGCATAAGTACTTGTTTAGTACTTGATTAGTATAGTACTTATTTTTCTCGTGTGGTTATATAATGAAAGTAAAAATAATAAAAATAGTAAATATATTGTGAGAACTTTATAAAATAATGATGTATTTAGTATCTTACAGAGAAAATAATAGAATCTTTTTTAAATATAAAGAATTTTTATAAGTACCCATTACATATTCATTCAATGAATGAAAAAGTAAAACAATAAGGAATAAAGTATTGTAATGATAATGTAACCTTTGAAATCAAATTGTAAACCACAAGATGGAGCTGGAATTTCATTTTCTATAAAAAGTGAATGAAAATTTACTCAAGTCATATTTTCAAACTATATGCAATCTAGGCAATTAATATGATTTTTAAAACACAATATAAGGTTCTGTGTATTAAATAAGTATTCACAAACCTTCAGTAATGAAATTCTTACTCTTTAAAATATGACTTTACATTGTACCTGTAAAATCTATGAAATTACATTCATAATAGGTTATGTTTAAATTTTTACAAAAATATATATACTTTATAAAATAAAGAGAAAATATATAATGTCAGGCTGTAAATTATTTGTGAACATGAACAACATGCTAAGTTGTTCCCAAATAACAAAGTGACATTCACTTTGGAAAAGTAAATTTTTTTGGAAATCATCAGTCTTTCTTGAAAATTATTTCTAAGTGGAGGATAATTGCTTTACATTGGTGTAGGAAATGGCAACCCATTCCAGTATTCTTACCTGGAAAACTCCAAAATCATGGACAGAGGAGCCTGGCAGGCTTCAGTTCCTGCAGCTGCAAAGAGTCGGACACAATGGAATGACTGCGCACGCACAATTACTTTAGGATGTTGCGTTGGTTTCTGCCACACAACAAAGTGAATCAGCCTTATGTATGTATATGTCCCCTCCCTCCCGAACCTCCCTCTCATTCCTTACCCCAAAAAGCAAATTTTAATCATGATACAAGAGATGATCATTTATACACTCTATGTGTGTGTATACACCTTTCTGGTGCCTCAGACGGTATAGAATCTGCCCGCAATGCGGGAAACCCTGGTCCAATCCCTGGGTTGGGTAGACACCCTGGAGAAGGGAATTATGAAACAGTCCAGTATTCTTGCCTAGAGAATTTCATGGACAGAGGAGCCTGGTGGGGTATATTCCATGGGGTCACACAGAGTTGGAGATGACTGAACATGTGTATATGCATACACATAAACACACACACATAAATATGTATATATATACTATATGTATGTATATATACTATATGTATATATATGCTCAATTGCGTTTGACTTTGCAAAAGTAATATTTTGTAATATTCAATAAAATTCCTTTCACTGTATTATCTGTTTTCCTATCTTTGGTATTTGTATCCACTGAGACAAAATTCACTTCTGCAACTTACACTTGGGAAATACTGTCTAGATTTTTGGTTTGACTTCCATCCCTAGTAAGATGCTGTAGTAGATTCATCTTAACCACAGAAAACCCTCAAAAGCACTGCTAGAATAACAAAAGACTTTTGAGCAGTATCTAAGCTATAAAATTGTTGGCCAATATTTTATTTATGGGTTTTTAACAAAACACTGAGTGTAAATAGCCAGGCAAAGAACCAAAATCATTTTTATTTCAATTTTAAATAATTAAAATTAAAATTATTATATTGAGCTGAGATTTTTGTCTTCTATTTAAATTAATACAATTTATTACTCAGCAGGAATATACACTGCCAGAGTGATTATACTTCATTGCTTAAGAGAATTTAACACTTCCACTATATGCCAGTAAATCTACTGTGATATGGATATTTAAAATCTATCTTCATATCATTTTAAAACTGGGTCAGAATTTCGCCCTTACATATAATCTGCATATAATATATCAAAAAAAGTTTAATACCATTGAAAGAAGCTATGTATTCAGAAAATTTTATAAATATCCCTAAAGCAGCATAATCTATCTAATCAGCGCTTAGCACCACTCTAGAGTGCTGAGAAAATTCTAGGACATTTCATGGTTCATATTTTTGGTCCAGTCCCTCCAGTGTTATCTCAATTACATCCTTTTTACTAACTATAATAGTCTGTTTCAGTCTGATCCTCTATGAGAAAATTACTTCACTGTAATTTCAAAAAAAATCTGAAAAATAGCTATTTTGGGAGGGTAATTTTAAATGCATTTACACAGTGAAACAGTTAGCATCTTAGGAAGACTCTCTGATAGAAACATCTCCTAAAAAGGTGAGGGGTGGGAATTCCTTGAGTCCAGTGGTTAGGACTAAGCACTCTCACTTGGTGGCCCAGGTTCAATCCCTGGTTGGGGAACTGAAAAAAAAAAAAAAAGATAAAGGGTGAGTTTAGTGTACTTTTATTATACTGGATTAATTATTTGGATAATCCACTCATGTGTGTGGAACTTAGATGAGACTGGTCATACTACAGAGGAGAAAAATATGAATAGACATCTCAAAAAATAACTTAGGTTTTTTTTTTTTTCCCTAACTACAAGATAGCTTTGCTCCAGTACTTTAAAATGCATACATTTTGAAGAAAGACATCAAAAGTCAGTGCTCTGGGACAACCCAGAGGGATAGGGTGCAGAGGGAGGTGGGAGGGGGCTCAGGATGTGGGGGACACACGTGGCCAATTCATGTTGATTTATAGCAAAAACCATCACAACCTTGTAAACTAATTATCCTACAGCTAGAATAAACAAATTAATTAAAAAAATAAAATGCATAAATTTTACCAAGAAAGGAGATCAGACAAGGGAGGTTATAACAGTGATAGTCTCTATATAGTTTCAACCTAAAATATATAAATCCATGCCATGATTCACCCTTCAAAGCTGGAATCTATATAAGATGGAAAGAGCTTATAAGGTATCAAAAGAGATTAAGGAATCCTAGAATATTACAAATGGTAGAGATTTCAAGGATAATGTCCTCTGAATTTGTAAGTAGTTTCATTGCCCAAGATGTTTCTAATTAGTTAGCAGTGACTGAATGAAGCGCTATGTAGATTAATTCAGACTTAACTATAAGGAGTGATTCAAATTATAAATAAATCTATTGTTTAAAAAGGTTGCTGCATACTTGCAGTGCAGTTAACACTATCTAAAACCATAACCACATGAGAGATTTACCAAATATTAATACTGATATCACTTAGAGGCCAAACTACAAAAAGTGCTAATTCTATATCTGTTACTCTTTCTACTTCGTTTTTCTAGGAGTATAAGAACAATCTGACATACATTTTGGTAATGTTAAAAGTAAACTGAGGTGTGTTGCAATTGTGAAGACTTTTATTTGAGTAAGTATTGATGTGAACTCAGCAGCACCGAGTTAAAAGCAGTTCGGAGTGCTCCGCCGACAGGATGTAAGGGCCAGGTTTACATAAGAAACAAACAAAAAAACCCATGAAAACAAAGCAAATAAAATGTTTAACTGATTGTGGTACAAGCAACTGCTTTATTTTGGGAAGCCTAGTTGGCTATTTGTGACTGGTTACTCTTCCCTAGTGGCTCATATGGTAAAGAGAGTCTGTCTGCAGTGCAGGAGACCCAAGTTTGATCCCTGGGTTGGGAAGATCCCCTGGAGAAGGAAATGGCAACCCAATCCGGTATGCTTGCCTGGAGAATTCCTTGGACAGAGGAGCCTGGCAGGCTACTGTCCACGGGATCGTAAAGAGCTAGACACAACTGAGCAATTTCACTTCACTTCACTCTTAAGTTTCACTTTCTTAGACACGAGTACAACTGCAGCTAGATTTTGGTTTGCTTATATGGTCTACCAAGGCATGAGAGGCACATCAGTTTAGTGGTTTCCTTATTTCAATACTATATAAGTCCATCATTTTGGTCATCCTATCATACATGAAAGGCTGACCAATAAGTCAGTATTAGCACCATTCTCAGTTACCATCAGAATTAGACTGTTCTTGGCATGCACTTCATAAATTATGGTATCATATCTGTGGAAGAATTCTTTTTGCTTTTCATGTCATTGTTATACTTGTTTGCTTCTCCAACTGTAATGAGAATGTATGATATGCATACATTAATAATGAGAATGTATGATATGCATACATTAATAATGAGAATGTATGATTACAAGGGTTTGATGCAAATCAGACCCTTGAGAGAAGACAGTGCTCCAGGGAGACTAAAACATCAGGGAGAACACAACACCAAAAGACTGAGATGTTAATATGTTCTTAGCTAGGGTGCTCATGAACCAAGCCAAACTTAATATCAAACAAGTTGAAGAATGTATTTGAAGAGGCATAGATTTTTTTTTTTTAACAAAAGAGGCTTATTTGTTAATTTCTAATGCTTGAGTTTCTATAATACCAGAGTTGTTGATATAGGTACAGCAGGAGATAATTGCTATGCCAGAGTCTCCCTTGTTCAGACAATAAATAATCTAAAGCAAACATGTTAAAAATCATCTTACTAGCTCAAAATAACCCTACACCAAAGAGGCACACTTGGAGTATTTTATTATTTTTTATTTATCCTCTTTTAAATTTCCCAAAGGAGTTTCCCAAACAAGTCAAATTGTTATATCACTCTATCTCTTTGAATCAGTCTCTCAGTCTTGAGAAGAGGTCAGTTCAAAGAGTTGTGTCTCATTCCAGGAGACTGTGTTAAAGGTTAGCTTCTAAAGTTAAACCAGTATGGTATAAGGAATTATATATTTTTTCCATTTATTTTTATTAGTTGGAGGCTAATTACTTTACAATATTGTAGTGGTTTTTGCCATACATTGACATGAATTAGCCATGGATTTACATGTATTCCCCATCCCGATCCCCCCTCCCACCTCACTCCCCACCCCATCCCTCTGGGTCTTCCCAATGCACAAGCCCTGAGCAGTTGTCTCATGCATCCAACCTGGGCTGGTGATCTGTTTCACCCTTGATAATATACATGTTTCGATGCTGTGGTACATATACACCATGGAATATTACTCAGCCATTAAAAATAATTCATTTGAATCAGTTCTAATGAGATGGATGAAATTGGAGCCCATTATACAGAGTGAAGAAATTATAGTTTTATCATATTTAATGAGAGGCACTTCTATGGAAGTCACATACAGATGTGAGAGTTGGAACCTAAACAAGGCTGAAACCAAAGAATTGATGCTTTCAAACTGTTGTGTTGGAGAAGACTCTTGAGAGTCCCTTGGACTTCAAGAAGATCAAACCAGTCAGTCCTAAATGATATCAACCCTGAATATTCATTGGAAGGACTAATGCTGATGCTGAAGCTCCAATACTTTGACTATCTGATGCGATGAACTGACTCATTGGAAAAGACCCTGATGCTGGGAAAGATTGAGGGCAGGAGGAAAAGGGGATGGAAGAAGATGAGATGGTTGGATGGCATCACTGACTCAATGGACATGAGTTTGAGCAAACTCTAGGAGACGGTGAAGGACAGGGAGCCTGGCATGCTGCAGTCCATTGCATTGCAAAGAGTCAGACAAGACTTAGCAACCAAACAACAACAAAAACTTCTATGGAAACAAGCAAACAAACAAAAATAAATGTTAATGGTTGAAGTAGACTATAAATCAGTCTCTGAGTCTACATGACAGCCAAATTGAGATTTCTACTTCAAACTTGTGATATTGGGCTTGAACATCTTCTGTGGTTTAAATGTCTCCTGTTATGTCACTGGGTATTCTTGCAGACTTTCTGAATAACCAAAAAAGCAATAAACATAAAGACTGTCAATGCACAAAGATTGTCCACATGCAAAGACTGTCCACACAGGTGTAATTCCAGTGATTTCTCTGACATTTATATCAATTTTTCTAGTTTCATTTTTCAGGGCTTTTAGAAAAGGACAGTTACTTATTATTTTTTTTTTTCATAGTGATTTTAAGTCATACTGTTGGAAGAAAACTGGAAATGTTCCTTTGGAGAATTGTCATCAGGTATTAGAGAAAATTGGAAGAATTTAGAAACCAGTCCAGTTTATAGGTAGATAACAAAACCTCAAACACAATAAACAGGAGTAGAATCTCCACAAGGCTATATTGTAATTTTCTATTGGAATACAATTTTTCTTTATACAATTACCCTGATTTCTAGCAAAGATAATCACAGTAAGACTAATTTATTTGCTAAATAAGTCATCATGGTTTTATGTATATTTTCAGATATGTTGTTAAAGTTAAAACTTTAGTGATATCTAATAGGTTTTTGCCTGGAGAATCCCATGGATGGAGGAGCCTGGTAGGCTACAGTCCACAAGGTCACAAAGAGTCAGACACAACTGAGTGACTTCACTTTCATTAAAGGGTTTTATTAGCTCCATAAAATTTACCTTAATTTGTAAACTCTCTGGTAATAAAGAATTTCAGATTAGATTTTTAAAAACTCTATAGGTTAAGAAGTCAAGTAACAAACTTGCCCAAACACATTCTGTGAAAAGGATAATACTTTTTACTGAACTTATTCAAATGTATTTATTGTTATGAAAAATAAAAATACTCAATAAGAGTTTCTGAGTTGTGGCAGAATCAGGTAGAGAGAAACAAATCAATATTTTATTTTTGTTTGCAAAGGTATATTTACCAATATGAATCCAACAGTTTCACCATTAATGCTCAGAAAATTATCACCTATTTCAGTGGTACAGTCTGAAACTTATCAGAAACCTGTACTTGTCAGTTGTTTTCATGAATCTCTTTGAAGAGGAAGCATTTTTGGAAAAGGTTCAGATAAAACAATAACTCTATGTAAATAACAAAAGACCAAAATGTGGTTATGATTAAAGGCCTCATGAGAGTTCACTACAACATAATTAGCAAGCAAATTACATTATTTTTGTTTCAAAGATTTTTAAGATAATAACTAGAATTATGAGTAGTAACATTATGACAGGACATATCAGATTTCTAGAATTTTATATAATTTCAGGAATACTAATATAAATAATATATATCTAAACAATTAGAACCTTAAAAAAGACTAGCTTCCTTTTTTATAGCATTTTCATTAATTTAATATATATTAAATAAGCCTAATTAGTTTAACATCTCTGTTGTAAAAGGAGGAAAACAAGAAACCTTTTGAGATGTCCTAGGGTCCAATTGAAAATTACAAAATTAGTTTTAGGTCAAAAGTCCTCATTTAGCATATGATTACAGAAAATTTATAAAATGTATAAATCAAAAATTTTAAACACTTGATTGACTAGGAACTTGGTTATCTGTTCAAGCAAGTTAAAAAGACATCTAATGCAAACCAGAAAGTTTCATAGTTATAAAACAACTTGCATCCTGCAAAAACTCTTAGCTTTTCTAATAGTGAGGACTTAGTTCATGATAGAGACAAAATAAGCACTGGAAATTATTTCAGTAAGTCACAAAATCTTTGTTTTCTAGGTAGACTGCCCAATGGGTAAAGGAAAAAAAAAAGTTGTAATCTGTTATTAGGTGATGATCAACAGTCCAATATACTGTTTCCTTTTAACAAATGAAAGAAAATTCCATTTTATTTTCCATACTATTGCTATTACAGCTTATTTATAAATTCCTTATAATAAAGTTCATACAACATACTACTGGAGTTCTAGCCAGAGTAATCAGGCAAGAAAATATATCAAAGTTTTCCAAATTGGAGAGTGAGTTCACTCAGTCATGTCTGACTCTTTGTGACCACATGGATATATAGCCTGCCAGGCTCCTTTGTCCATGGAATTTTTCAGGCAAGGATACTGGAGTGGGTTGCCATTTCCTTCTCTAGGGGATCTTCTTGACCCAGGGATCAAACCCAGGTCTCCTGCACTGCAGGAAGACTCTTTACTGTCTGAGCCCCTAGGGAAGCCCTATCCAAATTGGAAATGCAGAAGTAAAATTGCCTCTGTAGACAATGTGATCTTATACACAGATAATCTTAGATATTCTATCAAAAAACTTATATTAATCAATGAGTTAGGAAAATTGCAGGATGAAAAATAAGTATACAATAATCTGTTGCACTGTCACACTAAAAATACACTACTGGAAACAGAAATTAAGGGAAAAAATCCCATTTATGTTCAAGTGTTAGTTGTTCAGTTGTATATGACACTGTTGGAAAAAGAAATTAAGAAAAACATCCCAATGATAGTAGCATCAAAAAGAGTAATATACTTAGAAGCAAATTTAACCAGAGCTGAAATATCTGTATAGATAACTATAAAACTTTGATAAAAGAAACTGAAGAATACACAAGTAAAGGAAAGATAACCTGTGTTCATGGATTAGCAGGGTCAATATTGTTAAAATATCTATACTAGCCAAAATGATCCACAAATATAATGCTATTCCTATCAAAATTCTAATGGTGTTTTCACAGAAAGAGAAATAGATATCAAATTGCTATATGGAACTTGAAAGACTCACTGAGCAAAAAATTCTGAGAAAGGATAACAAAGCCAGAGGAAACTTACTCCCTGATTTCAAACTATATAACAAAGCTATAGCAATCCAAATAGTATGGCATTGGCATAAAAACTGACACAATATCAATGAAACAGAAGAGAAAGTCCAGAAACAAGTCCACACATACCTATGACCAGTTAATTTATGATCAAAAACCAAAAAAAACAAACAACGGGAAAAGAACAGTCTCTTCAATTAATTGAAACATTTGACAGGAACATGAAAAAGAATGAAACTAGACCTCTATCTTACACCATACCCCAAAAAACACTCAACAGTGTATTAAATTCTTAAATGTAAAGCCTGAAAACCTAAAACTCATAGAGGAAAACACAGGAGGTGATCTCCTTGGCATCAGTCTTGGCAATATTTTTAGGGGGTTTGACATTAAAAATAAAGGCAACAAAGGCAAAAATGAAAGTGGTACTACATCAAACTAGAAAGTTTTTGCACAGAAAAGGAAGTGGTCATCAAATTTAAGGCAACACACAGAATAGGAAAAAATAATATACAAGGTACAATTCAACAGCAATAATAATAACCCAATTGAAAAGTGGGCAAATCAGCTGAATAGATATTTTTCTAAAAAAGACAAACAGATGTCTGACAGCTCACATGAAAAAGGTTTTCAAAGGTTTACTAATCATTATGGAGATGCAAATGAGAAGAACAATAAGCTATCACCTCATACCTGTTAGGATGTCTATTACCAAAAAGACAAGAGGTAACAAATGCTGGCAAGGATGTGTGGCAAAGGCAGTAGGTGTGCACTTAACATGGATGTGAACTGGTATGACTACTAAGGAAAATGATGGTGATGGCACCTTATACACCAGAATTAGTTAGGCAATGAATATTGCTTCAATATTTTGCAGGGCATTTTGTAATACCCTGTCAGGTAGAATTTTTTAACTGTAACAGCATAAGTAAATATTACCATCCCGTGCAAATAACTTCTTACATGGATTATAAAAGTCAGAAACTGTGACATGCAGTTGGTCTTTGCATTAGGCTGGACCTGTTTAGGTGACACAAGTGGTGAAGAAGCCACCTACCAGTGCAGGAAACATAAAAGATGTAGGTTTGATTCCTGGGTCAGGAAGATCCCCTTGAGGATGGCACAGCAACCCATTCCAGTATTCTTGCCTGGAGAATCCCACGGACAGAGGAGCCTGGCAGGCTACAGTCCACAAGATCACAAAAAGTCAGACATGACTGAAGCAACTTAGCACACACACATGAACCTGTATTATATCATTTGGTAGTTAATTGATTAATCTCGTTTTAAAAATAGGTATGCTGACAATAATGAAGAGGATTGCAAAACCAGGAAGATTTGAGGCAGAGGTTTTCAAGATTTACAAATTCTGCTTGTAGTAGTACATTTTTAAATTTCAGAGACATGAATATTCAAATAAAGGGGTATATATATCTTTAAACAGTCATCTATATTTAAGTTATCCAATTTTCTCCCGACTCTGTGGATGTATGCAAGTTGGCTATACCTGTGCAGCATTTTGTTAATCTCAAGTTCCCCACTCACTCAGTCATGTATTTTCTCTTCCTTAAAGGAACAGCCAACAGTTTCACTATTAAATCTACTATTTACAAAGTAGTTTAATGTCATCATAAAAACATTCACAAAATAGCATTAAAGGTCAGCAATAAACTGGCTAAATCTTCTTGCCTTTAAAATATATCGGTGACCAGCATATCCCCAAAAGCTCTGAGTTTGAAAATTAGCTGCTGAGCATGCACTGCAGTTAATTTTCATAGCTGTTTAAATATGATGCATCAGCGACATAATAAACCATATCCTTGCATAATAAACCCCACTTTGTTGCAAATCAGTAGACAGTAGGGCTGTGTAAAGTGAAACTAAATACAAGGACACTGTAAGATACCTATGACTAGACAGAGCATACAAACATCACAAAGATAACTACATCATTTCTGATATGAATATTGGAGCAAACTGGAAATAGCCATCTCTATAAAACAAATAAAACAAAGGTTTCCAAAGATTTACTAATCATAAGGGAGATGCAAATGAGAAAAACAATAAGCTATCACCTCACACCTTTTATAGTCTATAAAAGTATAAAATAAATATAACACAATCTGTTAAATAAGATTTAGATAATAAGAGTCCAACTCAGTCATATGGTTGTTTCCTTGATAATCAGACAATGGAATAAGAACACCTCAAATAATCTAAACTGAAAGCATGATAACTCTAGAAATGCTTTTGTACCTAAATATTTACTAAACCACAATAACAAAATTCAATTTAAATAAAATCCAGGGGTAATTTTAAAACAGGATATGAAAGTCATCTTATACTAGTATCACCAGATTATTCCAGAAGTAGTAGTCACTGTCTGTGTTTGTAGATTAGATAATCTGATGAATTTAACACACATTAATCTTCTGATTTGATGGAGTTCTGAAGAAAATGTCATAAATGTAATGTCATCACTATTACTCTAACCTTATTATACAATTCAGTCTTCTGAGACACATTAATATTAAATAATCATTGGAATGGTGGATATAGCACAGAAATAGTTGCTGCTTTTAATATGCATGTGTTCTTAGCATATCTGAATGACTTTAGTGTTAGGTGAAAGACTGATGAATTTTTTTAAGAGCCTCAAATAAAAGGGAAAGTCGCTCACACCGGTCAGACTCTTTGTAACTCCAGTTCAATTCCTGGGTGGAGAAGATCTGCTGGAGAAGGGATAAGCTACCCACTCCAATATTCTTGGGTTTTCCTAATGGTTCAGCTGGTAAAGAATCCACCTGCAATGCAGGAGACAGGGGTTTGATCCCCGAGTTGGGAAGATCCCTTGGTGAAGGGAATGGCTACCCATGCCAGTATTCTAGCCTGGAGAATTCCATGGACTATAGTCCATGGGGTCACAGAGATTTGGACATGATTGATTGACTTTTGGTTCTTAAAATTCACCAATCTTTCACCTAACAATAAAGTCATTATGATATGCTAAGAACACATGTATATCAAAAGCAGCAACTATTTCTATGCTATATCCACCATTCCAATGCTGGATAAAGCACCATACTACAAAGGGTCCAGTCACAAGAGTGCCATATTCTGTTTAAAAATAACCAATTTGGTTGTTTTTTTTTTTTTTTTTCCAGTGCTTCCACCTACTCAGTGGTATTATGGTATTATGGTTATATAACCATAATAATATTTCCCAATTGCTACAGTCTACACAAAGGAAAACAAAGGAAATGCTGTTAATCTGTAGTGTTTATTTGTTCCTTAATTAATTTTAAACTTCTAATTCTGTTTTATCTCAGGATCTGGTGTGTTGAAGACATTCCAGCAGCTTGAGGTACTTTATTTTTATGTCTTGGCAATAACTGGTCTAGATACTTTCTTCCATTGAGACTACTTTTTTCTTTTTAATATTTTTTTGTAAATGTACTCTTATGTAGGCTATTAAGCTGAATTACTTCAATATATATGGGTCATAATATGACAATCCTATTTCTCCAGTAAAACATAATTGAATCACATTTATTTGCTAGACTTTAATTGATTGCCTAGTTCGTGGATGCTACTATGCCAGATGACAGGGAGGTGTGCACATAGGTATGTGTAAGACTGTAACAAAGTAAATTCATTAACTAGTCTTGTAGAAATCTGTACTGTTTAGCAGAAACTACACATAGATTACTTCTATTTTCATCATTCTAACATTATAGTATAAATGTTATCTTTCTGTTGAAAATGAGAAAATAGAGAATTAAGTAACATATCTAAAGTTAATTTGCAGAGCAAACAATCAACCCAAAGGAATAACAATAAAACATACAATCAAACAAAACAAAGCCCCAGATACACTATACAAGTAGAACCTTGGAGGAAATATCTACTTAGTCGGTCATGTAGTTGTGCACTTAATTGCCAGCCCTATGAGAGATCAAGTGTACTGAATAAGAAAATAAACATTTTTTTTTTTTTTAAATCTTGATATTTCAGAAAAAGCCACACAATTAGGGAAAATAGGCAAATAAATCATCCTTACCCCAAAGAGAGTGCTATGGAACTGAAGTTCAAAACTTCTGTGCTTATTGTAAAGTGATCAAACAGAAAGCTTTTAACTCTCACCTCACTACCAGATTCAACCCACATAAAGAAAAAACTGCAAATTCAAAAGGAAGTTCTGTATTTGGTGAGTTCCCCTGAGTTTTCTCCATCCTGAACATTGGTTAAAGTGAGGATAGCACAGTGCTATATGCTCTTAGAGAATTTTCTTATCTAGAAGAACAGGAGTTTGTTTTGACTTTTCCCTCTTGGATTACTAGAGAGCTAGAAGAAACAGATAGTCACATCCATATTATAGTAGACTTACTATCAATAATTAAAAATAAAATAGAAGTACATCTTTATTTTCCCCTAGGGATAATGCAGATATTATGGTACTGGGGGTGGTAGGAGATTATTAATTCAAACATATAAAAAAGCTAAAATGAAAGGAAGTATTTTCTGGAAAATGGGTAACAGGCAATTCTAAATTATAGGCAGTTTTTTTAGGGCAAAAACTTACACTAGATGCTATAACAAAATGATCGCAACTTAGCAGCTTAACAGAATAAAGGTTTATTTAGTTCTTATTGTGTCGGTGTATTCAAGTATGCTTCCTCTGGTAATACTGTAGTCCTTACTCATTCTGGCTTTTGCTACCATTATCTTTATAATATCTACAGACAAAATGAGGTCTTACAATCTCCTCCCTCTCTCCATCAGCTGGCAAAAAAAAAAAAAAGAGAATATGGGAAAAGGAGGAAAAAAATTCACATAACATTTCATGATATGTCATGCCAGTGAGGTATTAATACATTATAATTGTCCATATTCCATTAGAAATTTGAACTCTGAATAAAATATGTTAACTTTCTTAGGCAAGTATCTTGCATGCTATGATAAAGTTCAACTAACTATATAGATCCTATGTCCACTAATACCAATCTTAAAATGTTGCCTGATTTTCTGCATTCACATTTAATTATAATAACAGTAGTCACAGTTAACACTGAATTTATTATTTTTATGTATCAAGTGTTAGGCTAAGATCCTTACATATTTAATTTGAGATAAAATCTTATGAAGGCACGAGTGAGCACAGATCAAATGAGAACTGCAGCTGCCATTCACACTCAGATCTACTCATCTTCAGAGCCAGTGTCCTCAACCACTACACTAAAGTGAATTGAAATATGAAACTAAGAATAGGCTTTCTCAGGTTGGTGTGCTGTAAATAATCAAACAAATTAAGTATTACAGAAAGCATTCTGCTGGTTACTGGCTACTCTCTACTGGCAGGGTTCCCCTTGTTTTCTTTTTGTCAGGTTAACACTTTATACACTCTGTGTCTGAATCCAGGTTCCCTCGAAATAGATGCAGAGAAACAGATTTGCATGTACAAAGTTCATTAGAAAGTACTCTTTAGCTATTTATGAGAGAATGTAGAAAGTCAGGTGAAACAGAGACAAGCAGAACTTTGAAGTAATTACAAATTGGACTGTCGTAGCTGGAAGGGCTTTCAAAATTGTTCCGCTGGAGCCCAGAGGTAAAAGATTTTACAACTTCCTATCAGCCAGACCATGGACAGTGGTACTCACTCAAGGAGGAACGTTTTAAGTGAGATTACTTTGTTTCACAAAAGGCAAGTTCCAGTGGAAGAAATATCTTTTGAGTTCATAGCAATCAACATTCCAGAGATGTAGGAAACACATAGCAGCACCCACTTATGAAACTGGTTGGCTTGGTGGCACTTAGGGGGCTCTGAGGAGTCTCTGATTCTTATGTTGCAATGCAGAAAAAATTCAGCAAGAGGCAAAGTGGTAGATAAGAAGTGATTTCTTAGAACAGGATGCTTGTGAGGCTTACAAGTGGGTGAAGGAGAGAGTGCTGTACCCTGCAAACTTAGTGGGCTACGATTTTACAATCAAAGGGAAAGTCGGGAGGGGAAGGAGAGCACCTTCTTCCTCATTCTTGAGAGACATCAAAATTTCATCATCAGTTTCCCCTACATGTTAGACAGGGGGGTTTCTTGTCCCTACAAGGTCAAGCCAGGATTGTCAATGGGTTATCACTTCCATGGTCATGTCCCAAGTCAGTTAATTAGAGTCAATTAAAAGAATGAGTCTAATTTAATCAAATAATTCCTTAAAAGGGACAAGGTCTTTCCTGAAAGATCTGAAGCATAAGAGATATTTTGCAGCTGGACTTAAATGATTAAGCTGCTGTGTTTTAAGATGGCCTCTCAAAGGGGCCAAGTGGAAGAAAGCTGAGAGTGGCCTCTAGGAACAGAATAGTTTCAGCTGGCATCGAGCAAGGAAGGAAGAGATCAGAACTGCAACTATAAGAAGATTAAATCTGCCAACAATCTGAGGGAGTTTGGCGTGGATCTTTCTCTAATTAACCGTCTAGATAAAACACAGTCAACTGATACTGTGATTTCAACCTATGAGACCCTGAGCAGCATACCCAGTTTTAGTATCTCAGTGGCCTAATCCACAGAAATTGCAATGACAATTTTTCATTGTTTTAACTTACAAAATTTCAGGTAATTAGATAGATGAAATAACTAATACAAGAGACAGGCAGACTCTAACTTTTAAATCCATATTCTTATAATTTGAATATTCCACATTAACTCTATATTAAGAATTTATATACATGGTAACATTAATATAAATAAAACTGAAGGAATTATTTTAAATTGTAGTCACTACTTCAATAAAAAAATGTTACTAATGCTCAAGACAGAAAGTCCTCGTTATTAACTAACTCTGTGATAAGACTATAAATATCTCACAAGGAGTAAATTCCATGCAAAATTAATATAGTCATATTATAGAAAATGTAACATACAGTAGTCTAATATCTATAGCTTGTGCCCTTTAAAATCCCCTCCAGGTCCCTTCCTTGTAATTTACAAATGTAAATGTAGTATGTTAATTTTGAAATTTTCACTATGTTTGAACAAGCTTCTGGAGGAAATTTTACATTGCAAATATATTATAAATATGATTGAAAAAACAGGTCAAAACTTTTTGTTTATTGTTAACCCTTTATATTTGGACAATACCTACCATTATTTTTATCTCCTTTAGCCCAGTCTTCAGTTAAGCTCATGTATACCATGTTTATGTGTCCCTAGCATGCCATGCTGTTCTATACCGCTTTGCCTTTCATTACAATGTGCTCTTTGTCTTCTACCACTAATTTGCTTAGAAGAATAGTATTCTTCCTTTATAGACTTCCTCACAAGCCAACTGAATTATTTATCTGTTACTTAACTTCACTTGGTTCTCTGTTTTAACAATTTGCTTTTGTGCAGAACAAACAATCTTCCAGAGTAGGATATGTGGATAAGTGATTTATAAAAGGCAGAAGCTCACAACTACTTTCTGAATAAAATGGTGAAATTATTTATATGTTATGAATAATTTTCAGCCACAAATTCCCATTTAAGGAAGTAATTTACCACTATTAAATTAATATTTTGCTCTCTAAAACAGCATTATTTAACATATTTCATTTTAAAATGTTTCATCTTGTTGTAGTTTTATTATCTTAACATTTGTGTTGTATCGAATCCAGAGAAAAGATGAATCCTTTATGATTTATGTTGCCTCTTCTTAAACAATTTGTTCCTTAAAGACTTCAAGGAAAGTTTTTAACTCACTATAATTATTACAATGCCAATTTTATAATTCTTTGAGAAATAGTTTGGCAATTACTAAGATGTTGGAAGCTACCTGAAATACCCAGATTCACAGAATAATCCATATTATCTAAGACCAGGCTGTATATAAGAACTTGGCACTAGATATTTGCTGTATAAAATGAGTCTGCCACCATCTCCTCCTAATGATAAAGGGCAAAGCACTATTTCAGTAATACACTGCTCCTATGAATTTGATTAATTAATCATAAGTGAATATCCAAGCATTTTTCCCATCCTCTAAGTGATACTATTAAATAAGTTCTGAAATGTAGTGGAGGCCAGAAAAATTTCAGGAATAGTGCAAGAAAGAAAATACTCTCCATGATATCAATAAGAAAGATGAAAAACATCTTCAAAATCATTTTTAGAACTCTGAAAATTAATTAATGGCTTGTAAAATATAAGGAATGTTATTCAAATAAAAAATCTTTCTTTAAAAATAGAAAGATCTATGATATTTTAATTATCCTAATTCATTTCTCTCTCCCTATATCTGTAGCAAATTTAAAAATCAACCATTTCTGAACAACCAACAAATCACAGAAGAAATCAAAAAAGAAATCAAAATATGCATAGAAATGAATGAAAATGAAAATACAACAACCCAAAACATATGGGACACTGTAAAAGCAGTGCTAAGGGGGAGGTTCATAGCAATATAGGCATAGCTCAAGAAACAAGAAAAAAGCCAAAAAATAAAATAAAATAAAATAAATAACCTAACTCTACATGTAAAGCAACTTGAAAAGGAAGAAGTTATGAACCCCAGGGTTAGTAGAAGGAAAGAAAGCTTAAATATTAGGGCAGAAATAAATGCAAAAGAAGCAAAAGAGACCATAGCAAAAATTTTAAAAAAACATAAGCTGGTTCTTTGAGAAGGTAAATAAAATTGACAAATCATTAGCCAGACTCATCAAGAAACAAAAGGAGAAAAATCAAATCAACAAAATTAGAAATAAAAATGGAGAGATTACAACAGATAACATAGAAATACAAAGGATCATAAGAGACTATTATCAGCATCCATATGCAAATAAAATTTACAACTTGGAAGAAATGGATAAATTCTTAGAAAAGTATAACTTTCCAAAATTGAACCAGGAAGAAATAGAAAATCTCAACAGACCCATCACAAATGTGGAAATTGAAACTGTAATCAGAAATCTTCCAACAAATAAAAGCCCAGGACCAGATGGCTTCACAGCTGAATTCTACTAAAAATTTAGAGAAGAACTAACACCTATCCTACTCAAAGACTTCCAAAAAATTGCAGAGGAAGGTAAACTTCCAAACTCATTCTATGAGGCCACCATCACCTTAATACCAAAATCTGACAAAGATGCGACAAAAAAAGAAAACTAAAGGTCAATGTCACTGATGAACATAGATGCAAAAATCCTTAACAAAATTCTAGCAAACAGAATCCAACAACATATTAAAAAGATCATACATCATGACCAAGTGGGCTTTATCCCAGGGATGCAAGGATTCTTCAATATCCGCAAACCAGTCAATGCAATACACCACATTAATAAATTGAAAAATAAAAATCATATGGTTATCTCAATAGATGCAGAGAAAATCTATGACAAAATGCAACATTCATTTATGATAAAAACCCTCCAGAAAGCAGGAATAGAAGGGCCATACCCCAACATAATAAAAGCTATATATGACAAACCCTCAGCAAACATTATCTTCAATGGTGAAAAATTGAAAACATTTCCCTTAAAGTCAGGAACAAGATAAGGGTGCTACTCTCACCACTACTATTCAATATAATTTTGGAAGTTTTTGTCACAGCAATCAGAGCAGAAAAAGAAATAAAAGGAATCCAGACTGGAAAAGTAGAAGTAAAACTCTGACTGTTTGCAGATGACATGATCCTCTGTATAGAAAACCCTAATGATTCCACCAGAAAATTACTAGAGCTAATCAATGAATATAGTAAAGTTGCAGGATATAAAATTAACACACAGAAATCCTTTGCATTCCTATACACTAACAATGAGAAAACAGAAAGAGAAATTAATGAAGCAATAGTATTCACCATTACAACAAAAAGAATAAAATACTTAGGAGTATATCTACCTAAAGAAACGAAAGGCCTATATATAGAAAACTATAAAACACTGATGAAAAAAATCAAAGAGGACACAAATAGATGGAGAAATATACCGTATTCATGGATTGGAAGAATCAATACAGTGAAAATGAGTATATGACAACAAAGCAATCTATAGATTCAATGCAATTCCTATCAAGCTACCAAAGGTATTTTTCACAG
Source organism: Hydropotes inermis (assembly GCA_020226075.1). Classification (NCBI taxonomy): domain Eukaryota; kingdom Metazoa; phylum Chordata; class Mammalia; order Artiodactyla; family Cervidae; genus Hydropotes; species Hydropotes inermis. The sequence goes on along the minus strand of CM035298.1, from coordinate 12,205,686 downwards.
A
>CM035298.1:12151048-12205585 GCA_020226075.1 Hydropotes inermis | reverse complement strand
GATTCCACCAGAAAATTACTAGAGCTAATCAATGAATATAGTAAAGTTGCAGGATATAAAATTAACACACAGAAATCCTTTGCATTCCTATACACTAACAATGAGAAAACAGAAAGAGAAATTAATGAAGCAATAGTATTCACCATTACAACAAAAAGAATAAAATACTTAGGAGTATATCTACCTAAAGAAACGAAAGACCTATATATAGAAAACTGTAAAACACTGATGAAAAAAATCAAAGAGGACACAAATAGATGGAGAAATATACCGTATTCATGGATTGGAAGAATCAATACAGTGAAAATGAGTATATGACGCCAAAGCAATCTATAGATTCAATGCAATTCCTATCAAGCTACCAAAGGTATTTTTTACAGAACTAGAACAAATAATTTCACAATTTGTATGGAAATACAAAAAACCTTGAATAGCCCAAAGAATCTTGAGAAAGAAGAATGGAACTGGAAGAATCAACCTGCCTGACTTCAGTCGCTACTACAAGGCACAGTCATCAAGACAGTATGGTACTGGCACAAAAACGGAAATATAGGTCAATGGAACAAAATAGAAAGCCCAGAGATAAATCCACATACCTATGGACACCTTTTCTTTGACAAAAGAGGCAAGGCTATACAATGAAATAAAGACAACCTCTTTAACAAATGGTGGTGGGAAAACTGGTCAACCACTTGTGAAAGTATGAAACTAGAATACTGTCTAACATCATACAAAAAAATAAACTCAAAATGAATTAAAGATCTAAATGTAAGACCAGAAACTGTAAAACTCTTAGAGGAAAACATAGGCAAAACACTCTCCGACATAAAGCACAGCAGGATCCTCTATGACCCACCTCTCAGAATATTGGAAATAAAAGCAAGAATAAACAAATGGGACCAAAAAAAAAAAAAAAGCAAAAAACAAATGGGACCTAATGAAACTTAAAAGCTTTTGCACAACAAAGGAAACTATAAGCAAGGTGAAAAGACAGCCCTCAGATTGGGAGAAAATAATAGTAAATGAAACAACAGACAAAGGATTAATCTCAAAAATATACAAGCAACTCCTGAAGCTCAATTCCAGAAAAATAAATGACCCAATCAAAAAATGGGACAAAGAACTAAACAGACATTTCTCTAAAGAAGACATACAGATGGCTAACAAACACATGAAAAGATGCTCAACATCACTCATTATCAGAGAAATGCAAATCAAAACCACAATGAGATACCATTACACGCCAGTCAGGATGGCTGCTACCCAAAAGTCTACATGCAATAAATGCTGGAGAGGGTGTGGAGAAAAGGAAACCCTGTTACACTGTTGGTGGGAATGCAAACTAGTACAGCCACTATGGAGAACAGTGTGGAGATTTCTTTAAAAACTGGAAATAGAACTGCCATATGACCCAGCAATCCTGCTGCTGGGCATACACACTGAGGAAACCAGATCTGAAAGAGACACGTGCACCCCAATGTTCCTCTCAGGACTGTTTATAATAGCCAGGACATGGAAGCAACCTAGATGCCCATAAACAGATGAATTGATAAAAAAAAATCCTTGGTACATATACACAATGGAATATCACTCAGCCATTAAAAAGAATACATTTGAATCAGTTCTAATGAGGTGGATGAAACTGGAGCCTATTATACAGAAAGAAGTAAGACAGAAAGAAAAACACCAATACAGTATACTAACCCATATATATGGAATTTAGAAAGATGGTAATGATAATCCTGTATGTGAGACAGCAAGAGAGACACAGACGTATTGAAGTCTTTTGGACTCTGTGGGAAAGGGTGAGGGTGGGATTATATGGGAGAATGGCATTGAAACATGTAAATCATCAAATGTGAAACGAATCACTAGTCCAGGTTTGATGCATGATACAGGATGCTCGGGTCTGGTGCACTGGGATGACCCAGAGGGATGGGATGGGGAGAGAGTTGGAAGGGGGGTTCAGGATGGGGAACACATGTACATCCATGGTGGAGTCAAGTCAATGTATGGCAAAACCAACACAATGTTCTAAAGTAAAATAAATAAATAGTAATAAAAAAAATCAACCACTTCAATACCATCATAGTTGCAAAAACTTGTAACTTGGTGGTTATTGGAGAGAACAGAATGAGTTTTTGGTAAGTAAGGCACCCATACCAAGAGAATTATGAGTATTTGCTTGACAGCTTATTGAAAATCTCAGTTCACAGGGACTATCATTACTTGCCTCAATTCAGAACTCAAGCTATGTGGACAACTCTATTACCCAGACATCTGTTAAAAACAGTAAGTGGCATTTGTTTAACACACTAGCTGTCCGAGGTGGTAATAATTAGGAGGAAGAAGAAGATAACCAAAAAATAATAAAGGAATAACAACAGAATGGGATAGTCTAGAGGACTTCAGAAAACAAGGAAATATATACCCACTGGAATGCAGAGTTTTAAAAAATAGCAAGGAGAGATAAGAGAACCTTCCTTAGTGATCAGTGCAATGAAATAGAGGAAAACAACAGAATGGGAGAGACTAGAGATCTCTTCAAGAAAATTAGAGCTACCAAGGGAACATTTCATGCAAAGATGGGCTCAATAAGGGACAGAAATGGTATGGGCTTAATAGAAGCAGAAGATATTAAAAAGAGGTAGCAAGAATACACAGAAGAACTAAACTAAAAAGATCTTCATGATCCAGATAACCATGATGGTGTGATCACTGACCTAGAGTCAACTTCCTGGAATGTGAATTCAAGTGGGCCTTAGGAAACATTACTACAAACAAAGCTAGTGGAGGTGATGGAAATCCAGTTGAGCTATTTCAAATCCTAAAAGATGATGCTGTGAAAGTGCTGCGCTCTACATGCCAGCAAATTTGGAAAACTCAGCAGTGGGCACAGGACTGGAAAAGGTCAGTGTTCATACCAGTCCTAAAGAAAGGCATTGCCAAAGAATGTTCAAACTACTGCACAATTGCACTCACCTCACACACCAGCAAAAGTAGCAAATGCTACTAGAAATTCTCCAAGCCAGGCCTCAACAGTATGTATACCATGAACTCCCAGATGTTCAAGCTTGATTTAGAAAAGTCAGGAACCAGAGATCAAATAGCCAACATCCACTGGATCATTGAAAAAACAAAAGAATTTCAGAAGAAAAACAAAATCTACTCTGCTTTATTGACTATATCAAAGACTTTGACTGTGTGGATCACAACAAACTGTGGAAAATTCTTCAAGAGATGGGAATACCAGACCGCTTTACCTGCCTCCTGAGAAGTCTGTATGCAGGTCAAGAAGCAACAGTTAGAACCAGACATGGAACCACAGATTGGTTCCAATTCGTGAAAGGAGTACATCAATGCCGTATATTGCCATCCTGCTAGTTTAACTTATATTCAGAGTACATCATGAGAAATGCTGGGCTGGATGAAATACAAGCTGGAATCAAAAGACTGCTGGGAGAAATATCAATTACCTGAGCTATGCAGATGACATCACCCTTATGGCAGAAAGTGAATAGGACCTGATAAGCCTCTTGATGAAAGTGAAAGATAAGAGTGAAAAAGTTGCCTTAAAACTCAACATTCAAAAAACTAAGGTCATGGCATCTGGTTCCATCAGTTCTTGGCAAATAGATGGACAAACAATGGAAACAGTGAGAGACTTTATTTTCTTGGGTTGTCCAAAATCGCTGCAGATGATGACTGCAGCCATAAAATTAAAAGACACATGCTCCTTGGAAGAAGTTATGACCAACCTAGACAGCACATTAAAAAGCAGAAACATTACTTTGCCAACAAAGGTCCGTCTAGTCATTGCTATGGTTTTTCCAGTAGTCATGCATGGATGTGAGAGTTGTACCATAAAGAAAGCTGAGTGCTGAATCATTGATGCTTTTGAACTGTGGTGTTGGAAAAGACTCTTGAGAGTCCCTTGGACTGCAAGGAGATCCAACCAGTCCATCCTAAAGGAAATAAGTCCTGACTATTCACTGGAGAGACTGATGTTGAAGCTCCAATACTTTGGCCACCTGATGCAAAGAACTGACTCCTTGGAAAAGACCATGATTCTGGGTAAGACTGAAGGCAGGAGGAGAAGGGGACAACAGAGGATGAGATGGCTGGATGGCATAACCAACTCGATGGACAAGTTTGAGCAAGCTCCGGGAGTTGGTGATGGACAGGGAAGCTTAGCATGCCATAATCCATGGTGTTGCAAATAATCTGACACTACTAAGCAACTGAACTGAATTGAAGAGGACTTTTAAAGCTACCACCTATTTCCAGGACCCAGAAGAACACATGCTTTTGCAAGGCTATATGAGTGCCCAGGAAAGACCTCAGAATGCCTGAAACTTTAAATTTTTGTTCACATTGAAGCTCAATACAAGCAATTAAGTGACACTAAAGCAGAGGTGTAAACAGTTTGTTGGTGAAATAAGAGTGCAACTCTACACAAATACATACACAGGTACACACACATGGACCCTTGGGAATGGAGGAGATATTTATTGGTTGTAATAATTTAAGCAAATTTTTACAATGGGAAATATTGATAAAAGATATGTTTTCCAGATTTGCCAGAAATTTACAAGACATAAAAATAAATAGGAAATTATGGTTAGTACACATAGAATAAGTATGCAGTCAAAAGAAGCTGTCTCAAGAAAAGCCAGACAGGAATTACTAGAGAAATTCTTTTAAAAAGTTATGATAAATAGCTTTAGATAAAAGAAATTATGTATAAAGAATGGAATAAAACATGGGAAAGATGTCTTACTAGACAATAACAATAAAGTAACTGAATATATAAAATAAATAAATAGAAATATACTGGAGCTGAAAAGTACAATAACAAAAAAATTCAATAGAGGGTGCAATAGTAGATTTGAAATGGCAGTGAAGACAATCCATATATATTTAAAGAATCGTGCTTATTTAGTCTGCAGGACAGAGAGAAAAAATAAGAAGTAAAAAATAACACAATCTTGAGATGTATTGGACTTCATCAAGAATTTCACTATAAACATTATGAAACCTCCATAAGGAGAGGAACAAAAAGGAGGGGGGATATTATAAAAATGACAAACTTTTCCAAGTTAGATGAAAAACATTAATTTGTACATCCAAGACACTAGAGAAACTACAAATGTGCTCAGCAGAAATACACGTATACATTGACCATAGTAAAATTATAGGAAACTAAGATAAGAAACTAAGAGAGAAACTAGAACACAGTAAAAGAAAGAGTAATACATAGCATTGCATTGAAAGTTCTGTAGCTGGTATCAGTTCAGTTCAGTTCAGTCTCTCAGTCATATCCGACTCTGCAACCCCATGAGCCGCAGCACGCCAGGCCTCCCTGTCCATCACCAACTCCCGGAGTCCACCCAAACCCACGTTCATTGAGGCAATGATGCCATCCAACCATCTCATCATCCGTCGTCCCCTTCTCCTCCTGCCCTCATTCTTTCCCAGCATCAGGGTCTTTTCCAATGAGTCATCTCTTCGCATCAGGAGGCCAAAGTATTGGAGCTCAGCCTCAACACCAGTCCTTCCAATGAACACCCAGGACTGATCTCCTTTAGGACAGACTGGTTGGATTTCCTTGCAGTCCAAGGGACTCTCAAGAATCTTCTCCAACACCGCAGTTCAAAAGCATCAATTCTTCAGTGCTTAGCCTTCTTTCTAGTCCAACTCTCACATCAATATATGACCACTGGGAAAACCATAGCCTTGACTAGATGGACCTTTGTTGGCAAAGTAATGTCTCTGCTTTTTAATATGCTATCTAGGTTGGTCATAACTTTACTTCCAAAGAGTAAGCTGGTATAGTAAATTAATAATATAAAGATTATGACCTGCTGACTGAGGATGTACAAGCAATCCAGTTTTGCAAACAAAAAATGCATTCATACAATCTTTTATGTTTAGTTATATATGCATCACCAACTCAGTGGATATGGGTTTGGGTAGGCTCCGGAAGTTGGTGATGGACTGGGAGGCCTGGTGTGCTCTGATTCATGGAGTTGCAAAGAGTCAGACACGACTGAGCAACTGAATTGAACTGAACTGATATAGCTATATTTACAGTGTTCTTTATTTTACATATACATTTGAGTTACTGTTGTTATCCATTCATTTTAACCCAAAAGACTCATTTAGTATTTCTGTTTGCAACACATTCATCCTGTATTGAAAAACAACTAATAATGTAACAACTATAAAACATGATTGAAGAACATATATGCATAAATATATAATTTGTATGAAAATAATAGTACAAAAAAGGGGGAGTGGAGCTATATAAATTTTCTATATTACCTTTACTAAGTTGGTTTTATTCCAAAATGGAATAAATTAAGTTGTTAATTATAATTTTCAGAAAACTAGCAAGAAAAAACTAACAATATAAAATAGTGCAAAAAACCTTCATATAATCAAAATTGTATACTTGAATATATCCCTTTAACACAAAAGACACATGTGATGGGGGAAAGGGGAACCAAAAAGATACTAGACATGCAGAAAACAACAAAATGATAGGCATAACCTTTCCTTATGAAGGATTACAATAAGCAAACAGACTAAATATTCCAATTCAGTTCAGTTCAATCACTCGATCGTGTACAACACTTTGTGAACATATTGACTGCAGCACACCAGGCTCCCCTGTCCATCACCAGCTCCTGGAAATTACTCAAATTCATGTCCATTGAATCGGTGATGCCATCCATTTCATCCTCTGTCGTCCCCTTCTCCTCCCATTGTCAATCATTCCCAGCATAAGGGTCTTTTCAAATGAGACAGATCTTCACATCAGGTGGCCAAAGCATTGGAGTTTCAGCTTTAGCCTCAGTCCTTCCAATGAACTCTCAGGACTGATCTCCTCTGGATGGACTGGTTGGATCTCCTTGCAGTCCATGGAACTCTCAAGAGTCTTCTTCAACACCACAGTTCAAAAGCATAAATTCTTCGACACTCAGCTTTCCTTATAGTCCAACTCTCATATCCATACATGATTATTGGTAAAACCATGGCTTTCACTAGATGGACCTTTTTAGCAAAGTAACATCTCTGCTTTTTAATGTGCTGTCTAGGTTGGTCATAGTTTTTCTTCCAAGCCGCAAGTGTCTTTTAATTTCATGGCTGCAGTCTCCATCTGCAGTGATTTTGGAGCACCACAAAATAAAGTCTGTCACTCTTTCCATTGTTTTCCCATCTATTAGCCATGAAGTCATGGGACCGGATGCCATGATGTTGTCTTTTTGAATGTTGAGTTCTTTTTTTTTTTTTTGAATGTTGAGTTCTTAATCCAGCTTTTCACTCTCATCTTTTAATTCATCAAGAGGCTCTTTAGTTCTTCTTCATTTTCTGCCATAATGGTGGTGTTGTCTGCATATCTGAGGTTATTGACACTTCTCCAAGAAATCTTGATTTCAGCTTGTGCTTCATCCAGCCTGTCATTTCACATGATGTAATCTGCATATAAATTAAATAAACAGGGTGACAATATACAGCCTTGACATACTCCTTTCCTGATTTGGAAGCAGTCTGTTGTTCCACATGCAGTTCTAACTGTTGTTTCCTGATATCCAGATTTCTCAGGAGGCAGGACAGGTGGTCTGGTATTCCCATCTCTTTAAGAATTTTACACAGTTGGTTGTGATTCACACAGTCAAAAGCTTTGGTGTAGTCAATAAGGCAGGAGTATATGCTTTCCTGGAACTCTTTTGCTTTTTCAATGATCCAACGGATGTTGGCAATTTAATCTCTGGTTCTTCTACCTTTTCTAAAACCAGCTTGAACATATGGACATTCTCAATTCATGTACCATTGAAGCCTGGCTTGGGGAAATTCGAGCATTACTTTGCTATTGTGTGAGATGAGTGCAATTATGCGGTAGTTTGAATATTCTTTGGCATTGCCTTTCGTTGGGACTGGGATGAACACTGACCTTTTCCAATCCTGTGCCCACTGTTGAGTTTTCCAAATTTGCTGTCATATAGAGCCCAGCACTTTCACAGCATCATTTTTAGGATTTGAAATAGATAAACTGAAATTTCATCACCTCCACTAGCTTCGTTTGTAGTGATGCTTCTTAAGGCCCACCTTGACTGTGCATTCCAGGATGTCTGGCTCTAGGTGAGTGATCATACCATTGTGATTGTCTGGGTCATGAAGATCTTTTTTTGTATAGTTTTTCTGTGTATTTTTGCCACTTCTTCTTAATATCTTCTGCTTCTGTTAGGTCCATACCATTTCTGTCCTTAATTGAGCCCCTTGATGCCTGAGATATTCCCTTAGTATCTCTAATTGTCTTGAAGAGCTCTTTAGTCTTTTCCATTCTACTGTTTTCCTCTATTTTTTCCATTGCTCACTGAGGAAGACTTTATCTCTCCTAGCTATTCTTTGGAACTCTGGATTCAAATGGGTATATATTTTATTTTCTCCTTTGCCTTTGACATCTCTGCTTTCCTCAGCTATTTGTAAGGCCTCCACAGACAACCATTTTGCCTTTTCTGCATTTATTTCTCTTAGTCATGTTTTTGATCACAGTTTTTGTACAATGTTATGAACCTCTATCCAAAAAGAATGGAGAAACAAAGCCAAAGCAAAAACACCACCCAGATGTGGGTGTGACTGATGATGGAAGTACAGTCTGATGCTGTAAAGAGCAATATTGCATAGCAACCTGGAATGTTGGGTCCACGAATTAAGGCAAATTGGCAGAGGTCAACGGGAGATGGCACAACAGAGTCAGACATGACTGAGTGACTGAACTGAGCTAAACAGGAGATGGCAAGATGAACATGCACGTTTTAGGTATCAGTTCAGTTCCGTCGCTCAGTCATGTCCAACTCATGTGACCCCATGAATCACAGCACGCCAGGGCTCCCTGTCCATCACCAACTCCTGGAGTCCACCCAAACCCATGGCCATTGAGTTGGTGATGCCATCCAACCATCTCATCCTCTGTCGTCCTCTTTTCTTACCCTCAATCTTTCCCAGCATCAGGATATTTTCCAATGAGTCAGCTCTTCACATCAGGTGGCCAAAGTACTGGAGTTTCAGCTTCAGCATCATTCCTTCCAAAGAACACCCAGGACTGATCTCCTTTAGGATGGACTGGTTGGATCTCCTTGCAGTCCAAGGGACTCTCAAGGGACTCTCAAGGGACTCTCAAGGGACTCTCCAACACCACAGTTCAAAAGCATCAATTCTTCGGTGCTCAGCTTTCTTTGTTGTCCAACTCTCACATCCATACATAAAAATAGACTGGAATGAGCCAGTTTTATTCAGATGACCATTTTATCTACTACTTCAGGAAAGTATCCCTTAGAAGAAGAAATGGAGTAATCTTCATTGTCAACAAAAGAGTCCAAAGTGCAGTACTTGCATGCAATCTCAAAAACAACAGAATTATCTCTGTTCGTTTCCAAGGCAAACCATTCAAAATCATAGTAATCCAAGTCTATGCCCAGACTAGTAGTGCTGAAGAAGCTGAAGTTGAATGTTTCTATGAAGACATACAAGAGCTTCTAGAATTAACACACCCAAAAGATATCCTTTTCATTATAGGGAACTGGAATGCAAAATAAGACGTGAAGAAACATCTGGAGTAACAGGCAAATTTGGACTTGGAGTACAAAATGAAGCAGGACAAAGTTTAATAGAGTTTTGTCAAGAGAACACAGTGGTCATAGAAAACACCCTCTTCCAACAACACAAGAAAAGACTCTACACATAGACATCACCAGATGGTCAATACAGAAATCAGATTGATTATATTCTTTGCAGCCAAAGATGGAGAAACTCTATACAGTCAGCAAAAATAAGACTGGGCACTGACTATGACTCAGATCATGAACTCCTTATTGCCAAATTCAAACTTAAATTGAGGAAAGTGGGGAAAACCACTAGACCATTCAGGTACGACCTAAATCAAATCCTTATGATTATTCAGTGGAAGTGAAAAATAGATTCAAGCGATTAGATCTGATAGACAGGGTGCCTGAAGAACTATGGACAGAGGTTTGAAACATTGTACCAGAGCCTGTGATCAAAACCATACCCAAGAAAAAGAAATATTCATGTTAGAGGCAGCAAAATGAAAATACAACTCACAGATTGGGAGAAAATATTTGCAAAGTATGTGACTGATATGAGATTAGTCTCCAAAATTAACAAACAGATTTTGATGTTTCTTTTTTCTTTTTAAGCCAGAATACTGGAGTGGGTAGCCTTTCCCTTCTCCAGGGGATCTTCCCAATTCAGGGATTGAACCCACGTCTCCCACAGAGCAGGCAGATTCTTTACCACCATAGCTATCAGGGAAGAGCCTTTTATGCTTAAAAGCATCAAACCAAATAGCCCACTTAAAAAATGGGCAGGTCTGAAAAAGGACACACAGATGGCCAACAGGCACATGAAAAGATGTTCAACATCACTACTTATTAGAGATATTCAAACCAAAACTATAATGAGATATAAAATCACACTGGTCAGAATGGCTATCATCAAAAAGTCCACAAACAACAAATACTGGAGAGGGTGTTAAGACATAGGAACACTCCTACACTGTTGATGGAAATGTAAATTGGTACAGCCACTATGGAGAACAGTATGGAGGTTCCTTAAAACAAACAAAAAGAGAGAGAGAAAAAAAAACAACAACAACCTAGAAACAGAACTACCATATGACTCTGCAATTTTACTTCTGGGCATATATACAGAGGAAAAACATGATCTAAAAGGATAAATACACCCTGATGTCCATTGCAGCATTGTTTCCATTACCCAAGATTTTAAAGCAATCTAAATGTCCAATGTCCATCAACAAAGGAACGGATAAAGAGGATGTGATACATATATAGAATGGAATATCATTAGCAATTAAAAATAATGAAATAATGCCTTTGCAGCAACACAGATGAACCTAGAGAGTATCATACTGAGTTAAATAAGTCAGACAGAAGATAAATGTTATATGATATCCCTTATATGTGGAATCTAAAAATAAATTATACAAATGAACTTACAAAGGAAAAAGAAACTCACAGACTTAAAAAATGAATTTACAGTTGTAGAGGATAAGGGATAGTTAAAGAGTGCGGGAAGGTCATATATGTTCAAAATGGATAACCAACAAGGACCTTTTGTATAGTACATGGAACTCTACTCAATATTATGTTCTAGTGGATAGGATGGGGATTTAGGGGAAGCTGGATACATGTATATTTATTGCTGAGTCCCTTCGCTGTTCACCTGAAACTACCACAACACTGTTAATTGGCTATATCTCCATACAAAATAAAAAGTTTAAAGTCTGAAATAAAGACAGTGGAATAAGACAGACAGAGAAAGACAAATGCCATATGATCTCACTTATATGTGTTACCTAAAAAAAAAAAAAAAAAACAAATTAAAAAACAAAACTAAAACAGATTTATGGTTTCATAGTAAAAGGGTGGTTGCCAGAGAGGAAGGGAATGAGGGAGAGGGCAAAACAGATGATAGGGATTAAGAGGTATAAATATCCAGCTGTAAAATAAAAGCCAAAGGGTTTAATATACAAGATAAGGAATGTGGTGACAAATGTTTACTAGGTTTATCATGGTGATCCTTTCAGAATGTATATAAATGTCAAATCACAATGCAGCATACCTGAAAGTAACATAATATTATACACTAATATTATATTGTACAACAATAAGAAATTTTTAAAAACCTCAGAGCAAATCTGTCCATATTTATTGGTTGAATATGCTTTGATGAGAATTAACTGAAAGATTTTAACATACATTCTAGAGTTGTGAGTTTCATATAAATAGCAAATTTATAAATATAAGTGAAGCCTTTATAAATAGTTAGAATTAATAACTCAAGGGCATTGGAACACTTTTATAAAATAAGTAATAAATTGGTCACATGATATAAAAAGTTCTAAAATATAGTACTATAATTTAGTTTCACAATGAAACATATGCCTTAAATAAATAATTATTGAATAAATAAAATATTAAGAAAGTCCCCATTTTATTTAAATTTATTAAATACACTTAAATGAACATTTTAAAGTATAAACTATTCACATCTTAAAATGTGTTAAAGACATTTCTTAAAATTCACAAATATCACACTATATTTTAAAATTTTATGTATATTTAGCACATTCACATACATACATACATATATATATATATATATATATTATGTATATGTTAACATATGAAGTATGGAAAGTTTATCTCAAATCTTTTAATAAGTAAGATGTGTGTGTGTGTGTTAGTCATGGCCGACTCTTTGCAACCCCAAAGACTGTAGCACAACAGGCTCCTCTGCCCATGGGATTCTCAATAAATCAGTTCTGCAAGATAAGACAACATAGACATTTAGGTAACTATGCTAGACTTATTTTCTAAGCCTAGAGGAGATTGATTATTACTCTTTAAGTTTCTGAAAAAGGTGATTTTAAGATACAGAATGTTGCTAAAACCCATATAGCAAGATTTTGGAAGCATTGTAAGACAATATGAACTAGTTTTAAAATATTATTTTGCTATAGACATACTCTATAGGCATCACTTAATTTCAATTCAGTTGCTCAATCATGTCTGATTCTTTGCGACCCCATGAACCACAGCACACCAGGCCTCCCTGTGCATCACCAACACTTGGAGTTTACCCAAACTCATGTACATTGAGTGGGTGATGCCATCCAACAATCTAATCCTCTGTTGTCCCCTTCTCCTGCCCTCAATCTTTCCCAGCATCAGGGTGTTTTCAAAATGAGTCAGCTCTTCGCATGAGGTGGCCAAAGTACTGGAGTTTCAGCTTCAATATCAGTCCTTTCAATGAACACCCAAGACTGAACTCCTTTAGGATGGACTGGTTGGATCTCCTTGCAGTCAAGGGACTCAAGAGTCTTCCCCAACACCACAGTTCACAGGCATCAATTATTTGCCACTCACCTTTCTTCATAGCCCAACTCTCACATCTATACATGACTACTGGTAAAACCAGAGCCTTGACTAGCTGGACCTTTGTTGATAAAGTAACGGCTCTGCTTTTTAATATGCTATCTAGGTTGGTCATAACTTTCCTTCCAAGGAGTAAGTGTCTTTCGATTTCATGGCTGCAATCATCATCTGCAGTGATTTTGGAGCCCCCCCCAACAAAAAAAGTCAGCCCCTGTTTCCACTGTTTCCCCATCTATTTGCCATGAAGTGATGGGACCAGATGCTGTGATCTTAGTTTTCTGAATGCTGAGCTTTAAGCCATCTTTTTCACTCTCCTCTTTCAATTTCATCAAGAGGCTCTTTAGTTTTCTTCACTTTCTGCCATAAGAGTGGTCTCATCTGCATATCTGAAGTTATTGATATTTCTCCTGGCAATCTTGATTCCAGTTTGTGCTTCATCCAGCCCAGTGTTTCTCATAATGTAATCTGCATATAAGTTAAAAAAGCAAGGTTAAATATACAGTTTGATGTACTCATTTTCCTATTTGGAACCAGTGTGTTCCATGCCCAGTTCTAACTGTTGCTCCCTGATCTGCATACGGATTTCTCAAGAGGCAGCCTAGGTCGTCTGGTATTCCCAACTCTTTCAGAATTTTCCACAGTTTATTAATAGTAATACACACAGTCAAAGGCTTTGGCATAGTCAATAAAGCAGAAATAGATATTTTTCTGGAACTCTCTTGCTTTTTCGATGATCCAGCGGATGTTGGCAATCTGATCTCTGGTTCCTCTGCCTTTTCTAAAACCAGTTTGAACATCTGGAAGTTCTTGGTTCACGTATTGCTGAAGCCTGGCTTGGAGAATTTTGAGCATTGCTTTACTAGAGTGTGAGATTAGTGCAGTTGTGCAGTAGTTTGAGCATTCTTTGGCATTGCCTTTATTTTGGATTGGAATGAAAACTGACTTTTTCCAGTCCTGTGGCCATGGCTGAGTTTTCTAAATTTGCTGGCATATTGAGTGGAGCACTTTCACAACATCATCTCTTAGGATTTGAAATAGATCGACTGGAATTCCATCACCTCCACTAGCTTTGTTCGTAGTGATGCTTCTTAAGGCCCACTTGAGTTCACATTCTAGGATATCTGGCTCTGTGTGAGTGATCACACCATCATGATTATCTGGGTCATGAAGATATTTTTTGTACAGTTGTTCTGTGTATTCTTGCCACCTCTTCTTAATATCTTCTGCTTCTGTTAGGTCCATACCATTCCTGTCCTTTATTGACCCCATCTTTGCATGAAATGTTCCCTTGGTATCTCTAATGTTCTTGATGAGATCTCTAGTCTTAACCATTCTATTGTTTTCCTCTTTCTTTGCATTGGTTAGTGATGAAGGCTTTCTTATCTCTCTTTGCTATTCTTTGGAACTCTCCATTCAAATGGGAATATCTTTCCTTTTCTTTTTTTGCTTTTTGCTTCTCTTCTTTTCACAGCTATTTGTAAGGCCTCCTTCGAAATCTGTTTTGCTTTTTTGCATTTCTTTTTCTTGGGGATGGTCTTGATCCCTATCTCCAGTACAGTGTTTTTAACCTCCACTCATAGTTCATCAGGCACTCCGTCTATCAGATCTAGTCCCTTAAATCTATTTCTCACTTCCACTGTATAATCATAAGGGATTTGATTTAGGTCATACCTGAATGGTCTAGTGGTTTTCCCCACTTTCTTCAATTTAAGTCTGAATTTGGCAATAAGGAGTTCATGATCTGAGCCACAGTCAGCTCCTGGTCTTTTTTTTTTTTTTTTTTGCTCCCTGTATATAGAGCCTCTCCATCTTTGGCTGAAAAGAAGATAATCAATCTGATTTCTGTATTGACTATCTGGTGATGTCCATGTGTAGAGTCTTCTCTTGTGTTTCTGGAAGAGGGTGTTTGCTCAGACAAGTGTGTTCTCCTGGCATAACTCTATTAGCCTTCGCCCTGCTTCATTCTGTACTCCAAGTCCAAATTTTCCTGTTACTCCAGATGTTTCTTAAATTCCTACTTTTGCATCCCAGTCCCCTGTAATGAAAAGGACATCTTTTTGGGGTATATAGGCATACTTAGAGGTAAATCATCTTTATTGTTGCATCTAATGAGGAAATAGTGGGAATCTATATTAACTTGGTTAACACAGTGGAGGGCCAATGTGTTACACTCTATGAATTCAATAGTATTAGGAGGCAGGTGTGGAAGCTATGCCAACAGCCTCCTGAATGCAATCAGGTCTATCTGATATCAAGAGCTAGCCAATTACCTGATGTTCAAACTCTGATGCCTTACAGTAAAAATGGCATCAAGCAAAATTCCTCAGCACTTCAGAAATTATGTTCTGGGCAAATTATCATGTCATCAGTTCAGAAGTGGAAATTCACATTGTGACACCAAATTAGAGTACTAATGAGAAACATAGAATATTTAATTTTTTTAAAAAATGTAGTCCAAAAAATTTCTGGAGGGGACAGTGGTTAACATCTGTGGAAACAGGTGCAAAATATGGATAACTGACAAAATTGACATAAAGCTATTAAAAGATTAAAATGCCTATCTGTAATCAAACAACAAAATTCAAAAATAGAGGAGCAGAGCATATTAAATCTATCAACTCATTTTAGTGTTGTACTGCATGTGAACTTGATCTTCTAGGTACATTCTCCTTGACTTTCATCATTCTATATTCACAAGCACTAAATGCTTTTAATGGTTGTTGATGTTTGAAGGGTCAATGATTAGTATTTCTGTCTCTGCCTCTCAAATGCTGAATCAGAAGTGGACAACCACAGTTCTCCCAAACGAAATCCTCCATGGTCTGGGAATGAGAGCAGGGTAATGTCCTATCCAATGGCAAATCCATAAAGCAGTACCCAGAATAAATGAGTAGAACATACACACTGTTTATGCAAAACTCATTTGTTTGGCAAATTACTGCTTCTCTTGTGTTCAGGAAAGAGTAACAGGAGCAGAGAGAGAAGACAAATTTTCCCAGTTCACTTCACTTGATTTCTAGTTTGTATGATCAACTGTGAAATAGGAAAGAATAACAAATCATAGTATACTGCACAAATTGCTTCTTAAAACAAATGCATATGCTTCTGGATTTATTATTTATTTTAAAGTACTGTCCTAAAAATGACAGATTTTAAGACATCATCACAAAACATGAACCAGTTCACTGATTTTTGTTTCTTTCTCTCCTCCTTTCTTCCTCCCTTGCCCCACCTTCCTTTCTCACTATATCCATCCATTACTTTTTGTTTTTCTCAGAGAAACTCACCAATGCAGTTCAATTATGCCTATCAAAGTGGTTGAGTACTCTCATTCCATTTGCACTTTATTGTTCATTTTAAAAACTTAATATCTTCTGATGTTTTATGAACAATATTTTTAAAGTTACATAATCACTTGTAGGGATGAGGTTACATGAGGATCATGGTAGGCAGAATTTTAAGCCGATATCCAATGACAGAGGATGAGATGGTTGGATAGCATCACTGATTCAATGGACACGAGTTTGAGCAAACTCTGGGAGAGAGTGAAGGACAGGAAAGCCTGGTGTGCTGCAGCCCATGGGGTGGCAAAGAGCTGGACATGACTTAGGGAATGAACAACAGCAACATATCTTTATAGTCCTCCCTTCTAGAAAACACTCCATGCAGGTATGGGCAAGACCTATGAATGTGATGGGTTATCACTCTCATGAGTTGTTATTAATCAGTTGCCCTGACTGTATCTAGAGGGAGATTATGCTGGGAGCACCCAGCCTAATCATGTGAGCTCTTAAAGAAGGTGAAGTAGCAGTTGGAATCTCCTGACTTACACCATGAGGAAATAAACTACTCCATTATAAGACATTTTTGAGGAATTCCCAAGATGTTTTAGAAAATCAACTTGTCATTTTATGATTCCATCAAGAGTATGGTTCTATGAATAGTTCTTCCAGACTTGCCAGCATTAGTTATAGTCAATCTTTGGAAATTTTAACCAGTAAAATAAGATATTTAGTTACATCTCATTGTGACTTAAATCTGCATTCCTCTAATGACTAATGATTTGATAGCCATATGTCTTTTTGGGTAAAGGGTCTGCTCAAATATTTTGCCAATTTTTCAATGCAGAGTTTTGCTTTCTCATTTTAAGTTGAGCATTCTTTTATATATTCTGAATACAAGTCTTTATTTGATATGTTCTTTACAAATATTTTCTCCCAGTTTGTGACTTGCCTATTTAATCTTTAACAATGTCTTTTGAAGACCTGAGGGTTTTAATTTTGATGAAATTTTAACTTTTCAACTTGCTATTTTATGAATCATGGTTTTAGGTATCAAATTAAGTAATCTTTGTCTAACCCAAGCTATATAATTTTTCCTCTATATTTTCTTCCAGAAACTTAATAGTTTTAGATTTTACAATTCTATCTTTGATCCATTTTGAGTTAGCTTTCTGAATATCTTGTGACATATGGATTAAAGCTGCTGTATTTGCAACTGTTCTAACATTATTTTTTTTAAAGAACAGTTTTTTTTTTTTTTTTTCTCCATTAACTTGTCTTTGTAGCTTTATGAAATATCAGTTGTCCCTATATGTGGAGATCTATTTCTGGATTCATTCTTCCACTTATCAATTGATGTCAATATTACAATCTCTTTAACACTGAACCTTTGTAATAAATCTTACAATATGGTAAGATTTGCCTTCAATATTATTTATCTTTTTCAAATTTTCTTTGAATATTTAAATTATTTGCACTTACTTATGACTGAAATTTAGCGTGGATATTATAATTTTTAAAGCCTCTGGACTATGTTTAGGACTGTGTTAAATTTATAGATCAATTTTGAGAGAACTGACATGACATCTCAATAATATTCAATTCTCCAACAAATTAACAAGGTATTGCTTCCCATTTAATTAGGCCCATTTAAATTTTTCTCAGAAATATTTTATAGTTTTTTGTACATGTCCTTTATGCTCTTTAACAGATTTATCTCTTATTTCATATTTTCATAATGTTTTAAAAATGAATTATTTAAAATTTTGATTCTGTTTTTTAATTGCTAGGAAATAAAATGGATTTTGTATTTTTACCCTCTATAAAGACAATTTTTAATTCCAATAACCTTCCATACATGCATGTGTGCTAAGATGCTTCAGTTCTGTCCAACTCTTTGTGACTATAGCTGGCCAGACTCCTCTGTCCATTGGATTTACCAGACAGGAATACTGGTGTGGGTTGCCATGCCCTCTTCCAGGGACCTTCTCCACCCAGGGGATCAAACTCACATCTCCTGCATGTCTTGCATTGGCACATGGGTCTTTACCATCAGCACCACCTGGAAAGCCCCTTTGTGTATATCTCATAGAATTTTCTACACATGTGATTATATTAGAATGAAAAATGAATTTTATTTTTGCTCCAGTTTTTAATGCTAATTTTTTAATTTCTTTACTAATTGTGCTAGCTAGAACCTTTAATATAATGGCTAATAGAACTGAATAGAGCAAACATTCTTGTATTTTTCCTCATGTTAGGAGAAAACATTGTCTTTTGAGATTAAATATGATATTATCTTCTGGATTTTCACAGACGCCCTTGATGAGGCTTAAGTTCCTTTTTATTATGTTTGCTGAGATTATTTTTTTAAATTAGAAGCTGATATTAGATTTTATTGCATGCTTTTCTATTTCTATTTAGATTCTCTATGATTTCTCTTTTAAATTGGTTAATATGGTGAATTACATTTTGAAATTGAAAGTAGATGGATACAACTTGAACAAATAGATGATAATTTATCATACACTATAGTTCAGATGTTAGCCTAAACATTTTATATCAATCCTCATAACACTATTATGAGGTAAGTATTATGATAATGTCCATATCAAATGCAGCAAAATGGAGGCATAGAGACCAGTCTAGTTAGTAATGTAACCAGGATCCAATCTGAAGGAGTTTGCATTTACATGCTATAATAACAATTAGTGGGTGGACAAAGATTATATCTAACAGGAGATGCCAAGTTTTCATAGGAGTTAGAATAGCATATTTCATTTTAGAAACATATTTCAGGATAAACAGTAAAAAATGTGTCAATACACATTTTTCATATACATTACAATTCAACAAGTCAGAATTAAATTCAGTGATATATAAACTAATAATACACAAAAGATAACTTTTATAAATTTTAAGTAAATTGGTTTAAAATGAGAATATGAGATTCCATAGTTTATATCTTTTGGGAAGACTGATTGGGTTCAAAGTTTTAAGTATGACTGAAGATAGAAGGAAATGAATGGTATCAGTTAGAATGGAATTTGTTCTACTTCTAAAAATAAAAATATATGAACAGATTAATTACCAGTATTAAAATTAAATGAGTAATAATAAAAAGACTTCCAACAAACAAACTCTAGGACCTGATTCATAGGTGAATGTTACCAAACATTTAGATAAGAGTTAATACCTATCCTTCTCAAACTATTCCAGAAAATTTGAGAGGGAGGAATACTTCTGAACTCATTCATAAGGCCAAGACTGTCCTAATACCAAAACCAAATAAATATACAATAAAAAGCAAACAAAAAACAAAAATAATTACAGATCAATATCACTTATAAACAGATGAAAAAAATCCTCAACAAAATAAGGATTTATTTTGTTATTTTCTAACCAACTGAATCCAACAATACATTAAAAGGATCATACACCTTGATCAAGCAAGATTTATCCCAGGGATGCAAGAATTTTTCAGTACCCACAAATCAATGTGATATACCACATGTGATGATGGAGATATAATATCATATGATCATCTCAATAGATGCAGAAAACCTTTGCCAAATAAAACAACCATTTATGATAAGAACTCTCCAAAAACTGGGTATAGAGAGAATATACCTCAAGATAATAATCCCATACATTATATAATACTCAACAGTGAAAGGCTGAAAGTATTTCATCTAAAATCAGCAACAATACAAAGATATTCATTCTTGTCACTTTTATTCAACATAGTATTAGAAGTCTTGCCCACAGCAATCATATTAGAAAAAGAAATAAAAAGAGTTTCAACTGGAAAGGAAGAAGCATGAATCTGTCACTATTCACAGATGACATGTTACTATACACAGAAAATGCTAAAGATACAAAAACCTGCTAGAGTTTATCAATGAATTTGATAAAATTTCAGGATATAAAATCAATATAGATAAATGTGTTGGATTTCTATGCACTAACAATTAACTCTCAGAAAGATAAATTAAGGAAACTATCTTGTTTACAATTATATCAAAGATAACATAATTAATAACTAGGAATAAATCTACCTAAGGAGCTGAAAGACATTTATTCAGAAAACTATAAGACACTGATGAAAGAAACTGAAAATGACACAGTGTTCCTGAATTGGAAGAATTAATATTGACTACACTACCCAAAGAAATCTACAGATTCAGTGCAACTTCTACCAAAATGATATTTTTTACAGAACTAGAAAAAAAATTTTTTTTAATTTGTCTGAAAAAGCAAAAGACCTTAATAGTCAAAGTAACCTTGAGAAAGAAAAACAGACCTGGAGAAATCATACTTTCTGGCTTTACACTATATTACAAAGCTATGGCAATCAAATCAATATGGTTCTGGCACAAAAACAGATACATTGATCAATGGAATAGGACACCAAAAGTAAACAGACTTATGGTCAATTAATTTATGACAAAGGAGGCAAGAACACACAATGGAGAAAAGACAGTCTATTTAATATGTGGTGCTGTGAAAATTGTACAGCTACATGTAAAAGAATAAAACTAGGGTTAACATTTTCTCACATCATATATTAAAATAAAATCAAAATGGATTTTAAAGACCTACATGTAAGACCAGGAGCCATTATACTCCTAGAAGAAAACATAACCATATATATACGCTTTGATATAAATCATAGCTTTTTTTTTTTAGTATCTGTCTCATAAGGCAAAAGAAATAAAAGCAAAAAAAAAAAAAAAAAAGGACCTAATTTAGCTTAAAGCTTTTGCACAGCAAAGGACACCATGAACAAAATGAAAAACAACCTATTGAATGGGATGGGAAAAAAACACATTTGCAAATAAGGTTAATACCCATGGGATTAGTACCCAAATTATTTAAATAGCCCTTACAACATCAAGAAAATAAACTACTGGATCAAAAATGGGCAGAATATTGAAATACACATTTTTCCAAAGAAGACATTTAAATGGTCACTAGGCATGTGCAAAGATGCTCAGCATCACTAATTATGAGAGAAACGTAAATCAAAACCACAGTGAGGTATTAACCTCATGCCTGTCAGAATACTGTTGTTGTTGCTGTTGTTGTTCAGTTGCTAAGTTGTGTCTACATCTTTGTGACTCCACACACTCCAGGGTGCCAGGCTTCCCTGTCCTTCACTAACTCCCAGAGTTTCCTCTAACTCATGTCCACTGAATCAGTGATGCTATTCATACCTGTTAGAATACTTATCATCAAAAAGACCACAAATAATAAACGTTGGCAAGAATGTAGATTAAAAGGAACCATTGTACAGTTTTGGTAGAATGAAGCTTCCTCAAAAAACTAAAAATAGAACTACCTTATGATCCATCAATTTCAACCTTGAATATATATCTGAAAAAAAAATAACATTAATTTGAAAAGAAACATGCACCCCAATGTTTATTATAGCACTGTTTGAAAAGCCAAGACACAGAAACACAGAAGCAATCTTAGTGGTGGATGTGAAAGTTGGACTATAAAGAAGGCTGAGTGCCAAGGAATTGATGCTTTTGAACTGCGGTGTTGGAGAAGTCTCTTCAGAGTCCCTTGGACTGCAAGGAGATCAAACCAGAACGTCCTAAAGGAAATCAGTCCTGAATATTCATTGGAAGGACTGATGCTGAAGCTGAAGCTCCAATGCTTTGGCCACCTGATGAGAAGAACTGACTCACTGGAAAATTCCCCTGATGCTGGGAAAGATTGGAGGCAGGAGGAGAAGGGGACAGCAGAGGATGTGATGGTTGGATGGCATCACTGACTTGATGGACTTTAATTTGGGCAAGCTCTGGGCGTTGGTGATGCACAGAGAAGCCTGGAGTGCTGTAGTTCATGGGGTCAAGAGTCGGACATGACTGAGAAACTTACCTGACTGATGCACCCTAATGCTTATTATAGCGCTATTTGGAAGAGCCAAGACACAGAAACACAGAAGCAATCTACGTGTTCATCAATACATGAAGGATAAAGAAGACTTGGTAAATATATGCAATCGAATACTATTCAGCTATATAAAAGAATGAAGTTTTTGCCATTTGCAACAAAGACAGACTTGAAGAGCATTAGGATTTAGTGAAAAAACCTAGAAAGTGAAAGATATTTATCACCACCATATGTGAAATACAAAAACCAAAACAAACTAGTGAATATAACAACAACAGAAATAACAGACTCGCAAACAGAGACAACAAACGTCTACCAGTGGGGAGAGGGAGGGGACTGGGACTAGATAGCAAGATACTGTTGGAGAATTAAGAAGTACAATTACTATATATAAAATAAACAAGCTGAATGATATATGATATGACACATGGATTATATCCAATATTTTATAACCATGAATGGAGTTTAACCTTCAAAAATTGTGAATTATTTTGCTATACAAACAAACTTATATAATGTTGCAAATTAATAAACCTCAACTTAAGAAAAACAGATTCTTGAACACTTTCTGAGTCAGTAGACATGAAATGTAACCCAAGAATATGGCTATCTGGCTTTCCTGAGTGTGTGTGTGTGCTTCAGTGTGTGTGTGTATGCTAAGTTGCTTCAGCCCTGTCTGACTCTTTGCAACACTATGGACTGTAGCCCGCCAGATTCCTCTGTTTATGGGATTCTCCAGGCAAGAATACTGGAGTAGGTTGCCATGCCCTTCTCCAGGGGATCTTCCCAACCCAGGGATCAAACCCACCTTGGTCTCCTGCATCAGCAGGCAAGTTGTTTATCACTAGCACCACCTGGGAGTCCAGATTTTCCTATTTAGTTTTTAATCAAATTAAATGAATAGTTTCAGAAAACAAGATCCTTTTTAAAAAGTCCCTTCTACTTGACTTTTCTTACTCCTCTATGTCCTGGTTGTTGGAGTTTGTCAAAATTCTTCTTATTCTTTATCAAATCTAATTGCATAATAGAGAGGAAAGAAAAGCTTCTGATTCCAGGAGACTAGGCAGAAAGTAATTTATGGCAGAGTGATATAATTGATTTTTTTAAAAAGGTGTCACACATTAAGGGTTAAGTCAGATGAATTTTACTTTATTCCTTACTATGATGTTGGCTCCCCAGGGAAAGAGAGAACTTCATTAAAATAAACACACACAAACACAAAATTGATCTTTTTTTAATAAAAGGTATATTTATAATATCTGGTTTTGTTATTACACTTAAATATGAAGGCATAGTGAATATTCCAAAATAACATTTTACTTCCCAGTGCCTAAAGAGTAATATAGCAATTCTCAAGGAATATTGGTAGGCTATCTTTGAGGATAAATAAGGCTTCTGTCACCAAACACATTTTAATACAATATAGTAGAGAATAATTTTTATTTAATGTAGGGTTTATCATATTTTTAATATACTAATTTGACCTGAAAATGTTTTTCTAAACAAAAATATCAACCACTGAATTTTATTGGCAATGGAAAAATTTTGAAAAATAACTATTAACATTTTGATGGATATGACTATGGCTGTGAACAGAGCTTGGAAATTCTTTTGTTGGAAGTTAGTTTCTAGGTCTTAGAAACAGTTGTAGCTATGAAATTATCATATATCAGAATCAACAGCAATTCCATTATTGCTGATAATTGGAAGCAATATATTCTGGGTCAAGTTATAATTTTGATTGATAAGCAGGTTAAAATGGTAATGGCATGTGCAAAATCAACTTCTAAGAAAAACAAAAAACTCAAGGGTTTTTTGTTAAGACAATAATTCAAAAAATAAATTGTATGCTTTTGTTTACAACAATATTAACTCAGCAATTAATTCAGTATTTATAATCAAATACTATTTATCTATTCAAGTTTACTTAATTTTTTTCTCCTCTAGATGCTTTGTATTTTCAAATTATTGATATAAACATTATTATATTTATATATAAATATGTAAATATACATATACTATATCATCTGTGTCTATCTATCTAGCCTATCTACCTATTATCTCATATTATATACTTTTATCCATAGTGGTATTTTTCTACATGTGAACAATTTTCCATTCATCTATTACAAAATATAATTATACATGTAAGATTAATGATAACTGGATTTGGTGTGGATGATACTACATATCATAAATATTGTTAAGCTTGTCCATGAAACTATGATATATATTTTAAATATAAAAAAAAACTTATACACATCACACTGAGAGAATGTCAGTAATGTCTATATA
Organism: Hydropotes inermis; assembly: GCA_020226075.1. Taxonomy (NCBI): domain Eukaryota; kingdom Metazoa; phylum Chordata; class Mammalia; order Artiodactyla; family Cervidae; genus Hydropotes; species Hydropotes inermis. The sequence goes on along the minus strand of CM035298.1, from coordinate 12,181,122 downwards.
ATACAGAGTGATTCAATGTATATAGAATATTTATTTCTTCAAGCATATAGTGTGATTATCAGAATACCAGGACAGCTAGGAATTTTATATGTATATACATATATATGCGTGTGTGTGTGTGTGTGTGTGTGTGTGTGTATATATGTATATATATATATATATATATAGCCAGTATTTGCTACCCCAACCTAAAAAGAAAGACATATTTTCATCTCATTCCCAAGTAGACAATCCTTCCTATACTTGATACCTTTTTATTTTCTTAACTATTAGTTAAGAATTTTTAATTTCTCTGTGAGATCAAGGCCTTCATTTTTGCTCAGTATTCTATATTTCTCTTTTCAAGATCTCATTATTGAAATTGGGGCTTTTGTCTGATATATTATCATTTTCTGTATCTAGGTCTCTACTAAATCATTCTTATACAAATAGGGTCTAAAATTTCACCTCAAATGTATTTATTTATTCCAAATTGAATCCATATACCTTTCAGTTATAAATTCATTATTCATCTTATCTTCATAGTAAAATTTTTCAAAAAGTTTATCTATAGTAAGTTCCCCTGAATCCTCACCTGCCTGTGATTTCCAAGCAACTGGAAGTTGGTTTTAGTCCCAATAGAACATTGTTAACTGTTTTGGGTAGTCATTAAAGGCCAGGTGGTGCTAGTGGTAAAGATCCTGTCTGCCGATGTAGGAGATGCAAGGGACAAGGGTGTGATCCCTGGGTCAAGAAGATCCCCTGGAGATGGGCATGGCAGCCCATTCCAGTATTCTTGCCTGGAGAATCCCATGGACAGAGGAACCTGGGGAGCTACAAATCCATAGGGTTGCAAAGAGTTGGACATGACTGAAGAGACTGAGAAAAGGCTTCCACATTACTATGTTCGGCTCAATTAAGCCTACACATAATTTATTTGAACTATACTTTGCCATCCCATATTTTAAGTCTGGTTTTGTTGATGACATTTAAAAAATAAGACATCACAAATGCATTTTTGTTCTCTCCAAAATCTGAAGAATACTTCAGAGCTGCCCTGCTTGACCTTACCATCCCTGATGCTCCTACTATTTCAGCAGAGACTTCAAATACAGTCCAATTCAGGGTGGGTGCCTTCCATGTACCAGGTAAAAAACAAAACCCAAGATGGCTTTCAGGTGAGCCCAATGTTGAGCTCCATATTCACTGGTTTTCCCAAAATAAACAAAAGGTAGTGGTTTTGGTTGAAACTCAAGCCAAATTCATTCTAGTTCATGGTAACCCGCAGAAGTTTTCTGGCCCCCCTCAGTACCCAGGCATTGCCATAGAGTTTTGGGGAGTTCCTTGGTTAAGTAAGATGTGCATTGTCTCAGAAGTTGTGATTAATAAAGTGAAAGGTTATCCAAACCCTAAAAATGTGAATGAGATACCAAGCTTGGTAGGGATTTAGGAGTTTTGGAAGACTTATTCTCCACATGGCACAGTACCTACATCCATTGTACTGCCTTGTGAAATACAGGACTGGAAATCAGAAAAGCAAGTTGTCTTTAAGTCAAAAACAGAGCATCAGGTTTGAGCTCCCTGGGGAGGAGGGGGGGGTGAGAGGTGGGAGAGAGGTTCAAGAGGGAGGGGACATATGTATACCTATTACTGATTCACATTGATGTATGGCAGAAACCAACACAATATTATAAATCAATTATTCTCCAATTAAAATAAGTAAATTGATAATCAAAAAGTCAAAATCCTACTGAATCAGATTAAAGCCCTAGGCATCTCCCACAAAGATCTATCATTTGACGTAGATGTATCTGTGATCCCGGAAGGTATGAGTTGGGCTTTGTGGCAGAGATAACATAAGAGAGTACTCTTAGGATTTTGGTTCCAACTCTGGAAGTGGATAGAAAACTGATAATTTCCCCTTAGAGAAATTGCTCCTAGCAATGCATACAGTACTCCTCCAGGAAGAGCATTTCACAAAGCTAGACTGTGTAATAAGAACTTCCCTTCCAATCAAGTGGTGGATTGAGGATATATTCCATGGATCTACCTCTACTATAGCTCAAACTCCCATTTTGACTAAGTGGCACCCTATTTGCCATACACTGTCACCAGAATTGCAGGTGCTACTAGGCCCTGTGAAATATGTAGGGCCAAGAAATACCCCTGTCTCTATCCCGTGGTGGTCCCTGTGACGTATAGAAAGGGACTAGGGGAAGTTCTTGCTGATGCCTGGTATACTAATGTATCTAGTCTGGCATTCCTTTCACACGGACTGCAGTCATTATTCAGCTCAACAGTAACAATATCTGCACTAGAAACAGGGATAAACTTCAGCAGCTGGGGGCTTACCTCTGAGTGGTTAGGCTGGCTGGTGATCACTCATAAATCCAGGCCATAATAGCTCCCTTTGCACTGACAGTTGGGCTGTTCTGAAGGGATTAATTCTATGGCTTGGACAATGGGAAGCCAGAGGTTGCATGATTATGAATAAGTTCTTGCAGAGTCAGGATATATGGAGAGACATTTGAGTTTGCTTGTAAGAGCCGAAGGCAGTCCTAACTGTCTTCCATATACTGGCTCATAAGGAGCTGACATTTCTTGCCAAACAGGAAGCTGACGTCTTAGCTCAGATAACAAGCCCTAGCAACACACCCTTCGGTAGATACAAGCAGAATGGATCCATAAAAAGTGAGGCCACCATAATATCCAGGTGGGATGGTATATTGCCAAGGATACCAGATTGCCCTTGAAATACTTGTTTAATGCAGTAACAACATGCTTTCTGTATTTTAAACAATGCCCAAGGCAACTTCTAAAGGACTTTGAGGTCATCCAGTGAAGTTCCCAACAAGTGAGAGACTGGCAAATTGATTATATTGGCCTCTGAGTGAGGGTTCCAAATATGATCTGGTTTATATGGATATTGTATCTGGCCTAACCCAAGCATCTCCAGTTGCCTTACAAACCAAGTTGCCACTATTAGGGGATTAGAGAACCTGAGTAGCATGTATGAATATCCTTATCAAATAGCAGTGATTAGGGGTCATATTTCAAAGGTCATGATGTGCAAGACTGGGCTGAAGAACATGAAAATGAATGAAGGTTCGATCTTCCCTGTAAACCTGCAAGCTGCAGGGTTAGTGGTCTCTAGAATATTAAAGCAGTATACTACATTACTAACCTGGTTAACCCACCAGGGCTGGGTGGACTAATTTACTATCCCAAGTTTTAATCTATGTAAATGATCAGCAAATTAGGCTTGTTGCTCCATGTGCCAGATTCTGACACCTGTTGAGATACTCAACACGATAAAGGCATAGAAGTCACAGGAAACAATCGATGCCCTGCCTCTCAGTATGGATCAATGTGCTATACTGCTGAGAACACCAAATTCCATTATACCTGGGAAAGGCTTTGACTACTGGAATTTGATATGGTACATTCCAAGGGATGAGTGAGTAACTCTACAATCCTAGATGACAGGGAACCACTTATAATCTTCACTGGGATCCTGTTGTCCTGCTGCAGGCTAATCCTGTTGAAAAGCACTATAAATGAAATGGAACACTAAAAGTGGGGAGAAGGTAGGGGTCCTGGTCTTGTATATCCTTCTGCCAGTACAAGTCCTCCTGCCTGACAGTGCTGCCTCGGGGCCAACATATACAGCTTGCATAACTAATTAGGTCAAATTCCTAAAGGTCAAAAGGTCAAATTCCTAAAGGTGCAGCTATATTAACATCTAAGTATCAGGACACAAGCGTCTTTCTTATAGAAGGTAAGAATTTATACAACTTCCTACTACCTATCTGTTTCTTTGATCTTAGAGTTCCACTGCCTCTGTGGTGACCATTTAGGAGATGGGCATCTGATGAAAATACCTCTCTACAGGGGGCCCACTTGTATGATCAGCAAATGAATCAATCTTTTCATTGGGTACAATGGGAAGCTGCCCCTCCCTAGCTTGTCAGAACTGCCACTCCAGGGAGGAGATTAGAAGGCCCTGAAGCAGTACATTAAGAAAGAACATCTAGGGCTAGTCCTCTTAATTCAATTACCAACACTGATTCAGAAATCTTGCCTTTGGCAAACACTGTCAATAACACTGGGTATGTTATTCTTTACTGTCAATCAAACCACACTGGCAGCCCATCAAACTGCTAATCCAAAGAAACCTAACAATACCAGCAGAGCCATCTGTGGTTATATGCAGGTTTGGGCTAAGTTCCTGTGCCTTATCCTTAGTTAGAAACATTTGAACCCTCATGCATCCTTATGATGGGAGCAAAAAATGACTCTAAACAGAATTCACCTAATTATATTAAGGTTATGAGATGAATATGATGGGAACTGTGCAGTCATTCTGTCATATTAGAGGGAAGTGACTGGTTTGGCACTGCTTGGTTGTGCTGCCTAGGTATTCTTTGGGAATCCCAGTGATTATATGGCACAAAGCTTTGTCCTTGCCTTCCACCTAGGTGTTTAGGCTTCTTCACTTAGGGTCTTCCCTAAGCATAGAGGAGAACCCCTCCTCCATGTTAACAATTGCCAATCTTCCTCTACTCGGTGCCAGATGGGCACATTTTGTTTTCTCTGGAACAATCATTTGACCGCTATTTTGCATCCTTCATTGGCCTGGAGGACTTTACAGAACACATAGAAGCCCTTACTGTATTTGCTCAGCAAGCCTTAAGTGAGAGCCAACAAAGTCTATCCTTACTGAACACTAAAATTATCTAAGGGGAAAAGCTTTCCTCCAAAATAGGATGACTTTGGACATCACCCTGCCTTTCAAGGAGGCGCCCATACAATTATTCACCCTACCTGATGAGTCTGCTAATGTTTTTGCCTTTATTAAATCACAAGAGGACACAAGTAAAGCCCTGAGTGATCTGACTCCCAGTCTAGGGTAGTTAACAAATAATTAATTTATTTTGTGACTCATTATTCTAATTCGCCTTTTCTCCTGTACCTGCCTATACTTTGTTGCCTATGCTACCAAACAAACCGTGCTAGTAAAACCCTTGCTGAGGACCCAAGGCCTATCCGGGAAGAGGGAGCATGCAAGAGCTAGTCCTGAGGGGCGGGATGTTGGAGGAGGTCCTCAGCAGGACCTGACCAAAAGTTGACCAGTGAGCTAGACTAGGCTGGGGTGGAATAAAAGCTCACCACCCCTTACCCTGTCCTCCGCATATGCATTCTACTTGCCTCCCCGATGCTAGAAGCTGCTTTATGCACACAACCTTGAGATAGTAAAGAGTTATTGACATATCTGGACAGAATACATGAATGAACTCAGTAAGACCTCCATGTAAACTTTCAAGATTCTGGCAGACTGGTATGGAGAACTACGTCTGTTGACACTGTTCAAGAGAAGCCTTGCATTTAAGTTCCTTGCTTATGAAAATTTCCACCTACCAGTTTGGAGCGGTTCGCCTGTATTTTCTGTCTCTCCCTGCCCTCCATGTTCGGGTACCAGTGTCAGTTTCACCCGGAAGCTCCTGATGGTGTGAACCAGGCCACAGTTCCGGGCAGATCAGCTTGCCGTGTCCACGGGGAGGTGGTGACCTTTGCTGTGTCCACTCGAGGGTCTGCCTGACGTGTCTCTTGGGGGTGACCCGTTAGCAGGGTCTGCAGTTAGACAGGGATCACTGGTAGGGTGCGCAGTGTCCACAGCGGGGCAGGGGCCACTGCTGGTGCCTTGTAGTTGGTCACGGCTGGAATAGCCTGCTGTCCTGCATTCTGGACAGGCCACTGGTGGGTCACCCCACCGCTGCCAGGAGCAGCCGGAATGATCCTTTCGCAAGACCACGAGGAGGGCTGCGTGACAGGGCGGGGCCTGCTAGCTTTTCCGGGCGGGGTGTGGCCAGTGGACCGGGCCGTGTGGCACGGAGGCTAAAGGCTGGGCCCTGTGGTCGGTCGGGCGCTAGAAGGCCTTCATGGTGGAGGCTCGCTCCTAACACGCTCCAGGGCTGGGCGGAGCTGCTGGCGAGGTTCCGCGGCTGGAATAAGACTTCTGACAGTCTACACGCAAAGTTGGCATGGGTAGGTTCGGTCCCCGATGGCAGGGCACGGGCATGTCTGGTAGAGGGGGTAGTGAGAGGATCCGGACAGGCTACGAGCTTGGCTTGGGTTTCTGGGGGAGCCCTGCGCCCGAGAGGTTGCGGTCAGCTCCTTTCTGTGTGACCAGCCCGAAAAGTTCTGTGGGCGAGCGAGGCTCCAGGTGGGCTGGTGTGGCTCCTGTGGAGAAGAAGGCTGAGGAGCCATTGCTGGAATTCCCGTGGATTGGCCGTCGAAGACTCCATCCTTATTTCTAGCTGTCCCCAGGTGGGCTGACCATGAGAGTTTCCCATGCTCTGTCTGTGTGAGTTGACACAAGTGGGCCGTTTTGGTAGCGAGTATCTGAGGAGGTTGTTGGACATCTACCGCGGTCTCATTTTCCTCACGTGAGAAATCTTCACCCCTGCCCTCCTGTGGCAGCTTGGGAAAGCGGCGATGACGGTAAAACGCAAGTGTTCTTAAGCTTTGACTGCATGTTTTTCTTTTTTTTTTTTTTTTCCTCTCAGATTTTTTTTTATAGTTTGATTTTTGCTCCATGGTGAACTGTAAACTTTCCCGTGAACTGTTCTTTTGTGTGTGTATTTCTTGTATTTTTCGTTGATAGTTGCTTAATTGATGTTCCCACGAGGAGGACTACAGCAGGAGACCTCTTATTCCGCCATCTGCCTGAAGTTACCTTAATTGCCATTTATCTTCATGAATGCACCTTTGATTTTTTTAATAGTATATTTAGGGGGAGAAGTTATATGTTTCTGGACCCTAGTTCATTTTATGTCACTTGCGTGGTCTAGGTAGACCTGGATTTCTCAAATTAAGTGCTTTTACTCTTTGGGGCTAGAATACTCTTTTTTGTGAGCAGGTTCCCTATGTATCATTCTTGTTTGGGACCCTCCTGATTCCAGTAGCAAAAGCCTCCCCAACTGTGACACTTTTAAAGAGGAAATTCAACAATATGTCTTCACAATAATAAAATATTAAATTTAAAAAAAGAAATAGTAGGAGAGATTCAAAGGCAGTTATTGTTGTTGTTGTTGTTGTTTTGGTAATGTTATGCTTTTACCTGTAATTTACTATGTATTTGTCAGGGAATTGGAATACTTCAATAGCAGAATGCTAATCTAATGATGCTACTTTAAAGGAGTATATGTAATTATATTTATCCTGAGAAAAAGTTGCCTTAGTTTTTAAGAAGTTCTGGTATTTGTTTTTATAAATAAAATACACAAGGAATAATCACTGAAATTCTAAACTACGGTATGTTGTTTTTGTTCAGTTGCCTACTGGTGTCCAACTCTTTGGGACCCCATGGAGTCCTGCACACTAGGCCTCTTTTTCCAGTATATTCTTCCTCAATAGCCAAGTGATAATTTTACAGTGTTAGATTATGTTATGTTATAATTTTATATGTTATTTTATAACATATATTTTATATGTTATTTTATAATTTATGTTATAAATTATGTTATAATTTTACAGTTATTAGGTTATGCAGCAGCACATCAGCAAACACTCCCCTACCATAAGCCAACTACCTAGTTTGTATGTTCAGTGGTTTTCAATTCAGAATAAAATCTATGCTCCCAACTCCAACAGCAGAGTTCTATTTGGTCTGGGACTGCCAACCAAACCAGCTAGAGACCAGTTGTATAATAGCCAGTGTCACCCTGGCCTTTTTCTTATTCAGAAAGTAATCCAAGCCCTTTCCAGGCTTAGGGCCATTAAGATATATATTCCTGATAAACTGCATTTCTGTGGCACTGAATAATCCTAGAGGCTTCACTTTAAATATTAAATGAAGTATCCATACATAATAACCAGTTAAAATGAGACTGTTAGTAAGATAAATCTAAAAACTTGCTTGGTAACTTCGAGCAACGAGGAAGAACTATGGAAATACCTTAGCTTACTTTTGATTGAAATAGGGGGAGAATGCACAAAATTGAGTGAAGTTTAGATTTTCTTATCTCTACAAATGAAAATGAGAATGTCCATGAATACAAAACTAAGTAAAATACAAATCCATTTTTATTTGGAGTAGAAATGTATTCCTTTGATAGCTTTACATTTGAAACATTATTTCTTTCAGGGGCATTTATTAGCCATTTTTTCCTGAGTAAATATTGAATACTATTGGAGTAAAACAAACAAACAAAAATATCCACAGAACAACCTGAAATGATTTGTCCTTTGAAATATACTTAGATCATCCACTGGTTTCAAGTATAATAGGGATTGGGCTCTATGTTTACTGTATTTCTTAGCATGACTAAGGTACCATTCATTAATCTGTGATATTTTCATGGGTTCATCTCATTTTAGAACCAAAATTGTGATTCTTTATGAAATAAAATCCTTAAAATTCAGAAATTTTATGTGTAAAATTAATTGGAAGTTCTTTATGTTTTATTTTTATACCAGATATTAAAAACAAGAAGAGCATGACTATGATCATTAAAAGCAGTGACTTATAAATTGTTTCCATATTTAACTTAAATATGCCCTGAGATTACAAAGAAATTAAAATACATTGATTTTTAAACTATTCTGATATTAAACCCTTATCTCCTTCTTGCCACAGAATTGAGACATTTTTGTTACTCTGGCTAATAAATTGTTATTTATTTTGTTCAGGAGTGTTCTTTCTAGTTTTTAATTATTATTGTTTTCATTTTTCTGTCTTCTTTCATGTGTTTTACAGAAATTCTTTTACTCTTTACCTGTTTAGTATTTCTGAGTTTAATATATTCCTTTCTTTGAAATTTGTGTACCTTAAGAACACAATGCTTCCCTGCTGGCTCAGATGGTAAAGAATCTGCCTGCAATATAGGAGACCTGGGTTTGATCCCTGGATTGGGAAGTTGCCCTGGAGAAAAAAATGGCTACCCACTGCAGTTTTCTCACCTGGAGAATCCCATCGACAGATACAGTCCATGGGGTGGCAGAGAGTGGGACATGACTGAGAGACTAACACTTTCACTTTCATACCATTTGTCCTTTTAACTATACAAGTTTAGGACACCATTCCTGCCTTATGAGATTTCTGTTTTTGCCTCTTTGTCTAACTTATAAACAGCTTCTACTTAAGTAGTTCAATCATTCATCATTATTTTAATATTTATCAAGTGTTAAGCATTTGTCAGTACAGGGTTCTAGGTATTGGGAATGTGATTGTGAACAACAGAGTAAAATTTTTTGCTCTTATGGAGCTTTCTGGAGAAGGATTGATTTGGTCTGAATATACTTTAGAGCTCTTCTTAAAACTGCTATCTCAGATGTTAAATGTGTTATCTTCTCTGTAAGTTCTAGACCCTGGCTTGGTCTGTTGCTTGGCATTGAATTTAAGAATAGTCACTATTGCTTCCATAAGTCTTGTCAGCATATTCTATGCCTATTATATTGCTATTTTCAGAATAGTTTATTTTTTTTTCAGAATAGTTTATTTCCCAAGTTTTTTTCTGCACCTGGTTTTATTATTCAGTATATTATTTTCATAGTCTTAATTCTCTGATATTTTCCACAAAAAAACCAGTTATTATAAATCCTTTTGGAATAAACAACTTTTTTTTTAAGAGTCTAGACTAAATTTTTATTCCTTCAGAGCCAAAAGCAACCAATATTTATTGGCAGATATAGGAATGACATTGAATAATTGATAATATTTAAAGGTATTAAATTAGAACACTCATATCAGATATAGAAATAAATATAAACAGAAAATTTAAACAAAATATTTAATATTAAAATCTCTAAAGAGCAAAGTTTTTAATTGCTATATTTATTTCATTATTGTATTCTATATATTTTATATATGATAGCATACCATATATCATGATTTTAGGTAATTAACAGTAAGATACCTGGTAAATAATTAGTCCAATGGCATTTAACATAAATTATGCCATAAATATTGAGTTAAAATAATTAGATTTTCTATTTTACTTCTGAGTATTTCACTTAAGAATTTTAATATAAGAAGAAACTTTTGAAGATATAGTAACAAAGCATTCCTTGTGGGAATTTAGTTTCTTAATCAATGTATAATTTAAATTCAATTTATTGACTATATGATGGTATATGCAAAGTTGTTACTTTTTTTCCCTTTCCATAGAGGTGAAACAGAAATAGAAAACATTGATTTTTGTTTTTCTAATGAAATAATATTATATTAGGTCTAATGATAGATCAATTCCTTGGAGGTAGGGAAAAAGGCAGGTTGATTGATATTGTATAGTAATAACCTCAGAGTTAGGTTTGGCCTAATTATATTCAGTATTAGCACTTAAAAAAATTGGTATTTAAATGAAAGTATGCTACATTAATTGCAGAAGTTATTATTCTAGTCATTTCAATTTTAGCCTACATTTTTTATTCAATAAAGAATAAGTTATTCTAGTAAATATTCTTGCCAGTCAGAATCAAAAAATAGTCTGCTCAGAAATGTCAGCTTTCTGAATATGTTTAGAACAGAGTTAGAACTAGCAAAAGAAGTTTTAAATACCTGTCGTGGGCTCTGACAGCTTAAAGCTCACCCACTTCATATTAAAAAATTACATCTGAAATTCACTTGCACATTTTATAGTAGGTTGAATAAGTTACAAATAACAATGTTCTTCCCATGGATAACAAAGGAAGAACTACAAGCACACATAATTAAACTGATTATTTCTGTTTTCTTCCTTGGAGGCAAAAAGAAAGACACAAAAAATACACTTCACAGTAAGTTGTTAGTGAAGTGAGTGAAAGTCGCTCAGTCATGTCCGACTATTTGCGACCCAATGGACTATATGGTCCATGGAATTCTCCAGGCCAGAATACCTGGAGTGGGTAGCCCTTCTCCAGGGGATCATCCCATAGGTTGTTAGCCACTCATGAATTCTTCGGTATGTACTTTAATGTGAATATTTGATATTTATTAGGTCAACCATAGTAATACTTTTAAAGCTGACTTATGTTTTACATGAATGAACAATGAATATACCCTAAAGGAGAAAATTCAGCATAGCATCTCCTTTGGTATTTAGTATTTTAATATGTTTAGCTGATTTCTCACATTTTTGCTAAATATAGAAAACCTATAATTAAACAAATTTTTAAAAAATATGCAATATCCCCAAGTATAGTAGAAATAAAGTATACAAAGAACAAAAAATAGACTTTACCCTCCAGAATTTTTCACCTTTTGTTTGAATTTTTGAATGTAGGTTGGTATCACAACAACTAGGAAGAATCTATAGATAACCTGAGGAGGTTATTTTATTTGTTTTAAACATCCAACAAAAAACATCCATTATCATGCTCACTGATCTATTGGGAAAGCTGTGCTTTAATCTAAGGGTCTGCTGGTTTACTGAATTGGTTCTTCTCCTGTGTCTGTTGTTGTTTTGGATAACTCTGAGTATATTCTTCTCTGCATATATTCTTCTCATGGTAATGACAGAAACATAATAGGTCAAGGCCCTGCAGTGCTTAACAAGTCTTTGCTTGTGTCATCAATGTTACTGACTGACTGACTAATGCTCATCACTTGTCTGGGCCCCAAATCAAAATGTAGAAGGTTATGCTTCAAAGAGCCAAGCACATTACATTGCAAAGTCCGGCATCAATAGAGCAGAAGAGCACACTCTCTCATGGAATACATACGGGTGAGTAGTGCGGTGAAGAAGGAAGTATTTAACTGAACAGCACTCTAGTTTATATAGCCTCCAGTGGTAATGAAAAATACAACTTTGAAAGTGAGACACTGAGAATGATGGGAAGATCAGTCTTACTTGTCTCAGTGTGTATGTTGAATCCTGGAAAACTGCACTCAAAGCCTACAGGATTTAGAGCTGAGCCTTTTGCTGGCCATTCCAGTATTCTGTCAAATACTTCTGGGTGATGTGGTACAAAGGAAAAACAGTGGATCCCTTGGTCATTTGCCATTCAGAGCACCTCCTTCAGCATAAAATGGATTATTTAATTAAAGATTATGTAATGAGAGATCCCACATGAGTAAAATAGTGATTTATTTTAAATATGAATTTTCTAGGTAAACTCTTCTGAGTCTAGATAAATTTATTTAGAATATAAGGCTTCTCTTTTTATATTAGGCTGAATAAATGATATATATATATGTGCATATAGATTACTACTATAAATACTAAAGACATATTTAGAGTTATTAAATAATAATTATAATATTTCAGTACATTAGGAAATTGTTAATCTTGGAAAAAGAGCACTCATACATATTTATTTCTTATAAATTCAGATATATGTATTTGAAAAAGAAAATGGTATTACTTACAGTGTCCCATATAGAGTACATAACTATAAGAGCCTTTGATTTATTAGTGATATTCTAAAATATTTCAAAATGACTGAAGGAGATTGCTGCAGCTGATGCTCTTGCTCTAAAATTTTGTATTATAAATGTCAAAGTGTGTGCAAAAAGAATTCTCAAATAATAGCAGAATAAAAATTTATGTTTATAGACATTGGGCATCAATATTTCACAATATAGTATATCTTCTGTATTCTGACTCTTTGTGACCCTACTGATGGTAGCATTCCAGGCTCCTTGGTCCATGGAATTTTCCAGAGGTTACTGGAGTAGGCTACCTTTTCCTTCTCCAGGGGATCTTCTCAACCCATGGATTGAACCTCCATCTCTTGCGTCTTCTGCATTGGCAGGTAGATTCTTTACCTCAGTGTCATGCTGGAAGCCCTTAAAGGCTTATATCATACATTATTGTACTTAATTTTACACATGCTACATAAGTTATATATTGTTTTAAATTATCACTTTATACAGGTGAAGCAGAATAACTTCAGGGATATTTGCTAAAATAGAGATTAAAGTAAACTTGAATCCACTTCTTATAATGTGTTCAAAGGTTGGGGGTGACTAGCTGGCTATTTATAGTTGTGTGAGTGATCTAGATATGTGATTAAATATATATTAATGTTCATTATTTATGATGATGCATTTCTCTTCATACTCAGAGCATACAAATAGATGCAATTGAGTATCTATAAGAATCTCTGTGTATGTGCATGTGGATGCTTCTATCTATATATGTATGTCTGTAGGTAAATATAAATCTGTGTGCATACAAATGTGTCTTTCTCTATACATATAGACATGTATATACCATCATATCATGTTTTAAACATTCATTCATATTTGTGTTTCCATCCATCTAATTAACTGACAAAAGTTTTCATAATTAACTGGTCACTATAAAAGAAAAAAAATTCCCATTCAGAATATGTAAAACCCACCATAGGAAGAGCAATTTATAAGGTATTAAGTTAGTCTAGGGGAAGGCAATGGCACCCCACTCCTCTACGCTTGCCTGGAAAATTCCATGGATGGAGGAGCCTGGTGGACTATAGTCCATGGGGTCGTGAGAGTGGGACATGACTGAGTGACTTCACTTTTCACTTTAATGCATTGGAGAAGGAAAGTGACAACCCACTCCAGTGTTCTTGCCTGGAAAATCCCAGAGATGGCAGAGTCTAGTGTGCTGCCGTCTATGGGGTCGCACAGAGTCAGACACGACTGATGGCGACTTAGCAGCAGCAGCGAGTTAGTCTACAGTTGTCTTTAAAAAGTGATGTCATGTGCTCGCCTGGGCAGCACATATACTAAAATTGGAATGATACAGAGACGATTAGCATGGCCCCTGCACAAGGATGATACGCAAATTCGTGAAGCGTTCCATATTAAAAAAAAAAAAAAAAGTGATGTCATGCGCAGAATAGGATCTCTCCACTACGCTCACTTCCAAACTTAGCCTATATGAATGTTTAAAGTATTTATTAGAGGAGTCACAATCATCTAAATTCCTGACCACTTACTGGTTGTTGCCCCATTTTCGTTTTTGCATTCTAAATCCTTATTAAAAAAACCAAAACCTAACTGTAACACACATATATACCTATGTGTATTATATGCATATATATGGACAAACTTTCAGTGTTTCTTTGTAAATTAAGTCTAGTTTATCTCACCACTACCTGATCAGAGACAAACATGATCTGTTCAATCTCTCTATTAATATAAATGGGTAGTGAACTGTACTTTTATAGTTTACTTTCATGGATAGAAAAACATAAGCAAATATGATACATATTTTTAATTTTTAACTTAGTAAAGCAGATTCACAAATTCAAGTATCAGTAAATAAAATAAAACATTGTTTTATTTAAATAGAATAAGACTTCCTTTTATCAGTATTTGTCCTCAGTTATACTTTCAACAAATAAGTTAGTGGTAGAAGAAGGGGACAACAGAGGATGAGATGGTTGGATGGCATCCCCGACTCAATGGATATGAGTTTGAACAAGCTCTGAGAGTTGGTGATGGACAGGGAAGCCTGGCATGCTGTAGTCCATGGGGTCACAAAGACTCAGACATGACTAAGTAACTGAACTGAACTGAATAATTTAAATCCTAAGCAATTATTTAAACTCCTTTTTAGCGTGTAACTTACTTCATATTGTTTTCGTTTAAGGGGTGAATAATATTTTAAATTAATAAAAGTAGTGGAAATTTTACCTTCATTCCAATTGACTTTATAAACTGGAGAATAATAAATATTTTCCAAGAAAAAATACATGGGAAAAAACTCAAAATGAGGTCCTCAAACTTGGAGTAACACTTTGAAGATTTAAAAAGTAAATACAAATATGTTTGGTATCAATTTTGAGAATCTTTAGATTCATACATTTACTACATGGATTACTCAGAGTGAATTAAAACTCATAATTTTCAGAGAAAATTTTAAATACATTATATCCATCAATATATTTAGAATTTATAGCACAAAATGATAAATTCTCTGTAGAGTTTGATTTCTAGTACATACATTTTTTATGTCTACTTTTTTTGGAATCATACCATGTCCAGTTGATTTAAATCTGAATCTCTCTCAACCTATATGTTCTATAAGTGACTGCTTTGAAACCTAGTAATAAATAAAAATAAAATGTATAAATATAGCACTTACTGTGATTTTACTAAGTTCTCAGGCATTTGACATATATATTATCTCACTGAATTCTTATAACCACACTCAGTGTTATGTGACTCTTATTCCCCTTTTCCTATTGGAAGAAACTGAACCTAAGAAGCATATACCACTTGCTGAAAATGCAGTTAATAAATGGAAGAACCATGGCAAAAGATACAGGGTCCTATTTGAGTCCCAAGTCAGTATTCTTAAATAATATGCTTTGCAGATCATTGATAAAATTTAGTTTAGTATTCTGACTGACAGGATGTTGAATGTTTTTATCCAAACTGAGATGTGTGTGTGTGTGTGTGTGTGTGTGTGTGTGTGTGGTGTTTGTAGAAATAAAAGATTATTTGGAAAAATATAAAAGTTCTCCTAATAAAGATTCATGTTTTGGGAATGAAGAAGTTGCATTCTAAAGTTTAAACTGTTCTAGTTGTTAAGTCTACCACAAAAGCAAGTTCTATACAGAATGGCCCATATAATTGTAATCCCATTCCATTAATAACTTTTAGATGGTGTATGTTAGAATTGCACAGATATATTTGTGAAAAGTTCTTTAATAAATTAGATAAATGTAATGCATTTAGTAAACATGTTCAAAGTTATAAGTAGGAAATCCAGAATTTTTTCTAGCTTATATATAGCTAAACCTTGAACACCTTGAGTTGGAATCTTGCAGGTCACTTATAAGCAGTTTTTTTGAATAAAATCATATATGTACTACATGACTCAAGGATGTGGAACCATGGATATGGAGGGCAACTGGAGAACTTGAGCGTCCATCGATTTTGGTATCCACAGTGGGTCTTAGAACTAACAATCCAGGGATATCAAGGATGACTGAATAGATATGTGTGTATGTATGTATATGTGTGTGTATATATATGTGTGTGTATATATACATATATATTCATTTGATTTTCATAAAAACTCTCTATATACTTTTATATGTATCTTATATATGTATCTGATATACATATATATATATATATATTTATATTTATATATATGGTATATATAAAGATATATCAGAAAAGATATATATCTTTTCTGACTTCAAATGAGAAAATTGTACTCAATGATACAAGGCACTTATCCTAGTTCAGCCAGCTAATAAACAGTGACACTGGACCTGAGCCAACGGAGTTTACTTCTGTTCTTTATACTACAGAACTTTCTAAAGAAATGAGCACTGAAAAATAGTCTCATTATGTGGCTTTACTTTCCCAAATGACCATACTCTAGAACTGTACATTAACATGGAAGAAGTCTTTTGGTCAGTTGTCCAAGTAAACTTTAATTGCCTTTGCAAGGCTCAGTAAGTTTTGATTTCAATTGCTAAGAATGTATAAGAGGATATGAATCAGAAAACTTCTTTTCTTTTAATAGGATAAAAATTATACAAATATTACTACCAGAAGCACTAATAATTATAGTTAAAGGATAAAAATTAAATTTCAAACAAACTTGTAGGCCCACTCTTCCTGTTATATTATCTGGTTTAGAATTTATTTGTTCAATATAGATTAAAAAATAAAAGTAGTCAATATATAAAAGTGAAATGAATGTCCTACATGCATTCTTGCTTCCTGTGCACTCCTGTGAGTTAAGGTTTTTCAGCAGGATTGAAAGACAGTATAACAGTATCTCAGGGTTCCTACAATAAATCACCACAAACTTAGTGGCTTAAAAACAAAAAAAATGCTCTCTTAAAGTTCTAGAAGCCAGAGTCTGTAATCAAGCTGTTGGCAGAGATGTTCATTTTTGGAGAAGGAAATGGCAACCCCCTCCAGTACTCTTGCCTGGAAAATCCCATGGACAGAGGAGCCTTGTAGGCTACAGTCCATGGAGTCGCAAAGAGTAAGACATGACTGAGCGACTTCACTTCACTTCAAGGGAGAATAATCCATTCTGTGCGTCTCTCTTAGCTTCTTATGTCTTTCAGAAATCTTCGCCATGCCCGAGTTTATGGACATGTCACTGATCTCTGCCTCTATCTTCTCCTTCTGGGTCTTCAAAGGGGACTTCACTTGTCTTTGTAGCTAGTGTGCCTCTTAATTCAGGATGGGCTTCTCTGGTGGCTTTGGAGGTAAAAAAATCTGCCTGAAATGCAAGAGACCCAGGTTTGATCTATGGGTTGGGAAGATCCCTTGGAGAAGAGAATGGCTATGCACTCCAGTATTCTTGCCTGGAGAATACTGTAGCCTGGCAGGCTACAGTCCATGGGGTCACAAAGAGTCAGAGACGACTGAGTGACCAATGTTTTTCATTTTAATTCAGGATTATCTCATCTTGAACTCTGACTACATTTGCAAGTACTATTTCTTTTATCACAAATAAGGTCACTTTCATAGCTTCCTGAGACTATACCTTTGAGTAAGTAACTAGTTCACACAGAAAAATAAAAGTTAAAGTCTTGAGTCCCCTTACGTTAAAGATAAGTAGTGATTTGTCCCCAAAGGTAACTGCTTTCATGTCCATTGTGAATCTTCTCAAAAACATTTTGTACACACTGATATATACATATGAAAGCAATTCATTTTTATTTATCCCAAGTTTTCAAAGATTACATACTAATCTTCATATTGAGGTTTAATTGAGTCCTTTATAGGTTACCTTATGCCTACACATTGCATCTAAATCTTTTGCAAAATCATAATATCAAAATAAACCAAATACCCATAATCCATTAAACCATTATATTCAATAAAGCTGATATAACTAATTTATTTTCTGTGTAGTACTTTTAAAGTTATATATTTCTAATTCCATTTTGTTATAGTTACATTGGAACACATGGTATTTTTCCAAAATGCTGTCCTCATCTTCAAATAATAGAGAAGGTAATTTTCTCTTGCTAGTGATTTGGGATCTCATTTAACGGATCGTGAAAGTGAAAGTTGCTTGGTTATATCTGACTCTTTGCAACTCCATGGACTGTATGGAATTCTCCAGGCCAGAATACTGGACTGGGTAGCAGTTCCCTTCTCCAGGGGATCTTCCCAAACCAGGGATCAAACCCAGGTCTCCCACATCACAGGTGGATTCTATACCAGCTGAGTCACAAGGGAAGCTCCCTTTAATGGATAAATAAATGTAAATGTGTCCTAGTATTGTGGAAGGCTAATGCAGTATTATTGGAGGAAAAGCAGAAGGATGACTTGCATATACAGGCACCACCATGTGTGTGTGTGTGTGTGTGTGTGTTGGGGTTTGAATGAAAGTGCTAGAGTTATTTGGTAAGTGTCTTAAGCCTGGTTCATGAGATTGATCCGAGAGTGAGTTTTCAGCTAAAAGTCATAAAGCAGAGCATAGTAGGCAGGGGAGCCACAGGGCTCTTGAATTTCATGAGAATAATTTTGTTTCCCTATTAGAATAAGTTCCCCATTTCCCAGAGTCATTATAAGCCCAGTAGGAACCCTGGGAACCAGCATGATTAAATAAGAGAGTATATTGTTGGTAGTTATCTAAAACATTCACTCCAGGCTAAACATTCCATAGATGTACATCTGTTTGAGATAGATAAACTTTACTGATTAAAATCCCATATAGATCAAAATTAGTTGGAGAGCTAATGTTTAATGAAAAAATACCTTGAGTGGCTGAATTGAGCACAAATAAACAAATATCAGTTAGATTCGGTCACTCAGTCATGTCTGACTATTCATGACTCCATGGACTGCTTCATGACAGGCTTTCCTGTCCATTAGCAACTCACAGAGTTTGCTCAAATTCATGTCCATCAAGTCAGTGATGCCATCCAACCAACTCATCCTCTGCCGTTCACTTCTCCTCCTGCCTTCAGTCTTTTCCAGCATAAGGGTCTTTCCAATGAGTCCATTCTCAGCATCAGGTGGCCAAAGTATTGGAGCTTCAGCATCAGTCCTTCCAATGAATATTCAGGACTGATTTCCTTTAGGATGGACTGGTTTGATCTCCTTGCTGTCCAAGGTACTCTCAAGAGTCTTCTGCAACACCACAATTCAAAAGCATCAATTTTTCAGTGCTTGGCTTTCTTTATAGTCCAACTCTCACATCCATACATGACTACTGGAAAAACCGTAGCTTTGACTAGATGGACCTTTGTCAACAAAGTAATATCTCTGCTTTTTTATATGCTGTCTACTTTGGTCATAGCTTTTCTTCCAAGGAGCAAGTGTCTTTTAATTTCATGGCTG
Source organism: Hydropotes inermis (assembly GCA_020226075.1). NCBI lineage: Eukaryota > Metazoa > Chordata > Mammalia > Artiodactyla > Cervidae > Hydropotes > Hydropotes inermis. The sequence goes on along the minus strand of CM035298.1, from coordinate 12,161,903 downwards.
CAGTCTCCATCTGCAGTGATTTTGGAACCCATAAAGATAAAGTCTGTCATTGTTTCCACTGTTTCCCCATTCACTTGCCATGAAGTAATGGGACTCGATGCCATGATCTTAGTTTTTTGACTGTGGAGTTTTAAGCCAGCTGTTTCACTCTCCTCTTTCACTTTCATCAAGAGGCTATTTAGTTACTCTTCACTTTCTGCTATAAGGGTGGTGTCATCTGCATGTCTGAGGTTATTAATACTTCTGGCAATCTTGATTCCAGCTTGTGCTTCATTCAGCCTGGCATTTCACACTCCATTATTCTTGTGTAGAGAATCCCATGGACAGAGGATCCTTGTGGGCTATAGTCCATGGGGGTGCAAAGAGTTGGACACAACTAAGCTAGCAACACTTTCACCTTCAGACAGAGATATAAATGTTACTGCTGTTTTGCTCAGTTTCATAGCATTTCACAGTCTCAACTTGACCATGTTGGAAGAGGAACATGTCCCTGTCCTATACGGAGGAGGAACTGATAGAATTGTGATGTTTCCTAAAGAATGAGGAAGAAGTGGTCTTTATTCTGTCCACACTTTTCTTTGGGTTATAAACTCTATCCCTTTAAGTTCTCAGTGCTTGGAACTCTCTCATTTGCCCACTTGTAAGCCTCACAAGCATCCTGTTCTAGTGACAACTTCTTACATATCACTTTGCCTCTAATTGAATTCTTTCTGCACTGAGACAAAAAGAACCAGAGCTTCTTGGATCCCCTCCCCCCAAAATGCTACTTAGTGATCTCAGCAATATTTTATATTGTATATAAATATTTTAAAATTAAGGAGTATATCTTATTATAATTTATTTGAAAATATGATCTGGATGTTTGAGTTAGATATATGTTATTGAGATTACCAAATAAGCTAATGCAAAGTTAAAACTACTTGACAGTGACTCAGTCTATTTTCATATTTTACTGTGTCTTAGAACACTGCAAAATGTTGGATAATAAGTCAAACACAGGCTGCCTCCATGCTGCTTTTAATCTAGCAGGAGAGAGAGGTATTTAAACATTTGCATTTTCATTTAGTAAACAACCAGATTATAAAGTGTCAAAAATAGATTAAGAAAACCATGTTAGTAGAAATCATGTATTTTCGATGTTGCCAGTTTTAATGAGAATTTGAAGAGTTTGTAGATCCTGCAGTAGTAGGTCATGGGAAAAAAAGAAGTCATGGTTTTTTTGAAGGACAGTGTAAAAGGAAATAACAGACATGGAACCAATGAAAAAATAAACCACTGAAATACATATGGTTAGCAGAATATCCAGTAGCTTAAAAAACTTCAAGATACAGACAATTTTCCAAAAGTGGTGTGCCTTTCTAATTTACTAAGTTCATCCAGTGGCAAAAAAGCATGATCTTTGTTCTCATTATATTGTTAACAAGTGTATAATTCTAGATGATTTTAAACATAGCTTTTGTTTACTTTGCTTTTTCTCTCTTGTGTTAAAATATAAATAATATTAAGATAGATACTTGAAATCTGAAAATTCTTAAGCTAATTTGCCACCAAAAATGTAAATGCAAATTGTTTCTAACAATTCATCTTTTAGGGAAACAAATAGACTCTTACATTTGAAAGAATTGGTGCATTTGATCTTTTCACTTTATGGAAGTGCTAAATATCCCAATAAATAATGAACATTTTGTATATATTAAATATTTAAAGCAGTCTTATGATAACAATGGAAAAGAAACCTGTGGCACTAGAGATGCATTTTCACGTAGTGAAAGTTATTTTCCTTTACAAGTCTACAAAAATGTAATGTCTCATTCTGAAAGGATGGAGGACAAATAAAATTACCTTAGTGTGTCATGTGGCATAAATTCCTCTTTATTTTTTCCCAAGCAGAATATTAAAGATGGTATAAAACCAGTCAGTATGGTTGTAAATTATTTTTTTTCCTTAAGATAAAATTAATTGATTTAGTAAGTTCTCTATTTTTGCTTTTATTTTTGATAAAGCATTATTTTTTTGTTTGCTTTACTCCACAAATTTATATTAACACAGAAAATATTTAATGAATATGTCACACTGAATGGATAGAACATCTCCCCTAAAGCAGGAGAGCAGCAGGAGGTAATTAGAGCTCCCCATGGTATTCGTTACTAATAGTCTTCCATTGACATTTGAAGTTGATAAGTATTTAAAGTTTTCTACTATTGGCTTAGGCATACACAAAAGCATAGAAAAGACATTTACCAGAAAGATACTTCTAAAGATTCAGAAAATGGAGAAAACTAAATGCAAATGGAGACAGATAGAATGCAGGCTTTGGTTAATCTTGTGTGTGTAAAGATAATAATGAAATGGGAATAAAATTCCTGGAAAAGGGGAAGAAGCAAAGGTATATTCTTATGTTTTTATTCCTTCCATATTTTAGATAGAAATATTAAAAATGTATTTTCTGAATACTTCCAGCATATGTATTTCTTTTTGCAAATACAAGTCAAGATAAGATGTTTGTTAATCATAGAAGTAATACATTTCATTAAAGATATAACTAGTGTTTCCCCTCAAATTTTATTTTGTAAATATTAAAGGCTTAATTTTAAGTAAATTTTACATAAGTAAATACATTTTTTCATGTTAGAATTTCCAAATGGATACATTATTCCAAGTTTCTATTTTATTATTTCTTTAATGTTCAGTAGTAAAGAAGTTCTAAATTATCTTTTATCTCTATAGAAACATGATGTAAGACCCAAAATTCGGGCCTTCGTTCCAAGGAGGAGAAACCGCGCGACCCAATAAACCAGCCCAGCAGATGCAACACGCAAGAGGGTTTATTGTCAGTTGCGCAAACGGGTGACTCTGATCTCCTGGGAGGCAGAGCACACCGAACAGCAAATTGGGCAAGCTTTTTATAGGCAAAAAACCCATACTATCAGCATATTACATACGGGTTACAAAGTGATTGGTTACACGTTTGCAAAGCAATCCTATTGGTACAAACTTCGCGGGCTACATGTTTACAAAGCAATCCTATTGGCACAAACTTCTCGGGCTTTTGTTCAAACTTAGGCGCCCGCTGGCTTTTCAGCTCTCCCGCGGGCTTTTACTGGGTGCATATTGATTGGCTGGCTCCAGGTCACCCAATGGGGGCGGGGAATCCTACCATTTCACGGGAAACTGAAACCCAACTCCCGGCTGCCTGTCAGCCCCAGCCCCGGCAGCCCCACATAATAAAACTTATTTCTCAGCTTCAAAAACCAACAAGAAGAATATCAGACACATGAATTATAGACACTGGTAAAAGGGAAACTAGATATCGACTAGTCAAAATACATCAAACAATTCGGCAGCCCCACAATGATTCTCTATATAATTGACTCCAATTTTTTGCTTTATTATTTTCAAAGAAATATTTTTAGAAGCAAAGTTATTTTAATAAAATTATCTTGTCACAAATTCAGCCTGTATTCTTCCAGCAAGACTTTTCTGAAGCTCATGGAAACTAGGATGTAGGGACTTAGATGTCCTTCCCTTCAGTAAATTTTAATATATGTTTACATGAAGTATCTAGAAAGATTTCATTTTTCTGAAATTTTTTTTCTGTTTCAAAGATAATGGAACCATTCAATTTAATGAACATGAGTCAATGGAGAATAGACAAATTGCATTAAACTCAGAATTTATTTGTTAACCATACTGTTTACATTTGGTTTCTGAATATAGTGAGATAAAATAGAATAAAAAAAGAAAAAATTAAGATAGACTTATATGATACACATAAGGAAGTTAAGAAGGAATCCTAATATGTATAGCAGAATTTTTTACACCAACTTAATTTATCTTCCCTGGTGGCTGTTACAGTAAAGTGTCTGCCTACAATGTGGGAGACCTGGGTTCAATTCCTGGGTCAGGAAGATCTGGAGAAGGAAATGGCAACCCACTCCAGTACTCAAGCCTGGAAAAATCCATGGACGGAAAAGCCTGGTAGACTACAGTCCATGGGGTCACAAAGAGTCGGACACGACTGAGAGACTTCAATTCAATTCAATTTATTTTCACCTGAGTATTGATTTCATGTGGATAGGCAAATTGCCATGAAAGAGAATAAGAATGACTAAGATCAATTACTTTATAGTTTCTGTTTTCTGTTCCCCAACTATAACATTAGTCTTTCCAAATTAGGAAAAATGTACACACTGTGTATAATCTTTGTTGTCATCTTCAGAAAAATGTATACCCCATACACATAACATTTTATAATTAAATATCATTTTTGTTTCATCTCAATGTGATGCTACATTAAAATGAATCATCTCTAATGCATACAAATTTCTGAAGCATTCCTTATGTATGTTAAAACATGGTTAATTTAGAACAGTTTATTAATTCAAATTGAAATACTGAAGAAATGAAGCAATCTTAAAAGAAATGTGTCTGAAAAAGCAGTGACTGTAACTTTTAAATTGTGTTATTCCTTTGGAATTAATCCATAGGTTATTGATGTAAAGTAGTGACCATTTCAACATTCATTTTGTTTAATGTGTTGTTCTCATATGATTTCAGAGTAAGGTGTAAGAGAGAAGATAACATAAAAGCACAACATATTTTGGAAGTGTTTTAATTTAAAGACCCTGCTTCACATGTGACAATTTGTGCCTTATGTTTTCAGAAAGCCACTTTATCTCTGGTTGATTTCCTGTGTACCTCTATGAAATAACTGTTTGCCAGTGCTCTGGATGAGCTAAGAACAACACTTGGTGTACTGGAGGTCACAAGTATTCATTATATTTATACTGTCTTGTTTAACTAAATAGAAAGAAAAAAAAAATACATAGAAGTCAAGGCTAATAGAGATGCCCATTTTCTCCTTAAGTCAACTCTGCTACAAAAGTCTTATTAAAACAATAAGACAGGGAGAGGGATGGGATGGGGAGGGAGGTGGGAGGAGGATTCAGGATGGGGAACATGTAAATCCATGGCTGATTCATGTCAATGTATGGCAAAAACCACCACAATATTGTAAAGTAATTAGCCTCCAACTAATAAAAATAAATGGAAAAAAAGACAAAAAACAGGGAGAGCAAAGTATATGTGTATGTTTAAAAAGTCCAAAAATGCATTCTAATAATTTTAATAGAATTTAGTTTTAGAGAGCTTTTTTGGTTTGCAGAAAAATTATGCAGAAAGGACAGAGAATTCATATACTCACTGTCATTCTATAAGCAGTTGCCACTGTTATTAACAACATCTTGCATTAACATGAGTTACAACTGACTGATCAATACTGATATATTATTGTTAATTTAAATGAATAGTTTACATTAGTTTGCTGTTTTATATTATGTAGTTCTAGGATTTGGGAAAATGCATGAAATCATGTGTGTGCCCTCAAAGTATTACATGGAGTAATTTTGCAGCCCCAAATTGCTTTAAGCTCCATTATTCACTGTCTTGCACTCCTGCTGAAACCCTAGCAATCACTTATCTTTTTGATCTTTCCATAGTTTTACCTTCTACATAATGCTTTGTCGTTAGAGTCATGTAGCCTTTTCAGATTGACTTCTTTCACTTAGCAATACACATTTGAAGTTCTTCCACATTCCTTTTGTGGTTTGATAATTCATTACTTTTTTTTGCTTATTTAAAATTTCTGAATAATACTCAGTTATATGGATGCATCATATTTTGTGTATGTGTATGTGTGTGTGTGTATTCAGTCATGTCCAACTCTTTGCAACATTATGGACTGTAGCCTGTCAGGATCCTCTGTCCATGGAATTTTTCAGGCAAGAATAATGGAGCTGGTTGCCTCCTCCAGGGGATCTTCCAAACCCAGGGACTGAACCCAAGTCTCTTGCATCTCGTCTCTTGCATTGTAGGCAGATTCTTTACCACTAACGCCACCTTTACGTATCCATATTCCTGTTGTAGGATATCGTGATTGATTCCAAGTTTTGGCAATTAAAAATGAAGCTTCTGTGAACATTCATATGCAGGTTTATATGTGGTTTTAAGTTTTCAAATCATTCACATCAGTACCTAGATGCACAATTGCTCTATAATACTGTCTTTCTATATATAATATTGTACAAAAGTGTAAAACTGTCTTCCAAAGTGGTTGTACAATTTTGCATTTCAACCAACAATGAATGGAATTCTTGTTAATACATGTCTTTACCAGGATTTTGTATTGTCAGGGTTTGGGGTTTTAGCCTTTCTAATAGTTGTGTGGTGATAGTTCATTGCTGTTTTAATTTGCAATTACCTAATAACATAATGCTGATGTTGGGTATCTTTGCAAAAGCTTATTTGACATTTGTATGCCTTCTTTGGTGGGGTGTTTATTCAGATTTGTAGTCATTTTAAAATTAGATTGTTTATTTTCTAATTGTTGAGTTTTAAGAGTTCTCAAAAATGTATATTTTGGATACCATTGTTTTGTATAATATATATTATGAAAATATTTTCTCCCAATCTGTGGCTCATTTTTGTCCTCTTGACTGTTTTTTTTTTTTTGCAGAATAGAAATTATTTTTTAATTAGGAATCCAATTTATCTTTTCTTCATGGATTTTACTTTTGGTATTGTATCTAAAATGATCAAATCAAAGGTCATCTAGATTTTCCTACTTAATACTTTTATAAGTTTTATCATTTTGTATTTTAAATGTAAGTACATGATGCATTTTGGATTATTTTTCTAAAGAGCATATGGTATTAGTATATATTCATTTTTATATTGGTAAAATTTTAGTTATTCGAGCATGTTTGTTGAAAAAACTGCCCTTTTTCCACTGAATTGCCTTAGCTCCTTTGTCAAAAATGAATTCACTGTATATTTGTGGATTTATATATGCCTGAATTTTTTATATGTTCCATTGATCTATTTGACTTTTTTTTTTTTTTTTTGGCCAATATCACACCATCTTATCTGGGCTTCCCTGGTAGCTCAGAGATAATGAATCTGCCTGCAATGCAAGAGATACAGGGTTGACCCCTTCTATCCACAGGTCGGGAAGATCCCCTGGAGAAGGAAATGGCAACCCACTCCAGTATTCTTGCTTGGGCAACTGTATGGACAGAGCAGACGGCTGGACTACAGTCCATCGGGTCACAAGAGTCAGACATGTCTTAACAGATAAACCACTACCACCACATCACACCATCTTGATCAGTGTATATTTAAGTAAATCTTGAAGTCCATGTCAGTTCTCTAAATTTGTTTTTCTTCACTGCCATGATGGCTATTCTGGATCTTTTGCTTTTTCATATAAACTCTAGAATCAGTTTATTGATATATGCGAAAAAAGAACTTGATGGGATTTTGATCGGCATTATGCTGTATCTGTAGATAAAATTGGGAAGAACCTTAACAACATTGATTCCTTCAACTCATAAATAGGAATATCTCACATTTATTTAGATTTTTGCTTTCTTGTAGCACTGTTTTTTTTTGTTGTTGTTGTTGTTGTTTTTTAAGATTTCTTTATGTAGACCGTGTGGATGTTTTGTTAGATTTATACTGAAGCATTTAATTTTTTGTGCTAAATGGTTTTGCATTTTTAATTTTGAAGTCTAATTGCTCATTGATGGTAAATAGAGAAATAGTTAACATTTTTATATCATTTTGTACCTTGTATCTTGGAAACTTGTTATAATCCTGTAATGATTCATGTAGTTTTCTTGTCATTTCTATTGCTAACTCTTTGGGTAGAGATGTATTTTTCACAGAAGTTTATTTTCAAGATTCTGTGAATTCATTATTTGCATTTCAGCCATTTTCTACTTTTCTAGGGTATTTTTGACATAACAGAATGAAAAAAGTACAGAACTAAAAAATAATGTATCCCCTTACTATTTTCTGAAACTTTCTGGTATTTTACCACAGCATGCATAGATAATGGAGTGAGACATTTGCCATGTCTTCTCTGATTAGGTGTTTTAAAATGTATTTTTACAAACACATTAATTTATTTCCAAGAATCCCTCAGAGCTTGCTTACTTTTCACTTTCGTCTACATTTATGCATTTCTGCTCTTACTTGTTCACCAATTCCTGGTGACACAAATACTCCTTTTTAGATCTGATTGAACTACCAATATCCACTTCTTGATTTGACCACTTGTTTGGTCTGTTACCTAGCTAACCCACATCTCACTTTGAATTACAAACTTAACTCTGCATAAAAATCAAGTCTTAGCTTTGTATGAAACAAAAAGTCATACACATTTAATTGGTTTATGAGTCTCAGAAAAGATGTGTATTTGTTGTCAGAAAATATGTTAGATTTGAACCAAGTGTACGTTTGCCGTTTTCCATGAGATTTCTTAAACTGCGTTTGTAAAACTGAGGTAAAATAAATTTTCAAAGTCAAGAAGACTCTACATTTGACAATTTCTGAATTCTCATTTTCTGATCATTCTTTTCTGCTCTACTATGTACTATACGCCTCAGCTAACTGCACTTTTTAAACAATAGCAATAGAAGAGTAATTCCTAATCATCTCGAGAATCCTAAAGTGACCGATTTAAAGAATTGGTTGTAGCAGTGTCATCAATCTTAGATGTCATATAATTACGGTATTGTAGCGAAGTTGTTCTTACTGGTTAGGACACTTGAATAATTGTACCATGATAACTGAAGGTGCTAAAAAGTAATGAGAGAAGTAACAGTGAAAGCAATGACATCGCCACATAAAATGTACACAAGATTAAAATGAAATGAATATGCTTTGTAATCAACAGCCACCACAAAAAATGTACAGACAGCACTTACATCTATGTATGTGTGAGTGTATTTATAGAATATGTATGTATCTACTCAGCAAAAATTAAATTGAATGTGAAATAGTAATTTCTGCAGACCGTTTATAACCTAAAACTGTGCTCTATTCTTTAGTTGAAAAACAAAACAAAACAAAAAACTCTGCCTTTGTATAGTTCTACTAAGGCCAGCTTTCAATTAACTGACTATTGAAAAACATTACCTGATAACTCAGTTGGTAAAGAATCTACCTGCAATGCAGGATACCCTGGTTCAATTCCTGGGTTGGGAAGATCTTCTAGAGAAAGGATAGGCTACCCACCTCAATATTCTTCCTCTTCCCTGTGGCTCAGCTGGTCAAGAATCCACCGTGCAATGCAGAAGACCTGAGTTTGATTCCTGGGTTGGGAAGATCCCCTGGAGAAGGCAAAGGTTACCCACTCAAGTACTCTGGCCTGTATTCCATGCACTGTAGAGTCCATGGGGTACTAAGAGTCAGACACAACTGAGAGACTTTCACTTTTCACTTATAAAACATTTAAAAGTACTGAAAGGTTGTTGCTGAATGATAAAACGCAGGATTCTTGGCCTCCGGAGGAGATGAATTCAATCCAGCTCCAGAGACAAGGCTGGATCGCTCAGAGCTTTTGTGTAATAAAGTTTTATTAAAGTGTAAAGGAGGTAGAGAAAGCTTCTGACATAGGCATCAGAAGGGGGCAAAAGAGTACCCCCTCCTAGTATTTAGTTGTATGTTATATAGTCACTCACAGTCTGTTGATGAAAAGAAAGGAATGTCATAAAATTTAGAATGGCACCAGATAATTCATCCCTGGCCATAAAATGATTGACTTGAATCTTGTAGAAGGGCAGAATACCAACAAATGTTTCCATTTACATAGATTAGGGGAACAATATCTGAGTAAGTAAGTTAGGCCAGCGGAACCAACTTGAAGATAGAGTCTGGGGTTCATTAACATAGCTTAAGACAACATCTCCATAAGAAAAAGAAATGTATTGGTCAACTCAAGGTTTGAGAGTAGTTAGCTTTAGGTGAGACCAGGTGTCATGGCAACACAGCCTGTTAAGAGAAACCTCCTTTTAAATTTGTATAGGGAAGGAAAGACAAATAACTGGTTTGTTTCCTCCTGCCGCTTAAGAGAGATAAAAATGTCTGGCACTTGCAGCCTCTTTCCTCCATTTGGAGACCCCTGGCCTTCCTGCCTGTTACCCTCTCAGTACTGTTGGCATAGGAAAATTCCATTTGCATAGCTAAATTAACATTTGTTCTACTCGCATCAGTGCTACTATTTTCTTCAATTTCTTTCATTTATCTAACGTCTTTCTTATTAAATAAAGAGAACACTAGATCATTAGTGAAGATACACAGAATTCCTCACAAATACCCTTCCTCATTAATGCCAGAAGAAGAGGAAGAACTTCAAAGAAAACTTAAAAGAACAGAGTTAAAAGATAGTTTAGCTACTTGAGTTTCTTGGAAATAAATTGGATTATTTTAATTACTCACACATCCTTATTTATATGAACTTTTTGAAAACTGAAAGTTGCTCAGTCATGTCTGGCTCTTTGTGACCCCATGGATTGTATAGTCAATGGAATTCCCCAGGCCAGAATACTAGAGTGGCTAGCCTTTCCCTTCTCCAGGGAAATCTTCCCAACCCAGGGATCAAATCCAGGTCTCCTGTGTTGCAGGTGGATTCTTTATGAACTGAACTATCAGGGAAGCACATATGAACTTCTAATCAAATCCGGAAAATATATTACTGACCATAATAAAGATAGTTAAATCAAGACAACAGTTTTATCATCAAGGATAAAGAAGAATGGATGCTTGAAGGGATTATGTCACCTCTCTGTGAGTTGTAAATAACATATCTAGTAATTATAGTGAATAATCGGTATAGCACCGATTATTATTTTTTTTTTAGGGTATTTTTTTTTGTAGTGAATTTTGTCATACATTGGAATGAAACAGCCATGGGTTTACATGTGTTCCCCATCCCGATCCCCCCTCCCACCTCCCTCTCCACCCGCTCCCCCTAGGTTTTCCCAGTGCACCAGGTCCGAGCGCTTGTCTCATA
>CM035298.1:12137871-12150948 GCA_020226075.1 Hydropotes inermis | reverse complement strand
ATGAACATTGGGGTGCACGTGTCTCTTTCAGATCTGGTTTCCTTGGTGTGTATGCCCAGAAGTGGGATTGCTGGGTCATATGGCAGTTCTATTTCCAGTTTTTTAAGAAATCTCCACACTGTTTTCCATAGCAGCTATACTAGTTTGCATTCCCAACAACAGTGTAAGAGGGTTCCCTTTTCTCCACATCCTCTCCAGCATTTATTGCTTGTAGACTTTTGGATAGCAGCCAACTTGATTGGCGTGTAATGGTACCTCATTGTGGTTTTGATTTGCATTTCTCTGATAATGAGTGATGTTGAGCATCTTTTCATGTGTTTCTTAGCCATCTGTATGTCTTCCTTGGAGAAGTGTCTGTTTAGTTCTTTGGCCCATTTTTTGATTGAGTCATTTATTTTTCTGGAGTTGAGCTGGAGGAGTTGCTTGTATATTTTTGAGATTAATCTTTTGTCTGTTGCTTCATTTGCTATTATTTTCTCCCAATCTGAGAGCTGTCTTTTCACCTTGCTTATAGTTTCCTTTGCTGTAACACCGATTATTATTGTGTGATTTTGCCTGGCAACCTGAAGGTAGTTTTTAAAAGCTGTCTTTTTATTATAAAAGAGAAGCATAAATCTCAAGGGTAAATTCAGTTTGTCCAGTTCTCAAAGTTAATAATAGATGAGGAAATCAAGTCTACATAATTTTTCTCTAGTCAAATGAAAAGTTCAAGGTGATTTTTATAGTGTAATTACAGCAAAAAGGACTGAATATTCACACTAAAAAAAAGTACAGCTGGATAGCTCTTAAAGGACATAATATTGTTTTTATTTTTCAGTTAATTATTTTTCAAATGAGAGGTTATAAGTTAAGTATGACATTGTCAGGTAATCTGAGTTTTTTTGTTGTTGTTTGTTTGTTTGTTTTGTTTTAAGATTTTTAATTAAGCAAGACCTTTTGACCAAATGACTAGCTATTTGTGAAGTCTGAAAAAGTTTCTGTGAAGAATGTTAAATTGTTTAATTTTTATTTCCATATTTGCATTGCTGAATAACTGAAGGGTTGAATGATAGTAAGCCCATGCATTGGGAGAAATTCTCTTAATTCTTTTTTAAAATGTTGATTATATAGCTTATTATAAAATGTTGATTAAAAATAAATTGCTAGGGTCAAACTAAATGAAAGGTGTTCACATATATGATAAGATTTTGCTGTGCTCCTCAAGACTATATGTCATATTCTTCAGACTCATAAGCTAGAAATACATTGTTTATATCATTGCATCTCCTATCTCCAGAATTTCATTGTAAATTAGGCTGTATGTTTTTAAGAAAATCTTATTTAAAATTTTTAGTCTTCAACTTTCAAAGTTGATATTTGGACCACGTGTAAAGAAATAATTATCCTAAAAATAAAATAATGACTTGAGGACATTTGTTATGGCTTTCAGAGTACTTATAATTTAGGAAAGTTAATTTTATTTTGCATCCCAGAATATTTTTGATTAAACATGATAAAAAAATTTTCCCAGTGTTTAAGAGAAAATAGAACACTTTAAATACAAAGAATTACATTTTACCCTTAAGATATTTACTCTTCTATTTAAGGAAAGCTCATTTTACATAGTTAAAAAAAGGTTTAAATAAAAAGACATTATTACCTTTACCAAGTAATGAAGAACTAAATGGGTTCTTTGTAGTGCAAAATCTTAATTGAACTGGTGAGCAGAAAACTTGTAATTTTATATTAGTTTCTAGAAGTAACCCTTTTCTTCATAATCTTTCTTTTAAGTGAGTCTCAAGTATTGGATTAATTCTTACATTTTATGCAGGAAGGAAGAGGTCTCTGTTACTCATTTTCTTAATGCCTTCTTCAACATAGCATGATGTCTTTCACAGAGTAAATGTCTCATAACCATTTGTTCAAAAAATTGAATAAAGATAGAAATGGATGTTTTACAACAATTTGCAATACCCACATATACTTTAATATTCATTTTGACCATTTTAAATTAATTGAAGTTATTTTAATTACAGTTGGAAATATGCATATAGAATAATCAGGAGAAATGGTATAGTTGTGATATATTCACATTTTCTTCTTCAGTCTGCTAGAATTCATTTAATATTTCTGAAGTTGGAATTGTGTAGCAAAAATAAGAAAACTTACTTTCTGTGAAATATGAGAATAACAGGCATTAAACATTGAGGATCAAGAGAAATAAAACAAGAGGGCAAATAGTTAAAAAAATAGTAAAACAATTTTCATATGGTTGAGATTTACATATGTAGATCATTTTGGATCATTTTTTACACACTTTAAGTAAAATCATATTGCAATTTATATGAAATAAGTAAAACCTAAAAACATTATTTTAATAACCTTTAAATTAATAGAGGAAGCATTTTGAAAAATCCTACTGCTAAAGGTACAGTATTATTCTTAACTTTTCTCATGCACTTATATGCTTACACATTATTTGTTTCATTTTAAATGTGCTATACTTTCATAATAACTGTCAAAAATTATATATTTGTAACTTATCTATTGCATACATTTTAATATAAAATATATAAATGAGTATTTTATTTCCTTTGTTCAGCATAGTAGGTTTTGAAAATTAAATTTCACTCTTTCATCTTATTTTAGAAATTCCTTTACTGAGAACATTTGTGGAGAAACAATTCTAATCCCACAGATGTTTTTAACAGCAACATAGAGAGTACTCAAAAGAAAAATGAAAATATCTTTAATATTAAGATGAGCAGGACAGCAAAAGGAATGACAAAAGAGTTTGTCATATAATTTATAAAAGAAAGTTAGGGTTATCTTTCATAGTAGCTACCTTTATTTTAATTTGTACAGTAATTTTCTTCAAATAACTTCATAGTTTATGATTACATATATATTAATATATAAATAATGGATAATCAATGTTAAAAATATTTATTTTGTGTCTCATAGTTGTCATTTTTTACTCATAATTTAATAATTTTATTTCATATTTTAAAATTTTTGAAAATTATTAACTTGCACCATTATTATTTTCCAAACTTATCTACATTTTCATCTGATAATGAAATTACAAATAATTTTCATTGGATATATTTCCTTTTTTTTAACATTGAAGTTTACCTAACCTCAGTTACATAATACTGAGGTTTATATAAACCTTTATATGTTGACTTTTACCATAATATGATTATGCTAATCCCTGATAATAAATATTTGTGCATTTCATTATCTCAGAATAGCTATCCCAATTTTGGTAATAATTCCTTTTTAAAGATGGTACCACATTCATCAAAATACATACCAGAAGCTGAAGACATCCAAATATTGCCTCTTTGGACTCTGTTCAGTCCTGGTCATTGTTTTCTATTTTTTCATGGTCTTAGTGGCTAGTAAAATTACTTGTTAATCAGAGATCTATTCAGTTGAGATGCAAATAATTTCTTTATTTCATGGATAAGATAATCTCAAATATTTAGGGCCTGTTAGATACAACTGTTTTTTTTTATATTTCACACAAGCTTATCCTATCACTTCTATGTTAAATTGCCTATAAAAATCACAGCTTTCTAGATGATGCTTGAACCAGACACAGCATCCTAATGGTTCACAATTTAATTAATAAGTTGAATTAAATACTGACCAATGTTTATTTTATGTTTGCCTGAAATTCATGATTTTACCATTTGAAAATTATTTAAAAGCACTACAATTTATTCTGGGTTAGATCAGTATAATTGACTATATCATGTATGCTTTGTATTGGTTGTGACATTTTTAATTGACATACTGGTTTGTCACTATCATAAATATTAATTGTATGCCTGCCTGTACCCTATTACATTTATATATTTGAAACAAAAACGTAGCATATATATGAAGTTGTGTCTTGGTTATTTTGACCAAAACTTAAGATTTATTATTATCTGTTTTTAAAATATGTGTGCGTGTGTATGTTCAGCCGCTCAGTAGAGTTTGACTCTTTGCGACCCCATGGACTGTAACCTGCCAGGCTCCTCTGTCCATAGAATTTGCCAGGCAAGAATACTTGAGTGGATTGCTATTTCCTACTTCAAGAGATCCCGATCCAGTCATAGAACCACCTCTCTTGAGTCTCCTGCATTGGCAGGCAGATTCTTTACCCTTGTACCACCTAGGAAGCCACTTAAAATGAGTCAGTCAACATTAAATATGTATTAAATATCAAATGTGTATTACCAACCAAATGTTTTCCAGAATCAATGTGAGTTTATATGACTTAAAGGGTACTCATGACACAATCTTATATGAGAGTTATTATCAGTTCAGTTCAGTTCAGTTGCCAGTCTTGTCCAACACTTTGTGACCCCATGGACTGCAGCACGCCAGGCTTCCCTCTCCATCACCAACTCCCTGAGCTTGCTCAAACTCATGTCCATTGAGTCAGTGATGCCATCCAACCATCTCATCCTCTGCCATTCCCTTCTCCTCCCATCTTCAATCTTTCCCAGCATCAGGGTCTTTTCTAATGAGTCAATTCTTCTCATCAGGTAGCCAAAGCATTTGAGCTTCAGCTTCAGCATCAGTCCTTCTAATGAATATTCAGGACTGATTTCCTTTAGGATTTACTGGTTGGATCTCCTTGTTGTCCAAGGGACTCTCAAGAGTCTTCTAGTACCACAGTTCAAAAGCATCATTTCTAATGAGCTCAGCTTTCTTTAAGTCCAACTGTCACATCCATACATGACTACTGGAGAAACCATAGCTTTGACTCTATGGATCTTTGTTGGTAAAGTAAGGGCTCTGCTTTTTAAAATGCTGTCTGGGTTGGTAATAGCTTTTCTGCCAAGAAGCAAGTATCTTTTAATTTCATGGCTGCATTCACCATCTGCAATGATTTTGGAGCCCAGGAATATAAAGTCTGTCACTGTTTCCATTGTTTCCCCATCTATTTGCCTGAAAATGATAGGACTGATGCCATGATCTTAGTTTTTTGAATTCTGAGTTTTAAGCAGCTTTTTCAATCTCTTCTTTACTTTCATCAAGAGGTTCTTTAGTTCCTCTTTGCTTTCTACCATAAGAGTGTTATACTTCATGAATTTATATATTTTTCATAATTCATTGCAATTTAATGTGATTCCTTTAGTGGGATGCAATCTGGCAAACTCATAGAATGAGAATTTCTATAAGAATCTGATTTGAATTCTTTTTTTAAAAAAGTCAAGTCAGAAAAAAGTTAAATGTTTGAGTGGGAAAAAAAATCCTAGAATAAAAGATACAAAACACATAGTGAATTACCAAGTTAATAATAGTTAACTGTCTTAAAAGAGATAATGGTGTTGTAGTTTATATTAGAACAGAAAAAAATTTTAGGGGAAAGTTAAAAGTGTCACTATTCTTTGTGAAGATAAAATATTCCAAACATACAAATTTTTTAATAATCTCACTTTACCCAATATGTAATTTTGGAGTGGGATTATCACTATCACTGTGTTAATATTTATTGAAAGTGACTGCTGATATTGTTAATATGTTACATTGTTTATAGCTTTATTAAGTCATCTATACATTTTCTTAGCCTAAAACTACTTTTATTCCTATTATCATGATATGTCAAATATAAAATTTACTTTGATTGATCTTAGTTAGCTGGCCATTTTCTAAAGTAACATTTTATAGATGCATACTTATTGAACTGTCCTATTCCTGAAAATACACAGACATACACACATACACATACCTGCGCCAAAACACTTTCCCCTTGTACCTTGAAGGCAATTATTTCTGGGTATATTATTCAGTCCACAGTCTTTTTTTTTTTTTCTCTCAAAAACTCTCAAGTTTGCTAAAGTGTCTTCTGAAGTTTAGTATTGTAAATGGTCTAAAATAAATTTTCTATTTGCTGTCATGCATGTATGCATCTGCTTGTTCTAGTTCATTTTCCAGAGTGCTGATTTAACACACAATTCATCTATAATGCAAAATACAGTAACAAAAATACAAAATTAGCAAGAGGCAATAACAACATATTGCAAACAAGATGTTATCTTTTTAAGTTTTACCTGATTTATCAGTAGCATTTTTTAAATTAATTAAAGTATCGGTGGCCTGTTTAAAGATGCAGATTCACATAATCTCTCAGTTCATCTTTTAAAAATTATTTCTTTAATCATTTATTATACTTATTCCTCCCTTTATCTCTTTTGGGGACTAATTGGATTAAATAATTAAGAAACCTCCATTTCTATAATCCTTTGTTTACATATATTTCAAAACTTGTATCTTCATGTCTTTATCTATAATTTATATTTTATTGTTACTTTCTATGTTACTAAGTTTCTATTATATAATCACTTATTTTCTCCAGCAACCATAATTTTTAATACTGGAATTACATTTTGTATGTACATGAGTATTTTTATGGCACAATATTCTGTTTTTGGTCTGTTTACTCTAGTTTCCTTAATTCAATATATTTTTCATTTATTTAGACTTTACAAAATTTTCAAAATGTTCTCATTATTCTCAAAGGAAACTGAATTTTATTTTCCTTTTGAGCATGACCCTTGAATCTGGCATGTGGTATTATTTTATATATTCAGTTGAGAAAACTAAGATGTGGAGAAGTAAGGGAACTTTCCCACTACCATATACCTAATAAAAGGTAGAATGAGGACCTATTCCTGTCCCTGTGTGTAGTTGAATGGTAGCTTCCCAAAAGATATGTTCACAATCTAGGGCTTACAAATGTGACTGTATTGGGGAGCAAAATTATTTGCAGATTAAATTAAGGATTTTGAAATGAGATCACCCTGAATTATTCCAATGAGTCCTAAATACAATAAATGTTTTTATGAGAGACACATGAAGAAGAGAAGAAGGCCGTGTCAAGATGGAGGTAGAAATTACAATTATGAAGTCACAGAACAGGAATCACTTGGAGCCGCCATAACTAGAAGAAGTAAGGAGGTATATTCTCTCTTAGAAGAGAGACAAACCTGGTAGAACACAAGGCTGGTGACATAATTTTAAACTGGGCTCCAGAAGTGTGAAGGAATGAATTCTGTTATTTTAAACTAAGTTTGCTGTAATTTAAGGAAGTCACAGAAAGCTAAAACAGCCTCCAGATTTTGGCGGCTAGAAATGGAGTACTGCTGTGACGAATGACTAAAAATATGGAACTGGCTTAGAAATTAGATGAGTAAAGGCTGCAGCAGTTTTGAAGCTCATGAAATCAAAAGCCTAGATTGTCTTGAATAGAATGTTGGCAGAAATATGAATGTTAAAGGCACTTCTGAAAAGAGCTTTGAAGAAAATAAGGGACACGTACCTGGAAGGTATTTGTCTATAGCCTTCCATCCTGAACATTCCTGATCTCAGAAGCTAAGCAGGGTTGGGCCTGGCTAGTACTTGGATGGAAGACCGTGGGCTTCCCTGGAGACTCAAGACAGTAAAGAATCCTCCTGAAACACGGGGGACTGGGTTTGATCACTGGGTTGGGAAGATCCCCTGGAGGAGGGCATGGCAACCCACTCCAATATTCTTGTCTGGAGAATCCCCATGGAAAAAGGAGCCCGACAGGTTACAGTGTATGGGGTCGCAAAGAGTCAAGTATGACTGAGTGGCTAAGCACAGCACAACACCTGTTAAGTAGAAGAAAATAGGCACCCTTGTTATGAGGGCAAACACTTGGCTGAAATTTGTTCTGTGGTTGTGTAGAAAGTAGAACTTGTAAGACATGGGCCTATATTTAGTTGAGACTTCCTAGTAAGTGTTGGAGATGTGACCTGGCTTCTTCTTGCTACACATTGTAAAATATGAGAGGAAAAAAGATAAATTAATCAAAGAAGAAACAACACCTGATGATTTGGGGAGTTCTTAGCTTATGCAGTCTTCAAGGAATGATGAGATTAGGAAATGCACGACTGGAAAAGCATGCTCTGGAGAAAAAGGCAAAAGTGTGGCTACAAAAGCCATACATGATTGTATGTGTGGCTCGAGGATCTACTCAACCATTTCAGCAGAAGCCAGGAATAGAGATGGGTTTGATAAGGAAAGATATACAGATGCCTGTCTTATATAATAGCATGTAACCCTGTTCCACACAGGAGAATCAGAAAGCTTTGGAGATTCTATATCAGGAGTAAAAACTGCCTCCTTAGACTAAAAGGAGCACGAGAAGGATACCAGATATCAGACTTCCAAAATTCTAAAGGCAGGAATGGATTTAAAGATCTACATAGCTGCAACCATAATCTATCCTTCAAAAAAGGAAGATTCACTATGGAGACAGAGCCTCCTTACACTGTAGAGAGAGGGGTGGGACTCTTGTAAGAGGAGTAGAAACTAGAGCTGCTGCATGCCTGTGGTCAGATGATCAAGTTACAGAGGATTTATTCATTGTCTTGAAACATAATGGACTTTGCTTGGTGTATTTCAAACTTGCTTGGAATAATAACCACCTAATTCCTTCCACTTTTTCTCTTTTGAAATGGAAATGTCTAACTGTAAGACCCAAAATTCGGGCCTTCGTTCCAAGGAGGAAAAACCGCTCGACCCAATAAACCAGCCCAGCAGATGCAACACGCAAGAGGGTTTATTGTCGGTTGCGCAAACGGGTGACTCTGTTCTCCTGGGAGGCAGAGCACACTGAACAGCAAGTTGGGCAAGCTTTTTATAGACAAAAACCACACTATCAGCATATTACATACAGGTTACAAAGTGGTTGGTTACATGTTTGCAAAGCAATCCTATTGGTACAAACTTCTCGGGCTTTTGTTCAAACTTAGGCACCCTCGGGCTTTTCAGCTCTCTCACGGGCTTTTTACTGGGTGTATATTGATTGGCTGGCTCCAGGTCACCCGATGGGGGCGGGGAATCCCACCATTTCACGGGAAACCGAAACCCAAGTCCCGGCTGCCTGCCAGCCCCAGCCCCGGCAGCCCCACATAATAAAACCTATTTCTCAGCTTCAAAAACCAACAAGAAGAATAACAGACACATGAATTATAGACACTGGTAAAAGGGAAACTATATATCAACTAGTCAAAGTACATCAAACAATTTAGCATCCCCACATAACTATACCTGTCCCATCACTTTATTTGAGAAACTGATTTTTTTTTTTTTGCTCTTATTTCAAAAGTACATAGCTATAAATTAATTTAGTCCTAGAATACATCAAGGAGAGATAAGGAGCCTTCTTAAGTGAACAATGCAAAGAAACAGAAGAAAACTATATGGGAAAGACTAGAAATCTCTTCAGGAAAATTAGAGATAAAAGGGAACTTTTCATGCAAAGATGGGCACAATAAAGGACAATGGTACAGGCTTTACAGAATCAGAATATACTAAGAGGTGACAAGAATACACAGAAGAACTATACAAAAAAGTTCTTACTGACCCAGATAACCACAAAGGTGTGATCACTCACCTAGAGCCAGACATCCTTGAGTGTGAAGTCAAGTGGGCCTTAGGAAGCATTATTATGAACAAGCTAGTGAAGGTGATGGGATTTCCGCTGAGCTATTTCAAATCCTAAAAGATGATGCTCTCAAAGTGCTGCACTCAACATTCCAGCAAATTTGGAAAACTTAGCAGTGGCCACAAGACTGGAAAAAACTCAGTTTTCATTTCAACCCCAAAGAAATGCAATACCAAAGAATTCTGAAACTGCTGCATAATTGTACTCATTTCACATGTTAGCAAAGTAATGCTCTAAAATTCTCCAAGCTAGGCTTTAAGAGTACATGAACCGAGAACTTCCAGATGTTCATGCTGGATTTAGAAAAGGCAGAGGAACCAGAGATCAAATTGCCAACATCCATTGGACCATAGAAAGAACAAGAGAATTCCAGAAAAAAAATCTACTTCTGCTTGACTACACTAAAACCTTTGACTGTGTGGATCACAACAAACTGTGGGAAATTCTTAAAGAGATGGGAATAGCAGACCACCTTACTTGCCTCCTGAGAAACCTGTATGCAGATCAAGATGCAAGTTAGAACCATACATGGAACAACAGACAGGTTCCAAATTGGGGAAGGAGTACAACAAGGCTGTAGAGTGTCACCCTGCTTATTTAACTTATAAGCAGAGTACAGCATGTGAAACGCCAGACCAGATGAAGCAGAAGCTCTAATCAAGATTGTCAGGAGACTATCAATAACCTCAGATATGCAGATGACACCATCCTTATAGCAGAAAGTAAAGAGGAACTAAAGAGCCTCTTAATGAAGGTGAAAGAAGAGAATGAAAAAACTGGCTTAAAACTCAACATTCAAGAAACTAAGATCATGGCATTGAGTCCCATCACTTCATAGCAAATAGGTGAGGAAACAATGGAAACAGTGAGAGACTTTATTTTCTTGGTCTCCAAAATCACTGCAGGTGGTTACTGTAGCTATGAATTTAAAAGATGCTTGTTCCTTGGAAGAAAAGCTATGTGTGAATATAAAACAAATCACCTCTCCCAGAAGAAAAGAATAGGCTGTTACGTTGCAAAAAGTATCAGAGGTGTAGGAGATTTGGAAATTATTTGGATTTGACAGGTCACTGATTTTTTTTCCATACAGCTGAAGATGTATCTAAATGATTTTATTGACAAGAGATACTTTTAAGATCTATCTATCTAATCCGCCATTATTATCAGAAGCAGTTTAACCATCTTATGTTTTAATTGACTAACAGGCTGATAATAAAAAGTAGAATTGGGTAAAAACCAAAAAGATTTAGTCATTTTCTAAAATAAGTAAATCATCTTCTGTCAGATTGAGTAATCTGTCAAACAAACAAAACAAAACAAAACAAAATGTTGATACATAAAAGGATGAAATAATTTTAGTTCTCAAATTAATGTTTTTAATTGCAAGGTAAAAGTCAATGTAATTATATTTTGCAAAAGCAATCTAGTATTAAAATTGTGCATATTTATTTTACAGTACTTGATTTTAATAGATCAATACTTTATGCTCTTAACACTTAATGTAGAGATCATTAATTGACTTTCCACATTGTAAAGTGGAGAATTTACATTTTAAAACCTCGAATGCCAGACCAGCTCAACAGAAAAAAGGGTAAACTCGTTAAACAAATAGGGTCTTTAAAATTGTATTTTGATTAAGAAAGAATTTTATTTTTTTCAAACAATTTAGATACATTGGTAAATTTTTATTCAGTCGGACTTTGCCTTTTAGGCACAGCATCTGCACTAACAGAGTCCTATTGATGAATTGAAATACAAACCAGTTTAATGATTACTGAAGGATTATTAAATGGAAACAACAACAAAAAACCTATCAAATTTTAAAACAGTATGAGTGTGAATAATGAAGGCTAAAATTTAACTGTTGGAGAGATATACTTTTGAGTTTAGTAGCTTTTATTACACCAGAAATTATGAAAATCATCAAAATTATGAATCAGACTTCAGAAGAATTCACATAAATGGCTACTCGAGAAAATTTCCCTACATAAAATCAAAATTTAACTTTTTGTACCTCCATGTCATATCAAGCGTTTATTTATGCTGAATTATTTATTACTGTCTTTCTACATGTTTCACTTTCTTTAAGTATTGGTTTCTTTTTAATTAAGAGAAAATTCTATCCCAAATGACAAAAGTTACTTTAATGAGAACTAAAATTTGCCGAGTATAATAGGCAACTGATTCCTTTATGACAAACCAGTCCTGACTGAAAGTTATCAATAGTAAAGGAAATTAAAAATGTTTAACTTATTTGTTAGGTAAAAGCCAATTTGTAGCATATAAAACCAAAATTACTGCATACATGATGAATCAAATTTATATCTCAAGTCAATAATTGCATAATTGGTAATATCTTTAAAATAATTTATATGAGTTTATAAATAATAAAATTTGACATTGTAATTATAGATTTAGACTTAAGAGAGTTCTTATAGATGTTTTTTCCTTATAGATATTTTAAATTTCTAAGGATTTAGAGAGATAATCTTCACTTAAAAAAAATATTTTGTAAAAATGACAAATGACTTTTCTCATATCAGCACCAGAAACATATGTCTAAAGGTTAGCGACTTCATGATCACCATCCTTTCAGAACAGCTCCTCGGCCATAAAGCCATTGTTTTCCTTGGCTGCATCCATAATACTATCTTCATTGCCATATATTTATATCATTTTGTATCAACATTTCATACCAAATACATATATCCAAAAACAAGCAACACTTCTGTCAAAATACCTGAGAATAATCCTTTGTATTTTTTAGGAAATCATACTGTTACCTGAAAATCATTTTGTGTTTCAGAATTTACTCTCTCAATGCCACAAACTCTGGGATATTAGCATGATTTTCTCAGTTTGTTTAAAACAAATCACTTTTAATGCTTATATTTAATGTCCATGTGTGTTGAAATGGAACACAATGATCTTTCTTTTAAAATAAAAAGCTAACTAGACTGCATATATTGCCAAATATTGCAGATGCTTTTCTTCTTTTTTTGCAGGTGATTTTCTTTCAAAGCAAGTCAAAGTTGTTTGTTTCGGTGTAGCTTTTGCCTGAGAAAGAAGCTTCAAACCTTACAAAATTCTGAATGGTAGTTTTGTTTTTCCTAAATGAGTCTCAGAGTAGAGGAATTTTTCTCTGATGTGTCTTCAGGTACACAATACAGAAAACAGAAATGGGTTGCCAAGAAAACTATTAGTTTTATTGAGTTTCATATTCTGAATTCCTCATGATATGCTTTGAAACATTCAAAACACGTCACTGGGTCTGCAGTAAGTCATACCATTTGAAGAAAATATATATTTTTTTCATTTATTTTGTTTAAAGCCACAAAC
Source organism: Hydropotes inermis (assembly GCA_020226075.1). Lineage (NCBI taxonomy): Eukaryota > Metazoa > Chordata > Mammalia > Artiodactyla > Cervidae > Hydropotes > Hydropotes inermis. Next base: position 12,138,155 of record CM035298.1, on the reverse strand, counting down.
AAGCTCAACCATTTTCAGAGAGCATGATTCGATGGGGGTGTATCTGATTTTTGTGTGGCTTCTTTTATTCTGCAAGGCTTACACAGCATAGAGTTAGGGTTTACCAAAAGGTTTGTTCAGTTTTTTCAGTAAGATGGCTGTAGCAGAGCTTAGTTGTCTTTAACTTCTTTTGAAACAATTTTGTTAGATTGTATTGTGACAACGGTGGTATCAAGATGCATTAAAAAAACTTATCAAGACTTTCTCTTCTACAAATTCATCGAAAGAACAACAGAACGGTGAAC
>CM035298.1:12006343-12122871 GCA_020226075.1 Hydropotes inermis | reverse complement strand
GAGAGATGTATGTGTGGTTGATTTGTCTTTATGTTTCTTCTATAGGTTTTGTTTCCTTACTTGTAGCTTAAATGAGTTATATTTTCTCTATATTGTCTATGATGATCTCAGTTCTGTCCTCACTGCCTGTAATTTAGCTTTGAACATAGAAATTACTCTCCCTTATTATTCATATTGTTAAATAAGTAGTGCTGTTTTTTTAATCCATTATTTAAGTATGAAGCTTTCTAGTTTAATGTATCTTTTAATGAAATGGATAATTATTTAACAAATATATACACATTTTATTGTTATTTACCATAAAAAACAAAGATGCTTTTTACGTTGCTGTGTTTAGGTGTTGCTAGATGTTGCAACATCTAGCTAGATGTTGCTGTAAAGCTATTTTTAAGATGATTAGCATTTAGATCAGCTGACTTTGAGTAAAGTGAATTATCATTTGTTTCCAAGGAAGAAAAAATTTGCCTATAGATTGCCTTTTCATACTGTTCGGGTTGGCAAAAGAGAAAAGGAAAGATAAAACCATCTGAAAGCAGAGTTCCAAAGAGAAGCAAGGAGAGGTAAGAAAGCCTTAAGTGAACAATGGAAAGAAATAGAGGAAATCAACAGAATGGGAAAGACTAGAGATCTCTTCAAGAAAGTTAGAGATATGAAGGGAACATTTCATGCAAGATGGGCACAATAAAGGAAAAAAAATTATGGACCCAACAGAAGCAAAAGATATTAAGAAGAGGTGACAAGAATACATGTAAAAACTGTATTAAAAAGTTCTCAATGACTCAAATAACCACAATGGTGTGATCACACCTATAGCTAGACATCCTGGAGTGTGAAGTCCAGTTTACCTTAGGAAGCATCAGTATGAACAAAGCTAGTGGAGGTGATGGAATTCCAGTTGAGCTATTTCAAATTCTAAATGTTGATGCTGTTAGAAGTCCTTCAGTCAATATGCCAGCATTTTGAAAATCTGAGCAATGGCCACAAAATGGGAAATGGTCAGTTTTCATTCCAATCCCAAAGTAGGGAAATGCCAAAAAATATTCAAACTACCACACAGTTACACTCATTTCACATACTAGTAAGGTAATGCTCAAAATTCTTCAAGCTAGGCTTCAACAGTACGTGAACCAAATACTTCTAGAAGTACAAAATGGATTTAGAAAAGGCACAGGAGCCAGTGATCAAATTGCCAACATCAGTTAGATCATAGAAAAAACAAGAGAATTCCAGAAAAACACTTCTGCTTCATTGACTACGCTAAAGCCTTTGACTGTGTGGAAAATTCTTAAAGAGTTGGGAATGCCAGACCACATTAGCTGCCTCTTGAAAAACTGCATTAAGGTCAAGAAACAACAGTTAGAACCAGATATGGAAAAACAGGTTCAAAATTGGAAAGGAGTATGTTAAGAATGTATATTGTCACCGTGTTTATTTAACTTATAGGAAGAGTACATCTGTATCACATGAAATATTGGGCTGGTTGAAACTCAAGCTGTAATCAAGACTGCCAGGAGAAATATGAATAAACTCAGATATGCAAATGACACCACACCGATCCCAGAAAGTAAGGAGGAACTAAAAAGTCCCTTGATGCAGGCGAAAAAAGAGAGTGAAAAAATTGGCTTAAAGCTCAACATTAAAAAAACAAAACAAAACAAAACAAAAAAACACCAAGGTCATGGCATCCAGTTCCATCACTTCATGGCAAATAGATGGGGAGAAAATAGAAACAGTGGCAGACTTTATTTTCTAAGGCTCCAGAATCACTGTGGACAATGATGCAGGCATGAAATTCAAAGACACTTGCTCCTTGGAAGAAAACCTATGACAAACGTGGACAGTGTAATAAAAAGCAGAGACATCACTTTGCCAGCAAATGTCTGTATGGTCAAAGCTATAGTTTTTCCAATAGTTTTTCCACATGTCACATATGGATGCAACAATTGAATCATAATGAAGGCTGAGAGCCGAAGAACTAATGCTTTTGAACTGTGATGCTGGAGAATACTCTTGATAATCCCTTGGAAAGCAAGGAGATCAAACCAATCAATCCTAAATGAAATTAGTCCTGAATATTCATTGGAAGGACTGATGATGAAGCTCCAATTATTTGGCCACCTGATGCCAATAACTGACTTATTGAAAAAAGACCCTGATCCTTGGAAAGATTGAAGACAGAATTAGAAAGCAGTGGCAGAGGATAAGATGGTTGCATGGCATTGTAAGCTCAATGGACATGAGCTCGAGCAAACTCAAGGAGATAGTGAAGGAGAGGAAAGCCTGACATGCTGCAGTCCATGAGGTTGCAGAGTCAGACACGACTAAGTGATTGAAAAACAACAGCTTTCCTTTGGATTCTAAATAGCAACATCAACTTTGTCTCCTACCTAGTTCAGACTTGTCATTCCCCAGAACCACTGAGTCAACTCCTTAAAGTAATCTCAGTGACATAGATAGATGTAGATATAGATACGTATATACATATGCACACCCTATAGTATATATTAGTCAGTCATATCCGACTCAAGTGACCCCATGGACTATATAGCCCATGAAGCTCCTTTGTGCCTGGAATTCTCCTGGCAAGAATACTGGAGTGGGTAGCCATTCCCTTCTCCAAGGAATCTTCCCAACCCAGGAATCAAACCCCAGTCTCCCTCATAACAGGCAAATTCATTACAATCTGAGCTAGTAGAAATACTAACATTGAAGAGGAAGAGGAATCAGAGATCAAAATGCCAAAATTCATTGTAACACAGAGAAAGCAAGGAAAGGTAAAGCTTTTTGACTATGTGGGTCACAACAAAGTGTGAGAAATTCTTAAAGAGATGGAAATACCAAACCACCTTCCCAAGAAATCTGTATGTGAATCAGGAAGTAACAGAAGCAGACATAGAACAATGAACTGGTTCCAAATTGGGCAAGGAGTACTTCAAGGCTGTATATTGTCACCCTGCTTATTTAACTTCTATGCAGAGTACATTACTCCAAATATTTGACTGGATGAATCAGAAGTTGGAATCAAAATTGCTGGAAGAAATATCAACAATTTCAAATATGCAGATGGTCCCATTCTAATGACACAAAGTGAGGAGGAAGTAAAGAGCCTCTTGATGGGGGGTGAAAGAGGGAGTGAAAAAGCTGGCTTAAATCTCAACATTAAAAAAACTAAGATCATTGCTCTGGTCCCATCATTTCATGGCAAGTAGTAGGGAGAACAGTGGAAAGAGATACAGATATTATTTTCTTGGGCTCCAAAATCACTGCAGATAGTGACTGCAGCCATGAAATTGAAAGCCACTTGCTCCTTGAAAGGAAAGATATTATAAACCTGGACAGCATATTAAAAGGCAGATACAACACTTTTCCTACAAAGGTCCAAATAGTCAGATATATGGTTTTTCCAGTAGTTACGTATATATGTGAAAGTTGGACCCTAAGGAAGGCTGAGCTCCAAAGAACTGATGCTTTTGAATTATAGTGCTGGAGAAGACTCTTGAGAGTCCCTTGGCCAGCAAGAATATCAAACCATTTAATCCTAAAGAAAATCAAAACTGCATATTGGAAGAATTGGTGCTGAAGCTCCAATACTTTGGCCACATGATGGTAGAAGACAACTCATTGAAAAAGACCCTGATGTTGGGAAAGATTGAAAGCAAAAGGAGAAGGGGAGCGATAGAGGATGAGATGGTTAGATAGCATTACCAACTCAATGGACATAAATTAGAGCAAACTTCAGGAGAAGGTGAAAAACAGAGAAGCCCGGCATGCTGCAGTCCATGCTGCAGTCCATGGAGTCACAAAGAATCAGAGAGGACATAGTGATGGAACAACAATAACAAATCTGCATGTATTCCTATGTTTAATTTTCTGAAGTCTTGGAGTCATTAGCATTTAAATTAACTGACATTTCCAGTTCATCTAATTGTTTATTAGTAGTGTAAAGTTGTAGATCGCAAAAATTGTGGGTTTTATTTTAATAAGAAAACATTTTCTGAATCTTCTCAGAGTAATTAAATTTTAAAGAAGTTTTAGTGATATTCATACTTTTATCCTCAAATAATGTTTAGGATTAATAGTTACCATCTGCTATCCTTTGCTTTCACCAACCTGCCAATTCTTAATAAAAGATAAATATGTGAAGCTTTGTCTCTTGCACTCACTATGGAGCACAGTGTGGTACTTATGACAAATAAAATGAATGAATATTTTATATTTTATACACAAATTACTATAGTTCTAAATTATGGCATGTATAACTTCTTGAAATTTATCTTTATCTTTCTACTTGTTTTATTCTATTTTTAAAATTTTAAAGCTATAGACTGAGATAGTACCAGAAGTGTTTCACACAATTCTTTCAGTTTTATGTTCATATCCCATGGACAGAGGGCCTGGTGGACTACAGTCCATGGGGTCACAAAGAATTGGACACAACTGAGCAACTAACACACATATACTCGAGCATTGCTGTTTACATATTGTTGTCTTTCCTTAGATAAATCTATAAAATGTATGTTAATGCATTTATTTTAACTAAAGGAGAAATAAAAATATTTTACTAGTAAAATTTTTTGCTGATCATGCAATAAATGCATTTGATATGTACTTTACTATACAAAATTCAGTATACTATACTATACTATACTCAAAGGAGTTTAACAGTATAGTCATTCCAACTAATTAAAAAAAAGTGTTTCCCTAACAACTTCATCAAAATTAACTAATATTGACTTCTTTGAAATTATGAGCCAAAGTTAGAAATATCAGTTAATTACTTGAAGCATTTTTCAACTAATTGGATAATTTAGTACAATAAATTATGTTACACTTTGCTGACAAAGGTCCTTATAGTCAAAGCTATGGTTTTTCCAGTAGTCATGTTTGGATGTGAGAGTTAGACCATAAAGAAGGCTGAGCACTAAAGAATTGACGGTTTCGAACTGTGGTGATGGAGAAGACTCTTGAGAGTCCCTTGGACAGCAAGGAGATAAAACCAGTCAATCCTAAAGGAAATCAACCCTAAATATTCATTGGGAAGACTGATACTGAAACTGAAACTCCAATACTTTGGCCACGTGATATGAAGAGCTGACTCATCGGAAAGGACCCTGATGCTGGGGAAAATTGAGGTCAAGAGGAGATGGGGGTGACTGAGGATGAGATGGTTGGATGGTATCACTGACTCAATGGACATGAGTTTGAGCAAACTTGGGGAGATAGTGATATACAGAGAAGACTGACATGCTGCAGTTCATGGGGTCGCAAAGAGTCAGAAAATTCAGTGGCTGAAGAAAACTCATTTTTAATGAAAAGTTTTCATACTTATTTTCTGGGAACAATATTTCATATTTTCTAATTTAATATGTTTTGTCTTTGCACACTAATATAACTTGAAAATTCATTGGAGTTGATATATATTCCTCTTGAAAATATACAAGATCTCTTGAACTCAGTCACTCAGTCATGTCCGCTTCTTTGTGACCCCATGAACTGTGGCCTGTCAGGCTCCTCTGTCCATGGGATTCTCCAGGCAAGAATACTGGAGTGGATTGCCATTCCCTTTTCCAGACGATTTTTCCAAGCCAGGGATCAAACCCAGGTCTCCTGCTTTTCAGGCGAATTCTTTAGCGTCTGAGCTACAAGGAAGATCTGAAGTGATTCTAGAGACTCTTTCTTATTTTTTCATTGATTTTATGGAAGTGAGGAATTCATAGTCAGAGCAAAGTCAAAAATAAAATAAAACATAATAAAAACAAAAATTCTTAATGTAAGTTTTTTTCACTAGGCTTATTATGAAAGGTGAAGAGTTGGTAGAAAATCTAGGTATATTTTTCCTTACTCAGTTTTTACTCATCAAACCCTCCCTTCCTGCTAATGGAAAAAAAGAATGCACAACTAATATCCAGTAGAGTTTCATAGGAGGAAAAAATGTAGTCATATTCTTATAAGACCTACTTTTACTTTTTATTCCATAGAAAAGTGAATGACTGGAACAAAATGCTGTTTAATAAAGATAAAATGATTTAGTCAGTTAAATGTATCATGAAATTAAAAAGTAGCATAAAATTTTGGGTAAAGAAAATCACTGAGAAGTATATGGCTTGGCTAATATAGTTATTTATTCACAGGTTCAAAGAATGATAGAAGGAACTTTTGAAATTTTTTATCTCAGATTAAATAACTGAAATAAATAATAAATAAATAATCATCAATAACTTTTGATGATTAATTTGACTTTTTTTTTACCTTTTAAAATCAAACTGTTTTGATTCTTTTTTATGATAAAGGACAAAAAGATTAATACATAATTATAGTGACTATTCTTAAAAAAAATTCATCTTTAGGTTTATTTTATAAAGGTAATAGTCAGATAAAAACCCAGTTAGAAATGATCATTTTCCATTGAAACTATTTCTTAAGAAAAACTTCTCTGTGTATCTTTTACCTTTGAATGTTATCTTTATCATTTTGAGACCAAAACATGCGCAGTTATATGTAAGAAAATATAGTGATACAAGAAATGACATTTACATACTAAAAATGAAAAATATAACCCAAAAAGTGAGCTAAAACAATTTATTGAGTAAAATGTGGATTATATAGACTAAAAAACTCTCTAAGGATTTACTTTTTAATCCTGGACTTGTATTATTGACTCAATGGGCATGAGTTTACGAAAGCTCAGGGAGTTGGTGATGGACAGGGAAGCCTGGTGTGCTGTAGTCCTTGGGGTTGCAAAGAGTTGGATGTGACTGAGTAACTGAACTGAACTGAATTGGAAATGGAATGGAAAAATCTTGTTACTTTTCTCAAATATGTAAACAAATAATTCCAGATGGCTATTGTCTCATATGCAGCTAACTTTGACTACATGTTAGGCTTAAAAAGACACAGAAACAAAACTCTTCTCTGAACACAATCATATATAAATATTGGTATGACAGTAGGTTTATAGGTATATAAGTATAGGCAAAAATTTCAAATTCTCCAAATCTCTAAAGCAGAGTGCTTTATTGTATCATATAACATTTTCTGAATTTATAACAATACTTGTGGAAAACTTTTAAGACATCATTTCCTGAAAAAACTTTTAAGCCTTAAACTATATTCTCTTATTTTCTATAAAAAGTGTACATGGTACTGTCCTTCCTCTAACCATCTGTAATTTTTCAACTGAAAATCTGAAAACTGGTGTATCCTGAAGTATACTGTGTACTCTTTCCCTGAAGCTCTCATTTCTGGTACCATTATAGAGTATCCTACTCCTTTCACTGAAAATAACAACAGAAATCTGTGCTCAAATTTTTGAATCAAACTGATTATAGCTACTGTGTCACAGTTTGTCCTTATATTAGATTTCAACCAAATTCAATTACACAGTGTGCTCCTTGCTGCCATGGGATGAATGGCAGGACAAAGATGAATGAATACGACTGCTGCAATTGATTGATCCCAACATGCTTGCAGGTTGATTAAAGTGTCTAGGAGCAAAATGAAGAATAGTATTCATTTGTAGCTACTGGTCAGTCTTTAAATTAATTGAAAGTTTCATGAAAGACCATGCATTTAATTGAATTTTTTTATTTTTATAAATTGCTAAGCAAATATATTTATTAATTATAAATACATATAATGTACATGCAGAATATATATAATATATAATTATAAATTTCTATTATGTTTATGTTTATTTGTTACAAAATAATAAAATGTTATAATGGCAATGAAGTAATTGTATAATTGAAAGGAATGGCAGTGCATATGAATTGGATGTATTTTTTTACTTATAAAAGTTGCCAATATATTAGTGGATACTGCTGACACAATAGAAAGAAATATTAAAAATGTGTATGGATTTTCATTTAAAGTAGTTATTATTAATGTTGTTATCTTATATATTTTGGATTTTAATGTAACATGATAATAGTAAATAAAATTATTCAATATTCTAGGAATTATAATTTTCATGATTATAAAATTCAGAAGATTTCCATGAAGAATGATATGAGGATTTATATATGATAGAGTGATATGTGATTTTTAGGAATATAGTCCACTAAACATAACGAAAATCAGATAATGGGTTTATTTATATTGAATGACAGAAGTTAAGGGAGAAGAATTTGGACCTGGTCTTGCAGCTCAGAATTGCTTATTATCAGGGAACTTGATGCTTCAGTCATTAACACATGGCTTTATTCTCATGTCATTGGAGGCTTCTGTTTCTCTGTGTCTTAAAATTCACACTTCTTGCCACCATAGATCTGAAAGACCCAAATTGCCTTTATTCTTAACCTTTTAGTTTATTCTTCAGGAGGATAAGACCTTCACAGGCCCCAAGTTCAGCCCTAAGGATTTCCACTTATAGGGGGAAGATAAGAATAGATTTGAGTGTTTGTAAGCAGGTAATTATGAGTATGTTGCACGGGCAACCTTGTCTGTCAGGGGGTTTGAGACTGTTTTAACTTTTGACAATTAATGTACAAGTCAATTAGACTATTATTTGTTCATGAATTTCATCACACAGTATAAGAAACTTAATATACAAAAAATGATCAAGTTGTGAAATCTCATTTTAATTCCAATACTTGTCTTATAGAAATGACTACTGTTTAACTTATGAATTCTGAAGCAAGGGACATTACAATTTACCTGTATCTCTACTAGTGGAAGCAGAGCCTCCAGAGGCCTCCGCTTAAAGCTACTCTGTTTTATGATCAGTTGTAGCTTTGCTAAAACTAACATCCTACCTTCTTATTCAAGATTTATATGACACCTCACCATATTTGATTTGTAGAAAAGATATTACAATAGAAAAAATGGACTTCACATGCAACACTTCAGCCTTTGGCTTCACATAGAAACACAGTATACATTGAAATCCTAATTTCCTTGGGAAATATTTTTTAACATATGATTCTGATTTCTTGTTGTTTTTTTTATTTTTTTTACTTAATTAAAGTTTTCAACCATCATTTTAAGGCATGTGTAAAGACTATTACATCTTAATTCTTAAGAATACCTCCAAAAAATAGAATTTTTAAATAAGCACCTTTATTAACCCACTAGTAAATGAAAATTGATTCTAGAGAAAGGCTCTGTTCTGCAGTAAAGTATACCTTATGGTAAAGGACTTCAAGAGATACAGCTATTGAGCAGTGAAATTTAAGACTGTAAAGCTATAATACATTGTAAATAATTATGAATGTAGCTATATAGTTTTTCCATTCTGTTCCAGATTTTTACTTTGGCTTTTGTGCTCTTTTTACCTCCATTTCACCTTTCCTCCCTTCCTTCCCACTCTTTCTGTCTTTCCTTCTTCTTTTCCTTGTTTAAAAAATTTATATATTAAAGTTGAAAGAAACTTTCTGGAGTTTTTTTTATTACTTTCAGATTATAATTTCTGTGTATTAATTTTAATACATTAGATTGTACTCTGATTAAAATGTGTATAATTTTAATTGTACTACTTTAAGTCACAATGTTACTCATTTTCATATGATACTCATATTTTACATGAAATCTTGAAATGTAGGTAAATATTGAACTGGGAATGCATTTATGCTTTTATCAAATAAATAATGAATAGGAAACATTTAACTTTACATGTAAATGATTCTATTTCATTTAAGATTTTAAATTTGCATGGCTATGATCTAAATGGATCACTAATCCACAAAATGGATTAGTAAAAGTGATTCATAGTTATATTATTAGTAAATAATCTTTTTTTCAGTTCACAGTTTAATTGAATATGATTTCTTATGATTAAGTGTTAGTGCAGTTTTGTATTTTCTTGAACTAAGGCCATAAATTCTAAGGAATGTTCAAAAGTTTGACCAAGATTTTTATTTCTTTACTGACAGAGAGAAAGAGAGCCAGAAAGAAAAAGAGAGCTGCCTGGTATGTGACTTCTAGTTTTCTACTGTTTTCAAAAATAGTGAATGATGTAAGAGAGAAAGGTTTTTCTTAGGCAAACAGAAGTAAATAAATGCACACATGAACATTTCAATGCTTTCTCTGCTTAAGACTGTCATTTTGAAGATTTTATTGTATCATGTTTTAAGAAATGAACATATTGTCTAAATTTCCTTTTGTCAAAGCACCAAGAATCAGGATGCTAAAGTTAGTTTTTATTTTTCTAAAATAAGCTAGATGTACTAAAACAGAATTTCAAAAGTCAATGGCAAAGTTTAACAATCAGTATAAAAGAAGGCAAATTACTTCCCGGACACTAAAGATGTATTGCTGATAGTTTCACTTCAAACGAATATGGCTCCCAGGAGGGCATAAACATTTCTTTGCCATGGACTGTTTTGTCATTCTTGTGAAGTCTAAGGACCATCTTCTCAGAATAATGTTTTTAAATATCTAATATGAATGACATAGAATTATAAATATATTAAAACAATTCTCTATTTTGTATTGATTGATTTATCTATCATCTATAACTCCTCTATTAATATAGTAAATAAAAAATCTAGTAATTTACCATTATTCTAAATCAGGGACTTTAGAGCTTCCCTGGCGGCTCAGAGGTTAAAGTCTCTGCAATGTGGAGACCCGGGTTCGATCCCTGGGTTGGGAAGATCCCCTGGAGAAGGAAACGACAACCCACTCCAGTATTCTTGCCTGGAGAATCCCACGGATGTAGTAGCCTGGTGGGCTACAGTCCACGGGGTTGTCAAGATAAATAACAAATGCTTTAGTACCAAAAAATAAATAAATAAATAAATCAGGGACTTTGCATTGTATTTCAAGTTCTCTAAGACAAATTTAATTTGCTATAAAAATATCTTGGATTTTTTGGTAATAAAAGTTATAGTTGCTGCTTATACTATTAAATAATATTGTTTATTGCCTAAATTAATAGCCAAGGAAAATACTAAATTTCATTTCAGTTCAGTTCAGTTCAGGTGCTTAGTCATGTCTGACTCTTCACAACCCCATGAACCACAGCACACCAGGCCTCCCTGTCCATCACCAACTCCAGGAGTTTACTCAAACTCATGTCCATTTTGTCCATGATGCCATCAAATCATCTCATTCTCTGTTGTCCCCTTCTCCTCCTGCCCTCAATCCTTCCCAGCATCAGGTTATTTTCAAATGAGTTAGCTCTTTGCATCATGTGGCCAAAGTACTAGAGTTTCAGCTTCAACATCAGTCCTTCCGATGAAAACCCAGGACTGATCTCCTTTAGGATGGATGGGTTAGATCTCCTTGCAGTACAAAGGACTCTCAAGAGTCTTCTCCAATACCACAGTTCAAAAGCATCAATTCTTCAGAACTCAGCTTTCTTTATAGTCCAACTCTCACATCCATAAATGACTACTGGAAAAACCATAGCCTTGAATAGATGGGCATTTGCTGACAAAGTAATATCTCTGCTTTATAATATGCTATCTAGGTTGGTCATAACTTTCCTTCCAAGGAGTAAACGTCTTTTAATTTCACGGCTGCAATCACCATCTGCAGTGATTTTGGAGCCCAGAAAAATTAAATCAGCCACTGTTTCCACTGTTTCCCCATCTATTTGCCATGAAGTGTTGGGACCAGATGCCATATCTTATTTTCTGAATGTTGAGCTTTAAGCCAACTTTTTCTCTCCTCTTTCACTTTCATCAAGGGGCTCTTTAGTTCTTCCTCACTTTCTGCCAGGAGGGTGGTGTCATCTGCATATTTGAGGTTATTGATATTTCTCCCAGCAATCCTGAGTCCAGCTTGTGCTTCTTCCAGTCCAGTTTTTCTCATGATGTATTCTGCGTACAAGTTAAATAAGCAGGGTAACAATATGCAGCCTTGACGTACTCCTTTTCCTATTTGGAACCAGTCTGTTGTTCTATGTCCAGTTCTAACTGTTGCTTCCTGACCTGCATATGGGTTTCTCAAGAGGTAGGTCAGGTGGTCTGGTATGCCCATCTCTTTCAGAATTTTCCACAGTTTATTGTGATCCACACAGTCAAAGGCTTTGGCATAGTCAATAAAGCAGAAATAGATGTTTTTTTCTGGAACTCTCTTGCTTTTTCGATGATCCAGCAGATGTTGGCAATTTGATCTCTGGTTTCTCTGCCTTTTCTAAATCCAGCTTGAACATCTGGAAGTTCACAATTGACTTATTGCTGAAGCCTGGCTTGGAGAATTGTGAGCATTACTTTACTAGTGTGTGAGATGAGTGCAATTGTGCAGTAGTTTGAGCCTTCTTTAGCATTACCTTTCTTTGGTATTGGAATGAAAACTGACACTTTCCAGTCCTGTGGCCACTGCTGAGTTTTCCAAATTTGCTGGCATATTGAGTGCAGCACTTTCACGGCATCATCTTTTAGGATTTGAAATAGCTCAACTGGAATTCCATCACCTCCAGTAGCTTTGTTCATAGTGATGCTTTCTAAGGCCCACTTGACTTCACATTCCAGGATGTCTGGCTCTAGGTGAGTGATCACACCATTGTGATTATCTGGATCATGAAGATCTTTTTTGTACAGTTCTTCTATGTATTCTTGACACTTCTCCTTAATATCTTCTGCTTCTGTTAGGTCCCTACCATTTCTGTCCTTTACTGAGCCCATCTTTGCATAAAACGTTCCCTTGGTCTAATTTTCTTGACGAGACCTCTAGTCTTTCTCATTATATTGTTTTCCTCTATTTCTTTACACTGATCACTGAGGAAGGCTTTCTTATCTCCCCTTGCTATTCTTTGGAACTCTGCATTCAAATGGGTATATCTTTCCTTTTCTCCTTTTCTTTTCACTTCTCTTCTTTTCACATCTATGTAAGGCCTCCTCAGAGAATCAGTTTGCATTTCTTTTTCTTGGGGATGGTCTTGATCCGTTTCTCCTGTACAATGTCACAGAACTCCATCCATTGTTCTTCGGGCACTCTATCAGATCTAGTCACTTAAATCTATTTCTCACTTCCACTGTATAATCATAAGTGATTTGATATAGGTCATACCTAAATGGTCTAATGGTTTTCCCCACATTCTTCAATTTAAGTCTGAATATGGCAATAAGGAGTTCATGATCTGAGCTACAATCAGCTCTTGGTCTTGTTTTTGCTGATTGTATGGAGCTTCTCCATCTTGGCTGCAAAGAATATAATCAATCTCAATTTCACTTAGACTTTAGTAAAATAAAGTATAATTATTATTTCCACCCAAAATCATTGGCTTACTGTTCTCTACTTATGGACATTCTGACTACTGTCTCTGGATCCTGCATTAAGAATCAGGGATTATATTTAGCACCTGGTGGTTTACTGTGATAAATGTTTGTGCTATCCCAAAGGGTAAGATATAATTCTTATTCTAAAGGCATCATAATCTAGCAAGAAAAAAGGACTACAGTTAGATAGCTCTGACTCAATTAATGCAATAGTAGAGTCATGTACTAAGAAGTACTTTGGGAACATACATGGAAGAGTTACCTTTAGAACAGGGTTTTGTAGGAAACATAAAACATGATGTCATTTATGATAATCTTAAAATTAAGCAGACATTCACAGTTCAAAAAGTAGAAAGTGACATATATTTCATATTTATTTATGCAATGACATAAGTTTAAAAACCCAGGCATATGGTAGTTAATATGCTGTTGCATGTTTTTTGTTGTTGTTGTTATTATTGCTCCTTGTTATACATTTCTTACATTGTACATGTGAATCTACTGTTAAGACATTTTTTTTTATTTGCAAGTGAGAAAAAAGTCAATTGTGAGGTTAATTTTTCAAATATTTAAATATCTATCTCCACTATTTTAGGGCAATTTCAGAAGGAGAAATTTTTTTTATCAATATAAACAAGAATTCCACTTCTAGCTATGATGAACTATATTGTATTAAACAAAATCTTATTCAAGGTTAATGAATAATTAGACTTAGTCAAGATCCCAGAGTGATGCAAAGACAGAGTGTGAACTCCATTTTTTGGCATTGGTTTTCCTCTTTAATGCAATGCAAAAAGCTGCAACTGAAATTATAGGAATCAGAAGAAAGCTATCAATGAGCCTCTTATAAGTTAAGCTGACCAACCCTGAGTTATTTGGGGCAGTGGTGAAATCAAAGTTTAGGAACATCAGTTAGGAGGGGCCTTTTTAGACATTCCAGGCTCTTCTTTGAGATGCTTGTGCTATGCTTAGTCTTTCAGATTATAATTTTGTCTGGGCATATGCCCAGGAGTGGGATTTCTGGATCATATGGCAAGTCTGTTTTTATTTTTTGATGACCCTATTTTGAGGACTCTATTTTTTTACTTACTATTCTCATAGTGACTGCACCAATTTAAATTCTCACCGACAGTATAAGAGGATTCCCTTTATCTACATCCTCTCCAGCATTTGCAGACTCTTTAATAATAAGCATTCTGTGTGAGAGGGTACCTCATTGTAGTTTTGATTTGCCTTTCTCTAATAAGTAGTATTTGGGAGCATCTTTCCATGTGCCTATTGGCCATTTGTATGTCTTCTTTGGGGAAATATCTACTTAGGTGTCCTGCCCACTTTTTGATTGAGTTGTTTATTTATTTATTTGTTTTGTTAAATTGAGTTTTATGAGCTGTCTGTGTATTTTGGAAATTAATTCTTTGTCAGCTTCATCATTTTCAAATATTTTCTCCCTGTTCATATTTTGTCTTCTCATTTTGTTTATGAAAACATTTGCTGTGCAAAACCTTAGAAGTTTGCTTTGGTTCCATTTGTTAAATTTGCTTTCATTTCTATTGCTTAGATAGACTGACCAAAGGAAACATTGCTACAGTTTATGTCAGAGACTGTTTTACCATTATTCTCTTTCAGGAGTTTTATGGTATCATGTCTTATATTTGTGTTTAAATCATTTTGAGTTTATTTTTGTGTATGGCGTGAGGATGTATTTTAACTTCATTGGTTTACATACAGCTGTCCAAATTTCAGGGAAGAGATTATAAAGGCAACATTAGACAGAGACTTGTAGGGTATGTGATCAGATTGTGGACACCCATCTCATCAGTGATGGTGAGGTAACAGGATTCTATATCAGGAATCTCAATCATAATCTTTTAGTTCCAACAGCTGAGGACTACCTGCTGGTTGTCACTACACAGTTAACTTCTTCCACCTACTGGTGGGTTTTAGTATATGTAAAATAGCTCAAGAACATGACTTCAATTATTATCTATAGCCCTTGAGGAGGATCTGAAAGTCCTTGAGTTTGTTTTATGGCTGAACTATGATTATTTTCTCTTTTCCTTTGTTTCTGAATTTTCTCACTTCTCTGATTAAATTTATTCTTTGAAACTTGATTTCAATTAAGATTTTGCATCACCATTTAGCTTCTGCTAAAGGTCTCCCTCATCTGTTAATCCAAGTTTTTAACTTTATCTTAAAATTTCAACCTCATTCTTATCTCATTCTGTTTCATTATCAGCAGACAAAATTTCTTACTAGTTTATAGACAAGCAATAGCACTAAACAGAAAAATATTTAATTCCATTTTTAAACATAAATACCCATCTTAATTTTTAGTGACTCTTTTCTAATATCATATAATTTTTGTTGTTTTTGCTTTAAAAGTACCTGTTTTTGTTTTCACATGTGTTCCTTAATTGTGTTAACCTTGTGTTTCCTCTTCTCTCCTCAAGGTCTGCACTGCTTTTAAATTCAATCTCCTCTCTACTTACTTATGTTTTATGTAATATTAAAACAGAACATCTCAGATAGCACTAGTAAACTTCTTTATCTTCATTTAGCTCTTATTTGATATTTCTTCATAGGTCATATTCTTAAATAGAAACCTGCATTCCCCTTATTATTTCCTACTTAGTAATAAAACTCATATACTGTTATTTATACAATAGCATTATGTGACACTCTAAGATATCCCATTATTATTAAGTTACTAATTCCATTGAAAGTGTTTGCATTTCTTTTAACTTCTCAGGACCACTACATATTGTATTTACTGATTCTTAAAAATCCTTTACTTTATTGATGTAGTCACCCTGTGTTTTCACATATTTCTTTGTCCAATATCCCTTATCAAATATCCTTGTGAGACTATTATCTTTCAGTAGTTTATCAAATGTCAGTATATCCCTTGGCTTCTGTTCTGTGGTGGTATATTCAACCCTTATCTTCTCTCTCATTTATAACTTCATGGATACAAATCTAAATCTGAGTTGATCTAAAAATACATATCCAGTGTCTAATAAACATTATCAGGCTTTTTAATACAAAGCAATGAAGACCCAGGGCTTCCCTTGTAGTTCAGCTGGTAAAGAATCTGTCTGCAATGTGGGAGGCCTCGGTTCGATTCCTAGGGTGGGAAGATCCCATGGAGATGGGAAAATGTACCCGCTCCAGCATTATGGCCTGGAGAATTCCATGTACTGAATAGTCCATGGGGTCACAAAGAGTCAGAAATGACTGAACAACTTTTACTTCATTCACTTCAGTGAAGACTTGAAACTGGGCAAAACAGATGACTTTGTTCCCCGTATGAAGTGCATAGAAAGATTTTAAAATAGATAACCATGAAGAAAAGTTCACACTTAAAACTGTAAGTGCTACAGAGAGATACATGTTGACAAGAAGTTTTATGGTAGGATAACTTGACCTAGTCAACTGTGTATGAAAAGACTTTCCAAATGAAATAAAATAATTTAAATTTAAAAGATCAATGGGTTCAAACTTGTCAAAAGGATGAAAGATTTCCACACAGAATAGAGTAACATGTGCAAAGACTCTATGACAGAATGAGCATGGTGCCATGTAGGAATTATCATGTTAATATAGTTAGAGTGATGAGAACTGGGAGATGTGTTTATTGGTAGGCTGAAGGTGAAGGTGAAAATGGATAGGGTTAAGTACTAAAACTTAAGGTTTATTAAGTTTCTGTTTATTCTTTAATAACAGAACAATATTAAATAAACTATTAATTATAGCAGTTATAAGGATATCCAAATTAATGACTTTTGCCCCTGAGTAGACTTAAGATTGATAGGGTAAAGAAGGACAATAATTAGCATCTAGAGGCTATCAGTGTAAATCGGTATGGGGAATACAAATTTCTGTTGGAACAGGAAAACGTTCAGGGATCCAGAGAAATCTGCATTATCTGAGATATATTGAGAAGTTTCTATTCAAAGACTTGGTGATAAGTTAGCTATGGGTCAGAAAACTTAAAAGTGTGTATTAAAAATGATTTAGCAGACATAATGATAAAAACTATGAAGAAGATGAAGGCTGGTAAATGGGTATCTTGTTAAATACCACTATCCTTAACAAAAACTGCTTAATTGGCAGTGTTAAAAATGATTAATTCAAGCATCATACTTAATATGTTGCTGTTTTAAGTTCATTAAGTAAATTCGTTGCAAGATATATTATCATTATTGATATAAACTCACTACACAGAAGAGAAAATTATGCCATAAGTACTCTAAGTATAAATTATGCAAGGTCAAGTGGTTAGTAATTAGTCAGAAGCTAGATTACAGCATTTCATCTATTGAAACTGTGATCATGTGTGATATTAATAAGCACAAGATAGTTTGGAGTAAAATATGATGAAATAGGAAGAATGTAAGCAGATGATAGATGAAGGTAATTCTTCAAGAACAAAGTGATTCACAAATTTTCATAAATGTAAATGTAAATATATATTGTACAGTGGCAAGAATGTTTGTGAATTCAATGTGTAGAAATAATTAAAACATACATAAAATAGCATGTATGTCAAAAAGGTGTTGCGTGTGGTTGAAGTGTTCCAAGGTCTTTGTATTTTCTGAGAAATGTAGAAATCAAAAGGCAGCAAGTGATTTTTTGGTCAAATACTAAAATAATTGTAAAAAAAAAAAAACACACACACTAAATACCAAGTAAATGTCAGATTGGATAAAAGTCCACAAAAGAGCAGAGTGAAGTGATAAATAAATAACAAGGAGATCAAATGGGGAAAAAATAATTGATGGTTTTAATCTCAAATATACATAAAATGTAATTAGACTTTATCTCTGGAAAAAAATATAATAAAAAGAAGCAAGAAAATGATTCTGTTGCCACACAGAAATATTAGGTAAGTTACAAAACTATAATTTTAATTACATGTGAGAGCTATGGACAGGACAGTAATGCAAAAATTGCAGAGACAGAAGTTCTTCCTCACTGTGATGATATCAATGACTAATTTCTTCTATTAAGGATAGACCAATATATGAGGGAGAATGCAATAGATTTTACTAATTCTTTAAAAAAATAAATCAGTAAAACATACTGTGTTCCTTGTTTCACAACACAATTATCCCCTTTTCCTATGCCAGAGTGTAATGGATTGAGGTACAGATAGAGTATCAAGTCTCAGTTAATTCTGGATTCCAAGTTTCTTTTATACATAGTTAAGTACTAGACTACCTCACCTGGCAAAACGTGATCCACTGGAGGAGGGAATGGCAAATTACTCTGGTATAATTGCTATGAGAACCTCATGAGCTATATAAAAGGCCAAAAAGATATGACACCAAAAGATGAGTTCCCCAGGTTTGAAGGTGTCCAGTATGCTACTAGGGCAGAGCAGACAAGAATTACCAATATACCCAGAATGAATGAAATGATTGGGCCAAAATGGATATGACACTCAGTTGTTGCTATGTCTGATGAAAGTAAAATACAATGCTGCAAAGAACAGTAGTATTATATAGGAACCTGGAATGTTAGGTCCATGTATCAAGGAAAATTGGATGTGGTCAAGCAAGGGATGGTAAGAATAAACATTTACATCCTAGGAATCAGTGAACTAAAATGGACAGACATGGGCAAATTTTAATTCAGATGACCATTATATCTACTACTATGGGCAAGAATCCCATAGAAGAAACAGAGTAGCCCTCATAATCAGCAAAAGAGTCTGAAATACAGTACTTGGGTGCAGCCTCAAAAATGACATAATGATCTCCATTCATTTTCAAGGCAAGCCATTCAGCATCACATTAACCCAAGTCTATGTCCCTGCCACCAGTGCTGAAGCAACTGAAGTTTATCAGTTCTATGAATACCTAGGAGACTTCCTATAACTAACACAAAAAAGAGATCTATTCATCATTGGGGATTGGAATGTGAAAGTAGAAAGTCAAGATATACCTGGAGTAACAGGCCAGTTTGGCCTTGGAGAGCAAAATGAAGGAGGGTAAAGACTAACTGAATTCTGCTAAGAGTATTTGCTAGCAAATACTCTTTTTCAACAACACAAGAGATGACTTTACACATGAACATCACCAAAGGTTAATAATTAAATCAAATTGATTGCATTCTTTGTTGCCAAAGATAGAAAAGCTATATATAAGCAGTAAAAACAAGACCTGGAGCTGACTGTGACTCAGATCACCAGTTTCTCACTGCAAAATTCAGACTTAAACTAAATAAAATTGGGGGAAAAAAAACTAGGCCAGTCAGGTATGACTTAAATCAAATCCCATATGAATTCACGGTGAAGTAATGAATAGATTCAAGGGACTAGATCTAGATAACAGTGTGCCTGAAGAACTATGGACAGAGGTCCATAATATTGTACAGGAGGTGGTGAACAAAACCATCTCAAAGAAAAGAGTAAGGAGGCAAAGTGGTTATCTGCTGAATAGCAGAAGAACAAAGAGAAGTGAAAAGCAAGGGAGAGAGGAAAAAGTACCTCCACTTAAACACAGAGTTTCAAAGAATAGCTGGAAGAGACAAGAAGACCTTCTTTAATAAACAGTGTTTAATAATAGAAGGAAAGAATAAAAGGGGAAAGACTAGAGATCTCTTCAGGAAAACTGGAAACATCAGGGAGCATTCCACCCCAAAAATGGGCACAATAAAGGAAAAAAGTGTAGAGACTGTAGAGACCTAGTAGATGCTGAAGAGATCAAGAAGAGATGGAAAGAATACACAGAAAATACTGTATAAAAATATATTAATGAGCTGGATACCTGCTGTGGTGTGGTTAGTCATCCAGAGCCAGACATTCTGGAGTGCAAAGGCAGGTGGTCCCTAAGTAGCACTGCTGTTAATAAAGCTAAGTGGATGTGATGAAATTCCAGCAGAACTACTCAGATCCCTAAAGGAGGATGCCATCAGGATTTTGCATTCATATGTCAGCAAATTTGGAAGACCCAGAAGTGGCCACAGAACTGGAAAAGGTCAATCTTCATCCCAATTCCCAAGAAAAGCAGTACCAAAGAATGTGCTAACCAATGGACAGTTGCACTCATCTCATCATACTTAAAATCTTGCACTCCAGGCTTCAGCATTGTGTGAATCAAGAACTTCAAGATGTCCCAGCTGGGTTTAGACAAGGAAGAAGAACTAGAGATCAAACTGACAACATTTGCTGGATTATAGAGAAAGCAAGGGAATTTCAGGGAAAAAAAGAAAAAAAAACTATCTCTGTATCATCAATTACGCTAAAGCCTTTGACTGTGTAGATCATGACAAACTCTGGCAAGTTCTTAGAGAGATGGAAATATCACACAATCTTACCTGTCTCCTGAGAAATCTGTATGCATGTCAATAAGCAACAGTTAGAACCCTGTATGGAACAACTGGTTGGTTCAAGTTTGAGAAAGGAGTAAGACAGGGCGTTCTGCTGCCATGCTGCTTGTTTAGCCTATATGCTGAGCACATCTTGAGAAATGCCAGGCTGGTTGAGTTACAAGCTGGAATCAAGATAGGCGGGAGAAATATCAACAACCTCAGTTATGAGCATGACACCACTCTAATGGTAGAAAGTGAAAAGGAACTAAAGAGTCTTTTGATGAGGGTAAAGGAGGATAGTGAAAGAGCTAGCTTAAGGCTAAATATAAAAAAAAAAAAAAAAACTGAGATCATGGCATCTGGACCCATTCTGCATATCAAATGGAAGAGTAAAGGTGAAAGTAGTGACAATTTCCTTTTCTTGGGCTCTAAATTCACTGTGGATGGTGATGGCAGTCATGAAATCATAAGATGATTTCTTCTGGCAGGAAAGCAATGACAAATCTAGACAGTGTGTTGTAAAGCAGAGACATTACTCTGCTGACAAAGGTCCATATAGTCAAGGCAAAGGTCTTCCCAATGGTCACATACAGTTGTGAAAGCTGGACCATAAAGAAGGTAGAATGCCAAAGAATTGAGGTCTTTGAACTGTGCTACTAGAGAAGACTCCTGATAGTCTGTTGGACAGCAAGGAGATCAAACCAGTCAATCTTAAGGGAGATCAACCCTGAATATTAACTGGAAGGACTGATGCTGAAGCTGAAATTCCAGTATTTTGGTCATCTGATGCAAACATCTGACTGATTGGAAAATCCCCAATGCTGGGAAAGATTGAGGGCAGAAGGAGAAGAGGGCATCAGAGGACGAGATGGCTGGATGCCATCACCCATGCAGTTAACATGAACTTTGTAAAACTTCAGGAGATGGTGAGAGACAGGGAGGCCTAGAGTGATGTGATCCATGCAGTCACAAAGAGTCGGGCATGACTGGGTGCGTGAACAACAACAGCAACATATGATCATTACTAGTTATTTTATAAAAAACATGAAAAATTATATGAAATATTTATACTTTTATTTTAAAATATAGCACTGAAATAGTCTCAATTGCAAAATATTTTAGTGGGAATCATGTTTTTAAAAATTATAAAAATAATTTCTGAATAACTGATACACTGATCTTATAAATGATGTATATTTACTTAACTTAAAATTTGTTCTCTTTCTCTATTCTTACTCCTTCTCATTAATATTGATGTGTGAGTATGTATACATATATGTATAATATATATAGATTATAATGTCAATACTGTAATGAATGTGTTTTCAAGGAGACACTTCACATTTTTCTTAATGTCTCACTAATTTTATTTTTTCTATTAGATGATCCAAAGTAAGTTATCACTTTATTTGTTGTTAAAAATTCTTGGCCTACAAGGCAAGATTTCTATAGATCTGTATACAGAAGTGGGCTTCCCTGGTGGCTCAGTGGTAAAGAATCCACCTGTTAGTATAGAAGGCACAGGTTAGATCCTGTGTCAGGAAGATCTCTTGGAGAAGGAAATGGCAACCCACTTCAGTATTCCTGTGTGGGAAAACCTATTGATGGAGGAGCCTGGCCAGCTATAGTCCATGGGGTTTCGAAAGAGACAGGAGTTAGCAACCAAACAACAATGACAACCTATACAGAGGTATCAGTCATCAGGTTTTCTGTACATGCATATATAAAAACATAAAGAAATTAACATCTCTTATTTATGGATATTTGTGACTTATCATGAGAATTTCTGGCAGAAGTACATAATTTTTAGAAAGTGAAATTGAGAAATACAATAGAAAATAATGGAAACCAAATATATAATAAATATGCTTATTTCAAATTTGTGTTGGTAGTAGATTTTGCATCCATACCTATCAGAGAATACTTCAAAATCTTGTCTATATTTTTAATGTGAAAATACACACATGTACACACTCACATTGGAAGTGTTACTGTGAGTGAATGAATTGATCATTTGGTCACATATCATAAACAAAGAAAGTTATGCTAGACCCTCAAATAGTTTAAAACACCTAATTTAAAAAAGATACTTAGAAAACCATCTCAAAAAATTAAACTGCTAAATCCATTTCTTATTTTTAATATTGTTTATTTTAATGTGAATGTAATGAATGTGTAATAAAGACACTGACATTTTTGATAGATATAGTTTCTATAAAGCAACCAGTCACTTTCTAACTTGAGAGTTTTAGTATGACTTTAATGCTATAATTACTCCATTATTCAAAGATACAGGGGATTCATCCTTATGAATGCATCTTTGAAACAAATTATAATTAACTGTAAAATAAAAGTAAGGTAGGAAATGTAGAAAATGTGGATATTTTAATCAGCCAAATATATAAAGATTGGGAATATTAGACTGTTCCCTACATAGATTTTAATACATAATTTATAATCAGTGATTTACTAGTTTTGCTGTGGTAGTGGTAATTTTACTGTGTGTTTCTCTAAATTACTAGCATGTCCAATAATGTTTCTACTATCAGTTTTTTATTTGTAAAAGATTCATAAATGCCAATATCATCAAAGAGATGATGAATTCACAAATATGAAAAGAGGTTAAGAATATTTAAAAAAACTTTTATAGTGATTATTACTTGTTGATATATGTTTATAGTCTTCTAATACATTTTAATTATTTATTTACTATGTATCACACTTTTATTAAAACAATTTAGATATATTAACACTTCCAATTGCATAGCATGCTATTTTGGGCCAATTAAGAACAAGGTTGCAATCTTAAAGTTGTACATAAATTAACTTCTTTAAATTCATGATATACAATTTCTTGAAATAAATATCTTTCATTAGAATAGTATTAGTTGAATTGTATATTAAAAAATACATATTGCCTTTATCTTTTCATGATATGCTGCATGTTAATGGTAAAACAATGAAAAGATATTTACATATACTATTAATGAAGTTTTTAGAAGAAAACATAGGAAAAAATTTATGTCTCTAAGTTAGGCACATATTTCTAAGGCATTATACACAAAGTACAACATATCATTAGGATTTAAGATATGCACCTTTAAAGATATTGATATAAGAATGAAAAGACAAGAGAAAGACTGGGAGGAAATAAGCAAATTGTATATAGGATGAAG
This sequence comes from Hydropotes inermis, assembly GCA_020226075.1. Lineage (NCBI taxonomy): Eukaryota > Metazoa > Chordata > Mammalia > Artiodactyla > Cervidae > Hydropotes > Hydropotes inermis. Next base: position 12,099,218 of record CM035298.1, on the reverse strand, counting down.
GACTTGTATCAAGAATATATAAATATATCTCAAAATTAAAGAACAAGAAAATGAGGGTTTCCCTGGCTCAGTGTCAAAGAATCCACCTGCCAATGCAAGAAACACAACTTAAATCCCAGATCTAAGAAAATGCCACATCCTCCAGAGCAACTAATCCCATGTGCCACAACTTTTGAACCTATGCTGTCGAGCCTGGAAGCTGCAACTACCGAGCCTACATGCCGCAACCACTGAAGCCTTCTTGTCCTAGAGCTCATGCTTCGCAACAATAGAAACCACTGCAATGAGAAGCTGCCATATGACAACTAGAGAGTAGCCCCCACTTGCCACAACTAGAGAAAAGCCCTCGTAGCAATGGAGACCCAGCACAGCCAAAAATAAATAAATTGATTAAATTGAAAAATAAAATGAAAAATGCAATAAATAAGGGATAAAGGGTTTGAACAAAAACTTTACAAAGAAGATATATATATAGTGTATGTATATATAAACATGAAATGATGCTAGACATTAAATAATCATTAATAGTAGCTTGTACTCAATCGTGTCCGACTATTTGCAACCCCACATACTGTAGCCGCCAGGCTCCTCTGTTCATGAGATTTCTCAGGTTGCCAATTTCATTTCCAGGGGATATTCCTGCCCAGGTATTGAACTTGCATCTTTTTCATGTCCTGCATTGGTAGGCGATTCTTTACCAATAGAACCGCCTGGCAAGAGAATTTAAATTGCAAACACAATGAAATATATAGAGACAGAGAGAGAGGGTTGATAAGACAAAGAGCTGGGGAAATGGAATCCACTGGTGAATATAGTTAAAGGGCATCAAGGCAATTCTTATACAATAATGTTTTTTAGAAAGACAGAATTATGTAACACATAAAATGTCAGTTTCTTTCACCATATTTAGACTTTGCATGATGCAGCAGTGAAGAATCTGCCTGGCAATGCAGGAAACACAAGAGATGCAGATTCTATTCTGGGTGGAGAAGATTCCCCTGGACTAGAAAACAGCAACCCACCCCAGTATTCTTTTTTTTCTTTTTAATCCCTATTTATTTTTTTCCATTTATTTTTATTGGTTGGAGGCCAATTACTTAAAAAAAAAAATATACAAGCAACTACTGCAGCTCAATTCCAGAAGAATAAATGGCCCAATCAAAAAATGGGCCAAATAACTAAACAGACATTTCTCCAAAGAAGACATACAGATCGTTAACAAACACATGAAAAGATGTTCAACATCACTCATTATCAGAGAAATGCAAATCAAAGCTACAGTGAGGTACCACCCCAGTATTGTTGCCTGGAAAATCCCATGGACAGAGGAGCCTGGTAGGCTACAGTCCATGGGGTCTCAAAGAGTCAGATATAACCTAGCACACACATACATACAAACTGACTAAAGAAAGACATAATAAAACTTATCCTTCTCGACCTTACCAAGTGGCAGAGTGAGGCTTCCCAGGTGGCACAGTGGTAAAAGAATCCACCTCCCAATATAGGAGATGCAAGAAACAAGGGTTAGCTCCCTGCGTTGGAAAGATCTCTTGGCGAATGGCAGGGCAGCCCACTCCAATATTCTTGCCTGGAAAATCACATGGACAAAGGAACCTGGCAGCTACAGTCCATGGGTTGCAAAAAAGTCGGCCATGTCTGAGTGCACACACACACACAACTTCTCTAGCTCTCTGCATCCTCTTCCTTTTTTCTTTTGTTTGTTAGATAATTATTCATCTCATTTTATGGTACACACTTAATATAGCCAATTTGCTATAATTAGTTTAATCTTTTTCAATGTTTAAATTTGACTTGGGAATTACCAAATACATTACATATGACTTATTTTCTGTCTAATGACTATGACATTTTGTTTTAAATGATGCTTCACTGGAAGCACTCCTGTAAATATTAGTAGTGATATAGGATTTTAATATTTCATGGTTGAAATATTAGGAGGGAGAAAACATAATTTAGAATACACAAAAGTGAAAGCATGTTAAACATGTAAACATCTTGCAATTAATTTTCATGTTATCAAAGTGATTCAAGTGTTATTTCAAAATTATTAATAATTATTTTGACAAGGAATATCCATTTAAATATTGAAAACTAACTAAATTTCTACTGACTTACCATAAAAGTTAAGTATCTACACCAGGATAAGAGAAGAGGGAGTTTCTTCTAGAGAGTGATATTCCACAATGTTTTCTGTTGCTTTTTAACTCAGTGTGATTGACTGGTTCAGTTGAACTGCTGAGTTGAAATATATCTTAAAAAGCAGTAGGGTTTATTTGGTCAAGAATATGAAGTTAAAAAAAAAATATTAAAATAAGATTAGTAAATTGAATCATCAAGATTAAAAGTTGGAGATTTACACTGAAGCTATGAGTGCTAGAATGTTCTTGTGTAAGAACACTGATCATTTTCTTTGGCCTTCCATTACACACTAAAAGAAATTAGGCAAGAATTAATTCTTGGGAGAAGGGAGTCAAAAAATCATTAACTAAACCTTAAAGTTGAGTTTTAATTTGGGTTCTCCCCCAAATAAACTGAGACAGGGAATTGAGTCAAGTAGTTTATTTAATACATCAGTTCAGTTCAGGTCAGTTGTGTTCAGGTCTTTGCGACCCCAAGGACTGCAGCAAGCCAGGCCTCCCTGTTCATCACCAACTCCAGGAGTTTACTTAAACTCATGTGCATTGAATTGGTGATGCCATCCAACCCTCTCATCCTCTGTCACCCCCTTCTCCTCCTGCCTTCAATCTTTCCCAGAATCAGGTTCTTTTCAAATAAGTCAGTTCTTCGCATCAGGTATCCAAAGTATTGGAGTTTCAGCTTCAGCTTCAGTCCTTCCAATGAATATTCAGGACTGAATTCCTTTAGGATGGACTAGTTTGATCTCCTTGCAGTCCAAGGGACTCTCAAGAGTCTTCTCCAACACCACAGTTCAAAAGCATCAGTTCTTCAGCACTCAGCTTTCTTTGTAGTCCAACTCTCACATCCATACATGACTACTGGAAAAACCATAGCCTTGACTAGATGGACCTTTGTTGGCAAAGTAATGTCTCTGCTTTTTAATATGCTGTCCAGGTTGGTCATAACTTTCCTTCTAAGGAGTAAGCATCTTTTAATTTCATGGCTGCAGTCACCATCTGCAGTGATTTTGGAGCCCAGAAAAATAAAGTCAGCCACTGTTTCCACTGTTTTCCCATCTATCTGCCATGACTTGATGGGACCGGATGCCATGATCGTAGTTTTCTGAATGTTGAGCTTTAATCCAACTTTTCCACTCTCCTCTTTTACTTTCATCAAGAGGCTCTTTAGTTCTTCTTCACTTTCTGCCATAAGGGTGGTGTCATCTACATATCTGAGGATATTGATATTTCTCCCAGCAATCTTGATTCCAGCTTGTGCTTCTTCCAGCCCAGCGTTTCTCATGATGTACTCTGCATATAAGTTAAATAAGCAGGGTGACAATACACAGCCTTGACATACCTCTTTTTCTATTTGGAACCAGTCTGTTGTTCCATGTCCAGTTCTAACTGTTGCTTCCTGACCTGCATACAGGTTTCTCAAGAGGCAGGTCAGGTGGTCTGGTATTCCCATCTCCTTCAGAATTTTCCACAGTTTATTGTGATCCACAGAGTCAAAGGCTTTGGCGTAGTCAATAAAGCAGAAATAGATGTTTTTCTGGAACTCTCTTGCTTTTTCAATGATCCAGTGGATATTGGCAAACTGATCTCTGGTTCCTCTGCGTTTTCTAAAATGAGGAATGGTAGAGGACCCCTATTTACATCTCTCTTACCTTGTAATTTCACTAGAGATAAGTACTATCCTGAAGTAGATCCTTCTCCCTTAGACTCTGACAGTAGTCTTTCTCTATGTATCATTGCAAAATATAACATTGTCAGATGTTTTAGGGTTTTTTCCAGTGAAGTAATGAGTGTGATAAAGCTTAAACTTATTTTGATTTTTATTTTCTCATCATTTATGATCATAATAAATTTTTTAAAGACCAGTGCTTCTGAGTTTTCCTACTCTGCTGAATATTTTGCTCACTTCTACTCTACTCTCTTTTCACTTGGTTATCATTTTGTTACTATGATGCATTTGAACTTTTTATACTCTGTCAACTATTTGTGTTTTCTCTCAATTGTGCAGCCTACCAGTTGTGTTCTAGGACATAATCAGGCGAAACTTCTCACAGTTGCAAATGTAAAGTCTTAAAATATATTGAAAAAGTGAAAATTAAAAGCATTGGAAAGCCACAAACAAGCAGTAGTAGAAGAAAATTTATCCCTGAAAAGGTACAGGTACAGTATAAGTATGAAATGAGAGGTGACATTTTGTTGTTGTTTTTCCTTTATTGACTTGGTGCTTTCCTATTCCTGCAGCACAGATGCTAAAGCGCACAATTTTATGGCTCACATTTGCAAGAAACAGTGTTCAATGCTGTAAAAAAAGCTGGAGAACTAGCAGGGGTTTAAGTGGATAATGTGTTACTGATAATAAGAGAACTGTAGAAAGGGTAAAATCACAATTCTGAGTATTAACTTTGCCCAAATCTCTGCTGACTACTAAAGTATGAATGCATGGAGAAAACACTTAAGAATCTTGCAAACAAGCAACTAGAAAGCAGGCTTGCCAAGTGGTACTAGTAGTAAAAAAAAAAAAAAAAAAAAAAACCGCCTGCTAATGCGGGATACATAAGAGACACAGATTCAATACTTGGGTCAGGAAGATCCCCTGGAGGAGGGCATGGCAACCCACTCCAGTGTTTTTGCCTGGAGAATCCCATGGACAGAGGAGACTGGCGGGGTGCAGTCCATAGGTTTGCAGAGAGTCGGACATGATTGAAATGACTTAGCGCAAACAACACAGCCAGAAAGCAAGAAGTCTACATCTGAAAAATGGAAGTTTACCAGATGAGTTCTATGAATTTGCTGTTTTTATAACGAATTCAGTTTCCCAACCTGAACTCATCTTAGGCAGTATCAAATTGAGACTTTTGTAGCTTAAAATGTCAAAGCATAGAGCTTCTGGCTGACAGGTCAGGTGGAGATTTAGGAGAGAAGTGAACATCAGAAGCAAGATAGATACAGAAGTGCTGAGTTATAAAATATGAAAATAAACTCAGCCCAAATCCTTCACTGACTACTAAATTTTAGCAGGCGCTGAGAGGCTCCCCAGGTGGGTTGAATGTCTAAATATCAACCTCCAGAAACTGAAAGAACTGAGAAGGTACATCAACTAATACACACTGCATCAAAGGCAGAGTTTGCAGTATGATTCTAAGGAATATTAATCACTTAATAGACATAAAATTAAGCATAAATTAAAGGACATAACAGAATAGAGTTTCTACATCAGTTTTGTATCTACTGCATTGTCTACTTGTGGTGTCCATGAAAACATACCTTTCAAGACTACTGCTGTGAAGAAAATGGTTGACTGATAATGCCTACTGCCATTCCTTGTTACTGTGTTACACAGCTACTATTTTCTCTCTGAACTGTTCCTAGCCAGTGTTTAAGCATGGTGGGGATCCTAATAGAGGCCCTTCCTATGAAAGGTGGAAGTCTTCCAAGGAGTATTTCTGCAGAAGGACCCCTCATCAGCCTAGTCAAAAGAAACTGAGATCTGTACCTCAGTCTGAGACTCTTAGTACACAATTCTCCTCTCTTCTTTACTTTCACTAATGTCAGACCTATTTGTGTTCTGAATGTTCCCAGTATTAACTTTTGTTTCACGCCATTTTTCTTTTGCAGGAATTTGGCAGGTAAATCTTGTGCAAAACTAACTCCATCTGGTTGTCTGTTTTGTCAGAGGACCTAAAAATGTCATACCATATTTGATCTGAGAAGTCAGATGGTATGGTGGGGTTGTGGGGCTGGTTCACTCACTGCCATGAAAATGATATCATGGTGAATGGTATGTTGAGCATAGCCCAGTTGTTGACTTCAGTAGAAAAGATACTGATTATGAGGAACACACTTGAAAGGATGATGATTTTAAAAAGATGGGGTTAAGGAAGGAGTTCTTAGAGTAACCACCAAGTTGGCTGGTTATTGCTAAGTTGAAATTGACAGACTGCAGAGGGATAGTGAGGGCCATTTAGGAATACACAAAAACTAATTGTAAGAGTCAAAGGGTATATTTGGTAGCTTACAAAAAACCCTGGGTAGAAAAGTTCATTCTAATTATAGTGGGAGACACCAGCATGCCTTAAAGAGCCACATGTGATGAATATTTGATTTTGCTAGAGAATGAATATAAATAATTATAAATAATAATAAAATCTACCACCCTGTTATACTTCAGATAATATTTACACTAAAAATGAATAATCCCAGAAAAAAAAGTATCTGGTTGAAGCATGAATTCATTCCAAAGGAGTAATAATAAAACTGATAATATTTTTGACAATAACAATAAAAAATGGGATGAAGAAGTATTACTATCATATCTTCAAACAGAAAAACAGCATCAGTAACAATTACCAACATGAAATGCTATGTTAAATGAAATTATCCTTCAAAATATAGGCTAAATGTAGAAATTTTTACAACAAACTTGAAATAACTGACCATTGGAGATTCATGTACTAAAAGGGTTATTAAAAATAGTACTTATAGCACATTCCTTAGAAGGAAAATGATCACAGATGAAAGAACAGAGGTACAGGAAGGGATGAAAAGAAAAATTAAGGGAAATATGTTGGTAATTATATTGATTTATGTTTAGTAGTTTATTATGCTTTATTTTCCTAAAAGTTTCCCAAGTTCATCACCGGTATGGGATTTACTGACACAGAACTGACCATGGTTTTCTCAGAGTCTTTTATTTTCCAAATGTAAATTATCAGTTCAGTCAGTTCAGTTGCTCAGTTGTGTCCAACTCTGCAACCCCATGGACCACAGCATGCCAGCCTTCCCTACCCATCACCAACTCCTGGAGCTTACTCAATCTCATGTCCATAGAGTTGGTAATGTCATCCAACCATCTCATCCTCTGTCATCCCCTTCTCTTCCTGCCTTCAATCTTTTCCAGCATCAGGATCTTTTCCTGTAAATTATAGAATGTTTGAATACAGTTAATTTTCTATGGTGCATTGGTGATTCTGTCATTTTAACCAGAAAATTTTGTTTTGAGAAAATTAAAATATTTTAGTGCTTTAAAGGAGGTCTTGTGTTTTATCTGGCAGTCCTTAATATTTCCTGAATTTTTTTGTTTCTGCAGTTTCATAATAAAGTACTACTAGGGATTTCCTTATTTCCCCAAATTTTTTGGGACTGTAGAATTTTCTGATTGATAGCTTTCATACTTTTGAAAAAAAATCTCATTAACTTTTAAAATATTGCTATTCTGTTCTCTCCCTTCCTGCTATAGGGATCTCAGATTAAACAAATATTAGGTATTCCTACTTCATCATTTTTACTCTTTCCTACTTGATATATTTTCTCTTTTTTATTATTTGATATAAGATTCTGGAAAATTTTGACCTCAAATTTTCTCTTTCTGGTTGTGCCTAGGCTGTTGTCAAAGTGTGGAGTTGATTACAGTATTTGACTTTTGTTAGTGGATTTTTTTAGGACATGAAATTTTCTGGTTCTTTTTCAAATATAGTATGTGACTTTATAATCTCTTTTTCCCAGAGATATTTTCAACATAACTTTTAAATATATATATAATATAATATATTATATACATTATATGTAAACATTATATGCAATGTATACATTATGTGTGTGTGTGTGTGTGTGTGTATAATAGATTAGTACTTGATCACTGCAAAATACCACATCCTTCTGAACTGATTTATATTGTATATTGTTTATATGTTTCTCAGATGTTGAATTTGAAATCCCGTGTGCCTGGATTTCATTGCGTGCATACTAGATATAGAATTTAAAACTTCATTTGTATGAACAATTTTAGACATAAGATGATACTAACTTACTGCAAATATACTCAATTTACTTCTGTGCCAGACATCGCCATGACAGGGGACATTATAGACAAGGACAATCTTAGTTCACAGTTTAGGCGTGAGGTAGTCTATATTGCCCAGATGGCATCGAACCAGGTGAAATGTCCGCAAGAGTAGTTTTATTTCTGTTTAATTTTCACTCTAAAGTTGTAGCGAGGCCAGGAGGAGCTACCCTGTGCCCAAGGGCAGGGGCGGCAGCCAAGAGGAGATACTCCACATCAGAGGTAAGGAGCAGCGGCTAGACTTTGCTGCAGCAGCCATGAAGAGACACCCCACATCCAATGTAAGAGAAACCCAAATAAGATGGTAGGCACTGAGAGACTGGATCAGAGGGCAGACAAACTGAAACTACAATCATATACAACTAGCCAATCTGATCACATGGACCACAGCCTTGTCTAACTCAATGAAACTAAGCCATGCCATGTGGGGCCACCCAAGACGGTTGGGTCATGGTGGAGAGGTCTGACAGAATGTGTTCCACTGGAGAAAGGAACTGCAAACCACTTCAGTATTCTTGCCTTGAGAACCCCATCAACAGTATGAAAAGGCAAAAAGATAGGATGTTAAAAGATGAACTCCCCAGGTTGGTAGATGCCCAATATGCTACTGGAGATCAGTGGAGAAATAATTCCAGAAAGAATGAAGGAATGGAGTCAAAGCAAAAATTAAACCCAGTTGTGAATGGGACTGGTGATGGAAGCAAGGTTAGAAGCTGTAAAGAGCAATATTGCATAGGAACCTGGAATGTTAGGTCCATGAATCAAGGCAAATTGAAAGTGGTCAAACAGGAGATGAGAAGAGTGAACATCACATTCTAGGAATCAGTGAACTAAGATGGACTGGAATGGGTGAATTTAACTCAGATGATCAATATATCTACCACTGTGGGCAGGAATCCCTTAGAAGAAATGGAGTAATCATCATAGTCAATAAGAGAGTTGGAAATGCAGTACTTGGATGCAGTCTCAAAAATGACAGAATGGTCTCTGATCGTTTCCAAGGCAAACCATTCACTATCACGGTAATCCAAGTCTATGCCCTGACCAGTAAAACTAAAGAAGCTGAAGTTGAACAGTTCTATGAAATCTACAAGACCTTCTAGAATTAACACCCCAAAAAACATTTCCTTTTCATTGTAGGGGACTGGAACACAAAAGTAGGAAGTCAAGAAACACCTGGAGTAACAGGCAAATTTGGCCTTGGAGTGCGGAATGAAGCAGGGCAAAGGTTAATAGAGTTCTGCCAGGAGAACACACTGGCCATAGCAAACACCCTCTTCCAATAACACAAGACAAAACTCTACACATGGACATCACCAGATGGTCGACACTGAAATCAGATTAATTATATTCTTTGCAGGCAAAGATGGAAAAGCTCTATACAGTCAGCAAAAACAAGACTGGGAGCTGACTGTGGCTCAGATCGTGAACTCCTTATTGCAAAATTCAGACTGAAATTGAAGAAAGTGAAGAAAACCACTAGACCATTCAGGTATGACCTACACCAAATCCTTTATGATTATACAGTTGAAGTGAGAAATAGATTTAAGGGACTAAATCTGATAGACAGAGTGCCTGATGAACTATGGAATGGAGGATCATGACATTGTACTGAAGACAGGAATCAAGATGATCCCCAAGAAAAAGAAATGCAAAGAAGCAAAATGGCTGTCTGAGGAGGCCTTACAAATAGCTGTGAAAAGAAGAGAAGTGAAAAGCAAAGGAGAAAAAGAAATATATTCCCATTTGAATGTAGAGTTCCAAAGAATAGCAAGGAGAGATAAGACTGCCTTCCTCAGCTATCAGTGTAAAGAAATATAAGAAAACAACAGAATGGGAAAGATTAGAGATCTCATCAAGAAAATTAGAGATACCAAGGGAACATTTCATGCAAGATAAAGGACAGAAATGGTATCGACCTAACAGAAGCAGAAGATAATAAGGTGAGGTGGCAAGAATACACAGAAGAACTGTACAGAGAAGATCTTCACAACCCAGATAGTCACGATGGTGTGATCACTCACCTAATGATCACTCATCTAGAACCAGACATCCTGGGATTTGAAGTCAAGTGTACCTTAGGAAGCATCACTACTGACAAAGCTAGTGGAGGTGATGGAATTCCAGTTGAACTATTTCAAGTCCTGAAAGATGATGCTGTGAAAGTGCTGCACTCAATATGCCAGCAAATTTGGGAAAACTCAGCAGTGACCATAGGACTGGAAAAGGTCAGCTTTCATCCCAATCCCAAAGAAAGGCAATACCCCAAAATGCTCAAACTACCACACAATTGCACTCATCTCACATGCTAGTAAAGTAATGCTCAAAATTATCCAAGCCGGACTTCGGCAATACATGAACCCTGAATTTCCAGATGTTCAGTCTGGTTTTAGAAAAGGCAGAGGAACCACATATCAAATAGCCAACATCTTCTTGATCATTGAAAAAGCAAGAGAATTCCAGAAAACCATCTATTTCTGCTTTATTGACTATGCCAAAGCCTTTGACTCTGTGGATCACAATAAACTGTGGAAAATTCTGAAATAACCTCAATAACCACAATAACCTCAGATATGCAGATGACACCACCCTTATGACAGAAAGTCAAGAAGAACTAAAGAGCCTCTTGATGAAAGTGAAAGAGGAGAGTGAAAAAGTTGTCTTAAAGCTCAACGTTCAGAAAACTAAGATCATGGCATCCGGTCCCATCATTTCATGGCAAATAGATGGGGAAACAGTGGAAACAGTGTCAGACTTTATTTTGGGGGGCTCCAAAATCATGCAGATGGTGATTGCAGCCATTAAATTAAAAGACGCTTACTCCTTGGAAGGAAAGTTATGACCAGCCTAGACTGCATATTAAAAAGCAGAGACATTACTTTGCCAACAAAGGTCCATCTAGTCAAGACTATGGTTTTTCCAGTGGTCATGAATGGATGTGAGAGTTGGACTATAAAGAAGATGAGCATCGAAGAATTGATGCTTTTGAACTGTGTTGTTGGAGAAGACTCTTGAGAGTCCCTTGGACAGCAAGGAGACCTAACCAGTCCATCCTAAAGGAGATTCATCCTGGGTATTCATTGGAAGGTCTGATATTGAAGCTGAAACTCCAGTACTTTGGCCACCTGATGTGAAGAACTGACTCATTTTAAAAGACCCTGATGCTGGGAAAGATTGAGGGCAGGTGGAGAAGGGGATGACAGAGGATGAAATGGTTGGATGGCATCACCAGCTGATGCATGTGTGTTTGGGTGGATTATGAGAGTTGGTGATGGACAGGGAGGCCTGGCATGTTGAGGTTCCTGGCATTGCAAAAAGTTGGACTCAGCTGAGTGACTGAACTGAACTGAACTGAAGGTGTAGACATATGGGATCCCAGATTAAAGTGGGAGGACATTAGACTCTCCCCTTTAGGTTAGCACTCACTCACCCTGCTTCTTATTACTACACAGTCTGATACTCTGTTTTCTAGATGGATTTTTTCAGAATTGAAAAATAGAGTCAGTACTGAAATCCGTTCATACTAGATGTATGTCTATGGCTTTTCTACTTCTCAAATTTAGCTATATAACTTGTTACTATGCTGTTAACACATTATGTTTATATTAGAATTAATATTTTATTTAGTTTTTTTCATTTTGTTGCTGTCCTTAGCAGAGAAGTTGGTCTTAAGCACTAGCCCACTATTACTAGAACTGGAAGTTTAAGTTTAATGATATTTCGATGCTTTTATGAGGTATATAATTAAAATTACACAGATTAAATAATTAATAAATTAATATAAAGCCCTTTTTCATTCATGTCAGTCAGATCTTTTTATGGGATGTATGATAAAGAAAAGCATTATCTTTTTTGCCCATCATTGATTTGAGCCACGTATTAATCTAAATTATTGACTGCTTAGACCTACATTAAGACATCTCTGTTGTGAAGTCTCTAGTCCTGTCCTACTCTTTGCAACTCCATGGACTGCAGCACACCAGGCTTCCCTATCCTTCACTATCTCCCTGAATTTGCTCAAACTCAGGTCCATTGTGTTGGTGATGCCATTCAATCATCTCATTCTCTATTGACTACACAGATCTTTAAGACTTAGGTGAATACTAAAAAAAAGAGTACTGAGAGACATTTCTCACATATACCATATTTATGCAACACACATTACCAAATCACAGTTGGAACAATAAGAAATTTCTTGGTAATATATATACTAAGCTATTATGATACTAATGTATATAAATAGCCTTGTCTATATGAACTGTTCCTAATACAAAGTGTCATGTTATTCACTCTGTCATAGATGTTAATTTACATGGTAAGAAAATTCAGAGGGAAAAAACGAGAGGTAAACCCTCCTAAGCAGTAAAGCCAGAACCTTTATCCGTGTTCTCAATGACAGAGTAGCATCAAAATCTATAAAAGCAAGCTGTTTGAATACATTGTTGGGAGTAACATTTTTTTTTTTTTTTTTTTTTGGTGTTCTAAGTAACTTAGATCAGAGAAAATGGCATCTTTTCTCTTTCAACTTACCATCTCCCATTTTGTACTTCACAAATTGTTCATGAATGAAATACTTTTAAGCATTATTAATATATAACTACATCAAGAGACCATGTAAGAAAAAAATTGTGATAAATGAATCAAAGTTTTGGTAGCTGTTATGATCCCCATCTGTCTAGTATTTTTTTATTATTAACCATTGCCAACTCTAACATGATAGATGCTCAGGGACAGACGGTCTCTCATTGATATTGAAGACCATTGTATTTTAACAAAAATACCCTAAGGTTTTTGCAAAAAGCAAGAGATTTTTATTGACTTATTAGTTTTGGGTGTTATTAAAAAATACTTGGGAGAATTAGGGTTTTTTTTAGTTCTATTATATTCACTCATGTGTTAATTAGCTTGCATGATACAAAGCTGTTATGGATCATACTTCAGTGGAGAAAACAATGTCCATTAGAGAATATTTTTTATCTTCCTACATACTTCATTTATAATTTTACTCAGAATTGTGCATGCAGGGAGATATAAATAATTTGGCAAATTTTCATGGCAATGCAAAATTTCAGTTTAAAGCTTATCAAGTTAAATATTTTAGGGGCATGGAACATATTACCTTTTTAGGAGGCCAGGATTTGATTACAAAATTACAAAGATAAATAATAAATAATGATTACCTTTAGGGAATTTATTTCTTAGTTGTACTAATACTATGATGGTTTGAGCAATTTCAGAAGCAATTTTAGCACTTTATTTTCACCATAAAACTTGAGAATTGAAATGGGTCTTTATCTTCTAGTCAAACTCTTTTCACTTGCAGGTATGGAATGTGAACACCAAAGAAATCAGTTATATTATCACCATTGTAATAGGTATTTATAATAAAATCCTATTTTTCTGATTTTCCATTATGTCATATTGACAATTCTTATATCCTTCATTGTCAGTGAGCATTTTTATTTAATCAGCCAGTACTTAAGTTAGCATAATAACTAAGAAAATTGTCCTTCTATATTTGGAATACAAGCAGATCATAGAACATGAAGATATCCATGATCAACTTATTATATCACCAAAGTCAGATGCTGCAAACTGATTTTGTTCCACAAATGAGTATTATTTGTCCTTAATAGGGTTGCAAGTAAAATTAAATTGTTGAAAGAAAGTTTTAAAAATTTAAGGACCTTAAGTAAAACTACAAATTTCCTAATTTTCAGGAGGTTATATATACACAGTTGTAAGTGTAAAGTGGCACTGATGATGCAAGCATTCCACTTATCATAACCCTCACCACTTTATATCTTCTTGCAACCATATTTCTTTTCTTATACAACTTAGTCTGCCTGTTCTTGGAAAGAGTTTCAGTTTGTTACACCTAGAATTTCTAAATACATAAGGCGATTTGAAATCTAAATAGAGGGATACAATATGTACTGTGTGTCTATTTTGAGTCTGACATCATACTGAGATACCTTGACAGCTATTCTGTCACATACTTTATTCAGAGACATTCTGGGCAGGTTTGACATTTTCACATTTAATACCTAAAATATTTTATTTCATTTTCCCATTTTCTCACTGGAAAATAATATAAAAATTGAATGCACTCTGTATATTTTCAAATCACCTAAAATATTTATATTTTGTCACAGGTTTCTCCTTGAGGTTGCCAATATACACAGTATTATTCAATACATGGAAACATATGTCACATTGTAATTTAGTTGTATGTTTTACCAACTATTAATATAGTTCTATTCAGCCTATGTACTTATTTGAATAAACAAATATTCACATATATTTCTTTGAAATTTTATATTTGATATACTTTTTTTTCCGTTAATTATTGGTTTAAATGCATTTTCAGTTCAGTTCAGTGTCTCAGTTGTGTCCGACTCTTTGCGACCCCATGAATCGCAGCACGGCCAGGCGTCCCTGTCCATCACCAACTCCCGTGGTTTACTCAAACTCATGCCCATTGAGTCGGTGATGTCATCCAGCCATCTCATCCTCTGTCGTCCCCTTCTCCTCCTGCCCCCAATCCCTCCCAGCATCAGGTTCCTTTCCAATGAGTCAACTCTTCACATGAGGTGGCCAAAGTACTGGAGTTTCAGGGATAGCGACCTAGAGCACCAGGCTGCGACACTGAAAGAGCGGCGGCCTGGAGGAGCTTCCCCGCATCCGAGGTCAGGGGCGGTGGCCAAGAGGAGCTACCCCACCTCCAAGGAGAGGCTGCTGCGCAGGCGCAGGAGGGCTGCAAGGAGCTACTCTATGTTTAAGGTCAGGAGGAGCGGCTGTGAGAAGATACCCCTCGTCCAAGGTAGGGAGCAGCAGCTGCTCTTTGCTGGAGCAGCCGTGAAGAGATACCCCACGTCTGAGGTAAGAGAGACCCAAGTAAGATGGTAAGTGTTGCGAGAGGGCATCAGAGGGCAGACACACTAAAATCATTATCATAGAAACTAGCCAATCTGATCCCAGGACCACAGCCTTGTCTAACTCAATGAAACTATACCGTGCCATGCGGGGCCAACCAGGACAGTCGGGTCATGGTGGAGGGGTCTGACAGAATGTGGTCCACTGGAGAAGGGAATGGCAAACCACTTCAGTATTCTTGCCTTGAGAACCCCATGAACAGTATGAAAAGGCAAAATGATAGGACACTGAAAGAGGAACTCCCCAGGTCAGTAGGTGTCCAATATGCTACTGGAGATCAGTGGAGAAATAACTCCAGAAAGAGTGAAGGGATAAAAGTATTTTAGGATAGAATAAAATTACTTGAGGCATATCTTTACTAACCCCTTCATTGATCAAAGCCTTGTCATGACAAAGGGACTTGTGTAACTTATTGAAGCTGTGAATCATAACCGGCAGGGCCACCAAGACACAAAGGTCATAATGAAGAGTTCTGACAAAATGTGGTACACAGGAGTAGGGAATGGCTAAGCACTTCAGAATTCTTTCCATTAGAAAAACATGCACAGCATGAAAAGGCAAAAAGATAGGACAAGAGAAGATGAGTCCCTCAGGTCGAAAAGTATCTAATATGCTATTAGGGAATGAAGGAAGACAATTATGAATACCTCCAGAAAGAAGCAGCTGGTCATTCTTGGTCAGTTGTAGAGGTGTGTGGTGGTGAAATTAAAGTCCAATGCTGCAAAGAACAATATTGCACAGGAACCTAGAATGTTAGGTCCATGAATCAAGGTAAATTGGTTGTGGTGAAGAGTGAACATTGGAAGATAGCATCTTAGGAATCAGTGAACTAAATGGACAGGAATGGGCTAATTTAGTTTAGATGACCATCATATCTACTATCATGTACAAGAATCCCTGAGAAGAAATGGAGTAGCTTTCACAGTCAACAAGAGTCCAAAATGCAGTACTTGAGTGCAACCTCAGAAAAGACAGAAGGATCTTGGTTCTTTTCCAAGGCAAACCATTCAACATCACAGTAATCCAAGTCTACGCCCCAACCAATAGTTCTAAAGAAGATGAAGTTGCTCATTTCCTGAAGACCTACAAGGCCTTCTAGAATTAACACCAAAAAGATGTCCTTTCCTCATAGGGGATTGAAATGAAAAAGTACGAAGTCAGAAGATACCTAGAGAAACAGGCTAGTTTGGCCTTGGAGTACCAAGTCCATCCTTTTTAACTGCCATGTGGTTATTCATTATTTATTTGTGTTTCTTTCACCACATGCAATATGTAATCCTAAGTAGTCTAGAATTTAGGGACTTATTCAGGTATTGGAACAAATATAGGCTACCCTATTATATCATTCTTCTTAAAAGAATGAATACCTTAGTCATTGCTCTTCCTTGCTGGATATAAATGAAGAACTAAAATTTTTACATTTAGCTGGCATGTCTGCATATATCTAGAAAGGAAATGATTTATTTAGTCATTTGTCATGGAATATGAGGAGTTCATTTTCATCAGAATACTCATAATCTGAATTTTAGGTCAGATATTCATCCAACAAATAGTGACAAATGTATCAGTACATATAGGAAGCCTCAGTGGCCTAATTATAATAAATTTCACTTAAGAAAAAGAAAAAATGATAAATACTTGGCAATATACTTTTATAATGTATTTCAGTGTTATTTATTTTGTCTCATAAAAATAGATGTTTGTTGTGACATATATACATTACATCAATCAAGAGCTCTCTTTATAAAATACTACTGCTACACCTGTGCTTCAGTTACATCTGCTTTTTGAGTAGTTTTTCTTATATTATTTTACCATTTTCAAATGTCTTTATTAGCTATATGTTTATGTCTCTTGAAAAATAAAATAGAATATATATGTAGGATTTAAAAATTTTAGTTTCCATTTCACCATTTTCTATAAATATGGGTCATCATAAGAGTGGATATATAAACATTATATTTTTATCCATTACTCTTTTTACTTTGCATTTTGGCATAATATTCTATTTTTACCATTTTGTACATCATTTTTATTTTATTTCTATATTTTTTCTATTTAAGAATTTAATAGTTTTGCAATCAGTTTTTGATATTACATAGATTATGATGAAAGAAAGTAAAATTATATTAATAACCTATTTTAAAGATGGTTTATTCTGACTCCCACTTATGTAAGGTCTAACATTACATGTTATAATGTAAATATATATAATATACAATATATATAAATATATATTTTATATATTATAATATAATGTAAATATTTAATTTATAAATTTATAAATATTTAATTTATAAATATATAATGTGTGTATATATATATAATATAAATAAATATATAATGCAAATATTTAAACCTACCTGCACTATTTGCCCCAATTTGCTCTATTTTTATTGATATAGGATATAAGATATGTCTTTGCTGAGACTGCATTAACAAAACACCATAGACTGGGTGGTTTTAACAACAGAAATTTATTTCCCACAATTATGGAGCTTGGGAAATCCAATATGAGTGTGCCACCATGGTTGGGTTCCTGGTGAGGACTCTCTTACTGGTTTACAGATGGGTGCCTTCTTGTTGCATCCCCATATGCAAGAAAGATAGCATTATTTTCTTCCTTTCCTTATAAAGGCACTAATCCAGGCTGGGGGCTTGTAAATATTATGCACTGTATATTTAGACAAATATAAGGAGACTGTTTCATTACCACACTCTTATATTCATATTGTGGGTTGAAAACAATGCTGTGGATATTTTCTTACATAAAAGTCTTTTTCAAATCTTATTTTTAATTCTCTTACAGTAAGACATTATATTATATATCATAATTGCATCATAATCATATTAATTATTTTGGATAATCAAATAAAAACATGGGCAATCCTTGATGGCATTCTACAATTTTATGTTATTAGAGCATCAGTCTTGCTTTAAAGCAAATTTCCAAAGTAATTTGGTATTAGGGGCCTAACATACATAGGGATTAATATCAAATTCAAGTTTATAACACAGAAATATGAAATTCCTTAAAATTTTTATGCTACTGAGGTAATTTATGCAATTGCAAATAATTTGACAAAGTTTTATAAGTTTATAAGTGAATATAAGTAGATGAAATTTTCTCACTCTTGTATGGTAGAAAAACATTTAACCTAGTTTGAAATAACTAAATGAAGATTTCAGTCACTATAAAAAAAAATCATTCTATCATCTATAAACTTAGTGGGAAAACTTACTACTTTAAAAGAAATAATTTATTTTAATTGGAGGCTAATTATTGTAGTGGCTTTTGCCATGCATTGACATGAATCAGCCATGGGTGTACATGTGTCCCCCATTCTGAACCCCTCTCTCACCTCTTTCCCCATCCCATCTCTCTGGGTTGTCCCAAGTCACCGGATTTGAGTGCCTGTTTCAAGCATTGCACTTGGACTGGTGATCTATTTCACATATGGTATTATTCATATTTCAATGCTATTCTCTCAAATCATCCCACCTTCATCTTCTCCCACAGAGTCCAAAAATCTGTTCTTTGTATCTGTGTCTCATTTGCTGTCTTGAGTATAAGGTCATCATTACCATGTTTCTAAATTCCATATATATGCATTAATATACTGTATTGGTGTTTTTCTTTCTGACTTACTTCACTCTATAATAGGCTTCAGTTTCATCCACCTCATTAGAACTAGCTCAAATGTGTTATTTTTAACAGTTGAGTAATATTCCATTGTGGATATGCACCACAGCTTTCCTATCCATTCATCTTCAGATGAACATCTAGGTTGCTTCCATGTCCTAACTACTGTAAACAGTGATGCAATGAAATTTGACACTGAGGAAAAAAGAATATTAAACAGTTTGACATTGCTTTAATATCTTCACTAAATTCATAATAGACTAATATTACATAAGCAGCATAAATCTATACTTTAGAATATTAGAATACAGAGTATTTAGAATACAGAGGGGAAAATTACCTTTAAAAATTGATACATCAAAATTGCTTTAGAGAAAAAATGTCTATGTACTGAAGAGTAGGTCTTTTTTTTTTTTCAAGAAAAACATTTATTATTCTTATTTTTTGACTTGTTCTGTACATTCTTTTGGATATTTTTTCTTTTTTCCCCCTCTGTGGTATTTGTCAAATTTATTGGCACTAAGAAATTCAATTAAGTTTTTGAGCTTTTTTTCCCCTCGATCACAACAATGAAGAGTAGGTCTTGATCTACATTTATTTATTGTGTTTTGTATTCTCTTGATTTTGTCATCATCATCATCATCATCATCATAGATATTTGTCAGTGATTAAGCAGAAAATACATCTACTAAGAAACCAGAGTGGAAATTATACTTAATCCATTTATTTTTCTGTGTTTTGTAAATTAATATACAAGCATTTAAATGGAAATGCTAAAGTATGAAAATTAATAGGCTCTCTTAACCTCCTGTTAATTCTTCAGAAATATATATATATATATATATATATTCTTACACAATACATATGAACAAAATAAAATTTAAACTAAAATACAAAAAACTATTTTTACATTATATAAAAGTCTATCTATATCTTCTTTTTTTCACTAATCAGTAATATGCTTATTTTGAATACAGTGTTATGCATGGAGTAATATTTTCTGGGTAAATCAGACTTTTTAGATATTAAATCAAAGAGTGTTTATCATTAAATTTCAAGTATAACTGCACAATCAAACCTGGATTTCAGATACAAATCTAAATTCTTATTTCTTAATATTTATTTATCCATCTATATTTCCCTCCATCTCTCCTTCCCTTACACTTTCCCTTTTTCCTTACCTATTTAATTAAGGGCCAAGCATTCTGATAATATTTGTTTCCTCACTACTAATTACTGAGATAAGTATTTCAGAAACAGTGACAAAGTAATAAGAGAATCCATCAACAGTTTTCATTTGATAATGCTGCTTAACAGAACAAGATATTTGTTCTCCAGATTTTGTCTAAAAGTCAAAAGTAAACATCTAAATTAGAACTTTGTAACATCTGCTTCCTCTTGGGGGCTTTCTGTATGGACATTGACAGATGTTGAGATATACAAAGAATGGTTGTAACAAATGAGACAACTAATAGAGCCATCTTAAAAAATGCAGCCGTTCTGAGTTTATTGAAACGAGCTCCAGACTGAGACTGAGATGACATGCACCTGTTCCTCCAAATTAGTGTTCTGGAAAAAGATAATGATTTTATAATTATTATTTTTCATCATGTGAAATGTGAAAAAATCAGAATGCCACAGGATATTGTAATATTGTAGTAGCTTTATCCTGAAGCAGTTTGTGCAAAATCATGGTGAATTTTGTTGTCTGGTGAATGTATAATACAAGAATGAAAGTGGCAGAAATGTATTAGGCTTATCTACTTCTATACTCAGGTGATGGTTTACAAATGATAGAAGCAGTTCTGTGAATTAAAGATCCATAATTACACACCAGAAAACAAGGATACAATCCGGATGCGTGTTTAATATCTTAGGATTTGAAGACCAGTTAAGTATCCTCTATAGCCTATCATGTGTTCTTTGGGCTTAAGCGTATCTCTGAGTTCTTTGATACTCCCCTTGCAAGAAAATAGAGTAAATGTGGTTATCCTCTAAACCTTGACATGCTTGGGTATGTACTTCAGTGGTTAGAATGTGGTGAAAGTGGTGCTGCATGATTTCTGAGACTAGGTTAAGAAAGAACATGTAGTTTCTGCCAGTTTCTCTTGGAACATATATCTGGGACCCTCCAGCTGCAATATAAGAAGTTCATTTACACTGAGGCTGCCAGACTAAGGAGCCCATATAGAGTAAGTGGCCCTAGAAGGTTCAGCTATTCCCAACTGTTTGTCTTCCTAATCCAGGTACCAAGCATGTGAGTACAGAATTTTCTTGATGATTCTAGTCACTAAATGAGACTAGATGATGGATTAGTCATGACCAATGACTGATTCGTTGAGCTGAATAATTTCTTAGAGTTATAATAGATGATAAAAATAAGGGAATCTTGCTTTACGTGCCTAAATATGGAGTAGTTCATTCAGTTCAGTTCAGTCACTCAGTTGTGTCCAACTCTTTGCCACCCCATGATGGCAGCACGCCAGGCCTCCCTGTCCATCACAAACTCCCAGGGTTTACTCAAACTCATGTCCATTGAGTCATTGATGCCATCCAGCCATCTCATCCTCTGTCGTCCCCTTCTTCTCCTGCCCCCAATCCCTCCCAGCATCAGAGTCTTTTCCAATGAGTCAACTCTTTGCATGTGGTGGCCAAAGTATTGGAGTTTCAGCTTCAGCATCAGTCCTTCCAATGAACACCCAGGACTGATGTCCTTTAGGATGGACCGGTTGGATCTCCTTGCAGTCCAAGGGACTCTCAAGAGTCTTCTCCAACACCACATTTCAAAAGTATAAATTTTTTGGCACTCAGCTTTCTTCACAGTCCAACTCTCACATCCATACATGACCACTGGAAAAAACATAGCTTTGACTAGATGGACCTTTGTTGGCAAAGTAATGTCTTCTGCTTTTTAAAATTCTATCTAGGTTGGTCAAAACTTTCCTTCCAGGGAGTAAGCATCTTTTAATTTCATGGCTGCAATCACCATCTGCCGTGATTTTGGAGACCCCAAAAAATAAAGTCTGACACTTCTTCCACTGTTTCCCCATCTATTTCCCATGAAGTGATGGGGCCAGATGCCATGATGCATGATGAGTAGTTTGTTAGAGATCAATAAATATACAGAATGTTAATTGTATTAAAGTCTATTCAGTACCACATTTATGATGTTTAAGTAAAGAAAAACATAGCCCATCTTGTACTTTGTAAAATATTATTTTGTTGAAAAGTTGTAATTTGTTTTATTTAAATGTAAAATGCAAAGTCAAATGCATGTAAGGCACTGGATTTATTCACAAAATCTTCTGTGTTCACTATTGAGAAGTAAGATATCTTGAATCTTTTTAGTAAGTATGTATCTGAAGACTACTTGTCAATTTTTCTCAGCCTTAGTGTAAGCTGTCTGGATTGAAATGTGCATTAACCCATATTATTGTTAATCATTGTTTTGGTACCTATATTTCAGAGTTCTCACAGATAGAAAAGGAATCTTAATAACTGATACTGTTGCAAGAATGCATATCCATTTGATTTTCCTTATTTTTTTACTTGTGACTTACCCAGTTACTTTCTGCGTTGATCTATTGTTTAAGATCACGTTTTTTTAAGAGGATTGATTATTTTGGTTAAGAAATGTGCAGATAGTCATATTGTGAGTGGACTGAAAAGTCAGTCTTGGGTAGGTATATAGTCAGTTGATATGCAGATGACACCTCCCTTATGGCAGAAAGTGAAGAATAACTAAAGAGCCTCTTGATTAAAGTGAAAGAGGAGAGTGAAAAAGTTGGCTTAAAGCTCAGCATTCAGAAAACTAAGATCATGGCATCTGGTCTCATCACTTCATGGCAAAGAGATGGGAAATAGTGAGAGATTTTACTTTCTTGGGCTCCAAAATCTCTGCAGATGTTGACTGCAGCCATGAAATTAAAAGACGCTTACTCCTTGGAAGCAAAGTTATGACCAGCCTAGACAGCATGTTAAAAAGCAGACACATTACTTTGCCAACAAAGGTCTGTCTAGTCAAAACTATGATTTTTCCAGTAGTCATGTATGGATGTGAGAGTTGAACTATAAAGAAAGCTGAGTGCAGAAGAATTGATGCTTTGAAACTGTGGTGTTGGAGAAGACTCTTGAGAGTCCCTTGTACTGCAAGGACATCCAACCAGTCCATTCTAGAGGAAATCAATCCTGAATCTCCATTGGAAGGCCTGATGTTGAGGCTGAAGCTCCAGTACTTTGGCCATCTGATGCGAAGAACTGATTCACTTGAAAAGACAAAGACAAGAGAAGGGGACGACAGAGGATGAGATGGTTGCATGGCATCACTAACTCAATAGACACAAGTTTTAGCAAGTTCTGGGAATTAGTAATGGACAAGGAAGCCTGGTGTGCTGCAGTCCCTGGGGTCACAAAGAGTCAAACACAACTAAATGGCTGTTCTGAATTGAACTGAAGGTGATAAATTTGGGTTGCTTTCCCAAAACCTATGGGACACTGTAAAAGCGGTGCTAAGGGGAAGATTCATAGCATTACAGGCCTACCTCAAGAAACAAGAAAAAAAGTCAAATAAATAACCTAACTCTACACCTAAAGCAACTAGAGAAGGAAAAAGTGAAGAACCCCAGGATTAGTAGAAGGAAAGAAATCTTAAAAATTAGGGCAGAAATAAATGCAAAAGAAACTAAAGAGACCACAGCAAAAATCAACAAAGCTAAAAGCTGGTTTTTTTGAAAAAATAAACAAAATTTACAAACCATTAGCAAGACTCATTAAGAAACAAAGGGAGTAGAACCAAATTAACACAATTAGAAACAAAAATGGAGAGATCACACAGACAACACTGAAATACAAAGGATCATAAGAGACTACTACCGGCAGCTCTATGCCAATAAAATGGACAACTTGGAAGAAATGGACAAGTTCTTAGAAAAGTATAACTTTCCAAAACTGAACCAGGAAGAAATAAAAGATCTTAACAGACCCATCACAAGCAAGGAAATTGAAACTGTAATCAGAAAATTTCAGGCAAACAAAAGCCCGGGACCAGATGGTTTCACAGCTGAATTCTACCAAAAATTTAGAGACAAGTTAATACCTATCTTACTCAAACTTTTCCAGAAAATTGCAGAAGAAGGTAAACTTCCAAACTCATTCTATGAGGCCACCATCACCCTAATTCCAAAACCAGATAAAGATGCCACAAAAAAAGAGAACTACAGGCCAATATCACTGATGAACATAGATGCAAAAGTCCTTAACAAAATTCTAGCAAAAAGAATCCAACAACATATTAAAAAAATCATTCATCATGACCAAGTAGGCTTTATCCCAGGAATGCAAGGATTCTTTAATATCCACAAATCAATCAATGTAATACACCACATTAATAAATTGAAAGATAAAAACCATATGATTATCTCAATTGATGCAGAAAAAGCCTTTGACAAAATTCAACATACACTTATGATTAAAACTCTCCAGAAAGCAAGACTAGAAGGAATATACCTCAACATAATAAAAGCTATATATGACAAACCCATAGCAAGCATTACCCTCATTACCCTCAATGACGAAAAATTGAAAGCATTTCCCCTAATATCAGAAACAAGACAATGGTGCCCACTCTCACCACTACTATTCAACATAGTTTTGGAAGTTTTGGCCATAGCAATCAGAGCAGAAAAAGAAGTAAAAGGAATCCAGATAGGAAAAGAAGAAGTGAAACTCTCTCTGATTGCAGATGACATGATCCTCTGTATAGAAAACCCTAAAGACTCTACCAGAAAATTACTAGAGCTAATCAATGAATATAGTAAAGTTGCAGGATATAAAATTAACACACAGAAATCCCTTGCATTCCTATACACTAACAATGAGAAAACAGAAAGAGAAATTAAGGAAACAATATCATTCACCATTGCAACAAAAATAATAAAATATTTAGGAGTATATCTACCTAAAGAAATAAAATACCTATACATAGAAAACTATAAAACATTGATGAAAGAAATCAAAGAGGAAACAATCAGATGGAGAAATATACCATGTTCATGGATTGGATGAATCAATATTGTCAAAATGGCTATACTACGCAAAGCAATCTATAGATTCAAAGCAATCCGTATCAAGCTACCAACGGTATTTTTCACAGAACTAGAACAAATAATTTCACAATTAGTATGGAAATACAAAAAACCTCAAATAGCCAAAGTAATCTTGAGAAAGAAGAATGGAACTGGAGGAATCATCCTGTCTGACTTCAGACTCTACTACAAAGCCACAGTCATCAAGACAGCATGGTATTGGAACAAAGACAGAAATATAGATCAATGGGTCAAAAAATGGGCCAAAGAACTAAACAGACATTTTTCCAAAGAAGACATACAGATGGCTAAGAAACACATAGGAACAGAATAGAAAGCCCAGAGATATATCCAAGAACCTATGGACACTTTATCTTTGACAAAGGAGGCAAGGATATACAATGGAAAAAAGACAACCTCTTTAACAAGTGGTGCTGGGAAAACTGGTCAACCACCTGTAAAAGAATGAAACTAGAAAACTTTCTAACACCATACACAAAAATAAACTCAACATGGATTAAAGATCTAAATGTAAGACCAGAAACTATAAAACTCCTAGAGGAGAACATAGGCGAAACACTCTCCAACATAAATCACAGCAGGATCCTCTATGACCCACAGCCCAGAATATTGGAAATAAAAGCAAAAATAAACAAATGGGACCTAATGAATCTTAAAAGCTTTTGCACAACAAAGAAAACTATAAGCAAGGTGAAAAGACAGCCCTCAGATTGGGAGAAAATAATAGCAAACGAAGCAACAGACAAAGGATTAATCTCAAAAATATACAAGCAACTCCTGCAGCTCAATCCCAGAAAAATAAATGACCCAGTCAAAAAATGGGCCAAAGAACTAAACAGACATTTTTCCAAAGAAGACATACAGATGGCTAAGAAACACATGAAAAGATGCTCAACATCACTCATTATCAGAGAAATGCAAATCAAAACCACAATGAGGTACCATTACATGCCAGTCAGGATGGCTGCTATCCAAAAGTCTACAAACAATAAATGCTGGAGAGGGTGTGGAGAAAAGGGAATGTTGGTGGGAATGCAAACTAGTACAGCCACTATGGAAAATAGTGTGGAGATTTCTTAAAAAACTGGAAATAGAACTGCCATATGACCCAGCAATCCCACTTCTGGGCATACACACCAAGGAAACTAGATCTGAAAAAGACATGTGCACCCCAATGTTCATTGCAGCACTGTTTATAATAGCCAGGACATGGAAGCAACCTAGATGCCCATCTGCAGACAGATGGATAAGGAAGCTGTGGTACATATACACCATGGAATATTACTCAGCCATTAGAAAGAATTCATTTGAATCAGTTCTAATGAGATGGATGAAACTGGAGCCTGTTATACAGAGTGAAGTAAGCCAGAAAGATAAAGACCATTACAGCATACTAACACATATATATGGAATTTAGAAAGATGGTAATGATAACCCTATACGCAAAACAGTAAAAGAGACACAGATGTACAGAACAGACTTTTGGACTCTGTGGGAGAAGGCGAGGATGGGATGTTTCAAGAGAACAGCATCAAAACATGTATATTATCTAGGGTGAAACAGATCACCAGCCCAGATTGGAAGCATGAGACAAGTGCTTGGACCTGGTACACTGGGAAGACCAGAGGGATCGGGTAGAGAGGGAGCTGGAAGGGGGGATCAGGATGGGGAATATATGTAAATCCATGGCTAATTCATGTCAATGTATGACAAAAACCACTACAATATTGTAAAGTAATTAGCCTCCAACTAATAAAAATAAATGAAAAAAAATTTGGGTTGCTTTAATATACTAAATGGGATAATTAGAGTAGCACTAATAGTAATAATACAGATTTTAAGATATAAATGTTCAGTTTGAAATACCAAAAAAAAAAAAAAAAGCACATACCGTTTTAGCAGAATAACCATCATGTTGTATCTAACATTAAGTATCATGAATACTTAGTATTCATCCTTTAAACAAATAAGTTAAAGATGCACAGAATACTTGGAAGTGATAGATAAAAGAATAGGATTGTGGAAAACAGACTTAGGTAAACAGGAGAAAAAGCCTCCAGTTAAGTTGTTTCTGACTACATAAATTTGAAGTAGAATTTGAGCTTAAAGTGAGAGTTTTTATTAGCTCTGTAATCTATAGAGTCATTTGCATCATGTTGGTATGCTGATATCTGCAGTTTACTTAGACTGTGTATTCTAGGAAAACTTCACCTTTTTTGGTTGTTATTATAAACTAGAGCATATTTCTATTAATATAAATAAAAATAAAATGAGAATAAGAGCAGTCTTATAACATTTATTTATTGCTTACTGATTAATGCATTCAACATGAGTTTTGGTGTTCACCTCTTTCATACAGTCTTCCCTGGTGGCTCAGAGGTTAAAGTGTCTGCCTGCAATGCAGGAGACTGGGGTTTGATCCCTGAGTTGGGAAGATCCCCTGGAGAAGGAAATGGCAACCCACTCCAGTATCCTTGCCTGGAGGGAGGAACCTGGTAGGTCCATGGGGTCGCAAAGAGTCGGACATGATTGAGCACTTTCACTTTCACTTAACTTTCATAAAGTACACCACATGCTAGAATTAAAATGGCCAGTAAGCAGTGATTATTTTGCCCTCAAGTTTCAACTCTGTTCATTGAGTAAAATTTTAAACAAATGCTTATGATAATAAAGTTTTTTTTAAAGCACAGTTTTTATGTCAATTGTATGTGAGGTAAATATAGGGAGTTATTATGTGAACCTCTTCATGGATAACAGTCTTGTCGTTGTGAAGGGGCTTGTGCAACTCAGTGGTGCTATGAATGCCATGCAGGACCACTTGAGATGGACAAGTCACAGCGAAGAGTTCTGACAAACTGTGATCCGCTGGAGAAGGACATGACCCACTCCAGTGTTCT
Source organism: Hydropotes inermis (assembly GCA_020226075.1). Classification (NCBI taxonomy): domain Eukaryota; kingdom Metazoa; phylum Chordata; class Mammalia; order Artiodactyla; family Cervidae; genus Hydropotes; species Hydropotes inermis. Next base: position 12,071,643 of record CM035298.1, on the reverse strand, counting down.
TGCCATGAGAACCCCATGACCAGTATGAAAAGACAAAAACAAAAACAAAAACAAATGATGGCAGAAAATGAACCCCTTATGAATCGTTCAAGTAAGAATGAAGCAGTGGACCAAAACAGAAATGATGCTCAGCTATGGATGTATGTCATGGTGAAAGAAAAGTCCAATGTTGTAAAGAATAATATTGCATAGGAACCTGGAATATTAGGTCCATGAATCACAAAGTAAATTGGAGAAGGTCAAGGAGAACATGGCAAGACTGAACATTGACGTCTTAGGAATCAATGACCTAAAGTGAACAGAATGGTCGAATTTAATTCAGAAGACCACTATATCTACTACGGTGAGCAAGAATACCTTAGAAAAAAATGGAGTGGCTGTTATGGTCAACAAAAGAGTCCAAAATGCAGTACTTGAGTGCTGTCTCAAAAACAATAGAATAATCTTGATCCGTTTCCAAGGAAGAACATATAAGATCACAGCAGTCCCAAATCTATGCCCCAGCCACTGATGCCAAAGAAACTGAAGTTGACTGATTCTATAAAGACCTTCTAGAACTAACACACACACACACACACACACACACACACAAGTCCTTTTCATCACAGAGGATTGGAATGCAAAAGTGGAAGTCAAGAAATACCTGGAGAAACAAGCAAATTTGTCCTTGGAGTACAAATGAAGCAGGACAAAAGCTAACAGTGTTCTGTGAAGAGAACATACTGGTAATGGCAAGCACTCTTTTCCAACAATATAAGGGAGAACTCTTGTAGACATTACCAGATGGTCAATATTGAAATAAAATTGCTTATGTTCTTTACAGCCAAAGATGGAGAAGTTCTGTACAGTCAGTAAAAACTAGACCTGGAACTGACTGTGGCTCAGATCATGAACTCCTTATTACAAAACTCGGGCTTTAATTGAAGAAAGTAGTGAAAACCACAAGGCCTTCAGATATGACCTAAATCAAACCCCTTATGATTTCATCATGGAGGTGACAAATAGATTCAAGGGATTAGATCTGGTAGACAGAGAGTGTCTGAAGAACTATAGACAGAAGTTGATAACATTGTACAGGAGGCAGTGACAAAAACCATCTCAAAGAAAAAAAAGCAAAAAGGCAAGTGTTTGCCTGAAGAGGCTTTACAGATAGCTGAGGAAAAAAGAGAAGTGAAAGGCAAGGGAGAAAGTGAAAGACAAACACATCTGAAAGCAGAATTCCAGAGAATAGCAAGGAGAAATAAGAAGGCCTTCTTAAATGAAGAGTGCAAAGAAATCAAGGAAAACAATGGAATGCGAAAACCTAGAGATACCTTCTAAAAAATTGGAGATATCAAGGGAAAATTTCATGTAAGGATGGGCATGATAAAGGACAGAAACTGTAGGGACCTAAGAGAAGCAGAAGATATTAAAAAGAGGTGGCAAGAATGCATAGAAATTCATAGAAGAACAGTGAAAAGGCTGGCTTGAAACTCAGCATTTAAGAAACTAAGATCATGTTATCAAGTTCCATCACCTCATGGCAAATAGGGGAAAAGTTGAAGCTGTGACCAATTTTTTTTTTCTTGATCTCCAAAATCACTGTGGATGGTCACTGCAGCCATGAAATTAAAAGACTCTTTAGAGTCCCTTGGACTGCAAAGAGATCAAACCTGTCAATCCTAAAGGAAACCAACCCTGAATATTCATTGGAAGTACTGATGCTGAAGCTGAAGCTCCAATACTTTGGTCACCTGATGTGAAGATCCAACTCATTGGAAAGCCCCTGATCTTGGGAAAGATTGAAGGCAAGGAAGGAGGGACAGCAGGGGATGAGACAGTTAGATAGCGTCACCAACTCAGTGGACATGAAGGAACAAATTCTGGGAGGTATAGGAGGACCCAGAACCCTGGCATGCTTTACAGGCCATAGAGTCACAAATAGCTGAACATGACTTAGGGACTGAACAACAAAAATTTATGTGAACAAGGGAGGTGGTGATCTGTTCATGATTTTTATTGTTGTTTGGTTGCTAAGTTGTGTCTGACTCTCTGAGATGCCTGAACTATATCTCTCCAGGCTCCTCTGTCCATGGGATTTTGTAGGCAAGTACACTGGACTGGGTTGCTCTTTCCTGCTTCAGGGGATCTTCCCAACCCAGGGATCGAACCTGCATCTCCTGCATTGACAGGCAGATTCTTTACCCCTTAATTAACTGGGGGCCCCTCATGATCTTTGATTTGACAGTAACCAATGAAAGCTCACTGAGAAAGTATTCATTTAATCTCAGACTCTTGGTTAAATGTTACAACTCACAAACATTGGTTTTGATTATAGTTGCTTTATTGAAACCATGGCCTCAATTAAAAATTACCTCATAATTTCCTCCATTTCAGCATCTCTTGAAGCCTCTATATCTCAGAAATATTACTTGAGTTGGAACTGGATAGTATCATTACAACTATGGCTCTGTTTCTCATTAATATGTCAGGCAAATCCTACTTACTTGCCTGGGAGATGTGTTAACACATATGATGTAATTTTCTAATGATATGAATATTCAAGTGCTTTGAAAATTGAGAAATACTGCATATATTTGAAGTATAATTGTTATTAATTTCTCAGAGCTCTGCTCCCAGTTAACTATTCACAGGAAATTACAAATAGGTGTTTCAAATGAATATATAACAATGGATAGGACTGATTACAACCTAACATAATTATAACATTTGTATAAAAAGAAGAGCCATCATAAATAAATTTTTCTTCAGTGAGAGATTGTTAGAACATGTATCTTGTCTATTGAAATATATTTTTGAACCTGTGGAATGTACCAGTTGTCCAGCTGATAGAATGAAATAAATGGTTTAATCTTTTTCCAGTAAGACTGATGTGGCTTTTCTCCATGACTTTGTCATAAGATTGTGAAGTGAATCAAACCCTAAAGATATTGGCAGAAGCTACCATGTGATGTTTTCACTTTACTAATGAAAAGAATATGACACATTCCCTTAATGACATTTCCTTCCTACAAAGAGAGTCAATAAAACAGAAATACTAAGAAACCTCTCTCTCTTATAAAAGTGATATTATGGGATCATTATGGGAAACATGATGCTCGTTTTCAATGTAAGTAGGAAAAAGAAAAGTTAACCAGGGTTCTCTGGTAGATATCAGGAATGTCTGCATGTCATTAATTATGAAAAGAAGATTAATGATTATCCCAAATCATTAAGCAGTATAAAGTGTATTTTCCTCTAATATGACCACTAAAGTTCAAAATAATGTTTGTTGAAATGAGTAGCACATAGCTGTCACAACATATGCCAAGTTTCTGAGAGATATATTCTGAAAAAATAACCACCCAAACAGATAGAACATTAACTGGCATGACACCTCTGAAACAATCAATAATGAAGAAACAAAACATAAGTGGAAGAAATAGAACTTTCATTGGCCATCGAATAAAAAATACTGAATCCACACAGCTTTATATTTTAAGAAGATATTCCCTGACCAAAATTGCTAGTTATTTCTGTTATTACATGGTTTACTGTCTTGGGCCATAGTAATTTATAAAAGATTGTACCTGCTGCTTTTGAAAATATAGCTAAAATTGATTTATTTCTCCTCTGTTTAGTCTGCAGCCTTTATTGTTGGCAGAGCCTTTTTCTACAAAGAGCTTTGAGTTAAATGGAGAACATAACTACAGTTTGGAAGGTAGGATTCACAGAACAGTCTGTATATAGAGCATTACAGGTAAATACACAAAAGAAGGAAAGTGCTAGAGAAATGTGGTGTATTTAATCATGTAACTTCAATGTGCAATATTTTCCCTCCTTTCTTAACATATCCTTTGTTCAGCTTGCACGTTGTTCTGTTCCTGTCAAATCCATGGGTTGTTGAAATATGTAAGTAAGACAGAAAACAGAACCAAGGAACATTTTCTTCTTGTAAAATATCTCAAATAAGAAAAATAATCAATTTTTTAAAAAATTAACCCTTAATACTTCTGTTTTCATCTGGCTCAAAATTCATTGCCAAATTTTAAAGTTTAGTTAATCAACATTATGTGAACAATTGTTGTTATAGTTGTATTGTATTGTGTCCCATGTTGCATATATAATCTTCATGATTATATTTTGAGTTAAAAGATATTTATATGTAGTATCACCTTATCATAACAAGCATCATTTTTTTGTCCTGCATTTAGATTATTTGCAATATTATTTTATCAGAGAATGATGAACTATCTTGAAAATATTTTTCCCTGTGGTAAATTATTTTGCTACCATAAATTCTTGCCTCTTAAAATAGTATATTGGGAGGAAATTGGCAGTTTTGTGACTTCTGAGTCATTTGACACACTAGTTGATCAAAGGGATAAAGTAGCAATTTATATTACGTCTAGAAGTACCTGAATTGTCAACTTTCTGTAATCTTACCAATGGCAAGGGGTTATTGTGAAAAAAAAAAAATGTTGGTTTCAGTAAATTGGCAAGTATATACTCCTTTTGTTTGTCTTTGTAAGCGAAAACACCAGTCGTCATTAATTAATTTAAAATTTTCATTCCCACTTGTGTTAATATTTTGTCATATTATTTTGCAGTTTACTTATTAGATTTGTTTAAACACATTCTTTTAAAATGTAATTATCCATGTAAGTCATATTTTAGTCCAGACTATTTTAAAGACAGATTCCTGCTTTCAATTTTTATAGAGAAAATATATTTACATATTTTAATACCTATTATCTCCACCCCTGGAGAAAGAAATGACAACCCACTACAGTATTCTTGAGTGGGAAATCCTGTGGACAGAGGAGCCTGGTGGACTACAGTCAATGGGGTTGCAAATAGTGGGACTTGACTTAGCTACTAAACAACAATAACAACAGAACTATCTCCATATTGATACAGTATTTTTTTCTTCTATATTTTCTATAGATTTGTTTAAATGTTTAACTTTTAAATCTTTCTCAACTTATATTTTATTGTATTGTTAAGTTCAAATTGTTTTTCTTTTTTTTTAAGTGCCTTGCAAGTATCACAAAACCACTGACTAAATTATGTTCATTCTTTTATTTGAAGTCACTTTATTGTATATTATGTGCTAAGTATAAGAATTGTTAATTTAAATTATAAGCCTAATCTCAGAACTCTTCAAAAACAAATTAATATACCAATATCATTATTAATGATAAAAATTAAAACAAAGTGAAACCCTTATCACTCATTTACTTGCTGTCAGGTAGCAGAAGCCACTTTTGGTTTGTCACCTTTGCAATAGTTTTGGCATATGGTTAGATGTCAGTAATGGGATGTATGAAAAGTGATGTATTATTTATTGGATATTGTGTCTTTCAAATAGGTGTACTTTTTCATGGCAGTCATAGAAGCCATGTGTCAAATACTGTGGAGCTAAAAGATGGAAAGAGTCTTATCCCTGAATCAAATTGCCCACCATGCCTCACATGGGAGAAACATGCTGATTTGTTCTGTCAATAAATACTTTGGGACTTTTTTAAAGTATAGAATCTATCATTACTTCAACTAACCCCAAAATTGGTGTCAAAATTTGTGTTCTACCATATAAAGTATCCTAAAATTTTGGCAGTTGTTTAGAAGTTATTGTGGACAAGATCGAAAAATAATACTGAAAGCTATAAAATTTGAGAATTATGTGATAAAAAAATTTGGGAAAAATCATTGATACACACATTGATTCTGTATGTAATTGCTATCTACCTCAAATATACTGTATCTATACCTATACAGGAAGAATTCAGGTAAGAGTTTTCATCACAGTTTTGCTTAGTGATAGCACTTCAACAATATTAGAAAACATGTGAGATATCAGTTCAATTCAGTCACACAGTTGTGTCTGACTCTTTGCAACCCCATGGACTGCAGCAAGCCAGGCTTCCCTGTCCATCACTAACTCCCAGAGCTTGCTCAAGCTCATGTCCATTTAGTTGGTGATGTCATCCAACCATTTCATCTTCTGTGGTCCTCTTCTCCTGCCCTCAATCTTTCCCAGGAGAAGGGTCTTTTCTAATAAGTGACTTCTTTGCATCATGTGGCCAAAGTATTGGAGCTTCAGCAGCAGCCCTTCCAATGGCTTGTGTTACTAGAAACCATTCATATTTTGGAGACCTAAAATATTATGACTTAGCCTAAGCACATTGAAATAAAAATGAGTTTCAAAAGTACGCTACTGATCTTGCAAATCACCTAAAATATATGTTGTCATAGACAGTACAGTCATGAAACTGAATTGGACACTGACAAACATATCACATTTTAAGAAATAGTGAGAGAACAGCATCAAAACATGTATATTATCAAATGTGAAACAGATCGCTAGTCCAGGTTGGATGCATGAGACAAGTGCTTAGGGCTGGTGCACTGGGAAGACCCAGAGGGACGGAAAGAGGAGGGAGGTAGGAGGGGGATTCAGGATGGGGAACACATGTAAATCCATGGATGATTCCTGTTAATGTATGGCAAAACCCACTACGATACTGTAAAGTAATTAGCATCCAACTAATAAAAATAAATGAAAAAAAATAGTGCAATTTTGTAAAAAAAACTATCTCCTTCATTACTTTGAGGATAGATAATGTAACACTTAATATAATTCAGATGACCATTGCATCTACTACTGTGGACAAGGATCCCTTGGAAGGAATGGAATAGCCCTCATAGTCACCAAAGGAGTCTGAAATGCAGTACTTGGATGCAGTCTCAAAAATGATAGAATGATCTCTGTTTGTCTCCAAGGCAAACCATTCAATATCACAGTAATCCAAGTGTATATGCCAAGCAAAAATCCTGAAGAAGCTGAAGCTGAATGCTACTATAAAGACTACAAGACCTAGAATTAACACCAAAAAAAAAAAAAAAGTGTCCTTTTTGTCATAGGGTTAGGATTTGTCACAGGGGCCTGGAGAGCAATGTAGGAGGTCAGGATACCTTGAGTAGCAGGGAAGTTTAGCCTTCGAGTACAAAATGAAGCAGGGCAAAGGCTAAGAGTTTTGCCAAGAGAATGAACGAGTCATACCAAAACCCCTCTTGAAACAACACAAGAGACAGTTCTACACATTGACGTCACCAGATGGTAGATAATGAAGTCAGATTGATTGTATTCTTTGCAGCCAAAGATAGAGAATCTCTATACAGTCAGCAAAAACAAGACCGAGAGCTGAGTGTGGCTCAAATCATGAACTCCTTATTGAAAAATCAGACTTAAAATGAAGAAAGTTGGAAAACCATTAGACCATTCAGGTATGACCTAAATCAAATCCCTTATGATTATACAATGGAAATGACAGATAGATTCAAGGGATTAGATTTGATAGATAGAGTGCCTGAAGAGATATGGACAAAGGTTTGTGACATTGTATAGGAGATAGTGATAAAAATCATCCCCAAGAAAAAGAAATGCAAAAAGGGTAAATGGTTGTCTGAGGAGGTCTTAAAAATAGCTGCAAAGAGAAGCAAAAGGCAAAGGAGAAAAGGGAAGATATATCCATCTGAATACAGAATTCCAAAGAATAGCAAAGAGAGATAAGAAACCCTTCCTCAGTGATCAATGCAAAGAAATTGAGGAAAACAATAGAATGGGAAAGACTAGCCATCTCTTCAAGAAAATTGGAGACAACAGAGAACACTTCATGCATAGATGAGCAAATAAAGGACAGAAATGATATGGACCTAACAGAAGCAGAAGATATTAAGAAGAGGTGGCAAGAATACACAGAAAAACTATACAAAAAAGATCTTCATGACCCATATAACCATGATGGTGTGATCATTCATCTAGAGCCAGACATCCTGGAATGGGAAGTTAAGTGGGCCTTAGGAAGCATTACTATGAACAAAGCTAGTGGAGGTGGTGGAATTCCAATTGAGCTATTTCAAATCCTAGAAGATGATGCTGTGAAAGTGTTGCACTCAATATGTCAGCAAATTTGGAAAACTCAGCAGTGGACCCAGGACCAGAAAAGTTCAGTTTTCATTCCAATCTCAAAGAAAGGCAATGCCAAAGAATGTGCAGACAGCTGCACAATTACACACATCTCACACGCTAGCAAATTAATGCTTAAAATTTTCCAAGTTAGGCTTTAGTAGTATGTGCACCAAGAGCTTCCAGATATTCAAGCTGTATTTATCAAGGCAGAGGAACCAGAAACAAAATTACTGACATCCACTGAATCATAGAAAAAGCAAGACAATTCTAGAAAAATATCTACCCTTGCTTTATTGACTATGCCAAAACCTTTGACTGTATGGATCACAAAAAACATTGGAAAATTCTTCAAGAAATGGGAATACCAGACCACTTTACCTGCCTACTGAGAAATCTGTATGCAGGTCAAGAAGCAACAGGTAAAACTAGACATGGAACAACACACGGGTTCCAGATTGGGGAAGGAGTACTTTAAGGCTGTATATTGTCACTCTGCTTATTTATGAATAGTACATCATGCGAAATGCCGGGCTAGAGGAAACACAAGCTGGAATCAAGATTGCCTAGAGAAGTATCAATAACCTCAGATATGCAGATGACACCACACTTATGGTGGAAAGTGAGGAGGAACTAAACAGCCTCTTGATGAAAGTGATTGAGGAGATTGAGAAAGCTGGCTTAAAACTCAACATTCAAAAAAAAAAAAAAATCATGGCATCCGGTCCCATCACTTCATGGCAAATAGATGGGGAAACAGTGAGAGATTTTAAATTTTGGGGCTACAAAATCACTGCAGATGGTGACAGCTGCCATGAAATTAAAAGACACTTCCTCCTTGGAATAAAAGCTATGACAAATCTAGACAGCATATTAAAAAAACAGAGACATTATTTTGCCAACAAAGGTCCATCTAGTCAAAACTCTGCTTTTTCCAATAGTCATGTATGGATGTGAGAGTTGTTCCATAAAGAAAGCTTAAGTGCTGAAACTGGATGCTTTTGTACTATGGTGTTGGAGAATACCCTTGAGATTCCCTTGGACTACAAGGAGATCAAACCAGTCAATGCTAAAGTAAATCAGTCCTGAATATTCATTGGAAGAACTGATGCTGAAGCTGAAGCTCCAAAACTTTGGCCACCTGAGTTGAAGAAGTGACTCATTGAAAAAGGCTCTGATGCTGGGAAATATTGAAGGCAGGAGGAGAAGGGGACGATATAGGATGAGATGGTTGGATGGCATCACCAACTCAGTGGACATGAGTTTTTCCAAGCTACAGGAGTTGGTGATGGACAGGGAAGCCTGGCTTGCTGCCGTCCATTGGGTTGCAGAGTCAGAAACAACTGAGTGACTGTTCTGAACTGAACTGAATGTAGCTGTGTGAAAAAGTTCTTCTTATATCTCCTTACTATTCTTTTCATTCTGTTGGGTATATCTTTCCATTTCTCTGTTGCCTTTATCTTCTCCTCTTTCCTCAGGTATCTGTAAATCATCTTCAGACAACCACTTTCCTTCTTGCCCTCTTTTTGCTTTTGTCACTGCCTACTGTACTGTATTACAGATTTCCATCTATAGTTCTTCAGGCACTCTCTGTCTACCAGATCTAATCCCTTGAATATATTTGTTACCTCCATTGTATAATCATGAAGTATTTGATTTAAGGCATACCCGAATCACCTAGCAGTTTTTCTTACTTTCTTTTAATTTAAGTCTGAATTTTGGGATAAGTAGCTCATGGTCTCAACCATAGTCAGCTCCAGGTCTTATTTTTACTGACTGTAGAGAACTTCTCCATCTTTGGCTGCAAATAACACAATCAATGTGATTTTGGTATTGACCATTTGGCGATGTTCATGTGTAGAATTAAACTCTGATGGCCTCAAGACAGCCAGTGTTAAATTAAGAGAGAATCACATAACCAAACCTGTTCTTGGAACAGGGTGTTTGCTGTGACCAGCGTGTTCTCTTGACAAAACTCTGTTAGCCTTTGTCCTGCTTCTTTGAACTTCGAGGCCAAATATACTATCCTGGATATGTCTTGACTTCCTTCTTTTGCATTCCAATTCCCTAAGATAAAAGGACATCTTTTTTGGGTGTTAGTTCTAGAAAGTGTTAGCAAGGTAATGCTCAAAATCCTTCATGCTTGGCTTTAGTAGTGTGTGAACTGAGAGCTTCCACATGTACAAGATGGGTTTAGAAGCAGCAGAGGAACCTGATATCAAATCAGCAACATTCATTGGCTCATGGAGAAAGCAAAGGATTTCCAGAAAAACATCTACTTCTGTTTCATTGACTATGCTAATTCCTTTGACTGTGTAGATCACAACAAACTGGAAAATTCTTAAAGAAATGGGAGTACCAGACCACCTTACTTGTCTCCTGAATATCCTGCATGCAGTTCAAGAAGCAATGGTTGGAATTGGACATGGAAAAATGGACTGGTTCAAAAATGGTAAAAGAGAATGACAAGGCTGTATATTGTCACTCTGCTTATTTAACTTCTATGCAAAGTACCACATGCAAAATGTCAGTCTGAATGAATCACAGTCTATATCAAGATTACCAGGAGAAATATCAACAACCTCAGATATGCAGATGATACCACTCTAAAGGCAGAAAGTGAAGAGGAACTAAAGAATCTCTTAGTGAAAGTGAAAGAGGAGAGTTAAGAAGTTGGCTTAAAACTCAACATTCAAAAACTGTAATCATGTCATCCAGTCCCATAACTTCATTGCAAATAGAAGGGGAAAAATTGGAAGCAATGACAAATTTTCTTTTCTTGGGCTCCAAATCACTGCAGACAGTTATTGCAGCCATGAAATTAAAACATGCTTGCTCCTTTGAAGGAAAGCTATGATAAACCTAGGTTCATTTTAATACAAACTAGTATATTAGAAAGCAACGACATCACTTCACTGACAAATGTCTGTATAGTCAAAGCTATGGTTTTTTTCTAGTAGTCATGTATAGATATGAGAGTTGGACCATAAAGAAGGTTGAGTGCTGAAGAACTGATGCCTTCAAATTGTGGTGCTGGAGAAGATTCTTGAGAGTCCCTTGGACAGCAAGGAGATCAAACCAGTCAATCCTAAAGGAAATCAGTCCTGAATATGCATTGAAAGGACTGCTACTGAAGCTGAACCTCCAATACTTTGGCCACCTGATGCAAAGATCTGACTCATTGGAAGAGAGCCAGGTGGTGGGAAAGATTGAAGACAAAAGAAGAAGGGGATAGCAGAAGATGAGATGGTTAAGTAACATTACTGACTCAATGGACATAAATTTGAAAAAACTCCAGGACATAGTAGAGGACAGTGGAACCTGTTGTGCTACACTCCATGTGGTCACACACAGTTGGACATGACAGCATCCGAACAACAACAACAACAATGTAACTATTAATCTTATGCTAAACTGATTGATTAGCCTTTCCTTAAAACTCTGATGGCCTCAAGACAACCAGTGTTAAATTAGAAGAGAATCACATAGTCAAGTATGGAAAGAAAGGTGTCAGTTCTGAGAATTATGTTAGAAAACAAATAGTATTTTTTACTGACATATGTAACTGAACGAAATAAAAATGAATCAGGAGGCTGTTAGGTTTTTGAAGCAGTTATATTATCATAGATTATGAGTATTTTATAATATGAGCCTTAAAAAAAGTCTTACAGACCTCCAAACACATAGCAGCAAAAGGAGGTCCCTGAGTGTTTTATACACCTCAGCACCTGCCTAAGGTGTTGCCAGGGAGAATAATAAATACGTAAAACAACTCGACCATTGGAGTCAAGATTCAGGAAAATGATGATGAGAAATCCTCACAGAGATGCAACTGAACTTTAGGTCACACACTGTTGATTCTCTGAGATATAAGATGGGACAGTGGGTGATTTACTAACCTAACACATTTCATGGCACCAACTATGAAAACAAGCATATGAAAGCAGACTTTCTAAGGATAAAAATTTCCGAGAGCAGTCAGATCATACTTGCATATTTTCTCCTATAAACTATGGTCAAAAGAGAGCAGAAGACATATCAAAAGACAGCCCACATTTAATTTGGGACTTTGTTGACAGGAACAAAATAGTTAGAAGTTAAAAATGAACAGTTTAAAACTTTGTGTAAGAAACACAAAGGCAATTCAGTAAGAGGTAGAGATTAATGTATGCCATTTTTCCAAATTGCTTACTTTATTCTGATTAACAGAAATTCTCAAATTTATCTTTGAAGAAGGCTAAGAATCCTAAAATGGGATTTTATGGGACATAGAAAACATATCCCATACTACTTTATAATTTTTATATATGATTTCTTGTTTTTTAATATTTATTCTAATTTTTCCAAACAACACAAAGGGTTGGCAGTTGGTGAGAATGCAAGTCTAAGTTGCATCATATGCTGGGCTGTGGAAACTACATTTTCATCATATAATTGTTTGTATGCTTAAGATTCCTTAATTTTGAAATGTGTTTGACATGAAGTGTATATGGGGAAACTTTAATTTGAATCTTCAGATAGTGACATGTAAGGGACTTGATTTTGGATTAATTCACATTTAGAAAGTACTGCAGAGGAGATAGCATTTTCTGAATATTGCTTCTGCTGAAGGATCCTATGCATGCATGCATGGTATGTATGAATGCTATGTCACTTCAGTTGTGTACAACTCTTTGCGACCCCATGGACTAGAGCCCACCAGGTTCCTCTGTCCATGGGATTCTCTAGGCAAGCATACTAGAGTGGATTGCCATGCCCTTCTCCAATTTCTTCTCCAATGTCTTCTCCAATTTCCTTCTTGCTAAAACTTTGAATTTTAAAACAGAGGAGAAAATATTTTGGATGTTAATGTCTGCTATGTTTGGAAGATGTACTTAATGAGCTATAAATATCCATCCCTTTAGCCTTTACTCAAAATGGAATTTTGCACTTAAACTTGATTCATGTTTGCATCGTTAACATGTGCCATTTGAAATACTTAATACTTCTATTTACTTTCATAATATAAAAATCTCTAGTTAGCTGCACTGTACAGTGTACTTACAAATGAGATGGAGAATATACTAAGGTAGTGAATGTCCAAAGAAAGTTAGTGTGACCTTGGAATTACCTTAATTATTGTGGAAGGTATGAGGAGAGGTAGCTAATAGTTGAGGGCAAAAAAAAAAAAAACTAGCTCAAGAAATACAGTTTTGGTAACTGAGCATGTAACTGAATATAAAAAGTACATTTCAGAGGATATATCTTTATATAAACACATGTATAATATTTGATATCAGTTGTAGTACAATATATGTAGTAAAACTATAATAGGGCTTCCCTAGTACCTCAAAAGGTAAAGCATCCGCCTATAGTGGAGGAGACCCAGGCTCGCTTCCTGGGTCAGGAAGCTCCCCTGGACAAGGGAATGGCAACCCACTCCAGTTTTCTTGCGTGGAGAATTCCACGGACAGAGGGGCCTGGTGGCTACAGCCCATGGTTCACATAGAGTCAGACATGAAAAGTGACTAACACACACACACACACAAAACTATAATAATTAGGGTTAAATATTATACACCCACTCCAGTGCTCTTGCCGGGAGAATCCCAGGAATGGGGGATCCTGGTGGGCTGCCATCTATGGGGTCACACAGAGTCAAACATGACTGAAGCAACTTAGCAGCAGCAGCAGCAAATATTATTTATGCCTCTCAAGATACTGGTTATCTCTGAAAACAAAACAATTGGATGACATCAGGAAATTTTATGTGTTTAAGGAACACAATTCTCTGTATAAAGTTGTCTTTTTATTTTTTCCTGCATTTTAGACTTTGTAGCCAGCCAGCATTCTAATATATGCTGTATGAAGCTTAGTTTCCTGAATGATATTTTAAGATTCTTAACCTTTAATTCACAATACATATCTAAATCAGCCTTATTTTACACTGATTTTGTGAGGGCACTGTGCACACTAGCTTTTATAACTCAGATGTGTTCTTCACTTAGTGTATTTGAAACCTTGTCTATTCTTTTCATTTTAATGTTTAATCAGAAGTACATTATTACTATATTGTCTCTGCTGTCTTGTTCCTCTAGTTCTTTCATTTCAAATCTTTTTTTTTTTTTTGATTGGGTCATTTATTTTTCTGGAATTGAGCTGCAGGAATTGCTTGTACATTTTTGAGATTAATTCTTTTTCAGTTGCTTCATTTGCTATTATTTTCTCCCATTCAAAAGCCTGTCTTTTCACCTTGCTTATAGTTTCCTTTGTTGTGCAAAAGCTTTTAAGTTTAATTAGGTCCCATTTGCTTATTTTTGCTTTTATTTCCAATACAGTGGGAGGTGGGTCATAGAGGATCCTGCTTTGATTTATGTCAGAGAGTGTTTTGCTTTGTTTTCCTCTAGGAGTTTTATAGTTTCTGGTCTTGCATTTAGATCTCTAATCCATTTTGAGTTTATTTTGTGTATGGTGTTAGAAAGTGTTCTATTTTCATTCTTTTACAAGTGGGTGACCAGTTTTCCCAGAACCACTTGTTAAAAAGATTGTCTTTTCTCCACTGTATATTCTTGCCTCCTTTGTCAAAGATAAGATGGCCATAGGTGTGTGGATTTATCTCTGGGCTTTCTATTTTGTTCCATTAGAGAAAGTTCTCCAAAGAAGACATACAAATGGCTAACAAACACATTAAAAGATGCTCAACATCACTCATTATCAAAGAAATGCAAATCAAAACCACAATGAAGTATCATCTCACCCTGGTCAGAATGGCTGCTATCCAAGAATCTACAAAATAATAAATGCTGGAGAGGGTGTGGAGAAAAGGGATCCCTGTTACACTGTTGGTGGGTATGCAAACTAGTATAGCCACTATGGAGAATAGTGTGGAGATTCCTTAAAAAACTGGAAATAGAACTGCCATATGACCGTGCAATCCCACTGCTGGGCATACACACTAAAGAAAGAGAATTGAAAGAGACATGTGTACCCCAATGTTCATCGCAGCACTGTTTATAATAGCCAGGACATGGAAGCAACCTAGATGTCCATCGGCAGATGAATGGATAAGAAATCCTTGGTACATATACACAAAGGAATATTCAGTTCAATTCAGTTCGGTCGCTCAGTCATGTCCGACTCTGTGACCCCATGAATCGCAGCCCGCCAGGCCTCCCTGTCCATCACCAGTTCCCGGAGTTTACTCAAACTCATGCCCATCGAGTCAGTGATGCTATCCAGCCAACTCATACTCTGTTGTCCCCTTCTCCTCCTGCCCACAATTCCTCCCAGCATCAGGGTCTTTTCCAATGAGTCAACTCTTCGCATGAAGTGGCCAAAGTACTGGAGTTTCAGGTTCAGCATCAGTCCTTCCAATGAACACCCAGGACTGATCTCCTTTAAGATGGACTGGCTGGATCTCCTTGCAGGCCAAGGGACCCTCAAGAGTCTCCTCCAACAACAGTTAAAAGCATCAATTTTTTGTCGCTCAGCTTTCTTCACAGTCCAACTTTCACATCCATACATGACCACTGGAAAAACCATAGCCTTGACCAGATGGACTTTTGTTGGCAAAGTAATGTCTCTGCTTTTTAATATGCTATATAGGTTGGTCATAACTTTCCTTCCAAGGAGTAAGCATCTTTTAATTTCATGACTGCAGTCACCATCTGCAGTGATTTTGGAGCCCAAAAAAGTAAAGTCTGACAGTGTTTGCACTGTCTCCCCATCTATTTCCCAGGAGGTGATGGGACCAGATGCCATGATCTTAGTTTTCTGAATGTTAAGCTTTAAGCCAACTTTTTCACTCTCCTCTTTCACTTTCATCAAGAAGCTTTTTAGTTCCTCTTCACTCTCTGCCATAAGGGTGGTGTCATTTGCATTTCTGAGGTTATTGATATTTCTCCGAGCAATCTTGATTCCAGCTTGTGCTTCTTCCAGCTCAGGGTTTCTCATGATATACTCTGCATATAAGTTAAATAAACAAGGTGACAATATACAGCGTTGACATAATGGAATATTAATTGGCCCTTAAAAAATACATTTGAATCAATTCTAATGAGGTGGATGAAACTGGAGCCTATTATAGAGAGTGAAGTAAGCCAGAAAGAAAAACACCAATACAGTATACTAACACATATATATAGAATTGTGAAAGATGATTAATGATAACCCTGTATGCAAGACAGGAAAAGAGACATAGATATATAGAACAGTCTTTTGGACTCTGTGGAGAAGGCGAAGGTGGGATGATCTGAGCAAATAACATTTAAAAATGTATACTATCATACATGAAACAGATCACCAGTCCAGGTTCAATACATGAGACAGGGTACTCAGGGCTGGTGCACTGGGATGAGCCAGAAGGATGGGATGGGGAGGGAGGTGGGAGGGGTGTTCAGGATGGGGAACACATGTAAACCCATGGCTGATTCATATTGATGTATGGCAAAAACCACTACAACATTGTAAAGTAATTAGCCTCCAACTAAAATAATTTTTAAAAAAACTTAAAAAAAATTTTTTACTATGTTGTGTTTATTTTTGGTCTTTTTCATCTGCATTCTGTGTTTTGTTTCAAGCTTTTTCTTCACAACAGATTCAATTCTCTGCAATGTCAATTTTATTTTTATTATTATTTTTCATCTTCTGTTGTTCATTCTCATGTCTAATTACTTTTCCTTATATCCTCTGGATTTTTCCCCTGTTGCCTCAAAAAAAAAAATAAAAAAAAAAGGAAAGAAACACTTCTTTTAAATAAAAGACTACTGCTTTAGAATTTGTCCCTTGCTTTATAAAGTCTGATTTATCCTAACTTTATTGTAGTTTACAATTATCAGGTAGTTATTTCCATTTTGCTGATGTTTGGACAGTGCTATGGGTTCACTTCTGCCCTCCAGTTTTAATATATTCAAGTGTTAACCACCAGTTTGCCATAATGTGACCTTATTTGGAAGTAGTGTATTTGTCTATGATCAGCTTAAGTTGAGGTCATTAGGATGGGCTCTGGTCCAACATGACTGCATGTCTTTATAAAAAGAGAAAACTTGGACACATAGACAGACACATAGATAGGGATAATGTCATGTGGAGATTGAAGTTACACCACCACAAGCCAAGCAACTACCGAAAGCTTGAGAGAGGTCTGGAACAGATCCTTTACTAACACCTTCAGAGGTAGTATTGACCTGCTGATAACTTGTTCTCAGAATTCTAGCCTCCAAAACTGCAAGCAGTAAATTTATTTATTTTTTACCCAGGTTGTACTGCTTTGTTACAGCAGCCCTAGAAACTAATATGGGCCGATGGAAGATGGTGGTGGTGATTTAGTCGCTAAGTCATGTCTGACTCTTGAGACCCCATGGACTGTAGCCTGCCAGGCTCCTCTGTCCGTAGGATTTTCCAAGCAAGAATACTGGAGTGGATTGCCATTTCCTTCTCCGTGGAATCTTCCCGACCTAGGAATCGAACCCAGGTATCCTGAATTGCAGGCAGATTCTTTAGCAACTGAGTTATGAGGGGGAGTGATGGAAGATACAAGGCTTTTATCTCTGAGTTATATAGTGAGCATTGGCTATTTTGTATTGAAGAGTGCATGTGTGTTTTCTAAGTAGGATATGAGCTGAACATCATAACTGAGGTGGATGTGCTTTATTAGAAAGATAGTTAGAACATCCACACTCTGCAAACACTTATGAGAGTGTTAAAAACTCCAGAGGTGTGCCCACTTAACATTTCTATTGAGGAGTAGCCTCTGAGAATTGGACAGTTTTCTTCTAGTTTTTATAGATCTTTCTATTTTATTGCTGCCCCATAGAAAGACAAAATTATTGCTCATTTAATCTGTCTTTCTTAAGTTCCATGCTAAAGTAGGAACAAATTATGGTATATAAATTTGATTTCATTCTCTCTTATATTGGAAGAGGAGATTAGTGAGAATTTTCAAAATTCAATACCGTTGTAAGTTAGGTTCCTGCAAAGCAGGTATCTGAGTAGATCTATTTCTGTGCTCTGCTTCAGGATCTTCTGTTTTGTTCTTGTTCTTGATTCAATTCTTTTTTTTTTTTTCTTTTTTGTGGAAGTGGGGAGGCAGTTGGAGGATGCAAGTATGATATTAAGAACAGAACAATTGCATGAACAAATTGTATTCATTATCTTAACAATATCTCTCATTTAAGCATCTTTAGACTTTAAACTTCAAGGGCTATTTAACATAATTTAACATTGTACATTTATTAATTCCATAGCCCATTAAGAAAACAAAGACAGTAAGAACTATGAGCAGTCCCATAAGTGGATTTTCTTCTCTCCAGTGCTTGGTTGTTTCTTTTGAGCTGGGGTGCACAGTTCATTAGAATTTGCATCATGTCTGGCTTCCATTCATGTCTGGCCTCTCCCTTGCATGTATTTAAATGATATTTCCAGATGCATTATGTTATGATCAAGCTATTTCCTCACCTTAACCCTGCTCCCCTAACACACACACACACCATACCTTGACACAGATGGCAATCAGTATAATTTGCAGTTCCAACATAAGCTATGTTGCTGATTTACATCAACATGTACACTTGGCTATTTTTACCTTTGCATATACTTTTCCACGTGTTCTGTCTCTTTATATTAAAATCCATTCATCTAATTTTCCAAAGTTATTTTCTATGAAAATAATGGAGGAATATTTTTTATAAAAGTAAATGATAAGTTAACCCTGAAACTAGCTTCTAAATTTTTGTCATATCTGAACTGTATGAAAGAGAAACACCCAGAGTTTAGCTGTCAGTCTTACTGGAGGTCTTATGCTGCATATATATATATATATATATATATATATATATATATATATATAATTGACTTTTTCTTTGTATGTATTAAAATTCAATGAAAGTTCTGAGCACATACTATTTCACCCTGTCACTTTGCTTTGCATCTTTAGAAGTATATCAACTTTAGAACATGTTCTAAATTTCCTCTTAAGATTTATAAATAAGAATGTTTCTTATTAAATATTGATACATTAGGCTGTTATTATTTGGTAGCAACCAACTTCACTTCAAATAATCTGTTATTTTACTTTTCCATGCACATGGATTTTAAAATATTATGTTTACTCTGATCATTATTTTGTGTTCTCCTGTTCATTTTGGCTTCACCAGTGTATGATTGCATTGTCTTCATGAGTATATCTGTATATATGTATATTATCTCATTATGTACAATGATCCAGATATACTGTGTAAACTAGAATCTAAAAGACTAAAGACAATGTGTTTGGTGCCAAGAAGCTCATCACCTATGAAAAGTGATGAACATGTGATAGAATATTGTACACATTGATTACAGTAAGAAATACAAACACATTAGTGAAGCAGAGAGAAACAGATGATGGTTTTCTGCTGAGGATGTGAAAGTATGTTGAGGAGTGTTCAGTGAAAGATATTAAATGGTAAAAGACTGAGTGACACTTCAGTGGGAATGGCTTTCCAATCATGCCTAAGAAATCACTATTGAGACTTCCAAATCACTTACTGCAATTTTTTAAAAATAAATAGAGCAGTAGTTACTTGTAGAACTACTTCTCACCCCCACACACACCTTTATTATTCTTAGGGCATTTCTTTGCACTTTGGGTCAAATTGGTGTCCCTCGAGCTTAATGTCTGATCTAGCAAACGGGAAGTTTGTATTATAGTAAGTGTTTCTTATTAAACTAAAAAACTAATGGCACTAGACATTGGTTTGATTCTTTTTAATAGTCTAGAAATATATTTTCTCACAATATGTTAATCATTACAAAATTGCATTTGGATATCGAGGTAAGTCAGAACCAACTGTAACAATTCAGAGAAGGAAGCAGAAAGATTCCTGAGTATCATTTTACATATTAAAGTAAAATTCAGTTTTGTATTTTGTTTCATTTTTATTCTTTTATTTTAAAAGTGGATGAATAATGCCCAGTATATTTGTAAAGGAAGAACCAAACCCCTGGACTCACAGTAAAAATAGTTCATGATTTCTGATAGTTTATGAAACATTGGTGATTTACAAGATACTTCTAAACTAGTTCTAAGTGATTTACAGGTGATTACCACAAATCCCTGCGAGTTAAACCTTTTAGTTAACATTCATATTCTGAATAACCTTATTTTTCAGATTAAAAGCTCACACACTGAAAATTAACATAATGTGTTGTCACACAGTAAGTGCCTAAACTGCAGCTTGAAACAACTCATTGGAGTAAAAAAATCTATGTTCTTAATAAAGACGTTATACAGACTCAATAAAGCAATTATGCAAAAATCTCTTATTAAAATTCCATGCGTTAATATTTTAAAAAGAAGTCCTAACCCAAAGCACAGAATTTAGAAACTAAAATATACACTTAAATTTATGATACTTAAGGAAACTTCAGATTACTGTTTCAGTAAGGTAAATTTCTAAATCTGTCCTTATAAATAATGGATCATGCTTACAGTACATTTCTTTCAGAGTTGTTACCGAGCTTGTACAACTTAAGGAGAACATTAAATTTATAAAACTTAACTGAGAAAACTCAAGTAAAATCAATATTTTTACAACCCTTAGAGATATTTACTAATTAATTTTCAATTGAAAAAAATACCCAAGTTTTGTTTGCTTGCTTGTTTTTAAATCTTCAGATAAATTTTATCTTACTCTTAGGGTGAAAATGTTATCATGCTGTAATATTGCATGGAGATCAATAAGCTAGCATGTAAAACTAAGGTGTCAAATAATGCTTTGAGTAAGAGTAGTAATAACATACACAGCAAGGGTTAAATATACATTGAAAATAGAGAGGCAGCATAACAAAAGAGAGAACAGAGAATGTTAGACTTTATTTTTGTTAATTCTCCTAGGCTTCTGGCCTTCACAGGTAACTCAGTGGTAAATAATCCTTGCCAATGCAGGAGACACTGGAGACACAGGTTTGATCCCTGGGTTGGGAAGATCCTGTGGAGCAAAGTCCAGTATTCTTTCCTTGGAGAATCCAATCCCATGGATGAAAAAGCCTGGTGGACTGCAGTTCATGTCATGGCAAAGAGTCGGACATGACTGAGTACCCATGTGCTTGGTTTCTAAGAATATTTCTAAAGCAAAAAATCTAACTTCAAAGAGCCATTCTATGACCATATGTAATTTTTACTCTTCATGTTTATTATCAAATTTCTATTTTATTATTTAGACCAACATCATCAAATCTTCTTGTGGTCCAAAGATAAATTTCATTCTTGAAACTTACAGATATCACCCACAGTGGTAAAATAAAATAAACAAATAAATTCATTGTCTCAAACATAGTGTTGTGAGAAGTATATAGATCTTTCAGTTTCAATAACTGGATCACCTTTGCTCGTCTATCAGTTTATACTCTAATAAATATGTTTTTTCTCTATGATTATGCCTACAATGGAGAATACCATTTAAAGATAATTGTAAAAAACTCAGGAATGAGGGTGTTGCCTATTGTAAATTTAAATCATGATTGAGTTTTCTTAAGGAAGGACCATGGTCCTTTTGTAAAATTTCTTCATGTATTACTTGCAGTCCATTAATTAATATATTTGTAAATTGTTGTCATGGGGTATATTCAGATAAGAAGTACAAAATATATGTATTTCTGTGTTTGTACATTCAATTTTACATTTAAAAGCGTCACAAAATTATAATAGAACTAGGATATTTTAAATATTTGTAATTTTATTGGAAATTATGTACAAAAAAATCAAAATTTGTATCTGAAAAAGAAATAAATTTTCCTTTTCCTTATTAAATATCTAAAGCTGCAATCTCAATTTCATCAATTTTTCTTCTTGCTTTCCTCATCAATCCTATAGAAGTTAACTTTCATCTTCACTTTCTTACTGTAATACTTTTTATAAAAGTCATGTGTTAAACACACTAATTTATTAGCTGTTGTTGTTTAGTCTCTAAGTCATGTCCAACTCTTTTGTGACCCCATGGACTATAAGCCCACCAGGCTCCATTCTACATGGGATTTCTCAGCTAAGAACACTGGAATGGGTTGCCATTTACTTCTCTAGGGGTCTTTTTGACCCAGAGATTGAACCCACGCCTACTAATAATCCTACTTGGCAGGCAGATTCTTTACCACTGAGTCACCTCTGCCAACACAAACAGACTAACTGGAACTGAAAAATAAAATCTGTAGATAGCATACCACTCCATGCAAGTTGGCAAATAATAATAATAGTAGATTTTAACCACACAATAGATAGTTTTCCACTACTAGTGCTTGTAGACCACTGCACCTAACAACTGTAAGGTATATTTTTTTAAAATTGAATACATAAAGAATATTTATGAAAAATGACCTTAATTTTTTAATGTTAAGTCTAACCAAGTTAAAAAAAAAAATTCTATGCATCTTAATTCTCAATACTCAGAGTGAAAGTAGAGTAATAGTGTTGACAGCACATTCAAAACCAACTGAGAATGATACTCTTACAAGTATAAAATTATGATACACAGCAAAAGGAATACCTGAAAAAAGTTTCTCTCTACATATTTATCATAGAAACTGATATTCTCTCCACATAATGAATTAATTATTTTATATCAAATAGAAAAGGAGATAGTATTTGTATACATTTCATCAAGCTTAGAAGAAGAGATTGCTAGCATTATTATTTGTAACCAAATCATGTTTGTGATTATCACATTTTCAGATAAACAAACAGAGCAACATTCTCTTTAATGTTATTATCAAATACATTTATCAGCTCTAATATTTTGTCATACAGTACATCTGATTTGCAATAAATTTGCTTTTTTATCCAGCAAAGCAGGCAGACACCTACATAGTCTTAGATATGAAAGTCACAAATTTAAGAAAATGATTGTGATGTTATAACTATTGTTTTTAGGTATGAGTTGCTCAAATCCTAATGATATCCACCTCAACTGGAGTTGTTTGGGTTAGTGATAGTCTAGGTAGATTTGAAACTTGTACATAAGCTAATATCTGCTAGTGTCTGTGATAATATAGAGAAAATAGAGGAAAACATGAAGAACAAGGAATAGGGGTGGACAAACTGGTAATGAAAATTGATGACAGAATATCCTTATAGCAATTTGGGAGTGTGCATTTGGTGATTAGAATACTCAGTGTTGCTACTGAAAATAAAATATGGTCAGGCTCCCCCAAGGCAGCACATTTTGTGAAATGTCACTCTGGCATTAACTCTCTTAGATTTATAAGTACTGAAAAGGTCTCTGCCCTGTGTAAGGATAATAAAATACTCTGCCACCAATACACATGAGAATTAAGATCGTTTCAAACAATGATTATAAACAGAAACATTGTTTGCTTTTAATCAACAATGCTACTATTTTTCATATATTAAATACATGTTACTTTAAATATGCTGTAATTTTGTAAATTTGTTAATTTTGTAAATTTTGATTTTAATTTTTTTAAGCTGTAAAGAATGATATTCTAGCAAACTATAAGCCAATGCTACCAAGCATATGAAATAATTATAGGTTATAAAAATATGGACTCAGAGGAGACAGGGTCCTACCTTTCAACAGTCATTTTATGTTTTTCAGTGCCAAATTCTTTCTGACTATGGCCTTTAACACTCCCATGTTGTACGTTTGCATGGCTTAAAACTATGTGTATAAATACATATGTGTATAAATAAATACATTTGGCATAATACATATTCTAAATTCAACACCCTTGATCACAGCAAACTGTGGAAAATTCTTAAAGAGATGGGAATATCATAACACCTTACATGCATCCTGAGAAATCTGTAGGCAGGTCAATAAGCAACAATTAGAACTGGACATGGAACAACAGACTGGTTCCAAATTAGGAAAGGAGTAAGTCAAGGCTGTATATTGTCACCTGTTTATTTGCCTTATATGCAGAATATATCATGTGAAATGCCTGTCTGGATGATGCACAAGCTGAAATCAAGGTTGCTGGGAGAAGTATCAGTAACCTCAGATAAGCAGATGACACCAACCTTATGGCAGAAAACGAAGAGGAACTAAAGAGTTTCTCAATAGAAGTGAAAGAGGAGAGTGAAAAAGTTGGCTTAAAACTCAACATTCAGAAAACTTAAGATCATGGCACTCAGTCCCATCACTTCATGGCATATAGATGGGAAACAGTGGAAACAATGAGAGACTTTATTTTGGGGGGGCTCCAAAACCACTGCAGTTGGTGACTGCAGCCATGAAATTAAGACAATTGCTCCTTGGAAGGAAAGCTGTGACCAACTTAGATATCATATTAAAAAGCAAAGACATTACTTTACCAACAAAGGTCCATGTAGTCAAAGCTATGGTTTTTTCCAGTAGTCATGTATGGGTGTGTGAGTTGGACTATAAAGAAAGCTGAGTGCTTAAGAATTGATGCTTTTGAACTGTAGTGTTGGAGAAGACTTGAGAGTCCCTTGGACTGCAAGGAGATCCAACCAGCCCATCCTAAAGGAAATCAGTCCTGACTGATCACTGGAAGGACTGATGCTAAAGCTGAATATCCAATACTTTGGCCATCTGGTGGGAAGAACTGACTCATTGGAAAAGATCCTGATGATAGGAAAGATTGAAGGCTAGAGGAAAAGAGGCCGTCAGAGGATGAGGTGTTTGGACGGTATCACTGACTCAATAGACATGAGTTTGATCCAGCTCCGATAATTGGTGATGGATAGGCAAGCCTGGCATGCTGCAGTCTATGGGGTTGCAAAGAGTTGGACATGACTGAGCAACTGAACTGAACTGAATCAAGTCCATGTCTCTTTGAGTAGAAAACAATTTATAACCAGAAAGGTACCTATGGCAGTAGATAATAAGGAAAAATCCAAACTGATTCCATAAAACCAGTTTCCAGTTTGAGATATGAAAAATTAGAATTTCTGTGCTATAATTCATGTTTTAGAGTCTTATTTGGTAATGAATAATAGCCAACGGGGCCTTCCCTTGGAGGCTCAGCAGTAAGGAATTCACCTGCCTATGCACAAGACATGGGTTCAGTCTCTGGGTTGGAAAGATCCCCTGGAGAAACAATTGGCAATCCACTCTGGTATTCCTGCCTGGGAAACCCCATGGATAGAGGAGCCTGGCAGGCTATAGCCCATGGGCTCGCAAAGGGTCAGACATGACTTAGTGATTAAATAAAAACAGTAATAGCAAACTTATGAAATTAATTACTTTCTCCAAATGAAAGGAATAATGATAGGAAGTATTTGTATACAAAGTATAAGGATTTTTTTCAGAATTCCTGAAGCATATTCACAAATCCTAAGTAACCAAATTAAAAAGGATTTCTTCATGGATTCTGCAATTTTTATATAAATGTTAATGCATATATATTTTAGTTTTTATGAATATATATAAACATTTATAAATATTTTACATGACTGTCATTATATTACATATTGATGACAAATATTTCATGACAAGATACACTTAATATTTCAAAACAAAAAAAAGTCTTGAAATATTTTAAGTGATTTTCTTACTTAAAATGTTGTGATGTTTTAAAATTTCTCTTGACTTTTGTAAATTCTCCCACATTGATATGGAGTCATGGATATTTAATTTATAAAATAAATTCTAATTTTAGTTTTCTTCTAAAAACTAAAGATGAACTCCACATCATTAACGTGATTTACAACTTTTGCTTAAAATAACAATATTATTTTAAATAACACCAAAATTTTGCATTATTTTAACCAAACTTAAATTTCAAAATTTCAAAGAAGAAAAAGCACATAGTATTAGATATTAAGTTTTATGTTATTGTAGGAATTTTTGATTATTGTATAGAGTATCATGTAAAATATAACTTCGTTTTGAATAGGTCCTTTTCAAAATCTTAAAATAGACCATAAAGAATGCTTGTTAATTTTCAAATTATCTTTTACTTAAAGGAACTGTTAGTTGTACAACTTTGTTATGCACCTGTCTCTGTGGGGCATAAATTACACTGATGCCCTTGAACTGAGAAACCTACATGCAGTGGGCTTAGTTGGATCCAGGGTTGCAGGAGCCAAATGGCTGCACTAAATTGACAAGACAGGTGTGCATGGTTACTGAAATGCATGACAGAGCAAATCAGTAATCAGAATATTCTGACTTGCGAAGATTTATGGTGGTGTCCAGTTGGTCATAGTATTTCTAAAAGTGAAATAGGTGCACTCTCTACTAAATTTTTACTTCATCTGTGTAAGCAGAAAAGTTGTAGATCAAGTGAACACAAGTCTAATTTACATCATAAAAAGACTCAAAGCCCATCAATGAATTCCCAGTACTGAGCCAGTTCACAGACTAACATGTTGAATGAAAGAAAATATACATCCTTACAGAAAGGACTCCACTATTATGCCAAAATTTATATTTGTAATCTTTCTTCCAGCTTTCCCCAAAAGAACCTACAGACTTTTACAGAGTTATGCATTGGGGAAAAGAAGATGAAAAAACTTTTCAGACATAATGTGCATTTGTTTGGCCTGACACTAATTCCAGACATCTCAAAATGTCATTCTAGCTTCAGTAGTCACAGTAGAAGCTTATGGAGATCAGCTGATTAATGGAATTTTAACTCAGGTCAGATAAGTTCATGGATCCATAAACACACCTTACAGTTATTTTCTCAGTTCTGAAATTTGTAATTGGAATAGACAAACTGTTTTGGCTGGGTGATTAAGTCTCATTACCAAGGAAAAATTGGCCTGCTATTATACAGTGCATTATAGGTGCACAAGAATATAAATGTAAAACAAGAGATTAATTTCTGTCATACTCTATGATTAAAATTAATGGGAAACCACAGCAACCCAATTCTGGCAGGGCTACTAATAGTATAGATCCATTAGGAATGAAAGTTTTGATCACATCACCCAGGTAAATACCATGACCATATGGTGTTCTATTTTTATATATTTGAGGAACCTCCATACTATTTTCCATGGCAGCTGCACTACTTTGCATCCCAATCAAGAGTGAAAAGGTTATGATTTGTCCACATCTTTCCCAAGAATTACCTTTTAAAAAATAGCCATTCTAACACGTGTGGGGTGATATCTCAATGTGGTTTTGAAGTGCATATCTCTGATGATTAGTGATGCTGAACCCCTTTTCACAAACCTGTTGGCTATTTGCATGGCTTCTTTGAAGAAATGCTTATTTAAGTCCTTTGCTTATTTTTTTTTAAATTGGCTTACTTTTTTTTTTTACCTTGAGTTATAGGAATTCCTTACATTTTGGATATTAACTTAGATTTATAGTTGCAATTTTTTT
Organism: Hydropotes inermis; assembly: GCA_020226075.1. NCBI lineage: Eukaryota > Metazoa > Chordata > Mammalia > Artiodactyla > Cervidae > Hydropotes > Hydropotes inermis. Next base: position 12,044,424 of record CM035298.1, on the reverse strand, counting down.
TTCTGATGTTATATTTTGCTGTACAAAACCTTTCTAGTTTGATGTATTCCCACTGGTCTGTTTTTGTTTCTTGTACTTTTTAAAAAATCAGTGCCAAGACCAGCGTTAAGAAGCTTTTGTCCTAGGTTTACTTTTAAGTGTTTTTCAGAGTAAGGTCTTACATTGAAGTCTTTGGTCTATTTTGTGTTGATTGTTTGTGTATAGTGTAAGATAAGTTCAATTTTATTCTTTTTTCTGTGAATATGCAATATTCCCACCATTTGTTGAAGGGATTACCCTTTCCTAATTACATATTTTTGGGACCCTTGTGGAAGATCATTTGACTGCATATGTTTTGGCTTATTTATGGATTCTCTGTTTTGCTCCATTGCTCTATGTCTCAGCTCATATAATATAATCCAGCAACACTACTTCTGGGTATATATATCAAGAAGAATTGAAATCAGATTCTCAAAGAGATATATGCACTCCCATGTTTGTTGCAACATTATTTCACAAGAAACAATCAGAATGTTCAATGAGTAATGGATGAATAAAGAAAATGTGGTTTGTATATATACATATAGAAAGGAAATATTACTCAACCTTTAAAGGGATACATTACCATATATAACAGCACATATGAACCTGGAAGACATTCTGCTAAGTGAAATAAGTCAGTGACAGAAGTAAAAATACTGTGTGATTACACTAATATGAGATATATAAAATAGTCAAAATCCTAGAAGCAGAGAAGAGAATGGTAGTTGTCAGGGGCTGGAGAGAGAGAAAAATGTGGAATTATTTTTCAATGAGTGTAACTTTTCAGTTATGCAAGATTACTAAATTCTAGATATCTGCTACACAACATAATCCTGCTACACACACACACAAATCCTGTGACACAACATAAAACTGTTCTTTACACTTAAAAATGTAAGCATGTAGACCTCATATTAATGCTCTTACCACAATAAAAATACTATAGTAGCAGAAAGCACTAAAAAATTTATGACTGATCACTGAGGTGATCACTGAACACAAAGGGAATATAAAATGGACAACAAAAGAAGGTGGTTTTCAATACCTCTTACAGTTTGGTGACTAATTGCAGAAATAAGAACTGCAATTATTATTAGTATTTATTTTTTATTTTTGATAAATATGCTTGTTGTGCAGGCATATGAAATCATATTTGTTTTTTTTTTCTCTTTCTTATCCCTTTACTTATAACAATTATTAACTTTAAGGTAGTTAAGCTACAAGAAGAAGAGTGACATCACCCAAGGACTTTCCATCCTCTTCTGAAGAAAGGATTAGGTTGTATGTGGGAAAGTTGTATCATGCTAGCCAGTCATATGACTTTGTTATTGTCTTTATTTAGAGATCAATTGTAGTTTAAAGAGGAGTGAGTTGTTATCAAATTGATATCAGGTGGAATGCAGTGGTTAATATTGTATGTCCACTTGGCTAGAATAAGGTGCCCCATTGATAAGTCTAACACCAGTGTAGATGTTACGGCAAAAGTATTTTTAGGTGTGATTAATATTTGAATCGGTAAAATTTGAGTCAAGCAGATTACCCTTTATCGTGTGGATGGACCTCATCTAATCAGTTAAAGGCCTTTAAAGAATAAGAAAGAGATTCCCCCAAATAGGAGGAATTCTCCTTAAGATTACAATATAGAATCCATGCCTGAGTTTTCAACATGCTTCTCTGTGGAATTCAGATTCAGTCAAATCTTACCATGATTTTCACCATGCTGAGCTGCTCTACAGATTTCAAAATTGCCTAATCCATGGTCATATGAAACAGCTACTTAAAATAAATCTCTTTCTCTCTCATATACACATATTTAATATTATTGTTTCCGTTTCTCTGGAAAGCTCTAATAGTTACAATCCCTGGCTGACTCAATGAAAATAAGGGTTAAGTTTGAAATTTGGTCAAGAATTTTAACTACATAGATGTTTCCTTACATATTAATTGGGCAACAGTTTTATACTGGACTACCTTTTGACTCATTGGAAAAGACCCTGATGCTGGGAAGGATTGGGGGCAGGAGGAGAAGGGGACCACAGAGGATGTGATGGCTGGATGGCATCACCGACTCGATGGACATGAGTTTGAGTAAACTCTGGGAGTTTGCGATGGGTAGAGAGGCCTGTCGTGCTGCGATTCATGGGATCGCAAAGAGTTGGACATGACTGAGCAACTGAACTGACTGACCTTTTTTTCTTAATTTTTTAAATTTATTTTTATTTATTTACTTATTTTATTAGTTGGAGGCTAATTACTTTACAATATTGTAGTGGTTTTTGTCATAATTGACATGAATCAGCCATGGATACACATCATGGAATATTACTCAGCCATTAAAAAGAATTCATTTGAATCAGTTCTAATTAGATGGATGAAACTGGAGCCCATTATACAGAGTGAAGTAAGCCAGAAAGATAAAGACCATTACAGTATACTAACACATATATATGGAATTTAGAAAGATGGTAATGACAACCCTATGTGCAAAACAGAAAAAGGGACACAGATGTATAGAACAGACTTTTGGACTCTGTGGGAGAAGGTGAGGGTAGGATGTTTCAGGAGAACAGCATCAAAACATGTATATTATCTAGGGTGAAACAGATCACCAGCTCAGGTTGGATGCATGAGACAAGTGCTCGGGCCTGACTGACCTTTTGAAATTAGGTTTTAGGAGCTGAAAGAGCTTGCTGAACCTAATGTAGAAGTTTTAAAAAGTAGTATTTAAATCTCATCTTTGTACATACATACCAACAGAAAAGGAGAAGGGAAATAAAAACTGGATTTTGTTTTTGTTTCTGTTCATTATTTTTCTTCCTTGTGTTACCACTCTGTGGGCATTCATAAAAGACTCTACAGCAATATCACCTGCTTTTTGTAGAAAATATGTACACTTAAAATGTCAGCAAAAAGCATTTAACATTCTAAATAATATCTGTATACTATACCTTTCTGAAAGCATCTGTTTTCACACAAGCACATGGGCATACACCATGAAATTTGAAAGTCTTCAAAATTTTTGTAACCATTTTTCCATTCCCTATATCTGAGCAATTAGTTATTGGTTGTTCCTCCACCAGGCTTTTTGTATCCATTCCTTTCTGTGTATTTACAGCAAATTACCCTAAATCAGTGCTCTCTCCCTCGCTCCCCGCCCCTTCCCCCGCATTTTTTTTTTTTTTTTGCTATTTTGAAAAATGAAACAAATTTCATCCATAGGTGACATACATTCCTAGGCCAGTGTCTTCCCACTTTAGATGTAATAGGGCGCATACTAGCTCCAGTTGTACCACTATTTCTCATTCTTATCTAGTTTACAAAAGAACATGAGTTACAATTCATGTACACTGGTTATCACAGTTTTTAGAGATGTCATAAAATTCAATACTTCTTTAGCAGCAAATTAATAAAGATCTCTCAACAGATTGTGATACACTTAGATGAAATTCCCTGGATAAAACATTTAAGTATTGAAAAACTCTCCTGAGTTCATAGCCTGTTTTACTGGTTATTATTTCAGTTGGGCAATTGATATTAGACATCAGTTACTGTTTTCCAAATAGTTTTACTTATGTTGTATTCCAAATTAAATGACCTTCCCTATTCTTCTCTGTAATTGAAATCATTTCCCAAACTTCAAGCACACTCTTCCTTATGTAAATTTATGTATTGTTAACCAGGAGAATTTCTCAAGAGTGTTCATAATCCAATTTGTGTTAGAAACACTGAACCCACATAAAGACCAACCAGAGAAAAGTGAGTAACAGACTGTTGCATATTCAAACAATGGAAGACTGTATGGCTATGAACCTGAATTAAATAAATCTACAAGCAACATTGGGCTTCCCTGGTGGCCCAGCTGATAAAGAATCAGGCTGCAATGCAAGAGACCTGGGTTCAACCCCTGGATTGGGAAGATCCCATGGAGAAGAGAAAGTCTACCTACTCCAGTATTCTGGCCTGGAGAATTCTGGCCATGGACTGTATAGTCTATGGGATCTCAAAGAGTGGACAGAACTGAGAGGTTTTCACTTTCACAAGCAACAATTGTGGCAGATTCTAGGAAGTATATATTGAGTAAAAGAAAAAAAGTCTTTCCGGAGAACATATAGTGTAGTTACAGCCATACATTTAAACACTTTTAAGGAAGAATTATTTATAGATGTAAACATAAAAAAATAAAAGAATAAACTAAAACTAGCAGTTACATGCAAGTAAGAATATGCCCAGGAATTATCTTCAAAGAAAGTAACTGTGTTCTTCCTCAACAAATGTGTGGTTTGTAAATGTCACCTTTTTGTGATGTTTAATGAAAACAGTGTCACTCTGCTCATAGTCCATTAATCTGCACTTATCACATGATCCTGCTTGACTATAGTGGGTCTGATAATTTTAGTCTTCCATGAATCTAAGAAGGAAGAATCACATGGATATTGTGCATGACACTTTATCTGTGAGTTATAAATTTTACATTGTAAGAAACCTATATTTCCAAAATAAGATCATTAATACATTGAACAGTACATATCTATAGAATGATAATTATATATGGTTTCCCCTAACAGTTTAGCTGTATATTTTCAGTACTTTTGATAAAAACTATATTTCCTTTACTGTTTTTATATTGTCTTCAAATTTCAAATGAAATCATAAGTATGGCTTCTGATATGATAACTGAGCACATGTACATTATTTCTTTGCATCATTCATCCAGTCAAAAAGTTTCTTGACCTTCTAAGTACAAATATCTATTCTACTGTATGAAGTTATGGTGCTCAATAAGTCAGATGAACATGCTTGGATTTTAGAGATTGCATTCTAATGTAAGCAGAAAATAAATAATAAGCAACTACATAAACTATTACACAATTAATCATAATGTTATTTATTTATCTCAGGTTATTTGTTACAGTTAATTTTAAAAAGAATTAAATATAAGAGGAGTGGCATTATTATGGTGATTGCAAAGAAAAACAGATGTCTATCACCTTTCCTTATGGTCTATTTCTCCTTAGTCTTTAATGTGTTCACATTCTTTAGTTGCTGCCTTCTTTAGTTACTTGTATAAATCAGCTGTCATACACCATCCTATGCTAGTCACCTAGATTCAAAGAGATTTCTATCAAGAGCTGTAAGTATTGTCAACTTGTCAGGAATGCCATTGCCTTACGCTTTTCAACTTTGCAATTGCTGCTTCATTGACGCTTCTGAAATTCTGTCAGCTTTGCTTTCCTTTATTCACTTTATACAGAATAGAAAAGATGATGCAGTTCATATCCATTAGCTTGGCAAAGTCATAGCCTCTGTAAGGGAGAGTCCAATCTCATAAATCATGTATTTTTTAAATAGAAAAATAAAGGTGACTTATTGGAGACTACCGACTAAATTGCCTAAAGGATTACTTGCCTAAAAATTAAACATACTTAGTTCTAAAGTCTCCATGTATAGGTTAAAATAACCACAATGGAAAATAAAATACTAGATTATATTTACTGACATTCTTCAGTGTATAATAATGATATCTTTACTTCTTCAAAGGAAAAAGTTTTAGGTAAGGAAAAAACAATCAATTGTAGATTATAAAATCCATGAACTGGCATGAACTATTAACCAAGTATATTTGCTTTTTTTTTAAGTTTTTTATTTTGTTCATTGCAGCATAGCAGAAGGCACTAATTAATTGTTCTAAAGATAATTATTGTTCCTTTAGAAGTCTTAGATAAACCAATGTGAAGGGTCACTCTTGGGTTAAGAAATCTAAGTGTCTAAGAAAATGAGAAACACTTATTATTACTTGAAATTAAAGTGAAAAATACAGAACAGAATTGATTATGCTAAATTATAGATTTTCAAAATGAAAAGCTATTGTAAGTAATGAATGATTCATAATATCAAAATATTTTTGAAGCATATACTATCATAGCTCTTTTTATTTTTCAGAGTGATTTCCAGATTGAAAATTTTACTGGGTAACTACGGAGGTATTTTGAATGTGCAGAGTAAATGACATAGTTTAAATATTTTTACTTGAAATCTAGAAGCAGAGTTGTTAATCACTAAGACATGTAGGTAGTAGAACAGCATCAAAACATGTATATTGTCTAGGGTGAAACAGATCATCAGCCCAGGTTGGATGCATGAGGAAAGCGCTCAGACCTGGTGCACTGGGAAGACCTAGAGGGATCAGGTGGAGAGGGAGGTGGGAGGGGGGATCGGGATGGGGAACACATGTAAACCCATGGCTGTTTCATTTCAATGTATGACAAAATCCACTACAATAAAAAAAAAAAAAAAGAATGAAGCTTAGGTAATTTTTAAACAATGGTCAAGCTATCCAGTAAATGAAAAACTAAGCCTGTTGGAAATGAGAGTATTAATCCTGAATACAAACATTTCAAACAATATGATTTTAATGTTATTTTTATTAGTAAATAGATTGTATAATTTACAATAGCATGCATGCTATAGTCTCAAACTTAATCAAGATATATGTCTATTAGCTATAGCTAAAACAGTGGAATTCATATTAAGTGTCAGAATGCAGTTTTCTTATTAGGAAAGAGATATAAATATCAACTCAGAAATGGCAAAATGAATGGGAAAAAAGCATAGAAAAATAGGGCAAAATTATAAATGAAAATTACATATATATAATGCAGTCAGTTCAGTTCAGTTGCTCAGTCATGTCCAACTCTTTGTGACCCCATGAAATGCAGCACACCAGGCTTCTGTGTCCATTAACATCTCCTAGAACTTGCTCAAACTCATGTCCATTGAGTCAGTGATGCCATCCAACCATTTCATACTCTGTTGTCCCCTTCTCCTCCAGCCTTCAATCTTTCCTAGCATCAGGGTCTTTTCCAATGAATCAGTTCTTTGCATCAGATGGCCAAAGTATTGGAGCTTCAGCTTTAGCTTCAGTCCTTCCAATAAATATTCATGACTCATTTCCTGTAGGATTGACTGGTTGGATCTCCTTGCAGTCCAAGGGACTCTTAAGAGTCTTCTCCAACATCACAGTTCAAAAGCATCAATTCTTTGGTGCTCAGCTCTCTTTATAGTCCAATTCTTGCATCCATACATTACTACCAGAAAAACTGTAGTTTGACTAGATGGACCTTTGTTGTCAAACTAATGTATCTGCTTTTTAATATGCTGTCTAGGTTGGTCATAGCTTTTCTTCCAAAAAGCAAGCGTCTTTTATATATGTAATATGACACATTAATATAAAAATTCTCAGTGGTTTTTGTACTCATTTCTTATTCAGAAGTTTGATGATTGGCTTCAATGGCTTTGTTTCAGGGGACTGGTGAGTTTGGATTTGCTCTACATGAATTATTCCTGGTTCTAGGTTGAAAAAGCATTTCTTAACTGAACAGACACACAAGATGAATGTTGTATTAACCTCTTTACATCTCTGCTTGGAACAATCATCCTTTTGACTACTTGTGTTTTCTACTTGTCCAAGAAAGCCACATGGTCCATCTATATTAGTAAGACAAGGATTCAGTTGAGTATTACATAAGGGGAGAGTGAATTCTGCTAAAAATGCTCTATTTGGCCATAAGATGTTATCTAAGTCACACATCTGTAACTTAGTTTCTTCTCTATGGAAAAAACCAACCACTGAAACCCAAGGAAGATATCCCAGAGGTACCAACAGAACATTTCTAATAATTTGTGTAACAAAAGGGAAAAAAGAGAAAGGAAGGAAGGAGAAGGAACGAAAAAGAGAGGGAGAGAGAGAGTGCACTAGACAAGAAGGAAAGAAACTTAATACACTTAATGGAACCGGTTCCTATTCCAAAAGGAGAAGTAATCATACTGCTGACAGCTGTAGAAATTGCAAAATTTGTTAGTAGATCCTAGTACTGTTGACCTGGGAGTAGCTTGCTGTGTGTGCTAAGTCGCTTCAGTTGTGTCTGATTCTTTGTGACCCTATGGACTGTAGCCCACTAGAATACTGGAGTGGTTTGCCATACCCTCTTCCACAAGATGGTCCTGATCCAGGGCTTGAACCCATATCTCTTATGTGTCCTGCATTTGAAGGCAGGTTCTTTACTACTAGCACTGCCTGGGGAGTAGCTTACCAGGCCATTATTTTTCTCATGTTTTGGCTTCCTACTCTAGATATTTCTGATTATTTTATATTACTTGCACTCACTTGAAAGAGTTATTCGGAATATTCCCTTTTTTGCTGGCTCAGCAGTTTTGTCTGTCAAATTTCTATCCATAAAACATTGTATGCTCAAGAGTAAATTTCCATTTCATAGTCTGAAACTTTCTCTTTATTCAAGATGACAGTTTCGCTTAGTTTATTCTCAGGAAATGTCATCAGTTTTCCCTGAATTATTACAACTTGTGAATTTATTTTATTCCAGTCACACTCACCCACAGTTGTTTCCAGGAAATGCCTATGTCTTTCTTGAATACAGATTCTTTGGACCTTTAAGACAGTCTCTTTTACCTAAGCTTTTGTATGTTTTAAATTCATTCATTTTACTGGGGACGGCTCTTAATTCGGTCAAAGGTAACTTAATAGAAAAGTTCTTATTATTATATGTCAAGTTTTGCAATGTCTGAATCCTTTCCTTTCTCTTTTATCAATCGTCTTCCAAATAGTATATTAGCCAGATTTTGTGATTTTAATATTATTTTCAAACATCCAAAAGGGTCCATGGTAGCAATAGATATTGTTACTGTCTTGCTGGCCTTCATGCTGACTGGTGGAATTCTGCTTTCAGGTCTTACACTGAGTTCATGGGTTTTCTTTTTCTTTCTTTTTTTTTTTCCCATTTATTTTTATTAGTTGGAGGCTAATTGCTTTACAATATTGTAGTGGTTTTTGCCATACATTGACGTGAATCAGCCATGGATTTACATGTGCTCCCTATCCTGATCCTCCCCTCCCACCTCCCTCCCCATTCCATCCCTCTGGGTCTTCCCAGTGCATCAGCCCTGAGCACTTGTTTCATGCATCCAACCTGGGCTGGTGATCTGTTTCATCCTTGATAGTATACTTGTTTCAATGCTATTCTCTCTGAACATCCCACCCTCGCCTTTTCCCACTGAGTCCCAGAGTCTGTTCTGTACATCTGTGTCTCTTTTTCTGTTTTGCATATTGGGTTATCATTACCATCTTTCTAAATTCCATATATATGCGTTAGTATACTGTAATGGTCTTTATGGCTTACTTCACTCTGTATAATGGGCTCCAGTTTCATCCATCTCATTAGAACTTATTCAAATGAATTCTTTTAAATGGCTGAGTAATATTTCACTGTGTATATGTACCATAGCTTCCTTATCCATCCATCTGCTGATGGGCATCTAGGTTGCTTCTATGTCTTGGCAATTATAAACAGTGCTGCGATGAACATTGGGGTGCACATGTCTCTTTCAGATCTGGTTTCCTCGGTGTGTATGCCCAGGAGTGGGATTGCTGGGTCATATGGCAGTTCTATTTCCAGGTTTTTAAGGAATCTCCACACTGTTCTCCATAGTAGCTGTACTAGTTTGCATTCCCACCAACAGTGTAAGAAGGTTCCCTTTTTTCCACACCCTTTCCAGCATTTATTGCTTGTAGACTTTTAGATAGCAGCCATCCTGACTGGAGTGTAATGGTACCTCATTGTGGTTTTGATTTGCATTTCTCTGATAATGAGTGATGTTGGGCATCTTTTCATGTGTTTGTTAGCCATCTGTATATCTTCTTCTGAGAAACGTCTGTTTACTTCTTTGGCCCACTTTTTGATTGGGTCGTTTATTTTTTTGGAAAATCTCATGGATGGAGGAGCCTGGTAAGCTACAGTCCATGGGGCCGCAAAGAGTCGGACACTACTGAGTGACTTCATTTCACTTCACTTTATTCTTCTGGAATTGAGCTGCAGGAGTTACTTATATATTTTTGAGATTGATTATTTGTGCATTGGTTCATTTTCTATTATTTTCTCCCATTTAGAAGGCTTTCTTTTCACCTTGCTTATAGTTTCCTTTGTTGTGCAAATTTTTTTAAGTTTAATTAGGTCCCGCTTGTTTATTTTTGTTTTTATTTCCAATATTCTCGGAGATGGATCATAGAGGATCCTGCTGTGGTTTATGTTGGAGAGTGTTTTGCCTTTGTTTTCCTATAAGAGTTTTATAGTTTCTGGTCTTATGTTTAGATTTTTAATCCATTTTGAGTTTATTTTTGTGTATGGTGTTAGAAAGTGTACCAGTTTCATTCTTTTACAAGTGGTTGCTGAGTTTTCCCAGCACCACTTGTTAAAGAGGTTGTCTTTTCTCCATTGTATAGTCTTGCCTCCTTTGGCAAAAATAAGATGTCCATAGGTGTGTGGATTTATCTCTGGGCTTTCGATTTTGTTCCATTGATCTATCTTTCTGTCTTTGTGCCAATACCACACTGTCTTGATGACGGTGGCTTTGTAGTAGAACCTGAAGTCAGGCAGGGTGATTCCTCCAGCTCCATTCTTCTTTCTCAAGATTGCTTTGGCTATTCGAGGTTTTTTGCATTTCCATACAAATTATGAAATTATTTGTTCTACTTCTGTGAAAAATACCATTGGTAACTTAATAGGGATTGCATTGAATCTATAGATTGCTTTGGGTATTATTCTCATTTTCACTATATTGATCCTTCCAATCCATGAACATGGTGTATTTCTGCATCTATTTGTGTCCTCTTTGATTCCTTTCATCAGCATTTTATAGTTTTCTATATATAGCTCTTTTGTTTCTTTAGGTAGATATATTCCTAAGTACGTTATTCCTTTTGTTGCAATGGTGAATGGTATTGTTTCCTTAATTTCTCTTACTATTTTCTCATTGTTAGTGTATAGGAATGCAAAGGATTTCTGTGTGTTGATTTTATATCCTGCAACTTTATTATATTCATTAATTAGTTCTAGTAGTTTTCTGGTGGAGTCTTCAGGGTCTTCTATGTAGAGAATCTTGTCATCTGCAAACAGTGAGAGTTTTACTTCTTTTCCAATCTTGATTCCTTTTATTTCTTTTTCTGCTCTGATTGCTGTGGCCAAAACTTCCAAAACTATGTTGAATAGTAGTAGAGAGAACCCTTGTCTTGTTCCTGATTTTAGGGGAAATGCTTTCAATTTTTCACCACTGAGGATAATGTATGCTGTAGGTTTGACATATATAGCTTTTATTATGTTAAGGTATGTTCCTTCTATTCCTGCTTTCTGGAGAGCTTTTATCATAAATGGATGTCAAATTTTGTCAAAGCCTTTTTCTCCATCTATTGAGATAATCATATGGTTTTTATCTTTCAATTTGTTAATGTTGTGAGTTACATTGATTGATTGGCAGATATTGAAGAATCCTTGCATCCCTGGGATAAAGCCCACTTGGTCATGATGTATGATTTTTTTAATATGCTGTTGGATTCTTTGCTAGAATTTTGTTAAGGATTTTTGCATCTATGCTCATCAGTGATATTGGCCTGTAGTTTTCTTTTTTTTTGTGGCATCTTTTTCAGGTTTTGGTATTAGGGTGATGGTGTACTCATAGAATGAGTTTGGAAGTTTACCTTCCTCTGCAATATTCTGGAAGAGTTTGAGTAAGATAGGTGTTAGCTCTTGTCTAAATTTTTGGTAGAATTCAGCTGTGAAGCCATCTGGTTCTGGGCTTTTGTTTGTTGGAATATTCCTGATTACAGTTTCAATTTCCATGCTTGTGATGGGTCTGTTAAGATTTTCTATTTCTTCCTGGTTCAGTTTTTGAAAGTTGTACTTTTCTATGAATTTGTCCATTTCTTCCAAGTTGTCCATTTTATTGGCATAGAGCTGCTTGTAGTAGTCTCTTATGATCCTTTGTATTTCTGTGTTGTCTGTTGTGATCTCTCCATTTTCATTTCTAATTTTGTTGATTTGATTTCTCTCCCTTTGTTTCTTGATGAGTCTGGCTAATAGTTTGTCAATTTTATTTAACTTCTCAAAGAGCCAGCTTTTGGCTTTGTTGATTTTTGCTATGGTCTCTTTAGTTTCTTTTGCATTTATTTCTGGCCTATTTTTGAAGATTTATTTTCTTCTACTAACCCTGGGGTTCTTCATTTCTTCCCTTTCTGGTTGCTTTAGGTGTAGAGTTAGGTTATTTATTTGACTTTTTTCTTGTTTCTTGAGGTAAGCCTGTATCACTATGAACCTTCCCCTTAGCACTGCTTTTACAGTGTCCCATAGGTTTTGGGCTGTTGTGTTTTCATTTTCATTCATTTCTATGTATATTTTTATTTCTTTTTTGATTTCTTCTGTGATTTTTTTTGGTTATTCAGAAGTGTGGTCTTCAGCCTCCATATATTGGAATAGCAACACAGGAACATCGCCCTGAGCTTCAATATACAGGCTGCCCAAAATCACACCAAACACACTGACCTCTCAAAACTCATTACTGGACACTTCATTGCACTCTAGAGAGAGGAAATACAGCTCCACCCACCATAACACCAACACAAGCTTCCCTAACCAAGAAACCTTGACAAGCCACCTGTCCAACCTCACCCAAGTCAAGGAACCTCCACAATAAAGAGGAACCACAAACTACCAGAATACAGAAAGGCCACCCCAAACACAGCAATATAAACAAGATGAAAAGGCAGAGAAATATCCAGCAGGTAAAGGAACAGGATAAGTGCCCAACAAACAAAACAAAAGAGGAAGAGATAGGGAATCTACCTGATAAAGAATTCAGAATAATGATAGTGAAAATGATCCAAAATCTTGAAAACAAATTGGAGTTACAGATAAACAACCGGAGACAAAGATCAAGAAGATGCAAAAAATGTTTAACAAGGACCTAGAAGAAATAAAAAACAGTCAATATATAATGAATAATGCAATAAATGAGATAAAAAACACTCTGGAGGGAACCAACAGTAGAATAACAGAGGCAGAAGATAGGATAAGTGAGGTAGAAGATCGAATGGTAGAAATAAATAAATAGAGAAGACAAAAGAAAAAAAAGAATTAAAAGAAATGAGGACAACCTCAGAGACCTCTGAAACAATGTTAAATGCCCCAACATTCAAATCATAGGTGTCCCAGAAGAAGAAAACCAAAAGAAAGACCATGAGAAAATACCTGAGGAGATAATAGTTGAAGACTTCCCCAAAATGGGGAAGGAGATAATCACCCAAGTCCAAGAAACCCAGAGAGTCACAAACAGGATAAACCCAAGGCAAAACACCCCAAGACACGTATTTATCAAATTAACAAAGATCAAATACAAACAACAAATATTATAAGCAGCAAGAGAGAAACAACAAATAACACACAAGGGGATTCCCATATGGATAACAGCTGACCTTTCAATAGAAACTCTTCAGGACAGAAGGGGATGGCAGAACATACTTAAAGTGATGAAAGAAAACCTACACCCCATATTACTGTATCCAGCAAGGGCTCTCAATCAAATATAAAGGAGAAATCAAAAGCTTTACAGACAAACAAAAGCTGAGAGAATTCAGCACCACCAAACAAGCTCTCTAGCAAATGCTAAAGGATCTTCTCTATACAGGAAACACAGAAAGTATGTGTAAACTCAAACCCAAAACAATAAACTAAATGGCAACGGGATCATACTTATCAAAAATTACCTTAAATGTAAATGGGTTGAATGCCCCAACCAAAAGACAAAGACTGACTGAATGGATACAAAAATAAGATCCCTATATTTGTTGTCTAAAAGAGGCCCATCTTGAAACAAGGGATACATACAGACTGAATGTGAAGGGCTGGAAAAATATATTCCATGGAAATGGAAACTAAAAGAAAGCAGGAGTAGAAATACTCATATCAGATAAAGTATACTTTAAAACAAAGGCTGTGAAAAGAGACAAAGATGGACACTACATAATGATCAAAGGATCAATCCAAGAAGAAGATATATCAATTATAAATATATATGCACCCAACATAGGAGCACCACAATACATAAGACAAATGCTGACAAGTATAAAAGGGGAAATTAACAATAACACAATAATAGTAGGGAATTTTAATACCCCACTCATACCTTTCTGTTTAGATCGACTAAACAGAAAGTTAACAAGGAAACTCAAACTTTAAATGATACAATAGGCCAATTAGATCTAATTGATATTTATAGGACATTTCACCCCAAAACAAGCACACACAGAACCTTCTCCAGGATAGATCATATTCTGGGCCATAAATATAGCCTTGGTAAATTAAAAAAAAAAAAAAATTGAAATCAGTCCAAGCATCTTTTCTGACCACAATGCAGTAAGATTAGATGTCAATTACAGGAGAAAAACTATTAAAAATTCCAACATATGGAGGCTGAACAGCACTAAGGTTTTAAAACAATGGAACGGGCTTATCAGATTAGTATCATTTCTAACAAGAAATAAAAAATACATTTGCAGTGTATTAAATTTGCAAAAAGATACTAACACAAGTAACTTCTTATGACTTACTTTACTTATATACTTTAGGACAGGCACCTTGAGATTTGATTGATGGAAGGAAGTACAATAAGATATGATTTGGATGTGATACTTTCTTTAATATATAAACAAAAACTCTTAAGTTTGGTCACTCTACTAAAATTGCTTAAGCATTTAAAAGTGCAAGGTCCAAATAGTCTATATGATAACAATTATCTTTTTTAGGAAGAGAAATATATATTCTCTTAAAAATATACAGTATAACAATGCATACTGATAATTATTTTAACTTCTCATCCAGGCTATATGTTATTTGCTGTGAGAACCATAATTTTAATTCTTTAATTTTAATTTTGGTACACATGTGGGAGAGCAAGTACACTAGAATTTTGAGAGTAAGAGAGAGCAAAACAGAAAATGTGAAAGAGAAAGCATACAACAGGAGGCCACACAGAGGTCAGATGGGAAGAGTTTCAGTATTAGAGAACTTGAGGCAGTTAGCAATCATAATATACTCAATATACTATTGCATAAACATTTGTATTTTTAACAAATGGCTTACAATAAAATAGTACTGAAATTCATTTGTATTAATGCATATCAACAAACAAATGCAAATACACACATATCTATATAACTTTAACACTTTCTGAAACAAAGTTGGATATGATTAAATTAGCATAAATGATTATCTCCTTACATGCCAATATCTTTCTACCTAAAAGTCCAACTTAACCTTTCTTCAGATTTATAAACGGGCTGGACCAGAAGATGCAAAGATAAATCTCTTGGAACAGCTATCATCTTTCAGAATCATTAAGCCTTGAAATGAATTTCATATTCAGCTGTCAATGCTTCATTTATAAAGCAAAGTTAGCATTGTAACAGTCTTCATGAAACAAAAGACAATAATAATGCAATCAATATCATCAAGGTTCTTGTTCAATTTTAAATGCACTAATAAAAGTGTTTTTAAAATTTCAAGTCTGTTTTACTAGATATGCTGCTGCTTATTTTTATGTTTTATCTTATTTGATTCTAATAATAATTTTTGATGCCATGCATACACAAGCACTGGGATTAAGCTCATCAGCAACTGTGGTAGCTAGTTCAACTATTCATCTGCTTTTAGTTGCCTTCCTGATCTTGGGGAGTTAGCAATAAGCAGTGGAATGAAGGAAGATCTTAATCCCCTGCCCAGGAGTTGAATGTGAATAGGCTGGATGAAAACCAGGAATCCTAACCACCAGACCATCAAGGGTTGGAGGTTAGAAGCAAAATTCCCCTGGCTCTTTGCCCTCATTGAAAAATTCATTTATCAAGGATGCAAAAACTGTAAAAAACAGACAAGTTTCTTGTTAGAGACAAAGCACAGCAAGTGGAAGAGTACACAGAGAAACAGTTTGTTTAGGTAAGACAGAAGCAAGGCAGAGATGTCCACACCAAGAGAAAGGGTGCAGGCATCCCTCCTAATGAGGAGGAGGACAGTAAAGAGGCAGGTAAATCATTTATATAGGGCACTTCTTCTGGGCCTTTGTTTACTTTTGGCCAATTATCTGGCTTCTTTTCCCACAGCTGACCTACACTACACCCACCCAACATGCATGCACTTTTGCCAAGATGGATTTCATCACAGAGACATATGAGCCAGCCTTGACATCACATACTATGAGGTGGCACACACTCCTTTTTGACCCCTAAGGAGGCTTTCTGCACATGTGCAGTATCTCCTTTGCCACAAGGATGGGAAATATATGATCTCCTGATCCTTTACTCAAACAGAAATTAGCCCCTCTCACTCTGCCATGATTGTCATCTTAAAGTGCACTCTGGAGACAAAGCGTGATTGTTTACCCTGTTTCTGTTGTTATTGCTATTTTAAAGTACAAACAGGAAGCTAGAAGTAAATATCTAATCTGGAGCCCATCTATCTATTGTCTCAGGAAATGCAAACAGGAAGCTAATTTTAAGTGTCTAGCCTGAAACCCACCTTTTTTTCTTGCACCATGAAAAACAGGAGGTTAGTTGTAAATGTCTAACCTGGAGCCCATCTATCTCCTGCCTCATTGCTTTCTCTGTATCATCACTTCTTTCCTTTCCTGCTGTTTTTTTTTTTTTTTTTTTTTTCCCGCTTTTACTCCAAAATGAAAACAAAAGAAATATTGGACTTGAATACTTAGAATCTGCTTCTAGGAGTACCCATACTAATTTGGTGCCAGGAATGGGACAGAGTAACAGATACTCATGAAGAGATTATGGAATTATATTACTTACCAATGAGATGACCAACTATTTCTTGTGGTAAGTGGTATGGTTTTAAGTGCTAGCATGTACAAGCATTCCAATCATTAGAACTCCTACATATATGAAATTAGGATGGCATACAGAGAAAAGAATTGTGCTGACATTTGCAAACTGTATTTTGTTTGAAGAGAAGATGGTGATGATAGTTGTGAAGATACTAGTGTAGGTTGGTTGACTTTTAAGTGCCATCTCCATTGGAGGGACTGATGTTGAAGCTGAAACTCCAACACTTTGGCCACCTGAAGCGGAGAACTGACTCATTTGAAAAGACCCTGATGCTGGGAAAAATTGAGGGCAGGAGGAGAAGGGGAAGACAGAGGATGAGCTGTGTGGATGGCATCACTGACACAATGGACTTGGGTTTGGGTGGACTCCAGGAGTTGGTGATGGACAGGGAGGCCTGGTGTGCTCCAGTTCATGGGGTCGCAAAGAGTAGGACATGACTGAATGACTGAACTGATGAACTGACTGAAGTGCTATCTATGTACTTAAGGAAGAAAATGACAAGCAATGACAGGCACGAGACAGGCTACTGTCAAATTGGTAAATTATGTGAAAATCCGAAATTCTGTGAAAGCTACAAGTTCTCTATGAGAAGACTTAAAAATACCCATATCATATTGACAGAAACAGAGCATATGACCTGATTTCAGAGAACTGATTTTCAGAGGAGATTTCTTTAAATCTCTGAAAATTCTTCACTGAAGACATACCTCTGATAGATCCTGCTAGGCCCTGATACCTAGGATGGGGTCATCTGGTTAGAGGTGCTTAAGAACCTTGATCTCTAACCTACTTACATTAGGATAGAAACCTACTCATGCCTTAACAATATGCATAAACCTCAACTATGGTGGATACTTCAAACAATGATACCTGTCCTCTTCAACTTTTGCCCTCATGTTCTGTAAGGTATTATAGGTCAATGGATAGAATCAAATCTCAGCATGACCTGACTTAGCAATCATTACATGTTTTAGGAGTAAGGATATTAACCACTAAACCCTCTATAAGTCCAGGCTAGTGTATTCATACAGGATAGTTAAAATATGACTGGAAATGTATCTTGAGTTACTAAAGTGAAGTGGTGAGGCAAATTTGTCTAAATACAAGAAAATTACTTACATAGATTACTCTAATGTAACACAGGATTTGGCCTTCTTGAGCTGGTCTTAATTTGATATTGAATGATCTCTTAAATCTTGGGAAAAAATTTAAAAAGAAGCAAAGGAAAGCAATGATCTATAATAAATGAGGGCAAAATGCAAAATATGTCTTGTGTGTGGCATAGTATTGAGGATGAGGTCACGTCTCAGTTTGGTTGCATGCTAGCAGAGATTTATTTTGTAAGACTAGAGGATCTGTTGATTAACTGTCTTCCTTTGGAGGGCCCAAAGGATATTCCTTTATCTAACACAATAAGCAGTGGGCTAATAAGAGAGTTTCAGGCATCATTTAAAAACAGTAGTATTTTCTATCCTTTGTAGGTCAGAATTGATAATGGAAGTTCATATGCAACTGGGTTCCTGAGTGACAATAGTGATAAGATTTCAGAAAGCAAACACCTAATGGCAGCATTTAACTATAGAGACAAGATGAATACAGTTACTGCAATAAACAGAAAGGCTGGAATGACTTACAGAAATCTATGGGAGATGAGTAATATACCATGAGGTTCTGAGGGCCTGGAGAACATGAGTTGAACAGAAGGCTAAGTCAAATTGAGGAAGATCACCAACACATCACAGCAAATGTATATGGTAGTGTTCTCCCAATTATTCTCTAGAGGCAATTACAACAATTATATTAAATATTCACTGGGGAAAAATAAGGCCTAGTATTTTCAAGGGTTTTTACATTGAGAACAAAGCTGTCAAAGAAGAATAGAAATGCTGTCATAGTATCCCAGAAGTATAGGGACATATTGAAAAGCCATGTGATAAGTGGAGCAAGTGGATTGACATCAGGAAAACTCCTGAAACTTCTGCAACTCTGCCTGAGGTAGAAAATCAGAAGTATCAATGATATTATAACTTTTGTGAAATGACAGATATTAGTGCCACTCTTAAAAGCATAAGCAATTGAGGAATGATGTTCCCCACTATAACCCTTTGTAATTTACTAGCCTGATTCTACAATAATCCTATAGATTATAGCAACTGCCAAAGAATAACTGTGAGCTACAAGTGGACTACACATGGACTACAAGTGTGCTACAAATTATTTCAGCTTTTCCAGGTGTGGTGTTTTCATTAAACAGATTAATTCTGTACCTCCATAGGGTTTGTTATTTATCTGGAAAAATACATAAACCATGTAAATTACACAAGGGAATAATAATAGCAGGTATTTTGGTTGCCATGGTTAGATCCATGAACACCACAGGTGTGAATTGCAAACTACAAAGATTCAAGGGAATTTCATATTAGTAAAGATTTAAATGTTAGTGCTCTTGGGCAATCAGAAAATTCTCTACAAGTTAAAGGATATATTACTGCACATTGCCCTTCCCACCCGAAAAGAAGTGGAGCATTTTTTAGGCCTGTTTGAATTTTACATATGTGTACATTGCTCTGATATTTACCAGGTGATTTGAAAAGTGGTCAGCTTTGAGTAGGACCTGAGTAAGAAAGGACTCTGTAGTAAGTGGCCTTATCATTTTAGCCAGTTGGTCTTGCACATCATATGATGATAGCAATAATGATGGTAGATAAGGGTAACGTGGATAAAAATGCCAATAGAAGAATCACAGCTCAGCCACTCAGGGTTCTTGAACAAGGTCATTTGGCCACATTACAGATCTGCTCATAGTTCAAAACTCATATCTTTTATGCTCTTGCAACTAGTTGAAGCTGATTCTCTGACTTTGGTACAAGTTGACTAGGCAGCAACATGTCCTCACTTACCCAGAAAATAGCCCAGTCAAGTTTACACATAAAATTAACTACCACATGTGTTTTGTATTAAGATTTTCTGTTAACACTTTCTTTCTTATCAGTTCCCCTGAGTTGTCTTCCCTCAGTCTCCCTCCTTGCTTCACATATTTAATTCACACTGTGATTTTATATGACACAAAGCTACTACATTCTCAAGGAATGTTCTGTTACCTGTGTCATCTATACTACCTATGTTCTCTCAGTTTTGTAAAGCCCTTTTAAATATATGTATTCAACACTAGATTTTAAGATATGTGATAGCATGCCTACAACCTGGCTTTTGTAACATAACTGCAGTGGCTGACACATAGTGGACATTTGTGAAATAGGAGAGAGGGCAGAAAGGAAGGGAAATTAAAAAGAGAAGGATGAAAGGAAGGGTTTCAAGCTATCTAGCTAATTAAGAAAAATATACATCAGTTGTTTTAATGTCATATCTCCCCCCACCCTGCCCCCACACAAGGAATCCGGTCTTCAAGGGAAGAGAGAACAACATTTTACACTTGTGTTCATTTGAGAGAAAGCTATTTTGGTGTATATCTTATCTCAAAAATGTACAGTGCATTGGGGCAAAAAATTTGGATATAATTTTTTTTCTCTTTTCCACATTGCTCAATAAGTTATTAAGTTTCCGAGAACAACTCAAATACATTTCTTCATATAAATAGTCATAAATTTATTTGACTTTAAGAGCTAATAAATTTCCAAAATGTCTCTAGGGTCCTTTATCAACATCATCCATTAAAAAGCTTATCAAAAGCATACAAATTTTTAACAATTATATTTATCTTATGTTAAATATTTAGTTAATTAATTGGCTATAACTACTGTGGCACTTTTCAAAATATCAGTAAGTTCATCATACTTTTTATGGAGAGGTAATGTAAAATAATCATCTCTACTGATTTCTCTTCCATTCTTTTTCTAGCTGCTTTTCTTTTTTATACATGTATAACATTTACCTAGTTAGATGACACATTTACCTTACAATTTGAAGTAGTTCTCAGTCTTCCCACTTGTTAGTTTTCTACCTTGCTCATTTTAGGAATGGTGTTATTGTAACACATGACTTCACAAATTTGAATAGTAGATTATATTTACTAGGAAGCCTAAAAATACTAAACATTTTTCTTTTAGATTACCAAATTATGATCTATTGCAATAGTTCTCAAACTCCTGCCTCAGGAATTCTTCATGCTCTTAAAAATTACTGGTGTTCCAAGTAAAGCTTTCTGAGTCAATTTTTGGATAATAATGAAATGTGTAGTAAAATAAATATTTGAGTATAAACACAAAATAATCAATTTATACTTTATTTAAATATATATGTATATACAATATATGCATATACATATATCTGTGTATTTATGTGTGTGTGTGTGTGTGTGTGTATATATATATATATAGCCTTCACTATGTGTGTGTGTGTGTATGTGTGTATATTTAATGAAGTGTCACTAACACTTTTAAAACTACTACTTCACAGAACTGATTAAAATCACTGGCAATGTGAGAACATGTCTCTGATTCATCCCAGAGTAATTTGTTAGTATTGTAGACTGCTTCTATCTGATCTTTCGTTGTGTTTTTGGGTTGTTTAATGTTTCCATGTGATTTTACTTTACAGTGATGATTGAGAACTACTTAGGTTCTTTGAGATACTAGACATTACTCACAGAGATGTTGTGTTATTTTAAGTTAACATGTATTTTTGCATTGCTATTAAATTCAAGAAATTTGAAAGATTTATGGTTTATCAATCAACATGTCTAATTTCCTATTATGATGAACGAAGTACAAACTAAAGAACAATTTTAAAGTCAAAATAATTAGGAAACTAAGGTACAGAGAGATTGGGTAATTTTCATCAGGTACTACAACCAAAAAGTATCAAAGACTTAAGCATAGAAAAAGTAGGTAATTTTTTAAGTCAAAATAACAAGTAGCTTTTATTTTTTATTTTTTTGTCTTTCTCTCTTTTTTTCCCCTTTACTTTTATTAGTTGAAGGCTAATTACTTTACAATATTGTAGTGGTATTTACCATACATTGACATGAATCAGCCATGGATTTACATATGTTCTCCATCCTGAACCCCCTCCCACCTTCCTCCCCATCTTATCCCTCTGGATCATCCCAGTGCACCAGCCCCGAGCACTTGTCTCATGCATCCAACCTGGACTGGCGATCTGTTTCACATTTAATAATATACATGTTTCAATGCTATTCTCTCAGAACATCCCACCCTCGCCTTTTCATGAGATCCTGGGACTCGTTTTTGTTCAGTCTCTCTGCCATGTCTGACTCTTTGTGACTCCATGCACTGCAGCACTCCAGTCCTTTCTGGGACTCGAAAGCATAAAAAATTTGTTTTAACCATGGAACACTGTCTTTGGAATCCATGTTCTTAATTAGTTGTGTACTCCTTAGCAAATCTCCAAAACTGTGGCAAATGTACTCTAAAGATTCTTTAGAAGAAATCAATTTTGAAATCAACTTCAATATATGCTTTTTCTTAAAGGTCTTGTTCTGACAGTCAGCTTGTTCATGATAGTTCATTTCCAATTGATGAGAATAAGTGCATTAGTTTTGTAAGGGCACTGTAACAAATTACCACAAATGTTAAGTCTTAAGAAGAAACTCTTCCAGTTCTGGAGTTCAGAATTCAAAAATGTATTGAAAAGGGTAATGCATTCATTTTGAGGCTTTAGGGAAGAGTCTACTCCATGTCTTTTCTAGCTTCTTTAGAGGATGTTCTCTCTCTTGGGCTCATTACCCTCTTCTGTCTGTAAAACATTCAAGAGCATCTCTCCAGCCTCTGCTTCTATGAACACATCTGCTTTTCTATTCTGTCTCTTCTATCATTTAAGGAACTTTCTGATTATATTGGACCAACCTGGATAATTCAGGATATCTCTCTATTTTAAGATCCTTAATTTAATCATCATTGTCTATCCACTTTGCTATATATAATAACATATTTGCAGATTCTAGAAGTTGAACATGGGAATGTTTAGGAGGTTATTATTGTGTTTACCAAAATAAATAATATTCTTCACCCACATATTCTTCTGCATCTATTTCAAGTGCATATTGTGGGGTATAAAAATTTATAATGTGCTAAACAAAGAGAAATAGTTAGAGTTTAGTTTTAGAGACACTTACTATGATAGCTTATTAAGAAGCATAGACTCATAAAGCTTTCTATCATTATTTGATGCAAAGTACTTACCTAAACACTAAGAATCAGCATTATCATCTGCGTATTGTACTCATTGGGGTGCTCTGAATTGAAAAAAATAAAACAACCACACTATGTGATTCTTGTATTTGAAATGTTCTGTATATTACCAGATTCTTCAAGATATCTTATACATAGCCCACATGCAATGCTTACAAAATAATTTCCAATCCTTTCTGCTTAAGTAGTTAAAATTAGTAAAATTATGTCACAAACTTTGTTTCAAATATAAATCCTCTTAAACCATTACCAATTTTAAAATAATTTATATGTATCTTTTAGTCCAGTTCAGTTCAGTCTCTCAGTCGTGTCCGACTCTTTGCGACCCCATGAATCACAGCATGCCAGGCCTCCTTGTCCATCACCAACTCCCAGAGTTTACTCAAACTCTTGCCCATCGAGTCAGTGATGCCATCCAGCCATCTCATCCTCTGTCCTCCCTTTCTCCTCCTGCCCCAAATCCCTCCCAGCATCAGGGTCTTTTCCAATGAGTCAACTCTTCACATGAGGTGGTCAAAGTATTGGAGTTTCAACCTCAGCATCAGTCCTTCCAATGAACACCCAGGACTGATCTCCTTTAGGATGGACTGGTGTGATCTCCTTGCAGTCCAAGGGACTCTCAAGAGTCTTCTCCAACACCACAGCTCAAAAGCATCAATTTTTCAGCGCTCAGCTTTCTTTATAGTCCAACTCTCACATTCAAACATGACCACTGGAAAGACCATAGCCTTGACCAGATGGACCTTTGTTGGCAGAGTAATGTCTCTGCTTTTTAATATGCTATCTATGTTGGTCATAACTTTCCTTCCAAGGAGTAAGCATCTTTAAATTTCATGGCTGCAATCATCATCTGCAGTGATTTTGGAGCCCCAAAAATAAAGTCTGCCACTGTTTCCACTGTCTCCCCATCTATTCCCATGAAGAGATGGGACAAGATGCCATGATCTTAGTTTTCTGAATGTTGAGCTTTAAGCCAACTTTTTCACTTTCCTCTTTCAGTTTCATCAAGAAGCTTTTTAGTTCCTCTTCACTTTCTGCCATAAGGGTAGTGTTATCTGCATATCTGAGGTTATTGATATCATTAGTGAGAATTAAACTTATTTCAACTATAATAAATATACAATGTGTTAGCTAGAGAGTTCCCTGGTGGTCCACTCGTTAAGAGTCGGCACATTTACTGGATGACCATGGATTCAATCCCTGGTCAGGGAACTGAGATTAACAAGCCATACAGCATGGCCAAAAAAGAAAATATGTGTTGGCTAGATGCATAAATTTTCAAGAATTCTTATACGGTGGATGCAAGGAAAAATTTTGAAGACAATGACACTGCATATTGAAGTTAATTATTCTAAGTCACATTTTATTAATCACCTTATATCTTTATTATAAATTGTATTGACCACTTTTTTATTAGGCTTACAATTTAAATATGATTTATTATATTACTTTCAAATGAACCTTATTAATTAAAATTAAAAACTTTATTCGGAATATCAGTAATGATTCTATTTTTCCTTTTATGTGAGGTTTTGTTTTAAAAAGTTATTTCATGTTTGCTGATGTATGTAGTTTTTCTCACATGATTTCTTTTCTGCTTCACTTTATTTACTAGAGTAACTTTATTTTATTACTTTACTTCATTGAAGAACCTCTGGTATATGCTATAGCATATTTGTAAATATTTAGTAAGAAAATAGAATTTAGAAATTATTTTTATCTTGAGCATTTGTGCATGTTCAGTCACTCAGTCATGCCTGACTCTTTGCAACCTGGTGGATTCTAGCCCATCAGGCTCCTCTGTCCATCGAATTTTCCAGGCAAGAATACTGGAGCTGGTTATCATTCCCTTCTCCAGGGGATCTTCTTGATCCAGGGATCAAACTTGTGTCTCCCAATGGCAGACAGATTCTTTACCACTGAGCCACCTGGGGAGTGGGTTGCCATTTCCTTCTTCAGGGGCTCTTCCCAATCCATGGATAGAACACTCCTCCCCTGCATTGCAGATGGATTCTTGACCACAGAGTCACCAGGAAAACTGTAAGTGAGAAATAGATATCCTTTATATACTGGCAATATTCTTCAACAATAGTGAGCTCAATGAGCTAAAAGAAATATAAACACATATATATATATATTTACAGATACACAGATAGCAGATATATATTGAATCTAAGAGGTGAACTGGTTTCCGTTAATCTCAAGTTTCAATGCAGAGGTACTTAGACTCATATTAGCAGATGCCCTCAGCCACTTCAATCAGTCTTCACAGATTTGTTTATTAGAGAGAGAGAACAAAATAACGTTTTGTCCATCTCCTTCTAGTCCTCTTTGCAGATTTGCCTGTCAATCTTATGTATGGGCAAAGCTATTTTTGACTTATTTATCACTCCTTTTGAGACTTCTCTGGTGGCCCAGACGGTAAAGAGTCTGCCCGCGTAATGCGGGAGACCTGGGTTTGATCCCTGATTTGGGAAGATCCCCTACAGAAGGATATGGCAACCCACTCCAGTATTCTTGCCTGGAAAATCCCAAGGATGGAGAAGCCTGAAGGGCTACACTCCATGGGGTTCGCAAAGAATCAGACAGGACTAAGAGACTAACACTTTCACTTTCATCACTCTTTTTATATCACCAATGACTGAAAATTCTTAATTCATGTAATTTAATTTATAGAGTTTAAATTAATTAATTTTTGGTTAGTAAAAATTGTACTTAGTAAATTTAATTTATAAAGTTTACTTTTCTTTATGGGGAGTGCTTATTCTGCTCTTAAGATTTTTTTCTCTTCTTAGGTAAAAAAAGATACTCTGTATTACCTGAAGAGGGGATATTGTAGGAAAGAGGAAGAGAAAGTGACTGAAAGGCAAGCAAAAGTATAAAGATTTATCAAAAAACAAAAACAAACAAACAAAACCTCTACATTTTATAAGTATGAAGAAAATTTTAAAATATTCTTATATCAGTTAGTAAATGCCAAATTCTGTTAATAAATTTATTCCTAACCTCTCCATATCATTCCATTGTAATAGAAAAAATACAAAATTAGACCATAAAAGCTTAAAATTCCATTGAACATAATCTTTAGGATTATCTCTAGAGTTAAACATATCAGTATCCTAATCCTGTCTCACTCAGTCTCCTCATCTGTAAATTGAAGAACAACAATCACAAGAAAAGTTTAATATATAAGGTTACCAAAGGAATTAGAAAATGCATTTGCATTAAGTATGTATTTTCTTTTTAAAATATTTAATTTTTAGAAGTTCCCCTCCTCTACTCTTTATAAATTTGTTGGATTGTTAATACGTGACAGCAACTTTTTTTTAGCAGGATTGGGAACAATTAACTCAATTTGAACATTCAAATTACTCTGGTATCCACTTTTTTCTCAATGCCTCTTGTCCATTTCTGACCTAATTTCAATTCCATGAGCCAATAAACATCTTGTATTACTTTATCTAGGTTTCTTTTCTTTTGCTTTTAAATTATAAATAGCCCACTTTTAACAAACACATGCCTGTAAAGCATTTAGAATGTGCTCTCATACACTAAGCATTTAATTAATATCAGGGACAATTACTATAATGAAGTTAATTGTAACTGAGTAGTAACAAGCTTGAAAATCTGTATCAGTTCAGATATAAGATATGAACATCCTTGAAATTCATTTATTTTTTACTTAAGTCAGTCATTCAACAGTATCATTTGAGCTTTTAGTAGATTGAGAAACATCAATAAATTTTAGGATTTAAAATATGTACTACCCTTAAAATTAGTTGAACCTGGATTGGAACTGCTGCTTCCTTTCATCTTCCCATTTATATTTTTCTATGATTCTGTCATTCTTTTATAAACAGAACTCAAATCA
Source organism: Hydropotes inermis (assembly GCA_020226075.1). Lineage (NCBI taxonomy): Eukaryota > Metazoa > Chordata > Mammalia > Artiodactyla > Cervidae > Hydropotes > Hydropotes inermis. The sequence continues at coordinate 12,017,633 of CM035298.1, read as the reverse complement.
GTTTAAAAATATCATTCTAAATAACACTTGTAAGAGCTAATAAAAATACCATAGAATTAAGTCATTTTATCCAATTTAATAAAATCATTTGCTGAAAAGCAAAACAAAACATAAATAAAGATTCAGGTAATAATATAATAAAGCCATCACTCCTTTCTATATCCATGCTGTTTATAACACTTTGTGTATTTCAAGGTCATGAAGCTTTGATCTATTTAAGCACCTATTTTAATAAAAATAAATTCACTGAAAGGAAAGTACATAGAACTGAAATGATCCTGCATGTATGCATTAACTGATAAAAAAAAAAAATTTCCAAAGCCAAATTCTCATAAACACGTAAACTTGTGTGAATTACTTATGACCACAATTTAATGCTACACATCAAATAATCACAAAAAACTCAGTGGCATTTCACCAAAAAATATTTATTTATTTATTTATTTATTTTTGTCCAGGAATTTATGCACTAGCTGGATGACTTTTCTGTTGCAGGCCAAGATCAATCTATTTTAACTTGGCTTTCTCACATATGTGTGGTCAGCTGGAGAGGTGGCTATAGCTTGGTAGTATAGGTTGGCTGATTTAGGGAATTTGGCCAGGTTGATATAGCCCTATTTTATGTGATCTTTCATCTACCTGCAGATTAAACTGGGTTTGTCTTCAGTCTGTATAGATTACTAAAAGAGGAAGAGCTAAGGCACACAAGACTTCTTTGTCTTTTCAGGTTCCAATGTAGTACTGTTTAAATTATGATGCATTCAGTCAGATAACACAAGACAATTCAACCCAATTTAGGAAGTGGGGATGTAGACGTTGTCATGTGATTTGAGGAAACTCAAAATCATATAGCAAAGATATGAATATATCCTTTATATGCATAAAGGGGTAGTTTTATAATCCTATCATTTTCCCCCAGTAACTCAGAGTACCAGCTATCTAGTAGAATATGGAGAGTACTGTTTACTTGATATAAAGTGGTATTATAATTAACTAAAGGCACCTTTTCTTGGGAAACGTGTTTATTTAAGCAAAATTACCTTCAGTAATCCAATGTAATATGAAAAAAAAAATCTTCAGGATGTAAAACTACTCAAAACTATCTGTTGAACTAAATAAGCAATAGAAAATTCACTTTAATTATAATTGTATTGTAGCCTACAAACTCTGCATTTTTGTCATTAGAGTCAGTAAAGCAATTTAGAAATTAATAAGCATTTGTCTATCTGAATATAGCTTCATGAATTTTAAACAGGATGAGAAATTAATATATTACCTTTAGTCAAGTAATGGTCTCCTCCTGCTATTATCAATGACAAGTTAAAAATAGTTGTGTTTTTCTTTAAGCGAATGATGTGTATGTAGTTTTTTAGCAGATAATATATGGGTGCTTAGTGAAATGTCTAAAAGTCTTAATATATTATCTCATGTATATAAAAAAACCAAGAAAGGTGTCAATCAACATGTTCAACTTTATTGAATGATCAAGCAGGTGCAACTTGAGTCCAAAAAAATATAATATCAGTGATATACCTAGATTTATTCACAGTAATCTGTCTTACCCTTTCTAGCATGGGAAGGGAGCAAAATTTCCCTCTTTCTTTTAAATTAGGCTTGGTCATGTGACTTTCTTCAGGTCATCTGTCCTGAGTGAAAATGACTCCTTTCATTTCAGGTAGCATATTTAAGAACTTATATATGGTTTCCCATGTTATTTTTGCCTCATTCAGGTGATGGTGAGAAAATATGACTAATGGATAAAACATAGCTTTGACTATGAATTAGTTCTTTGCATCAGGTGGCCAAAGTATTGGGGTTTCAGATTCAGCATCAATGTTTCCAAAGAATATTCAGGAATGATTGTCTGTAGGATTGACTGATTTTATCTCCTTGCAGTCCAAGGGACTCTCAAGAGTCTTCTCCAAAAACACAGTTCAAAAGCATCAATTCCTTGGCATTCAGCTTTTTTTATTGCCCAACTCACATCCCAGATATGACCACTAGAAAAAACATAGCTTTGACTAGATGGAACTTTGTTGGCAAAATAATGTCTCTGCTAAATAATACACTGTCTAGGTTGGTTAGAGCTTTTCTTCCAAGGAACAAGTGTCTTCTAATTACATGGCTGCAGTCACCATCTGCAGTGATTTTGGAGCTCCCTAAAATAAAGTCTCTCACAGTTTCAGTTGTTTCTCCATCTATTTTCCATGAAGTGATAGAGATAAGAAAGCCTTCCTCAGTAATCAATGCAAAGAAATAGAGGAAAACAACACAATGGGAAAGAGTAGAGATCTCTTAAAGAAAATTAGAGATACCAAGGGAGCATTTCAGGCAAAGATGGGTTTGATAAAGGACAGAAATGGTATGGACCTAACAGAAGCAGAAGATATTAAGAAGAGGTGGCAAGAATACACAGAAGAACTGTACAAAAAAGATCTGCACAACCCAGATAACCACAATGGTGTGATCACTCACCTAGAGCCAGACATCCTGGAATGTGAAGTTAAGTGGGCCTTAGAAAGCATCACTATGAACAAAGTTAGTGGATGTGATGGAATTCCAGTTGAGCTATTTCAAATCCTAAAAGATGATGCTGTGAAAGTGCTGCATGCAATATGCCAGCAAATTTGGAGAACTCAGCAGTGGCCCCAGGACTGGAAAAGGTCAGTTTTCATTCCAATCCCTAAGAAAGGCAATCCCAAAGAATGCTCAAACTACCACACAATTGCACTCATCTCTCACGCTAGTAAAGTAATGCTCAAAATTCTCCAAGCCAGGCTTCAGCAATATGTGAACTGAGAACTTCCAGATGTTCAAGCTTGTTTTAGAAAAGGCAGAGGAACGAGAGATCAAATTGCCAATATCCGCTGGATCATTGAAAAAGCAAGAGAGTTCTGGAAAACCATCTATTTCTGCTTTATTGACTACACCAAAGCCTTCAACTCTGTGGATCACAATAAACTATGGGAAATTCTGAAGGAGATGGGAATAGCAGACCACCTTACCTACCTCTTGAGAAACCTGTATGCAGGTTAGGAAGCAACAGTTAGAACTGGACATGGAACAACAGACTTGTTCCAAATAGCAAAAGGAGTACGTCAAGGCTGTATATTGTCAGCCTGCTTATTTAACTTATATGCAGGGTACATCATGAGAAACACTGGGCTGGAGGCAGCACAAGCTGGAATCAAGATTTCCAGGAAAAATATAAGTAACCTCAGATATGTGGATGACACCACCCTTATGGCAGAGAGTGAAGAGGAACTAAAAAGCCTCTTGATGAAAGTGAAAGAGGAGAGTGAAAAAATTGGCTTAAAGCTCAATGTTCAGAAGACTAAGATCATGGCATCCAGTCACATCACCTCATGGGAAATAGATAGGGAGACAGTGGAAACAGTGGATGACTATTTTTGGGGGCTCCAAAATCACTGCAGATGGTGACTGCAGCCATGAAATTAAAAGATGCTTACTCCTTGGAAGGAAAGTTATGACCAATCTAGACAGCATATTAAAACACAGAGACATTACTTTGCCAACAAAGGTCCATCTAGTCAAGGCTATGGTTTTTCCAGTGGTCATGTATGGATGTGAGAGTTGGACTATGAAGAAAGCTGAGTATCGAAAAATTGATGCTTTTGAACTGTGGTATTGGAGAAGACTGTTGTGAGTCCATTGGATGGCAAGGAGATCCAACCAGTCCATCCTAAAGGAGATCAGTCCTGGGTGTTCATTAGAAGGACTGATGCTGAAGCTGAAACTCCAGTACTTTGGCCAACTCATGCGAAGTGTTGCCTCATTGGAAAAGACCCTGATGCTGGGAGGAATTGGAGACAGGAGGAGAAGGGGACAGAGGATGAGATGGCTGGATGGCATCACCAACTCGATGGGCATGAGTTTGAGTCAACTCTGGGAGTTGGTGATGGATAGGGAGGCCTGGCATGCTGCAATTCATGGGGTCGCAAAGAGTCGGACATGACTGAGTGACTGAACTGAACTAAACTGAACTGATGGGACTGGATGCCATGATCTTAGTGTTCTGAATGTTGAGATTTAAGCCAACTTTTTCACTCTCCTCTCACTTTCAAGAGACTCTTCAGTTCCTCTTTATCTTCTGCCATAAGGTGGTGTCATCTGTATATCTGAGATTATTTGTGTTTCTCCCAGCAAATTCCAGCTTGTGCTTCATTCAGCCTGGTGTTTTGCATGACGTACTCTGCATATAAGTTAAACAAGCAGGGTGACAATATACAGCCTTGACGTACTCCTTTCCCAATTTGGAAACAGTTTGTTGTTCCATGACCAGTTCTAACTGTTGCTTCTTGACCTGCATACAGATTTCTCAGGAGGCATGTAAGGTGGTCTGGCATTCCCATCTCTTGAGGGATTTTCCAGGTTTTTTTTTGTGATTCACACGGTCAAAGGTTTTGGCATAGCCAATGAAGTAGAAATAGATGTTTCTCTGGAATCCCCTTGCTTTTTCAATGATTCAACAGATGCTGGGACAATTTGATCTCTTGTTCCTCTGCCTTTCATAAATCCATCTTGAACATCTGAAAGTTCAAGGTTCATGTACTGTTGAAGCCTAACTTGGAGAATTTTGAGCATTACTTTGCTAGCATGTGAGATGAGGGCAATCATGCAGTAGTTTGAACATTCTTTGGTATTGCCTTTCTTTGCGATTGGAATGAAAGTTGACCTTATCCTGTCCTGGGGCCACTGCTGAGTTTTCCAAATTTGTTGCATATTGAGTCCAGCACTTTCAGAGCATTATCTTTTAGGATTCGAAATAGCTTAACTGGAATTCCATCACCTCTACTAAATTTGTTCATAGTGATGATTCCTAAGGTCCACTTGACTTTGCTTTCCAGGATGTCTGGCTCTAGGTGAGTGATCACACCATCATTGTTATCTGGGAAACTAAGATCTTTTTTGTACAGTCCTTCTGTGTATTCTTGCCACCTCTTCTTAATATCTTCTGCTTCTGTTAGGTCCATACCATTTCTTCCTTTATTATGCCCATATTTGCATGAGACTTTCCCTTGGTATCACTAATTTTCTTGAAAGGATCTCTAGTCTTTCCCAATGTACTGTTTCCTCTATTTCTTTTCATTGATCACTGAGGAAGGCTTTCTTATCTCTCTTTGCTATTCTTTGAAACTCTGCATTCAAATGGGTATAGTCTTCTTTTTCTCCTTTGCTGTTCCCATCTCTTCTTTTCACAGCTATTTGTAAGGCCTCCTCAGAGAAAGATTTTGCCTTTTTGCATCATTTTCCATGGGGATGATCTTGATCCCTGTCTCCTGTACAATGTCACGAACATAGTTCTTCAGGCACTCTGTCTTTCAGACCTAGTCCCTTAAATCTATTTCTCACTTCCACTGTATAGTCACAAGGGATTTGATTTAGGTTATACCTGGATGGTCTAGTGGTTTTCCCTACTTTCTTCAATTTAAGTCTGAATTTATCAATAAGGAGTTCAAGATCTGAGCCACAGTCAACTCCAGGTCTTGTTTTTGGTAACTGTTTAAAACTTCTCCATCTTTGCCTGCAATGAATATAACCAATCTGCTTTTGGTATTGACCATCCAGATCTTTAGTTTCTTTTCACTTTCTGCCATTAGGGTGGTATTGAAATGCTGTTGCTGAACCACAAAAGATACCAGGATTCTTGGCCTCCAGAGAAGAATTCAATCACAGGCTAGTGACAAGGCTTGATCACTCAGAGCTTTTATGTAGTAAAGTTTTATTAAAGTATAAAAGAGATATAGAAAACTTCTGGCATAGACATCAGAAAGAGGCAGAAAGAGTGTCTCCCTGTTAGCCTTTAGCAGTATGTTTTACACCTATCAGCAAGCTGTTAATTAGAGAAAGGATATGTCTCAAAACTCAGAGTGGCACCAGGCCCCTCATCCACAAACTTTTGAGATAACATTGGCACCAGATGAGTCATCCCGGGCCATACAATGATTGACATGAATATTGAAGAAAGGGAGGATTCCAAGTAAATATATAGTTTCATTAATATAGATTAAGAGAACAATATATGAGTAAAACATGCAGGTTTGTTGAGCCCTTATCGGTTCTGGGTCTTAAGCAGAATTGACTTGAAGAAAGACAGAGTCTAGGGTAAATACATAGTTCATTAACATAGCTTAAGACAAACATTTCCATAAGAAAAACGCACTGGTTAGCTCAAGGTTTGAGAAAAGTTAAGTTCAGGTGGAGCCAGGTGTCATCATGGCAGCTGCTGCTGCTGCTGCTAAGTCGCTTCAGTCGTGTCCGACTCGGTGGACCCCATAGACGGCAGCCCACCAGGCTCCCCCATCCCTGGGATTTTCCAGGCAAGAGTACTGGAGTGGGGTGCCATTGCCTTGGAATTTTAAGAGAAACTTTTTTTAATTTGTATAGAGAAGGGGAACAAATCTAACCTTGTTTCCTCCTGCCACTTAAGAGAGGGATAAAAAATGTCTGACACTTGCAGCCCATTTCCTCCATTTGGAGACACCCTGGCCTTCCTGCCTGTTATCCTCTCAGTATCATCTGCGTTATTTGAGGTTGTTAATATTTCTCCCAGCAATCTTGATTCCAGCTTATGATTCATCCAGCCCAACATTTCTGTACTCTGCACAGAAGATAAATAAGCAGGGTGAAAGTAGACAACCTTGTCATATCCTTTCCCAATTTTGAACCAGTCACTTCTGTGTTCGGTTCTAAGTGTTGCTTCTGGACATGCATATAGGTTTCTCAGAAGACAGGTAAGGTGTTCTGGTACTCCCATCTGTTTAAGTGTTTTCCTCATTTTGTAGTGATCCATGCAATCAAAGGCTTTAGAGTCGTTAATGAAGCAGATGTTTTTTTTTTTTTTTCCGGAATTTCCTTGCTTTCTCCATTATCCAGTGATTGTTGGCTATTTAATCTCTGGTTCCTCTGCTTCTTTGAAACTCAGCTTGTGCATCTGTAAGTTCTCAATTCACATAATTCTGAAGCCTAGCACATGTGTCTTAGTGTTAAAATATTCATCTACTCAGTGAAAGAAACCAGTCTGAAAGGCAAAAACTGTGTGATTTCAACTAATGATATTCTGTAAAAGGCAAAATTATGGAGGTAACATAAAGATTAGTGGTTGTCAAGGGGCTGGGTGTGGGAGTCAGGATGAATAGGCAGAGCACAGTGGCTTTTTAAAATGCTTTTATGATATTATAATGAATACCTTTTAAGTTTCTCTGAACACATAGAATGTACAGGACCAAGAGTGATCCTAAAATAAACTATGGCCTTTGGGTTATTATTATTGGTCACTGTAGGTGAATCCTTGGTTTAAAAAAAAAAAAATGTATACCATTCTGGCGAGTGATGTTGATAATGTGGGAGACAGTGTGTGTGTGTGATGGCAGGGTATGAGGCAAATACTTTCCTTTCCTTTTAATTTTACTGTAACCGTAAAAGTGCTCCATAAAAAAGCATTAGAAAGAAAGGTTCTTCCTTTTCTTCCTGACAGTCTTTGAGCTGAGACATTAATTTTCTCCAGCTTTGGCCTTGGAATTGGACTGGAACTTACCATTGGCTTTCTTTGGTCTACAGCTTGCTGATTACAGATTTTGAAATTCTCAGCTTTCATAATTGCAGAGCCCTTTCCCTATAATAAATCCCTGTAATAATATTGAAACATTTACATTACCATGCGTAAAATAGATAGCCAGTGGGGATATTCTGTATGATGTAGGGAACTTAAACTGGGTGTTATGTGACAACCAAAATGGGTGGAATGGAGTGAGAGGAAATAGGAGGGAGGTTCAGGAGGGATGGGACATATGTACAGTTATAGCTTCTTCATGTTGATATATGGCAGGAGCCAACACAATATTGTAAAGCAGCTACCCTCCAGTTAAAAAGTAAGTTACACACACACACACACACACAAAACTGAGGAGGCAAAAAATCTGAAAAAGATGATATAAGAAAGAGCAAGTGTAGTAAACTAGAAAATAGCACAAGCATGATAAACAATAATCAAATTATAGGAATAAACACTTTGTGTATAAATGGCCTAAATACACTAATTAAAAGACAGAGATTTTAAGAATGTATGAAAATACGAAGGACAGCTATATTTTGTCTTTAAGAAACCACTTTATTTGTAGATACACCAAATAGTGAAGTAGCAAAGACAGTTATACCATGCTAGTCAAAAGAAAGCTAGGGCAACTATATTAATTTTAGAGAAAGCAGAATTCAGAAATAGAGGAAAATGATAGAATGGGAAACTCTAGAGACCACTTCAAGAAAATTGCAGATATCAAGGAATCATTTTATGCAAGGATGGACACAAGAAAGGACAGAAATGGTGAAGATTTAAGAGAAGCAGAAGACGTTAAGAGGTAGCAAGACTACACAGAAGAACTATACAGGAAAGGTCTTAATGACTCAGAAAACAGATGGTGTTGTAAATCACCTAGAGCTGGACATCCTGGAGTGTGAAATCAAATGGGCCTTAAGCCAGTGGAGGTGACAGAATTCCAGAGAGCTATTTAAAGTCCTAAAGGATGCTGCTGCTAAAGGGCTGTACTCAATGTGTTGCCAAATTTGAAAACACAACAGTGACCACAGGAGTGGAAAAGGTCAGTTTTCATTACAAAGAAGGACAATGCCAAAGAATGTTCAGACTATTGTACAATTGTGCTCATTCCATATACTAGAAAGTTTATGCTCAAAATCCATCAAGCTGTGCTTCAGCAGTATGTGCACTCTGAACTTCCAGATGTACAAACTGGATTTAGAAAAGGCAAAGGAACCAGATAGAGATCAAATTGCCAACAGTTGTTGAATCGTGGAGAAAAAAAGGGAGTTCCAGAAAAATGTTTGCTTCTGTTCTATTGACTATACTAAAGCCCACATGGATCACAAAAAAACTGTGGAAAATTCTTAAAGAGGTGGGGATACTAGACCACCTTATCTGAGAAAACTGTATTCTGGTCCAGAAGCAACAGTTAGAACTGGACATGAGTGACTGGTTCCAAATTGGGAAAGGAGTACATCAAGGCTATATATTGTTACCCTGCTTATTTAACTTATATGAAGAGTACATAATGAAAGCGCCAGGCTTGATGAATCACAAGCTGGAGTTAAGATTGCTAGGAGAATGCTTCCTTGTTGGCTGAGTGATAAACAATCTGCCTGCCAATGCAGGAGACACAGGTTTGAGCCCTGGTCCGGGAAGATCCCACATGCCATAGAGCAATTCAGTTTGTGTGCCACAATTATTGAGCCTGTGCTCCAGAGTCCGGGAACCACAACTATTAAGCCTACAGGTCACAGCTACTGAAGCCTGCATGCTCTAGAGCCCAGTGCCCTGCAACAACAGAAACCAGCACAATGAGAAGCCCATGCACTGCAACTAGAGTGTAACCCCTGCTTGCCACAATGAGGGAAAAGTCCAAACAGCAGCAAAGACACAGCACAACCGAAAATGCTGCTGCTGCTGCTAAGTCACTTCAGACGTGTCCGACTCTGTGCGACCCCATAGACAGCAGCTCACCAGGCTTCCCCACACCTGGGATTCTCCAGGCAAGGACACTGGAGTGAGTTGCCATTTCCTTCTCCAGCGCATGAAGGTGAAAAGTGAATGTGAAGTCGCTCAGTCGTGTCGGACTCAGCAACCACATGGACTGCAGCCTACCAGGTTCCTCCGTCCATGGGATTTTCCAGGCAAGAGTACTGGAGTGGGATGCCATTGCCTTCTCCTCAACCGAAAATAAAAATTAATTAATTAAATTATTTTAAAAAATGCTGAGAGAATAGTCACAAACTTTATGATATGCAGATGACACCACCCTTATTGCAGAAAGTGATGGAAACTAAAGAGCCTCTTTGTTGAGGGTGAAAAAAGAGAATGAAAAAGTTGGCTTAACACTCAACATTCAAAAAGCTAAGATCACCACATCTGGTTGTATCACTTCATGGTAAATGGATGGGGGAAAAGTGGAAGTAGTGACAAATTTTCTTTTCTTGGGCTCCAAAATCACTGCAGACAGTGACTGCAGCCATGAAATTAAAAGACACTTGCTCCTTAAAGAAAGCTATGGTAAACCTAGATAGCATATTAAAAAGCAGAGCTATCACTTTGCCAAAAAAGTCCATATAGTCAAAGGTATAGATTATCCAGTAGTCATGTATGAATGTGAGAATTGGACTCTAAAAACTGAGAGCCAAAGAATTGATGCTTTTGAACTGTGGTGTTGGAGCAGACTTTTGAGAGTCCCTAGGACTGCAAGAAAATCAAACCAGTCAGTCGTAAAGGAAATCAATCCTGAATATTCATTGGAAGAACCGATGCTGAATTTGAAGCTCTAATATTTTGGGCATCTAATGGTAAGAACTTCCTAATTGGAAAAGAATCTGATGCTTGAAAAGCCTGAAAGCAATAGGAGAAGTGGGCAGGAGAGGATGAGATGCCTACATAACACCACCAACTCAATGGGCATGAATCTGAGCAAACTTTGGAAGAGAGAGGAGGACAGAGGACCCTCTCCTTGGTGTAGTACATGGGGTCGCAAAGACTCAGACACGATGTAGCAACTGAACAACAAAAAGCAGATTAAAAGTAAATAGCAAAAACTAGAGAATAAATAAATGAAATCAAAACCAGAAAACAATCAGTAAATCTAAAACTGGTTCTTTGAAAAGCTTAAGAAAATAAGGAAATCTCTATCTGGGATAACCAGAAATAAAAGACAGAAGACACACATTACTAATATCAGAAATGAAATGATCATACAGGCTCCTGCATCTTCATTTCTAATATCATTCCCTAATAAAGAGAACCATTTGTTGTTGTTGTTGCTGTTGTTGTTTTAAGAAGTTGATGATTCTAGGGCTACAGCAGGAGCACTTTGTATAAGCCTGGAACATTGTTTAGGCTGGAAAACATCAGTTCAGTCCTCAGGTGTGTGTGTGACTTTTTGTGATCCCATGGACTGCAGCATGCTAGGCTTCCCTGCCCATCACCAACTCCCAGAGCTTGCTCAATCTCATGTATGTCAAGTCGGTGATGCCATCCAACCATCTCATCCTCTGTCATTCCCTTCTCCTCCTTCCTTTAATCTTTCCCAGCATTAGGGTCTTTTCCAGTGAGTCAGTTCTCCCCATCAGGCCAAAGTATTGGAGTTTCAACTTCAGCATCAGTCCTTCCAATGAATATTCAGGACTTTTCCAGTGAGTCAGTTCTCCCCATCAGGCCAAAGTACTGGAGTTTCAACTTCAGCATCAGTCCTTCCAATGAATATTCAGGACT
>CM035298.1:11898853-12006333 GCA_020226075.1 Hydropotes inermis | reverse complement strand
GATTACCTTTAGGATTGACTGGTTTGATCTCCTTGCAATCCAATGGAGTCTCAACAGTCTTCTCCAATAGCATAGTTCAAAAGCATCACTTTTTCACCACTCAGCTTTCTTTATGGTTCAGGTCACATCCATACATGACTACTGGAAAAACCATAACTTTGAATAGATGGACCTTTGTTGGCAAAATAATGTGTCTGGTATTTAATATGCTGTCTAATTTGGTAATGCTTTTCTTCCATGGAGCAAGTGTCTTTTAATTTCATGGCTGCAGTCACCATCTGCAGTGATTTTGGAGCCCAAGAAAATAAAGTTTATCACTGTTTCATTGTTTCCCCATCTATTTGCCATGAAATGATGGGATCAGATCCCATGATCTTACTTTTATGAATGTTGAGTTTTAAGCCAGCTTTCTCACTCTCCTCTTTCACATTCATCAAGAGGCTCTTCAGTTCCTCTCTGCTTTCTGCCATAAGGGTCGTGTCATCTGCATTTTTGAGGTTATTGATATTTCTCCTGACAAATCCTGGCAGTCTGGAAAATATGGATATGCTCAAAAAATATTTTAAAAAGGGGGAAAAAAAACCCTTGAGTTAATGGATTATGTCAAAGGGACATAATGGTAAATTAAGGCATTCCTAATGGCTATACCTGTATTAGGAACAAAATTAATGGAGTGCTGAGTTATGAACCATAGTATAAAAGCAATATCCAGGAGTCAGCATTGATATGAATTAATGATTTAGTAAATGAATAATTCAGGGGAAGAGTCAAGTCTCCCTTGCAGAACAATTTCAAATGATTTATGAAGATACTCCACCACAACCTAAAGGATTACTATTGCCCACTCCTACATGTGGACTGTTATAGACTAACTTCATAATGGAGAAACCTGGTAAACTCTCCTTAATCAGGTCATGAAGTTCAGTATCAATAGTGATTAGTTCTGCTTATACTATGTACCCTTGTTGTGATGCCATTGATAGTTGATGTTTATGGTTTTTCCCTTACTTAGCCATGGTAGGGAAAAGAGGAAGAAGCCTTGGCAGGAATTTCTAATTATATTCTTAGATACCTGGAAGGAAAATTCACATGGTGCACAAAGATTAAGGACTATATTGATATAAGTGAAATACAAAGGTGGGAAATTGCAGCAATTTTGTAGAGCATGTAACTAATTTTGTATTTAATATGAGCAACGTGAAGTCAGGGAAGAGCTACCAACAGGGTTATGTCCCTGTTTAGCCTGATTAAGGATTTCATACACAAAGATGAAACTTCATGGTGTGTCAATAAAATTAGGACAAGTGAGAACACACTGGAGTACCTAGTTTACAAACATAGAGGGACCTTAACATAATTGTTACATAAACTAATTCTTAAGACAAATTGTCACCAATGGATTTTCCTCGGTATAGTTGTTTTACCTAGCAAGATATTCTAATAACATCTTAGATCCATTTTTATACTTAGAGTTTGAGATTTTCAGAACAATATTAACAAAATGTTTTAGAGCTAAGTTTAATTTCCAAAAGGGCTATCTTAAGTCATACAGTTTAAACTACTCTCTTCTTATATATTCATAAAGATATGCTACAGGATTTCAGAAATGGAGATAACGGAAATAGGTTATAAATTTTTGGTCGTTGACATTAGAGAGATGATTCAGTTGAATAATTGAACAAAAGAAAGATGGCTGGTAATTAAAGGGTTACAGGGGCAGGTTGTGGGAGGAACAAATGAACAGGCTATTCAATTCAGGCTATTCATCTACCCTAGTAGTAAAAGAAGAGAGGAAGCTAAATAAGTTATTTGGTGGAAAGTGAGGTCAATAAACTAGAGCTTGTTTGCATAAAGAAGGCAATTACACCTAAAATGATTTATTTATTGGATGGGATTTCATTTAACATTTTTTTTTAATTATGAGATTAGTGAATGTGCCTTTGTTTTCTGCTGGTCTCGGCTTATCAGTAAACAAGTGTTGTGACTGGACTGGCCCTTGTGGTTCTTATTATGATTGCAAGACACTCTTCAGCAATAACCATCATGAAACTTTGAAACAAAATAAAGATGTATTATTTATATGACCTGGAAATTACATAGCACACATGAGACCACACAGCAAGGTTTCAGGGAGAGAAAGAAAGAAAGAGAAGGAGAGAGAGAGAGAGAGACCAGCTTGGTCTTTCTCTTTTATTAATGAGTCTCTTTCATCAGGTGATCAACCTCTGATTGATATCCTAGCTTTCTAGTGCTCCTATCTGTGTTTACAGGAGAGACTGCATCCTCCCCTGAACACATCTTATGACTTCCACTCTTTGCCCCCCCCTTGCCCTTTTTAGAAACACTTTTCTCCATCTACTTACTGTGATCCTGAAACTTGTTGGAACTTAATTTCTGTGGGTGAATATCCTCTAGTTATCTTGTGTAATAAATGGATGCATATTTTATACCTCTACATAAACTAGCAGGGACTTGAGTGGATAGAGTATGCCAATAATTTGGCTTGAAGTCATATATTTCAACATAATTTTCATGTAAGATTTTAGTTTGAAGTCATATACTAGTTCAGGATTTAATTACTGAGAAAGAAAAGTTTGTGTAATATTCTGTAATGTGATTATCTCTTTATATGGAGCAGCGACATGCCCTGAAAGAAGAACTCTTTTTAAACATTGTCATCATGTTCCATTTCTTAAAAAAACATTGATTTGTCAATTATTAATTTAAAGACTATAATAGAATACATTTTAAAATGAGTTATTTCAGATTCAAGAGAGATCACCTCCATAGACCATATTAAATATCTACTGAGCCATTTTTTCTTAATGTACATTTTAAAAAATGAACCACTCAGAACTTGTTTCACATGTCCAAGACCACTGAGTATTCATTCCCTGAAGAGCTAGATCTAGAATAGAATTCCCGTTAGCAGCATAAATTTGAGTGTTGTGGGTGTTGTTTTTTACATTGTAATATATTAACCATTTTATGATATTAGATAGAGGCTGGAATATTTCAGATCATAAAGGCAGTGGTCACATTATGTCCTTTTTAAATTATATTTATTAGTGAAGAAGTTCTATTTATTTTTTTCATATCATGGGTGTGTAGTGCTGCAATCTGTCTTATGAAATGAAAAAACAAATCAGCATCATGAATTCAATATCATAAGGTCACTAAGTAGCTAAGAGAAAGCAACTAAACCAAAGCAAGAGATATAACACTTATAAAATTTCTATCTATTGGAACAAGAAGCATTAAATATATTTCAGTCTTTCTGATAAAATCTAAAAGTCACACTGCATGACATACCAAGGCATCCTTGATTTTCTGATGCATCACTGATAGAAATATGCCATGATATCTATAATATGTATGAAGCATAAACAGCAAAGAAGGGAAATTTTGTGAGTTATTAAACATTCCAGGAAGTTAACTTTCAAATACATTATTAGAGAGCATATGTACAAGCTATAATATTGACCATCTACTTTTGATTCATATAATATCAAACCTTCTGAAAAAGAAACATTAAATAAAAATAATAGCTAAAAAGTGTTACTGTGCCTTGAGACCAATTTGCAGTATATCACAATCCACTGGCTATCTGAAATCATATCTGAACTCAAGCATTTGTGTTAGCTGCTACTTGCATGTGTTTATTCATTTTGAGAACAAAATGGGGCAACTGACAGTACCTCTGAAAAAGACCATTTGTCTTACACATTGCCATTTTGATTAAAAACTACCTCTTAGAATACCACTCTGAAACTAAGCCAATGCCTATAAAGGAAAATAAAAAAAACTGATTGGAGAAGTAGGTAATATCTTTGTCATTGTAAAACATCATCTGATACAGATATACAAAAAATGAAGTTGATTGAGTGCCAATCATAATCATGGAAAAGAGCAAGAACTGAAACAAAACAAGAAAAGGAAGAAGGAGAAAGAAGGAGAATCATTACCACTGCCAGCACCACCTAGAAATATTAACTGTAAAAATCCAAAAACAGAAAATGGAGACAGGTCTCAGGGAAGAGATCTAAATCAAATAGAAACTGGCAGAGTCAAAGTACGTGAAGTATTTTCATTTCATACATAGTCTTGTGTGCTTGTTTGTGTACTTACACAAATATTACTTCTCTATGTCAGCTTTTTTTTTAGTGTCCCATTTGTATTCTCTTTTTTAAATGCTTATGGAAAATTTCCTTGAGGATATTATACATAATGAAGAGAGTAGCAGTGAATTATACTTATATCTATTTGATGGGTATAGGTATGGATCAATTCGATAAATATTAATGTTAATAAAATACATCAGTCATTTGGCTTTCATCATAAACATTTTTTGGTCTAGTTTAGTAGACATACATATGAAGATACAACTAGTGTAATGCATTTAAAAGCATAAGTATATGCAAGGACATATTCTGAACAGTTGTACTCATCTCACATGTTAGCAAGGTAATGCACAATATCCTCCAAGCTAGACTTCAGAAGTATGTGAACTAAAAGCCTCAAGATGTACAAGCTGGGTTTTGAAGAGGCACAGGAACCAGAGATCAAATTGCCAACAATCATTGGATCACAAAGAATGCAAGGGAGTTAAAAGAAAATGCATCTCATCATTGACTATGCTAAAGCCTTTGACTGTGTGAACCACAAAAAATAGGAAAAATTATTAAAATGATGACAACACCAGGCTACCTTACCTGTTTCCTGAGAGACCTATATGAGGTCAAGAAGCAATGGTTATAACAGGACAAGGAGCAATAGAATGATTCAAAATTGTAAAATGAGTTCAACAAAGCTGTGTATTGTCACCCTGCTTATTTAACTTATATGCATAGTACATCATATGAACTGAAGGGCTGGATGAAACAGAAGCTGGATTCAAGATTGTAGGGCAAAATATCAACAACATCAGATATTCAAATGATGCCAGTGTAATGGAAGAAATTGAAGAGGAATTAAACAGCTTCTTGATAAGGGTGAAAGAGGAGAGGAAAAAAAAAAAACTAAACTGTCTTAAAACAACATTCAAAAAACTAAGATCACGAGATCTGTTCCCACCATTTCATGGCAAATAGAAGCGGAAAAGCAGAAACAATGACAGAGTTTCTTTTCTTGGGCTTCACAATCACTGTGGACAGTGACTGCAGCCATGAAATTGAAAGACACCTGCTCCTTAGAAGGAAAACTATGACCAATCCAAAGAGTATATAAAAAAATAAAGAGATCACTTTACCAGGACTTTAATTTTTCCAGTAGTCATATGTGGAAGAGAGAGTTAGACCATAAAGAAGGCTGAGAGCTGAAAAATTGATGCTTTTGCATTGTGGTGCTGAAGAAGACTCTTGAGAGTCCCTTGGACATCAAAGAGATCAAACTAGTCAATCTTCAAGGAAATCAGTCCTGAATATTCACTGGAAGGACTAATGCTAAATCTGAAGCTCCAATATTATGGCCACCTGTTACAAAGAGTTAACTCATTGGAAAAGCCCCTGATGCTGGCAAAGTTTGAAGGTAAGAGGAGAGGGGTGGGGGATGGGTGACAGAGGATGGGATGGTTGGATATAATCACTAACCCATTGGATATGCATTTAAGCAGACTCCAGGAGATAATGAAGGACAGGGAATCCTGGTGTAATGCAGTTCATGGGGTCATAAAGAGTTGATATGACTTAGCTACTGAACAACAAAAATGCTGGAGCACGTCAGTGCAACAATGAATATATGCCTGTCCTTGATTTTGTTTAGTCACTCAGTCATGCCTGACTCTTTGTCAGCCCCATGGACTGCTGTACACCAGTCTTCACTGTCCTTCACCATCTCCCAGAGCTTGCTCAAAGTCATATCCTTGATTGGGTAAGTAAATATGGTTCATGTAGGAAGTAGAACAAGATAAAGATATAAGAGATGAAGAAGTGTTTTCTATGTGAATATCGGTGGGTTAATTTTATAGGGTGTGGTTTAAGTTTTACTTCCATTCATTTTTTAGTCTGTATTTGTTGTATAGTTACTTTGAAAAATAAATGAGTATAAATTAATATAGTAATTATTATAAAAGAACATGGAATATAGAGTAGACCCTTCCTTCTCATTATTATCCTCCCCTATTTCCTGAAATGACAATTTAATTTTTAATAGATATTTGTTACTAAAAACCCATAGAATGTCACATATTTCTATTATGAATATTTTCAGCTATTGAAGTTAAAGTGAATAGTTGGGGAAAAAATAATGTTGAATAAGCAACAGCTGGTTAAATAAAGTAAAGCAAACTGTGAAATGAAAATATGGCTATTAAAAAGATTTATTCAGCTCTTAAGAATATGGCTAGCTATTTGATTACAGATATTGCTAAATTCCTAAATTTCTAACACTAGAGGCAAATATTGAGCCCTAATAAGGTACCATTCTCTATAGAGACCAACCAGCCACCCAGTGGTGAGCTATTGCATCACATCTGTTCTATGCAGAACACAGCAGAGTTTTGACCTTAATGAAATAGACAAATATTCTAGAAGGATTTGTTCTCTGCTTGTATTATTTCTGCTGGTGCCACCATTAATGAATGTCAAGAATGTCTTATTCATTGTCAGGGTATTAGGCACAGATTTTTTTTTTTTTTTACTGATGAAATAACTTATTTCCCAGTAAAAATACTGGTTTCACTATGGTTTAATCCCCATGGTTTTAATCTTTCTCACTTCAACTGCTATTACTCATAAGTAATTGAACTTAGGGAATAGTTACAGATGACTTCAAGCACATATTTGGAAGTGTACTATGAAAGAACAAAATTCCACCTCACAGGTTGTAGTACTGATTAGAGGCCAACCAATAGTGCTTTTTCCCCTATAGACAGAATGTGTGCCTTTGGGAATCATGAGGTGGAGCTGAAAATAGTTCCTCTCACTATTATACCTATTTGAGTTTACTCATTTGTAAAATGTTTGCTTTTCATGTTTGCTACTTTGAGTGATGCTTGCTAGGAAATATCGTTGACCAAGAGAGAAGTGTTTCCACAACAGTTGACATGTTGAATTAAAATGACATTTACACTTGGTACTTTGTGCTTTCTGTGCAACTAAGACCAAGAGGAAGAGAAGGGTGCTGTCAGTTGGGCGGAATGATGGATTTTGATCAACAGGGCGAAGTCGGATTGCACACAAAAATAGTGTCTGGCACAATGTCTAGAAACAAAGGGCTTTAGGAGGAACCTTTTATTATTCTCATTTCTTATAAAAATTAACAGAAAATTACAGCAATGGGGAGACTGCCAGTTCACAATGGCAGAGTAGAAGGTCATGTGTTCATCTCCTCCTGTGAAAGCCCCCAAATCCCAGCCATCTGTTTAAGAACGATTGACACTGGAAACCACCCAAAGAAGATGGCCCATATCCAAAGAAAAAGAAGCCACAACAAGACGGTAGGAGAGGTGCAGTCATGATAAAATCAGATCCCATTCCTATCTAGTGGGTGACTGGAGAACAACAATACCAAAGAAGTTTTCCCACTATTTTGAAAGTTCTGAGCCCCATGTCAGGCTTCACAGTCTGAGAATCTGACAATGGGACTGTGAATCCCCAGGGACCTGACCTAGAAGGCCACTGGGAATGATTATAGGGCTTCCATAGTACTGGGGGAAACAGGGAGTCCACTCTTGGAGGGCACAAACCATATCTTACATGCACAAAGACCCTGGGAGAAGAAGCAGTGACCCCACAGGAGACTGAACCAGACCTACCTGCTCGTGTTTGAGGGTCTCCTTTGGGGGCATGGGTTGGCAGGGGCTCACTACAGGGACGGGGGTATTGGCAGCAGCAGTCCTGGAACATGCCTCTTGGCTTAAGTCCTCTTGGTGGTTGTCGTTAACCCTACCACAGAGCCCACAGACACCAGCGCTTGGTTGCCTCCGGCCAAATAACTAAAAGGGAGGGAGCGCACTCCACATATCAGCAGATAATTGGATTCAAGCCTTACCTAGTAAGGCCTTGTCCACCAGAGCAAGGTCTCCCCCCTCCCCACTGTCCCTCCCATCAGAAGCTTACACAAGCCTCAGCCTCCTCCACCAGAGGGCAGACAGAGGAAGCAAGAAGAACCACAATCCAAGAGGAACTAGAACAAAAAACACATTACACAAAATTAATCAGCATGAAAAAGTAGAGACTTATGTCCTAGATGAAGTGAAAAGATAAAACCCCAGAAAAACAATTAAATGAAGTGGAGATAGGCAAACTTCCAGAAAAATAATTCAAAGTAGTGGTAGTGACTATGACCCAGGATCTCTGGAAAATGATGGAGAATATGCAAGAAATGTTTTCCAAGGACCTGGAAGAACTAAAGAACGAACAAACAAATAAATAATACACTAGAAGAAATCAATAGCAGAATAACTGAGGAAGAATGGATAAATGACCTGGAGGACAGAATGTTGGAAATCACTGCCACAAAAAAAGAACAAACAACAACAACAAAATGAAGACAGCCTAAGGGACCTCTAGGACAACATTAAACATATTAACATTTACATTATAGGGATCCCACAAGTAGAAGGGAGAGAGAAAGGACCCAAGAACATATTTGAAGAGATAATAGGTGAAAATCTCCCTAACGTGGGAAAGGAAATAGTGAACAAAGTGCAGAAGCACTTAGAATCTCAGGCAGGATAAACCCAAGGAGGAACACACCAAGACATATAGTAATCAAACTGACAAAACTTAAGACAAAGATAAAATATTAAAAGCAAGATGGGAAAAATGACAAATAAAATGTAAGGAAACTCCCATAAGGTGATCAGCTGATTTTTCAAGAGAAACTCTACAAGCCAAAAGGAAATGGCACAATATATTTGAAGTAGTGAAAGGGAGATCCTACAACCAAAATACTCTAACCAGCAAGGCTCCTATTCAGATTTGATGGAGAAACAAAAATTTTTATTTTTTCCAGACAAGCAACGATTAGAATTCAGCACCACCATACAAGCTTTACAACAAATACTAAAGTAACTTCTCTAGGCAGGAAAAGAAAAAGAAAAGACCTACACAAAATAAACCTGAAATAATTAAGAAAATGAAAGTAGGATCATACATACAGATAATTACTTTAAATATAAATAGATTAAATACATCAACCAAAAGACATAAACTGGCTGGGCAGAAAAAAAAACATATGCAGGTATGCACTTCTACTTACGACAGCATTCTACTTAACCCCAAAATTGTGTATAATTAGTGTATATTGTTAGGTTAATCATATTTTCATTATGGCTTCAATTACCTTTAATTTTTTGTCTGTCTACTGATTAACATCATTTACTATTGTGCATATGTAGCTATTTTTTCCTTACATTATATCATGATTGGAAAACAGAAAATAATAGAATTCTGTATCACCAAAACTGCCATAAAAAAGAAAAAACTAGAAAACAAATAGAAAAAAAAAGTAATTACTTTTTAGAATCCACATGCATATCAGAATTATCTTGGAGCTTTCTGAAAAATAAAAATGCCCAGGTATTGTGATTTTTCTCCAGAGCTCCATGAGCATCCATATTTAAAAATAATTGGACTATATGATGATTTTTACTTTTATCTAGTTTGTTTCACTTTTTTCACATCATGTTTCACATCATAGTCAGAGGTTCCATTTTAATTATCTTGTTTTCCAATTTTTCCATCTCTTCTTTTTTTTTCTGATGTCCTTTACCAAGCATAGTAGAAAAGATTTGTATACACACACACACACACACACACACACATATATACACACATAGTATGTATAATATATATTTTAAGAAGCTTATGAAAATAAGTTAGCTAAATAATGTTAAAAAATAATATATATGTATAACTGAATCACCTCTCTGCGCACCTGAAACATTGTAAGTCAGATATGTTGCAATAATATATATGCATACATTATATATATATATATATATATATATATATATATATATATATAAAGAAAAAAAGAAAGCTATAGCAACAAAATCAAGAGAAATCAGAAAACTTCAAGAATGAAATTTTGAGCCATGACAAAATCTAATACATAAATAAGTAAATCAATACATATATGCATGCTTACATAAATGCATAAATAAAACAGAATGAAACTCCTTATCCCGATAAGATCATGGCACAAGATTATTGCTAAAGGTAAAGGAAATAAGAACTGGAAGTAAAAGAAGAAATTTAGAAATACAAGTTATGCGATGACACCTTTGTTGTTAGCTCTAAATAATAACAGTAATGGAGGCATATGGTATTCCTTGATTTTTATGTGTGTGAGTGTAATATGTTTCAGTTCTAGTTTCTTTTGGTATCTCATTATCTATCCATCTGTCCATATTTGCATTGGTGTTTTTCATTTGTATTAAATATGTTTTCTTCTTCTTTCTGCTTCCTCTTACTTTATAGAACTTTTGTCGAGGAATAAACTTTTAATATAGTATTTGGGTAACAAGAAGTTTAGATGTTGTTGAATTTAATGGGATTATATATATTCAAGATACTGATATAATGATTGTTAAGATTTTTCATCTCCTCATTTTTAGAATAGGTTAAGATATTTTCTATTATAGAAAGGCAGTTGCATCCTAAGTTGAAAATGAAGCTAATTTGTTGTTGTTGTTTTTGAAGTTTAAACATAGAAGAACGTACATATATATATGCTTCATAGCCATGAAGACAGGAAATATTGTTTATGACCTTCTGAAGGACAGACACTGCCCTTCATGTCCCTGACTCTTATTTATAGAAAAGCTTTAGCCTCCTGGGCCTTCTTCAAGTTCCAAAAAGAAAGTTAACAAGAGAAGTCAGAAAATACAGAAACAAAGAAAAACAGTCAAGCAAGAAAAAATAATAATAGTTAAGCCACAAAACAAAGTCACAAATAGTTTTAGCCACAAAACAAAGTTCCTGACTTCAAAGGCTATATAGATAAATACTCTGAGCCACATCTCCAAGTTGTTTTGCAGATAATGAAAACCATCAGGTGGAAAAGAGTTAACTACATGCTGACCACAAACCACCCCATACTGGTTGGAACCATAGGTTGATGATGTTACCTCATATAGCACCACTTTATTACCTCACCAAACAGTCAGAAGGATATACAGGAGCTGATCATGTACCCTGTGACCTCTCTCACCTTGCCTTTAAAAACCCTTCTCTAAATCCATTTGGGAGTTCAGGTCTTTTGAACATGAGTTGTTCCTTCTCCTTACTTGACCTCATATTAGATGCCTTGCAATGAACACTGTACTTCACTTACCATAATCCAGTGTCAATAGATGATGTGTAGGAAGCAGACCTACAATGGTGTAATCACTCACCTAAAGCCAAACATCCTGGAATGCAAAGTCAAGTGGGCCTTAGGAAGCATCACTACCAACAAAGTTAGTGGAGGTGATGGAATTCCAGTTGATCTATTTCAAACCCTAAAAGATAATGCTGTGAAAGTGCTGCACTCAATATGCCAGCAAATTTGGAAAACTCAGCAGTGGCCACAGGAGTGGAAAAGATTAGTTTTCATTTCAATCCAAAAATAGGGCAATGCCAAAGAATGTTCAAACTACTGCACAACTGCAATTGTCTCACACACTAGTAAAGTAATGCACAAAATTCTCAAAGCCGGGCTTCAACAGTATGTGTGAACAGTGAACTTCTGGATGTTCAAGCTGGATTTAGAAAAGACAGTGGAACCAGAGATCAAACTGCCCATATCCATTGGATCATAGAAAAGGCAAAAGAATTCTGGGAAATCATCTGCTTATGCTTTATTGATTACGCCAAAGTCTTTGACTGTGTGAATCACAACAAACTGTGGAAAATTCTTCAAGAGATGGGAGTGTCATACCAACTGACCTGTCTCTTGAGAAATCTGTATGCAGGTCAAGAAGCAACAGTTAGAACTGACTCATTGAAAAAGACCCTGATGCTGGGACAGATTGAAGGCAGGAGGAGAAGGGGACAACAGAGGATAAGATGGTTGGATGGCACCACCAAATCAATGGACATGAGTTTGAGCATGCTTCAGGAGTTGGCGATGGGCAGGGAGGCCTGTCATGCACAGTCCATGGGGTTGCAACAAGTCGGACACAACTGAGTGACTGAACTGAGCTGAACTCTCTTTCTGCTTTGTTAATGAGCTCATTTGTACCCTTTATTAAAATTCCACATATAAGCAATATCATATGATATTTTTCTTTCTCTGCCTGACTTACTTCTCTCATTTTGACAATTACTAGTTCCATCCATATTGCTGCAGATAGCATTATGCTGTTCTTTTTTATGGCATAGTAATGTTCCCTCAGATATTCTTTATTAATTCCTCTCTTGATGAACATCTGTGTTGCTTCTATGTTCCAGCTATTGCAAATAGTGTAGCAGTGAATATTGACGTGTATATCTTTTTTTAATTATGGCTTTCATCAGATATATGCCAGGTTTGGAATTGCTGGATCATATGGTAGCTCTGTTCTTAGGATTTTTAGGGAACCTCCATACTGTTCTCCATAGTGACGGTTCCAGTTTACATTTCCACTAACAGTGTATGATGGTTCCTTTTTCTTGACATCCTCTCCAGCACTTACTGTTTGTAGGTTCTTTTGATAATGGCCATTCTGAGCTTTGATTTGTATTTCCCCAATAATTAGTGATATTGAACTTCTTTTCATGTGTTTTTTAGCAATCTGTTTGTCTACTCTTGGGGAAGGAAATGGCAACCCACTCCAGTATTCTTGCCTAGGAAATCCCATGGCTGTAGGAACCTGGTGGGCTACAGTCCATAATATCACTAAAGAATTGGACAGAAGTCTGTTCTATGCATCTGTGTCTCTTTTTCTGTTTTGCATATGGGATTATCGTTACCATCTTCTTAAAAACTGGGAAGACCCAGAAGGATGGGATTGGGAGGGATGTGGGAGGGGGAATCGGGATGGGGAACACATGTAAATCCATGGTTGAATCATGTCAATGTATGGCAAAAACCACTACAATATTGTAAAGCAATTAGTGTCCAACTAATAAAAATAAATGAGAAAAAGAAAAAGAATTTGACACAAACAAAAACAACAATGTCTCCTTTGCAGAAGTGTCTGTTTAGATCTTCTAAAGCAGAGAAGGGTTTATTGCAGGGTCAGCCAAGGAGAACAGGAGACTTGTTCTCAATATTTTGAATTCCTAGATGGTTTGGTTTTTTTTTTCCTAAGCATATTTTGGGTATATGTTCTTTTTCCTATTGATTGGTGATGAGGTAACAGGGTGGTACTATAGAAAGCTTGCCCTCAGCCTGTTGCCATCCATCACCTGAATATGAGACTTAATTCTGCATAACTTAAGATTATTGTGTATATTTCTTGAGGAGGAGCCAGAAAACTGCCCCCAAACAGCACCATTGATTCTTGACTGCTCCTTTATTTTTTCTATATTCCCTCCTTCCTGTTTCAACCTGCTCCTTGGAACTCAGGAAAGAACGGGAGGCTGAATGAAGGCTATTTCCTACAACCAAGAAAAAGGAAAAACAGAAAGGTTTCTGCATCCAAAACTTCCTGCTCCTGGTCAGTTTCAGACCTGGAGAGTTGGAGAGAATAGCTAATTAGCTCCAACAAAAAGAGGGGACTAAGGAAATAATACTAAATAAGATAGTAAAAAAAAAGGGAGGAATTTCTAATTGTCTCAGAGAGTAATCAGTGTACATCTTGCCTTTGTGTACTTCATTAACAGACTGAAACAATGTGACTTTTTCTGAAGAATTATTGAAGACACTATTATATTCTGAGTTCTATTGAATTTTTTTATGCTATATGAAACAATAGTTTATTTCTAAGTTCAAGGAGAGCCTGACAGTTCCAGGCATTTTCCTGAGATGCAGGAAAATGTCACTGACAACCAATTAACAAAGAAAGACATGAACAGACAGAAAATAGCTCTCATTAAAAGCAGTAAAGAGAATGATTTAATAAAAGACATTTTTATCCACTTGTTTTTTTACCACCTTCAATAAGGCCTTTTCATTTAAGTAATTTGATATAAAATAAGTTTCTTATTCCAAGTTGATTTTTAAACTTTGTTTCTATGTGATTTTTATACAATTTTATGATTTAGCTGCAATTGAGACATTTAAAAATTTGAAATTTAAGAAACTATATAAATATAAGAATTTTCCATAATTAACATGTATAAATTAATTTTCCATGATGAATCTGTACCTTTTTTAGAACAAATGTTGTTTTAAGCACTTCTGAAAGTATTGGACAATCATAAAGTTTCTTTCAACATCCACAAGATATCTCCTAAGAAAACAATAAAAAATGGTCTTATTGTTTTTGAGTCTATTAATGATGATTCAACTATACTGCAGCAATAAATGGTGAAAAACGAATTCTGGAAGACTGTTATGGTAAGTGATAACACAAGGTCTATGTATACAAAATTAAAAAATAGCTGAAAAGTAATGTAATAGTGGTGCATTTTGCAAGTATTTAAAAAAAATACAACCATTTATTATTTTGATGTGATAAATAACCTTTTCTGTGTGTATATAAATAAATCATTGCCACAATCATAAGAAGGTAAAAAATGAAAACTATTCAAAGTGAATCCTCACATACCTTAGGTTTTTATAGATTTTAATGTGTATAAATACTGTTAAAAATTTTTGTAATAGATGTTTAAAAGATGACATAGGTGAGTCTTATTTTTCCAGTCTTTTGCAAAAGTGCTAGTTATTATTCTGATGTCTTCTTACAAGCATAAGCATAATAGCTTTAGATTTTCTATTTTGAAATAATTTGCCAAATTTAGTATTTTATTCAAAATTGTTATTTATTTCAAACCTATTCCTACAGCCATAAGGCTGGTATCATCTGCATATCTGAGGTTGTTAATAATTCTCCCATCCATTTTGATTCTAGCTTGTGCTTCCTCCAGTCCAGCATTTCTCATGATATACTCTGCATATAAGTTAACTTAGCAGGTTGACAATATACTGCCTTAATGTACTCCTTGACACCACCCTTATGGCAGAAAGTGAAGAAGAACTCATGAGTCTCTTGATGAAAGTGAAAGAGGAGAGTGAAAAAGTTGGCTTAAATATCAACATTCATAAAACTAAGATCACGGCATCCACTCCATCACTTCATGGCAGATAGATGGGGAAACAGTGGAAACAGTGGTTGACTCTGTTTCTGGGGGCTCCAAAATTACTGCATATGGTGACCACAGTCATGAAATTAAAAGACCCTTGCTCCTTGGAAGAAAAGCTATGACCAACCTAGAGAGCATATTAAAAAGCAGAGACATTACTTTGCCAACAAAGGTCCATCTAGACAAGGCTATGGTTTTTCCAGTAGTCATGTATGGATGTGAGAGTTGGACTATAAAGAAAGCTGAGCACTGAAGAATGCTTTTGAATTGTGATGCTGGAGAAGACTCTTGAGAGTTCCTTGGACTGCAATGAGATCCAACCAGTCCATCTTAAAGGAAATCAGTCCTGAGTGACCATTGGAAGGACTGATGTTGAAGTTGAAACTCCAATACATCAGCCACCTGATGTGAAGAACCGACTCATCCGAAAAGACCCTGATGATGGGAAAGATTGAAGGCAGCAGAAGAAGGGGACAGCAGAAGATGAGATGGATGGATGGCATCACTGACTCAATGGACACAAGTTTGGGTAAACTCTGGGAGTTGGTGATGGACAGGGAAGCCTGGCGTGCTGTGGTTCTTGGGATTGCAAAGAGTCAGGCATGCCTGAGTAACTGAACTGAACGGATTCCTTTAGCACTTTTTATTATCTAATTTCTTATGTGTTTAATACCTACTTCCAGGATTAGGAGCATAAATATCAAATTATGAGGCTCGCCTATTTCTTCATGAAAAATAAACTACATTCTAAAGAAACTCAAAGTATTATTTTATAGTTATTTTCCTTGTGTTCTAAATACCTACATGAGTTCTTAGTCATATTCGTTTATTTTTTTTGGTACAGTATCTGTTACATCATATAAATTTTAGCAGGAAAACCTGTAAAGTGCAGAACATATTATCCCTTATAGCCCTCAGAAAAAACAACCTTGCAGACATCTTGTCCTCAGACTTCTAGCCTCCATAGCTATTAGATAATATGTTTTTGTTTTTTAAGTCCCTCAATTTGTATACTTTATTAGGGCAGTCCTAATAAGTTAATACAACATTCATAAGTACACAGGGATGCTGTCTCATGAATTCTGGTGTTCTCTATGCAAAGTCTGAACATTGTCCCATGTTGCTATTTATTTGCTATCAAAATATTATAAATCCTAAATATGATTATATTACATTAGGTTAACTTAAGTAATAAAGTTGGAAATAACTGTGAAAAGAAGAGAAGTGAAAAGCAAGGAGAAAAGGAAAGATATTCCCTTTTGAATGCAGAGTTCCAAAGAACAGCAAGGAGAGATAAGAAAGCCTTCCTCAATGATCAATGCAAAGAAATAGAGGAAAACAACAGAATGGGAAAGACTAGAGATCTCTTCAAGAAAATTAGAGATACCAAGGAAACATTTCATACAAAGATGGGCTCAATAAAGGACAGAAATGGTAAGGCCTTAACAGAAGCAGAAGACATTAAGAAGACGTGGCAGGAAAACACAGAAGAACTATACAAAAAAGATCTTCACAACCCAGCTAATCATGATGGTGTGACCACTCACCTAGAGCCAGACATCATAGAATGTGAAGTCAGGTGGGTCTTAGGAAGTATCACTACAAACAAAGCTAGTGGAGGTGATGGAATACCAGTTGAGCTATTTCAAATCCTAAAAGATGATGCTGTGAAAGTGTTGCACTAAATATGTCAGCAAATTTGGAAAACACAGCAGTGGCCACAGGAATGGGAAAGGTCAGTTTTCATTGCAATCCCAAAGAAAGACAATGTCAAAGAATGCTCAAACTACCACACAACTGTACTCCTTTCACAGGCTACTAAATTAATGCTCAAAATTCTCCAAGCCAGGCTTCAGCTATATGTAAACTGTGAACTTCCAGATGTTCAAGCTGGTTTTAGAAAAGGCAGAGGAATTAGAGATCAAACAGCCAACATCTGCTGGATCATCAAAAAAGCAAGAGAGTTCCAGAAAAAAAAAAAAATCTATTTATCTTTTATTGACTATGCCAAAGCCTTTGTGTGAATCACAATAAACTGTGGGCAATTCTGAAAGACATGGGAATACCAGACCACCTGACCTGCCCCTTGAGAAATCTGTATACAGGTTAGGAAGCAACAATTAGAACTGGACATGGAGCAACAGACAAATATGAAAAAGAATACATCAAGACTGTATATTGTCACCCTGCTTATTTAACTTACATGCAGAAGATATCATGAGCAACACTGCTGGAAGAAGCACAAGAAGAAATCAAGATTGCTGGGAGAAATATCAATAACCTCAGATATACAGATGATACCACCCTTATGTCACAAAGTGAAGAATAACTAAAGAGCCTCTTGATGAAAGTGAAAGAGGGGAGTGAAAAAGTTGGCTTAAAGCTCAACATCAGAAAACTAAGATTATGGCATCCGGTCCCATTGCTTCATGGCAAATAGATGGCGAAATAGGGGAAACAGTGGCTGACCTTATTTTTTCAGGCTCCAAAATCACTGCAGATGTTGATTGCAGCCATGAAATTAAGACACTTATTCCTTGGAAGGAAAGTTATGACCATACTGGACAGCATATTAAAAAGCAGAGACATTATTTTGTCAACAAAGGTCCATCTTGTCAAGGCTATGGTTTTTTCAATAGCCATATATGGATGTGAGAGTTGGACTATAAAAAGCTGAGTGTTGAAGAATCGATGCTTTTGAACTGTGATGTTGGTGAAGACTCTTGAGAGTCCCTTGGACTGCAAGGAGATCCAATCAGTCCATCCCGAAAGAAATCATTCCTGGATGTTCATTGGAAGGACTGATGTTGAAGATGAAACTCCAATATTTGGCCATCTGATGTGATGACCTGACTCATTTGAAAAGACTCTGATGTTGGGAAAGATTGAAGGCGGGAAGCGATGGAAACAACAGAGGTTCAGATGGTTATATAGCATCACTGACTCAATGGACATGAGTGTGGGTAAACTCCGGGAGTTGTTCATGGACAAGGAAGCCTGGTGTGTTGCAGTTCATGGGGTTGCAAAGAGTGGGGCATGACTGAGCCACTGAACTGAACTGAACTGAAGTAATAAAAATGTCAGAAACTCCATTTGTTGTCCCTAGAAATTTAGAAAATCTGTTTCTCTGAAAGTGATATATTAAGCCATTTGTATAGCAACCAGCATTTCAATCTGTTTACACATCTATGCCTCACAGAATTCTTCTTTAGTTTACCCTCTTGATATTTCCATTTGCTCAAAAAAAATCCTGATTTGATTAAATTGTGTTGGGCTATGAAATAAACACCAAGGTCCTTTTTATCATGTGTTTCTTATTTCAGAAATAAATTTATTTTTATTCTCAAGGTATTAAAAATGAATTCTCTTAAAATACAAGTGTTAATGTTTAATTTACTGAAGTTGTAGTAATTGAAATTTGATTTCAAACAAGATAAAATCTATAGAATTCATAAAATCTTAAACCTAAATTTCAAAGTAAAATTTATTAATTTTAAGGGCACTGAAAGTTATCGAGATTATGTAGCTAATTTAGGAGTTGAAGAAAGTAATTGGTAAAAAGGAAACATTCCTTTAGATTACAACTCAAATTTAGGTCATATTTGTTGATAAAATATATATTTTAAATGGTAAGATTGGTATTAAGCATTCAAATAGACATTTATTTAGTCACTGTGGGTAAATGGAAATTCAAGCGCAAGAAAGGTAGAGTGTGTATGCATAATAGAGAAAAAGCTCAAAGGCAATGTGTCAAAAAGAGGAAAATTAAGAAGAAAAGGAGAGCAAACATCAAGATTAAATTTTGCTTATTTGTTATTATTAATTTTCAATTTATTTGATGATTGACACACTAGTAATAAACTACCATTCTAGTGCAAAAAAATCATACTTTCTGTGTTTATTTTTCTTAACAGTTTCATATGAAAATGACTTTATTTTGATAGATTGGCAGAGTGATGTTGACATTTGTAATAGTCTGATATATTAGACAAAATGTGTAAGCCAACACATTTGTTTACTAGGTAAACACCACAAAAGATAGGCCAAAGAAGCTAAAACTGAGATTCAGAAGGTTTATATCACTAGTTAATAAAGAAAAAGAAAAAAAGTGAAGTCGCTCAGTTGTGTCTTAATCTTTGCAACCCCAAGGACTGTAGCCTACCGGGCTTCTCTGTCCATGGGATTTTCCAGACAAGAATACTGGAGTGGGTTCCCATTTCCTTCTCCAGGAGATCTTCCCAACCCGGAGATTGAACCGAGGTCTCCTGCATTATGGGCAAACACTTTTCCATCTGAGCCACCAGGGAAGTCCATTAAATTAGGACAGACAATGCCAAAAAATGTTTAAACTACCAAAAAATTGCACTCATCTCACCAAACAAGCAAAGTAATGCTCAAAATTCTCCAAGCCACGCTTCAATAGTACATGTACCATCAAATTAAAGATGTTCAAGCTGGATTTAGAAAAGGAAGAGTAACCAGATATTAAATTGCCAACATCCGTTGGATCATCAAAAAAGCAAGAGAGTTCCATAAAAAAAAAAAATCTATTTCTGGCTTATTGACTATGGCAAAGACTTTGACTGTGTGGATCAGAACAAACTGTGGAAAATTTTGAAGGAGATGGAAATACCAGACCGCCTGACATGCCTCCTGAGAAATCTGTATGCAAGTCAAGAAGCAACAGTTGGAAACAGACATGGAACAACAGACTGATTCCAAATTGGGAAAGGAGTATATCAAGGCTGTAAAATGTCACCCTGCTTATTTATCTTCTATGCAAAATATATCATGCCAAATGCAGGCTATTTTAAGCACAAACTGGAATCAAAGTTTCCAGAAGAAATATCAATAACCTCAGATACACAAATGACACCACCCTATGGCAGAAATAGAAGAATTAAAGAGCCTCTTGATGATAGTGAAAGAGGAGAGTGAAAAAGTTGGCTTAAAACTCAGCGTTCA
The DNA here is from genome assembly GCA_020226075.1 of Hydropotes inermis. Lineage (NCBI taxonomy): Eukaryota > Metazoa > Chordata > Mammalia > Artiodactyla > Cervidae > Hydropotes > Hydropotes inermis. The sequence continues at coordinate 11,986,213 of CM035298.1, read as the reverse complement.
GAAAACTAAGATCATAGCATCCAGTCCCATCACTTCATGGCAAAGAGACAGGGAAACAATAGAAATAGTAAGAGGCTTTATTTTGGGGGCTCCAAAATAACTGCAGATGGGGACTGCGTCATGAAATTAAAAGAAGCTTACTCCTTGGAAGATACGCTATGACCAACCTAGACAGTATATTAAAAAGCGGAGACATTAGTTTGTCAACAAAGGTGTGTCTAGTCAAAACTATGGTTTTTCCAGTAGTCATGTATGGATGTGAGAGTTGGACTAAAAAAAAAAAAAAGTTGAGCACCAAAGAATTGATGCTTTTGAACTGTGGTGTTGGAGAAGACTCTTGGAATGCAAAGAGATCCAACCAGTCCATCCTTAAGGAAATCAGTTCTGAATATTCATTGGAAGGACTCATGCTGATGCTGAAACTCCAATCACCTGATGGGAAGAATAACTAATTTGGAAAGTCCCTGATGCTGGGAAAGATCGAAGGCAGGAAGAGAAGGTGATGACAGAGGATGAGATGGCTGGATGGCATAATCAATGCAATGGATGGGAGTTTGAGTGGTCTCTGGGAGATGGTGATGGACATGGAAGCCTGGCATGCTGCAGTTCCTGGAGTCACAAAGATTTGGACTTGACTGAGCGACTGAGCTGAACTGAATTGTAAGATGCAATGCATGTAATTAGAAAATTGAATAGAAAAAATGAAGTCAAGTAGTCTAATATTGACAATGCAAGTATTTACAAATGGAAATATGTTTAAAAAAAACTGTTGGATTTTGGACAAATTTTGAAGGTAGAGCTAACAGAATTTGCTGATTTATTGGATCTGGGGAATAGGGGTGTGTATAAAAAAGGAAATGATAACTGAGTATTACTGTCTTGATCAATATGAAGAGATAAAGACTAAATAGAATGATGAAGCATTTAAAATCTGCATAATGTAGAAGTATGTGAAAACAAGGAGTTAATTTTTAGATACATTTAGTTTGAGCTGCCTAGTGAATGAATATATCTGAGGTTAAGTGTTAGATAGCATGACTCAAAATTTAGGGAACAGAGCATTTTATTGGATGCAGTTCCACTGGTCCATTTTTGCTGTTGCCATTTGTGCTTTTGGTGTCATATCCAAACAATCATTGCCCAAACCAATATCAAGAAGCTTTTCTTTTCTCTTAGGTTTTCTTCTAGGAATTTTATGGATTCAGATCTTATGTTTAGATTTTTAATACATTTTGAATTGATTTTATGTATGGTGTGAATTAATATGTCTAATTGGGGCTGAGGGGAGACAGAAATGGGAAGATTTTGACCCAGGTGTACAAAATTTAAATTACGCAATTGAGTAAGTTTGGGGATTCTAATATACAACAATATGATGATAATTATCAATACTTATTTTATACTCACATTTGCTTACAGAGTGCATCTCAGGTGTTTTCACACACACATAGAAAGATTTTTTTTTTTATGTTGAGGTCAAATATGGATTGGGTTTTTATTGTCAATAGGTTGAATGAAATACATCATCTTTTGGAGTGGTGTAAGAGACAAAGGCAAGAAGCAAGTAGAGGACTTTAAATGGCTGAAGTGAGATAAAGAGAATGGGAAGGAAGATAAATGTGCTTGACAGAAACTGGTAACAAAGAATATTTTTTTAATTTGAAAGAAAGTAACAAATCTATGGTAATGCAAATGATCCACTAGAAAGGAAGAATCAATGATATTGGAGAGAATATATATAAACCTACAAGTAATTTATCTTGGATGCTTATATGTTCAATTTTTATATATTTTATATATTTTTTCTCTGCACTAATAAAGATTATTATTTTTCCACCTATGTGTAAGAATTTTAAATATGTTCAGTTGTAGAAAAATTTTTTTTTTGTAGTGGATTTGCACTCCTTATAACATTTAGATAGTCTTTTTTTTTAATAGTAATCCTTAATAACAGTAGGTAATGAAGTGTGGATTTTTAAACACATTGTCAGATGAAGAAATATTAGATAAATAAGTACCCAATGTGGTAGAGTTGTCAAGATATATCTCTTTGAATGATGTCCTTAATGTAAATTTTGTATAGTGCTACATCAATATATTGGCAATCAGATTTTATTCTTCAAGTTTTAAATTCATATTTGAATATTTTGCCATAAAATTGTGTTGAGTAAGATTCAAGGTACATTATTTCTATAGTCAGAAAGATATTAAAAATTATAAATGCTAAATTTATTTATTAAATTTGAACTTTATAAGTAGATAGAAGTAGCTACAATCCTATACTGGTCATTTTAGTAGTTATTTTGTAATACAAATTCTCTTTTCTACAAAAGAGAATTCTGCAAAAAATAACCTTCATGTGCAAACTCTACCTGAAAGGTTTTGTTTTCTTTTGTCTTATTTAATATTATATTTATTTTGTTTAAACTAATGCATAAATAATCAAAAGATTTGGTTAGAGTAGGCCATCTGTTGATGAAATTTTTTGTAAGCTTTCCCAGTTCTCTTAGATATGCTCTTCATATACTTTGAATATATAGAAATATCTCATTTACGTTTAGATTGAAAGGTTGTTTTATGCTTACAAATACCCTCCCTTCTTCCATATAATGTCTCTTATGCTTAATTTTTTTTAATTTCTAATATTAAGAAACACCTTGTCAGAACTAGAAGCTGAAATATATCTTTAAAACTTCTGAAGATTCATTGAAATGTATTTTCCTCCTTTGTATTTTTCTCTTTATTCAAGTATACAAATATTCACTCATTTAAATAATATTTAAGAAAGTCTAGATAGCTATGTGTTGACATTTTAGCATCTTCTAGATTTAGAAATTCTTCTCCTTTCTGACCAGAGCAATATTTTAATGCTTCTCCTTACCCAGCTTCTAATTTTAAAATAGTGAGTGGCGCTGGCAACAAATTTCACATCATCTATATTTTCTATGAAATCTGCCTAATTCTTTCCCTCTTTTGCCTTAATCTGGGAATTGTCAGTAGTCTGATTTATTTTGAACCACAGAATTCATCTTGCTTGCTTAATCTTATGGAGAGTATGCAGTCTGTTTGAGTCATAGAACTATGTATAGTTAAACCTCACTCTCCTGTATGGCAAATAGGCAGTATTGTGAAGAAAGTTGTACAGTGATATTGATCTATTTTCTTGAAATACATATTATTTTCTTGAAAAAAAAAAAAGACTTTTCTGGGTAAGGGATTTCAAATGGAAAGTTCTTGACCCACTGCCATAAAAGCCAGCTACAAAGTAGGCATAAGGAATAATGATGAAGATATAGTGGTTGGCAGCAATCTTCCTAACTGAATAGATTGACTTGACATAAATAGGTAACAACATACTTTTGTTAATGCTACAACGGATACATCAGTATATTTAAAATTAAAGATGTAGGTTCATGAAAGTTGAGTTAGACTGACAAACAGGTAGGATTCAGTAAAGAAAGGGGCTCAAAGCCTTAGTTTGTTCAAAACTTCAAGACATAATCCGGGCAGTTCCTGATGAACGTGAGAAGTGATAGATGAAGCTGAGAAGTTTGAGTGTGGCTATTTTTGTATGTTTCAATGATGTATTGATCATTACCTTACCTCTTTTTTTTTGTGAGACAAATATGGACGACCTTTTCCTCTTCTGTATTGTAATTTTATGTATTTTTACAGTGATTTGAATAATTTCTTTATAAATTTTGATTATTTTTTCACTTCATTATGTAATAATCATTTTCCTCTTTCTATGATAACATTGTTAGACAGAAATTCTGCATATTAATGTAGTCAATTTATTTATTAATTCTTTTGTAAAAATGGTTTTATTCAGTCTTTTAAAAGTAAAAAAAAAACTTGAAGAACAGGTATTTTAGAAAATCTGCAAATACACAAGTATGTGGAAGAAAATAAAATATTTTAGGATCACATAACTAGAGAGCATACCCGAATCTATGGTTTGTTCACTATGTATGAAGTACATTAATTTTTGGTTTAAATTGACAGAGTAATAATTATTAAATGTACTTAATTTTACCACCTAAATGAGGCTCAGAGCCCTTTGCAATATCACATGGTGTTAGGTACATTATAGTATTAGTTATACATTAGTATTAGAACCATGATTTAATTGCAGTTTTGTTAAGTACAATATTAGATAGTAAAACCATGATAATCATCATTTAACCCCAATATTGCTGAGTTTCAGACACTTTACAAAGTATGTTACCACTGTAGCTATTTGTGTGACATACCACCTCATTCAAATATTTTATTGGGGCCTTAAAATCACATCATAAAGGTAGACATTATATTATCTGTCTTCTCAGAACAATAATATCCATATATGTTTTATTCACATTTTAACATGGCAGGTACTCAACAAGCATTTAGGGAATACAAGAATCAATAACTCTATATAAAGGATTGGGACTGAGTCACCATAATAGAAGACATGATAACAATTCACATTTCCTTCAATGACATGCTGAATTACATTGGGTGAATATGCTATTGCATATTATTCATCTGTAAAAACTACAATGTACTGTGATCACTTAAAAAATCTTGAGATAACTCTGTTAAAAATATAAGGTGTTCTTATAGGGTCTGCTTTTTCTGTTTTATTTTCATGTTTAAAAATAAGTTTGGAATATACATAGCCTTTGATAACACATTAAAACAATGTTCAGGAGAATAAACTATTAATTTGACAGTTTATTTTGGTGAAATTATACAGTTTATACTATTTTAAACTGAATATTACAAAATAAGATGAGCTACTTAGTGTTGTCTATTCCTAAGAAGGTTTTAAAATGAATGCTAATTTTACAAGTATCTGAAACAAAAACATTTAATTTTATTTATTTTTTCCATGTATTTTTATTAGTGGGAGGACAATTACTTTACAATATTGTAGTGGCTTTTGCCATATATTGACATGAATCAGCCATGGACTTTCATGTGTTCCCCATCCCGATCCCCCCTCCCGCCTCTCTCCCCATCCCATCCCTCTGGGTCTTCCCAATGCACCATCTCTGAGTACTTGTCTCATGCATCTAACTTGGGATGATGATCTGTTACACCCTTGATAATATACGTGTTTCAATGCTATTCTCTCTGAGCATCCCACCCTCGCCTTCTCCCACAGAGTCCAAAAATCTGTTCTGTACATCTGTGTCTCTTTTTCTGTTTTGCATATTAGGTTATCATTACCATCTTTCTAAATTCCATATATATGTGTTAGCATACTGTATGGGTGTTTATTTTTCTGGCTTACTTCACTCTGTATAATGGGCTCCAGTTTCATCCATCTCATTAGAACTGATTCAAATGAATTCTTTTTAATAACTGAGTAATATTCCATTGTATATATGTACCATAGCTTCCTTATCCATTCGTCTGCTGATGGGCATCTAGGTTGCTTCCATGTCCTGGCAATTATAAACAGTGCTGCGATGAACATTGGGGTACATGTGTCTCTTTCAGATCTGGTTTCCTCCGTGTGTATGCCCAGGAGTGGGATTGCTGGGTCATATGGTAGTTCTCTTTCCAGTCTTTTTAAGGAATCTCCACACTGTTCTCCATAGTGGCTGTACTAGTTTGCATTCCCACCAACAGTGTAAGAGGGTTCCCTTTTCTTCACACCCTCTCCAGCATTTATTGCTAGTAGACTTTTGGATAGAAGCCATCCTGACTGGCAGGTAATGGTACCTCATTGTGGTTTTGATTTGCATTTCTCTGACAACGAGTGATGTTGAGCATCTTTTCATGTGTTTGTTAGCCATCTGTATATCTTCTTTGGAGAAATGTCTGTTTAGTTCTTTGGCCCATTTTTTTATTGGGTCATTTATTTTTCTGGAATTGATCTGCAGGAGTTTATTGTATATTTTTGAGACTAATCCTTTGTCCGTTGCTTCATTTGCTATTATTTTCTCCCAATCTGAGGGCTGTCTTTTCACCTTGCTTATAGTTTCCTTTCTTGTGCAAAAGATTCTAAATTTAATTAGGTCCCATATGTTTATTTTTGTTTTTATTTCTAATATTCTGGGAGATGGGTCATAGAGGATCCTGCTGTGATTTATGTCAGAGAGTGTTTTGCCTATGTTCTCCTCTAGGAGTTCTATAGTTTCTGGTCTTAAATTTTGATCTCTAATCCATTTTGAGTTTATTTTTGTGTATGGTGTTAGAAAGTGTTCTAGTTTCATTCGTTTACAAGTGGTTGACGAGTTTTCCCAGCACCACTTGTTAAAGAGGTTGTCTTTTTTCCATTGTATATCCTTGCCTCCTTTGTTGAAGATAAAGTGTCCATAGGTATGTGGATTTATCTCTGGGCTTTCTGTTCTGTTCCATTGACCTATATTTCTGTCTTTGTGCCAGTACCATGCTGTCTTGATGACTGTGGCTTTGTAGTAGAGACTGAGGTCAGGCAAGTTGATTTCTCCAGTTCCATTCTTCTTTCTCAAGATTGCTTGGGCTATTTGAGTTTTTTTTTTTTTTTTCTGTATTTCCATATAAATTGTGAAATTATTTGTTCTAGTTCTGTGAAAAATACCTTTGGTAGGTTGATAGGGATTGCATTGAATCTATAGATTGCTTTGGGTAGTATACTCATTTTCACTACATTGATTCTTCCAATCCATGAACACGGTATATTTCTCCATCTATTTGTGTCCTTTTTGATTTCTTTCATCAGTGTTTTATAGTTTTCTATGTATAGGTATTTTGTTTCTTTAAGTAGATATACTCCTAAATATTTTATTCTTTTTGTTGCAATGGTGAATGGTATTGTTTCCTTAATTTCTCTTTCTGTTTTCTCATTGCTAGTGTATAGGAATACAAGGGATTTCTGTGTGTTAATTTCATATCCTGCAGCTTTAATATATTCATTGATTAGCTCCAGTAATTTTCTGGTAGAGTGTTTAGGGTTTTCTTTTTAGAGGATCATTTCATCTGCAAACAGTTAGAGTTTCCTTTCTTCTTTTCCTATCTGGATTCCTTTTATTTCTTTTTCTTCTCTGATTTCTGTGGCCAATACTTCCAAAACTCTGTTGAATAGTAGTGTTGAGAGTGAGCACCCTTGTCTTATTCCTGACTTTAAGGAAAATGATTTCAATTTTTCACCATTGAGGGTAATGTTTGCTGTGGGTTAGTCATATATAGCTTTTATTATGTTGAGGTATGTTCCTTCTATTCCTGTTTTCTCTAGCATTTTTATCATGAATGGATGTTGAATTTTTTCCAAGGCTTTTTCTGTATCTATTGAGATAATCATAGGGTTTTTATCTTTCAAGTTGTTAATGTGGTGTATTACATTGACTGATTAATTAAATATTTAAAATTAAATAATGTGGACATTGATTTGTGGGCCACATTTATGGTCATGACCAAGTGGGCTTTATCCCAGGAATGCAAGGATTCTTTAATATCCACATTTATTTTTAGTATTAAATTTATGTCTACTTATGACATTAACAGGGGCTTCCTGAGAGCTCATATGGTAAAAATTCCACCTGTAATACAGGAGACTCCAGTTCAATTCCTTGGTTGGGGATATCTGCTGGAGAAAGGATAGGCTAACCACTTTAGCATTTGTGGGCTTCCCTTGTGGCTTATCAGTTAATGATTCTACCTGCAATGTGGGAGACCTGGGTTTGATCCCTGGGTTGGAAAGATTCCTTGGAGAAGGGAAACCTACCCACTCCAGCATTCTGGCCTGGAGAATTCCATGGACTATACAGTCCCGTGGGGTTGCAAAAAGTCTGACTTGGGTGAGCAACTTTCACTTTTACTTCACTTTCATGACATCAGTAAACTCATGATTGATTGACTGATTAAGAAAAATTCAAAATAAAACTTTTTTTTAAATTGTATTTATTTATTGGCTGTGTTGGCTCCTCCTTTCAGTGTGGGTCTTTTCTCTAATTGTAGTGTCAGGCCTCTTATTGCAGTGGCTTCTCTTCTTGTAGAGCATAGACTCCAGGGTACATGGGCTCAGTAGTTGTGATTCCTGAGCTCTAAAGCACAGGCTCAATAGCTGTGCCACATGGGCTTAACTGCTCTGCAGCATGTGAGATCTTCCCAGATCATGGATTGAACCCGTGTGTATCCTGCAGTGGCAAACAGATTCTTTATCACTAAGCCACTAGGGTAGTTCAAAATAAAACTCTTATATAGAAAGGTATAAACATACTTAATAAATTAATAATAATATAAAATTTATCTTTGTGATAGCTTTATTTCATAAATAAAAGCATTTAAATATATTAAGTAAATATCATGCTTCATTTTTATATGTTCATGCTTCATTTTGTGATGTACGTGTTCACAAGGATGGTCTAAGAACACTTGGTCTTTGATTTAGGCAAAAACAAGTAGTTATAAAGGGGTTTCCCCAACTTAGTAGTAAAGAATCCACCTGTGATGCAGAAGACATGGATATACGGATTTGATCTGTGGGTCAGGAAGGTCCCCTGGAGGAGGTCATGGATATGACCTAAAATCATGAAACTTTTAAGAGAAAACATAGTAAACTCCTTGGTTTAGGCCTTGACAGTGATTTTTAAATCTGCCACCAAAAGCAAAACCAAGGAAAGTGAACATAAGCAAATGGGGACTACATCAAACTAAAACTCTTCTGCACAAAAAAGGAAAGTATCCATGTTTCCATATTAAATGGGATAAAATAATTTCAAATCATATATATGATTATGGACTAACACCCAAAATATATTGTAAAAACTCATACAACTCAACAGCAAAAAATCCAATTAATTTTAAATTGACAGACTCTTTAAATACACACTTTTCCAAAGAGGATACAAAAATGGCTACCATGTACATAAAAAGATGCTCTAAAGTAGGAAAATGAAAATCAAAACCATCATGAGATATTATCTTATACATGTTAGCTATTAACAATAAAAGAGGAAATATCAATTATCAGCAAGGGTGTAGAGAATAGGGAACCCTTGTATACTGTTGTTGGGGGTGTAAATTAGTGCAGTCACTATGAAAGATAGTATTGAAGTTTTTAAAAAATTTAAAATTAGGGATTTCACTTCTGGTTCAGTGGTTAAGACACCAAACTCTCAATGCAGGGGGCCTGGGTTCCATCACTGTTCAGAAATGTAGGTCTTAGATGCTTCATCTAAGAGTTTGCATGCCATAATTAAAAATCCCACATGCTGCAACAGCCATAACTCATCTCACACATGCTGCAACTCATTTCACACACTAGCAAAGTAATGCTCAAAATTCTCCAAGTCAGGCTTCAATAGTAAGTGAACTGAGAACTTCCAAAAGTTCAAGCTGGATTTTAAAAGGCCAAAAAACAGGGATCAAATTGTCAGCATCCATTGGATCATTAAAAAAGCAAGAAAGTTCCAGAACAATATCTACTTCTCCTTTATTGACTATTCCAAAGCCTTTGACTGTGTGGGTCACAACAAACTGTGGAAAATTCTTCAAGCGATGGGAATACCAGACCACCTTACCTGCCTCCTGAGAAATCTATACACAAGTAAAGAAGCAACAGTTAGAACTGGACATGGAACAACCGACTGGTTTCAAATTGGGAAAGGAGTACATCAAGGCTGTATATTGTCACCCTGTTTATTTAACTTATATGCAGACTACATTATGCAAAATGCCAGGTGGATGAAGCACAAGCTGGAATCAAGATTGCCAGGAGAAATCAATTACCTCAGATACACAGATGACACCACCTTTATAGCAGAAAGTGAAGAAGAAATAAAGAGCCTTAAATGAAAGTGAAAAAGTTGCCTTAAACTCAACATTAAAAAAAAAAAAAAAAACAGAATATCATGGCATCTGGGCCCATCACTTTCTGGCAAATAGATGGGGAAACAATGGAAATAGTGAGAGAATTTATTTTCTTGGCCTCCAAAATCACTGCAGGTGGTGACTTCAGCCATGAAATGGAAACTTGCTTGCTTCTTGGAAGAAAAGCTATGACCAACCTAGACAGCATATTAAAAAGCAGAGACATTGCCAACAATGGTCCATCTAGTCAAAGCTATAGTTTTTCCAGTGGTTATGTATGGATGTGAGAATTTGAATATCAAGAAAGCTGAACACTGAAGAATTGTTTGAGAAGACTCTTGAGAGTCCCTTAGACAACAAGGAAATCCAACCAGTGAATCCTCAAGGAAATCAGTCCTGGATATTCATTGGAAGGACTGATACTGAAGCTGAAGTTCCAATACTTTGACTACCTGATGAGGAGAAGTGACTTACTGGAAAAGACCCTAATGCTGGGAAAGATTGAGGGCGGGAGGAGAAGGGGATGACATAGGATGAGATGGTTGGATGGCATCTCTGACTTAACGGACATGAGTTTGAGCAAGCTCTGGGAGTTGGTGATGGACAGGGAAGCCTGGTGTGCTGCAGTTGTTCTAAGGGTTGCAAGAGTTGGACACAACTGAGCAACTGAACTGATGCTGCAGCTGAAAGATCCCATTTTCTACAATGAAGGTTTAATTCAGGTAGTAGACTCTATGACCTTTGAGGGGCAGGTCAGGATGAGGCCTACTCTTCCAAAAAGTGGAGCTTGCTTTCTAAAGGTAAAGAGGAAAAGATGCATGAAGAGAAAACATGTGTAAACAATCAATACCAAGGAAAAATAGATGAAGAGAATTAATTTCTTTTATTAATGATGACTTCTCAGGTTATTTTTCCAATTACACATAAATCATGGCTACAATTTCTGCTCTTCACTTTTAATAGATGGGCATTCCTACTTGCTTAGATTAGTTGTAGTGTGGCTCTCCTACAACCTGGCAAAAGCAATCATCTTGAGATAAACTTCCATAATAAAGAAGGGTAAGGCATAATAATGATTATCCTTTGACATCTAAATATCAGTATGTAACTTACTTAAGTCAAAGCAAAAAAATAGGGGAAAAAAGACACATGGTTAAAATAAGCACTTTGAAAATACAATTGAATAATTAGATTCTCATGCTAAAATATGCATGATGTTACAGCAATTAGTATTGTGAAAATAAAAATTATAGAATAAAAGAGAAATGTATGTGAAAATTCAGAAAGATACTGCATGTTTATATGTATGTATCTAAATAATAATCTGTGAATTCAGTAAACATAGTCATGCATTTGTAATAACATATTTTAAATCACAAAACAAATGCAAAAATTATATCATCATAATTAGTAAAAAATTAAGTGGTCTTTAATTCTAAATTTTAATGTGTAATTCATTTCCAGCTATTTTAATAAAAATTAGCAAAATAAAAAAACTGATTAATTACACATCAAATAAATTCAAATAATTAATTATATACATAAACTTTCTATGATATCTGTGAAATATCATTTCCCAGGTTGTGCTAGTAGTAAAGAACGTGCCTGCTAATGCAGGAGATGTAAGGGACACAGGTTCCATCCCTATATTGGGAAGATCTCCTAGAAAAGGAAATGGTAACTCTCTCCAGTATTTTTTGCCTGGAGAATCCCATAGACAGAAGAGCCTGGCAGGCTACAGTCCATGGGGTTGCAAAGAGTTGGACATGACTAAAGTGACTTAGCATGCATGCATGTAACATATTGGTTCTCCATAGAAAAATAGATCTTTAAGTGTTGGAATATAAGTGACATCCTGTTTGAATTCTTTGTAAAAATTCATGGGCAAATTGCCATATGTTTCCCTATCTGCAGTGTATGCAAGTTCCAACTGATTCAGATTCTCACCAATATTTTTATATATTTTTATTTATTTATTTATTTATTTATTTGAGGTGAGGGTGGGATGTTTCAAGAGAACAGCATTGAAACATGTATATTATCTAGGGTGAAACAGATCACCAGCCCAGGTTGGATGCACGAGACAAGCACTCGGACCTGGTGCACTGGGAAAACCTAGAGGGAGCAGGTGGAGAGGGGGTGGGAGGGGGGATCGGGATGGGGAACACATGTAAACCCATGGCTGTTTCATTTCAATGTATGACAAAATCCACTACAGATTCTCACCAATATTTTATTGTTGACTGTTCAAATACTGTTAACTGCTGGAATTTTAGCCATCCAGCAGTTATATAAATAGTGATGTAGCATCATCTGTTAAATTTGTATTCCCTTAATGGCTAATGTTGAGCATTTTTAAATGTCCTTACTAACCATCTGTATCTACACATTCTTTCAGAAAGTGTCCATTCACCTTTCTTGTTGTTGTGGGCTTACTTTCAAGGAAACCCTTTGTCTTTGAAGTAAATATAGGAGTGCTTTATATGTTCTTAAAACAGATCTTCTGTCTGATATATATTTGATGAAAATATTCTCTCAGTGTGCAAATTGTCTATTTTTAAACAGAGAAAAGACTTAAATTTTTAATGAATACAACCTGTCATTTGTGGGGATTTTTATGATTTGCTTTACACATCCTAACTTAAAAAAAAAAAAATCCCAATCCCTAGATTGCAAAAAAATTCTTCCAGATTTCCCTTTAAAAACTTACAAATTTAACTTTTATTAATATATTTTTGTATTTGAGACCTTAAAAAAATGTGAAAATTATTTCACATATAAGATCAAGTTTGAGTTTCCTTACTGCCACATTTTTTTTTTTTTAGTGTATAGCACTTAGTTAAATAGTTTTCCCTTTCCATACTGAATTACTTTAATAAGCTTTTAGTCTGCTGATCAATTAATCATACTAGTGCAGGATGATTCCTTGACTCTCTGTTATGTTATATTGATCTGTTTTTCCACATTTTCCCAAATACCACAGGATAATGATGTCTAGTCTTACAATAAGTATTGAAGTCAGATATTCTAACTATTTAAACTTTATACTTCTGTTCATATTATTTTGGCTATTTCAGTCCTATGAATTATCATATATGCTAGAGATATCTCTGAAGTATTTTGGCTCTAAATAAGATGAGAACTATTTATAGATTAGTGTGTCATTTTTATATTATATATTACAGTTATTTTAATTGAAGCAGAAATGATTTATTTATTTGCTCATGTCAAGGGAGAGTATTAATTTTAAAATATACTTCTAATAGTTCCTTTCTTGAATATCTCCAAAGCATTACCTGTCAACAGACTTTTACCCAAATCTGGCATTTCTGTTCACCCCATATTTTAAAAAGTCTGAAATAATTCTACACAGAATCTTAATCTATAGTTTGAGTTAGATGATTTAAGAATGGGATTTACTCTGATCTCGTCTTCAATTTCCATTTCCAGTAAGAAGTAATATTTTTCTTTTCCTCAGAACATCTTAAAAGCATTACTTAAATACATTTCTTTAAGCTCATGTGCTGTACTTTATAGAGGGTGTTCTTGCTTTGATTAATAACATTTCATTTTTTCCAAAGCATTTTTCTAACGTTTATTTTTTGTCTGTGCTAGGTCTCTGTTGCTCATGCAGTCTGTCTCTATTTGCATTGAGTGATTTCTAGTTTTGGTGCTCAGGCTTCTCATTGTGATGGCTTCTCTTGTGGCAGGGCAGGGGCTGTGGCACACATAGGCTTCAGTAGTTAGGTCACGTGGGCTCAGCAGTTGTGGCTCACTGGCTTAGTTGTCTTGCAGCATGTGGAATCTACCTGGACTAAGGATTGAACACATTTCCCCTGCATTGGCAGGTAAATTCTTTACCACTGGACCACCAGGAAGTCCCTAATTCTTGTTTTTTTTCTTTTTCTTTCTTTCTTTTTTTTTTTTTTTTTGGTTGCTCCATGCATGTGTGGAATCTTAGTTGTGTGACCAGGGATTGAGCCCCACACCCCCTGCTTTGTAAGCACTGGAAGCATGGAGTCTTAACCACTGGACTGCCAGGGGATTCTCCAAAGTATTTTCATAGTACATTTTACATTTTTTTAATGAATATTACTCAAAATCAAGAATCTTTTCTTGAAGCACCATAGAAATGTTTTGCTGATATTGGCTTATAGATATTGTTCTCTCTCATTGGCTTATTAAGATTGTGTATCTATACAAGCTTAAATTATCTTTTGTCATAGCTGCATCATTTCCCACCCCTTATAATAAGAAGCATGACAAAGGAAGTGGGCTCACTGTAGAGAAAATAATAGAAAAAATGGAGATTTATCTTCCTTTTATATAAATTTTAAATATAAATAATAACTATCTTCCTTGGTTTTAGTTCAAAAGAAATACTATTTGAGGACCTGCACTGTAATATTTAATTGTGATACAAATTATAATTATTGTGATCATTATTTAGAATATCTTGTATACTGCTAATGAATTTCATGTGCTCTATTATGGGGAACCTGTTATTATTGATAGAATCTGATACTGAATACTAATGAAGGATTATATTTATTGTCAGTGGAAGTCATCAAGCAGAAAGAACGTTTATGCTAACCAACGTTGAAGCAGTCAGGTATTCTCAGGCTTTGAAAAGAACTGCTAGAAATTTAGTCACAATAAATGTCAGTGATGAACCATGAAGCTTTTGAAATCTGAAAGACCCAAGTACTTTCTGAGTCCTAAGTTATGCTGAGAAAAAAATGGCTGACGTCATTTTTCTCACGGGAATGTTGTGAAAACTGTTTTCTCTGATTCTAGTGCCTGACTTGAATTTGTTGTTCATAAATATTTTTCCTTCTTTTCCCTTGTTTCAGTGTGTTTGCAACACCCATTCTTCTGTTTGGTTATCCTCAAGAGTATTGTTTTCTCTGCTTTATAATAATTTAATAATAAATGTATTAGTTAGGATTTTTTGGTTAAAAGGAATAAAGAGTATGCTCAAATGGATTAAAGAAAACAAAGTTTGTGTATCAAAGGATATATATATATGCATGTATGTATGTGTATATATATATATATCCTTAAATGGCTTCATACCATGACAGAGCCAAACATTTGTTTTATTTTATTCCTAAACATTGTTTGTTCCAGTCTGTAATTCTCCATATATTAAAACCTGCAATTCCAAGCCTTTGTCACATGTAGAGTTAACAAAAGTGATAGAAAGACACCTGGGATATCATTACTCAGTGTCACAGGACAATCCTCAGATGTTTGTGTATGGCCAAGAGATTGCAGTAATGTCTCTAAGAATACTGGGTCTTATGTCTGATCCTGTATTCGGTGTGTGAATTCAACCTTATTCTATTCACAAAAACTGAGGTGGAAAGTGGGGTGGTTTCCACAGTGCAGACATTAATAGAGAAGGAGCAATGAATGCTTACAACAGATATAAGAGATGTCTTTACTAAATTTATAATTATCTTCATTAGTAACATTGAGATTCAGTAACATATTTTTGGAGAAGGCAATGGCAATCCACTCCAGTGTTCTTGCCTGGAGAATCCAGTGAACAGAGGAGCCTGGTGGGCTCCTGTCTATGGGTCACACAGAGTCGGACATGACTGCAGTGACTTATCATGCATGCATTGGAGAAGGAAATGGCAACCCACTCCAGTTTTCTTGCCTGGAAAATCCCAGGGATGGAGGAGCCTTGTGGGCTCCCGTCTGTGGGGTCACACAGACAAGACTGAAGTGACTTAACAGCAGCAGCAGCAACAACATATTTTCAGGAGTTTCTGAGAATTTAAAACTTTATGGTTCAACCCTATTTATCTAAACACATTTTAAGGATAGTTCAGATATCTGCAGATTGAAAGTGAAAGTGAAAGTCACTCAGTCATGTCCAACGGACAGTCCACAGAATTCTCTAGGCCAGAATACTGGAGTGGATAGCCTTTCCCTTCTCCAGGAGATCTTGCCAGCCCAGGGCTCAAACCCCAGTCTCCTGAAGGCAGATTCTTTACCAGTGGAGCCACAAGAGAAGACCAAGAATACTGGAGTGGGAAGTGACAAGCTTCTCCAGCAGATCTTCCCAACCCAGGAATCAAACTAGGGGTCTCCTGCATTGAAGGAAGATTCTTTACCAACTGAGCTCCAGATAGGGAAGCCCTATCTGGAGATTGAATACTTTCAAATCTAAATATCAGAACATTTCATTTCCCTTCCATTGCAATTATTTTGTGGTCAATTCTGCCGCCTTCCAGACTAGAGTCTCTATGGCTCCCGTACATTTCGACTAAGACTTACTGCCCTTTAGCTAACCCTTGTCTTCTTCCAATTGTTTTGTGAAACTGTTCCTAAAGGAATTTACCTTGTATTGTATACCAGTGTTCATAATTATCAGCTTTTCCCTGGAAAGCGTCTTCATCATATTTATTACTGATACCTGATGTAAGCTTATATTTGCTAGAGGTGATATTAAATTATTTGTAATAAATCTGTTAAACATTAAGTTTATATTTAATTTATATATAAATACATTAAAGATTAACAAATTTTTAGTTCTTCACAATATACTCACTAAAGCACAATTATTCCCTATTAAAACAGATGGACTCTTAGTATAGCAGTCAGGGCCCAAAGCAGAAAATTAAAAAAAAAAAAAATCTAGTTGTTCAAAGATAAGGGATTTAATACAGTAAAATAAATACCAAATCATCAGAATATTTGGATGAGGAGAAATCAGGCTTGCAAGAAGACTTCAGTTCAGTCTCTCAGTTGTGTCTGATTCTTTGCAACCCTATCAACCACAGCAAGCCAGGTCTCCCTGTCCATCAACAACTCCCAGATTTTACACAAACTCATGTCCGTTGAGTCCGTGATGCCATCCAATCATCTCATACCCTGCATCCCCTTCTCCTCCTGCCTTTAATCTTTCCCAGCATCAGGGTCTTTTCAAATGAGTCAGCTCTTCACATCAGGTGGACAAAGTATAGGAGTTTCAGCTTCAACATCAGTCCTTCCAATGAACACTCAGGACTGATCTCCTTTAGGATGGACTGGTTGAATCTCCTTGCAATCCAAGCGACTCTCAAGAGTCTTCTCCAACACAACAGTTCAAGAGCATCAATTCTTTGGTGCTCAGCTTTCTTTATAGTCCAAATCTCACATCCACACATGACTATTGGAAAAACCATAGCCTTGAGTAGATAGACTTTTGTTGGAAGAATAATGTCTCTGCTTTTTTAATATGCTATCTAGGTTAGTCATAACTTTCCTTCCAAGGATTAAGTGTCTTTAATTTCATGGCTGCAATCACCATCTGCAGTGATTTTGGAGCCTAGAAAAATAAAGTCAGACACTGTTTCCGCTGTATCCCCATCTATTTGCCATAAAGTGAGAGGACCAGATGCCATGATCTTAGTTTTCTAAATGTTGAGCTTTAAGTCAAGTTTTTCACTTTCCTCTTTCACTTTCATCAAGAGGCTCTTTCATTCTTCACTTTCTGCCATAAGTGTGGTGTCATCTGCATATTTGAGGTTATTGATATTTTTCCTGGCAATCTTGATTCCAGTTTGTGCTTTTTCCAGCTCAGCATTTCTCATGATGTACTCTGCATATAAGTTAAATAAGCAGGGTGACAGTATACTGCTTTGATATACTCCTTCTCCTATTGGGAACTAGTCTGTTATTTCATGTCATTTTAACTGTTGCTTCCTGATCTGCAGACGGCTTTCTCAAGAGGCAGGTCAGGTGGTCTGGTATTCCCATCTCTTTCAGAATTTCCCATGGTTTACATGTGATCCACACAGGCAAAGGCTTTGGTATAGTTAATAAAGCAGAAATAGATGTTTTTCTGGAACTCTCTTGCTTTTTTCCTCCCCCATTATTTTATTTTATTTTTTAAAATTATTTGTTAATTTTTTTTCATTTATTTTTATTCATTGGAGGCTCATTACTTTACAATATTGTAGTGGTTTTTGTCATACATTGACATGAATCAGCCATGGATTTATATGTGTTCCCCATCCCGATCGCCCCTCCTGCCTCCCTCTCCATCCCATTGCTCTGGGTCTTCCCAGTGCACCAGCCCTGAGCACTTGTCTCATGCATCCAACCTGAGCTGGTGATCTATTTCACCGTTGATAGTATACTTGTTTCAATGCTGTTCTCTCTGAATATCCCACCCTCGCCTTCTCCCACAGAGTCTAAAAGTCTGTTCTGTACATCTGTGTCTCTTTTTCTGTTTTGCATATAGGGTTATCATTACCATCTTTTTAAATCCCATATACATGTGTTAGTATACTGTATTGGTCTTTATCTTTCTGGCTTACTTCACTCTGTATAATGGTCTCCAGTTTCATCCATCTCATTAGAACTGTCTCAAATGAATTTGTTTTAATGGCTGAATAATATTCCATGGTGTATATGTACCAGAGCTTTCTTATTCATTCGTCTGCTGATGGGTATCTAGGTTGCTTCCAAGTCCTGGCTATTATAAACAGTGCTGTGATGAACATAAAGGTACATATGTCTCTTTCAGATCTGGTTTCCTCAGTGTGTATGCCCAGGAGTGAGATTTCTGGGTCATGTGGTAGTTGTATTTCAGTTTTTTAAGGAATCTCCACACTGTTTTCCATAGTGGCTGTACTAGTTTGCATTCCCACCAACAGTGTAACACTTACACTGTTCCCTTTTCTCCACACCCTCTCCAGCATTTATTGCTAGTAGACTTTCGCATAGCAGCCATCCTGACTGGCGTGTAATGGTACCTCATTGTGGTTTTGATTTGCATTCCTCTGCTAATGAGTGATGTTGAGCATCTTTTCATGTGTTCGTTAGCCATCTGTATGTTTTCTTTGGAGAAATGTCTGTTTAGTTCTTTGGCCCATTTTTTTTATTGGGTCATTTATTTTTCTGGAATTGAGCTTCAGGAGTTGCTTGTATATTTTTGAGATTAATCCTTTGCCTGTTTCTACATTTGTTGTTATTTTCTCCCATTCTGAAGCCTGTCTTTTCCCCTTGCTTATAGTTTCATTTGTTGTGCAAAAGCTTTTAAGTTTCATTAGGTCCCATTTGTTTATTTTTGCTTTTATCTCCAATATTCTGGGAGGTGGGTCAAAGAGGAAACTATAATCAGAAATCTTCCAGCAAACAAAAGCCCAGGACCAGATGGCTTTACAGCTGAATTCTACCAAAAATTTAGAGAAGAGCTAATGCCTATCTTACTCAAACTCTTCCAGAAAATTGCAGAAGGTAAACTTCCAAACTCATTCTATGAGGTCATCATCACCCTAATTCCAGAACCAGACAAAGATGCCACAAAAAAGAAAACTACAGGCCAATATCACTGATGAACATAGATGCAAAAATTATTAACAAAATTCTGGCAAACAGAATCCAATAACATATTAAAAAGATCATACATCATGACCAAGTGGGCTTTAACCCAGGAATGCAAGGATTCTTTAATATCCATAAATCAATCAATGTAATACACCACATTAACAAATTGAAAGATAAAAACCCTATGATTATCTCAATAGATACAGAAAAAGCCTTGGAAAAAATTCAACATCCATTCATGGTCAAAACTCTCCAGAAAGCAGGAATAGAAGGAACATACCTCAACATAATAAAAGCTATATATGACAAATTTACAGCAAACATTATCCTCAATGATGAATAATTGAAAGCATTTCCCCTAAAATCAGGAACAAATAAGGGTGCCCACTCTCACCACTACTATTCAACAGAGTTTTGGAAGTATTGGCCACAGCAATCAGAGAAGAAAAAGAAATAAAAGGAATCCAGATAGGAAAAGAAGAAATGAAACTCTCGCTGTTTGCAGATGAAATGATCCTCTAAAAAGAAAACCCTAAACACTCTACCAGAAAATTACTAGAGCTAATCAATGAATATATTAAAGCTGCAGGATATGAAATTAACACACAGAAATCCCTTGCATTCCTAAACACTAACAATGAGAAAACAGAAAGAGAAATTAAGGAAACAATATCATTCACAATTGCAACAAAAATAATAAAATATTTAGGAGTATATCTACTTAAAGAAACAAAATACCTAAACATAGAAAACTATAAAACACTGATGAAAGAAAAGGACACAAATAGATGGAGAAATATACGGTGTTCATGGATTGGAACATATTGTGAAAATGAGTATATGATGCAAAGCAATCTATAGATTCAATGCAATCCCTATCAAGCTACCAGAGGTATTTTACACAGAACTAGAACAAATAATTTCACAATTCATTTTGAATTTCACAATGGAATTTCACAATTCCATACAATTTTTTGTATGGAACACAGAAAACCTCAAATAGCCCAAGCAATCTTGAGAAAGAAGAATGGAACTGGAGAAATTAACCTGCCTGATTGCAGGCTCTACTACAAAGCCACAGTCATCAAGACAGCATGGTACTGGCACAAAGACAGAAATATAGGTCAATGGAACAAAATAGAAAGCCCAGAGATAAATCCACGTATCTATGGACACTTTATCTTCGACATAGGAGGCAAGGATACACAGTGGAAAAAAGACAACCTCTTTAACAAGTGGTTCTGGGAAAACTGGTCAAACACTTGTAAAAGAATGAAACTAGAACACTTTCTAACAGAAAATAAAACTGTGTATTTTTTGTGTATTTTTCCATACACAAAAATAAACTCAAAATGGATTAAAGATCAAAATGTAAGACCAGAAACTATAGAACTCCTAGAGGAGAACATAGGCAAAACACTCTCTGACATAAATCACAGCAGGATCCTTTCTTATTTTATTAATGATCCAGTGGATGTTGGCAATTTGATTTCTGGTTCCTCTGCCTTTTCTAAAACCAACTTGAACTCTGGAATTTCCTTGTTCATGTATTGCTGAAGCCTGGCTTGGGGAATTTTGAGCATTTCTTTACTAGTGTGTGAGATGACTGAAATTGTGAGGTAGTTTGAGCATTCTTTGGCATTGTCTTTCTTTGGAATTGGAATGAAAACTGATCTTTTCCAATCCTGTGGCCACTGCTGAGTTTTTTAAATTTACTGACATATTGAGTGCAGCACCTTCACAGCATCATTTTTTTAGGATTTGAAATAGCTCAACTGGAATTCCATCAGCTCCACTAGCTTTATTTGTAGTGATGCTTCCTAAGGCCCAGTTGAGTTCACATTTCTGGATGTCTGGTTTAGCTGAGTGATCACATCACTGTGATTATCTGCCTCATAAAGATCTTTTTGTACAGTTCTTCTGTGAATTCTTGCCACCTCTTCTTAATATCTTCTGCTTCTGTCATGTCCATACCATTTCTGTCCTTTATTGAGCCCATCTTTGCATGAAACATTCCCTTGGTATCTCTAATTTTCTTGATGAGATCTCTAGTCTTTCCCATTCTGTTGTTTTCCTTTATTTCTTTGCATTGATCACTGAGGAAGGCTTTCTTATCTCTCCTGGCTATTCTTTGGAACTCTGCATTTAAATGGGTATATCTTTCCTTTTCTCCTTCACTTTTTGCTTCTCTTCTTTTCACAGCTATTTGTAAGGCCTCCTCAGACAACCATTTTGCCTTTTTGCATATCTTTTCCATGGGGATGGTCTTGATCCCTGTTTCCTGTACAATGTCATAAATCTCCATCCATAGTTCATCAGGCACTCTGTCTATCAGATCTAGTCCCTTAAATCTATTTCTCACTTCCACTGTATAGTCATAAGGGATTTGATTTAAGTCATACCTGCATGGTCTAGTGGTTTTCCCCACTTTCTTCAATTTAAGTCTGAATTTGGCAATAAGGAGTTCATGATCTGAGACACAGTCAGCTCCCAGTTTTGTTTTTGCTGACTGTTTAGAGCTTCTCCATCTTTGGCTGCAAAGAATATAGATTTTATACTTCAGAATAACATCATTGGTCTTGTGATACAGAAAAAAAGAAAGAAAGAAAAGAAACTTCTCCCACCATCCTCTATCCCGTTGTTTCAGTCATAGCTCCCTGTGCTCTTGAAGCTGGTAACTGGGCACTGTAATGAGAGGTCAGTTATGTTCAGGTCAGCTGCTCAGTCATGTCAGACTCTTTGCAACTCCATGAACTGCAGCACGCTAGGCTTCCCTGTCCATCACCAACTCTCGGAATTTGCTCAAACTCACATCCATCGAGTCAGTGATGCCATCCAACCATCTCATCCTGTCATCCCCTTCTCCTTCTTCTTTCAGTCAGTCCTAGCATCAGAGGCTGTTCCAGTGAGTTGGTTCTTCACGTCAGGTGGCCAAAGTATTGGAGCTTCAGCTTCAGTCCTTCCATTCAATATTCAAGATGTATTTCCTTTAGGATTGACTTGTTGGAACTCCTTCCATTCCAAATTTCTCTCAAGAGTCTACTCACACACCACAGTTAAAAATTATCAATTCTTTGATGTTCAGTTTTCTTTCTTTTTTTTTTTTTTTTTTGATGTTCAGTTTTCTTTATGGTCCAAATCTTCCATCCATACATGACTACTGGAAAATTATAGTTTTGACCGTATAGAACTTCTTTAACAAAGTGTTGTCTCTGCCTTTTAATATGCTCTCTAGGTTCTTAATATGCTATTAAATATGCTTCCAATATGAAAGCATCCTTTAATTTCACATCTGAAGTCACCATCTACAGTGAATTTGGAGCAGAAGAAAATAAATTCTGTCACTGTTTCCATCGTTTCCCCATTTATTTGCCATGAAGTGATGGGGCAGGATGCCATGGTCTTTGTTTTTTGAATGTTGAGTTTTAAGCCAGCTCTGTCATTCTTCTCTTTCACCTTCATCAAGAGGCTCTTTAGCTCCACTTCACCTGAGGTCAGCTTGCTTCAAGTATTCAAGCTCATCAACACTAACTTGGCACTATTATCCTCATTTCTATACCCCAACACTAATACAAATATATTTCACTAGAGAAACCTAAATAACATTTACTATTAGTATCAAGAGTACCTGAAAATTTAAATAATTAATTTTCAAGTTTATGAGTATGCAACAGGAGAGAGGGGCATAGAAAGCAGTGAGAAAGGATGCAGAATACCAGTAGAAGAATCTAGCACAGAAACAGTGTAATGTTAGTGTAAGAAAACAGCCAAAAATATAGCTTAAGATGAATGCCATTATTCTGATTTTATTGAATATAAAACATAGCTAATGGAATGATATGACTTACTACATTTAGTAGTAATAAAAAATATATCCTTGAGTCTATGAAAGATTAGTATTGCATTGCTGCCAGGGATAACAGATGTATTTCAACAAGGGTGTCAATCATCCCAGTGTTAATATTGTGTTTATATCTATAGTTTTTTTTTTTTTTTTTAACTTTAGGTACTTAATTCTGTAAATAAGATAATAAGATATATTAACACCTCACAAAAATGTGTAATTCCAGGAATTACCTGGCAGTACAGAGGTTTGGACTGTGCACTTTTACTACTAGGGTCCAGGTTCAGTCTCTGGTTGGGGAACTAAGATTCCACAAGCTGCCAGCTGAGGCAAAAAAAGGTGGGGGGTGGGGTGAGTAGTTTCACTGCAATGTTGGCTGTTATTTTCACTTAGTTTAATGAAGATGATGAAAGAGAAACAAATTGTGTTGGAACTTATCTCAGTAATCAGTGTTATGAGCAACATATTTGCTAAATTAGATAATTGTTTTCAATACTAGAATAACATTTCCTCAATTTTGTGGTATTTACAACTTGTTTTTGGTGGGACACAGAACATTTTTTTAAAAAGTGTTATGTTGGAGCACAGTTTATTAACAATGCTTTATTAGTTTCATATGTACAACAAAATGATTCAGTTTTACATATGCATGTATCTATCCCCCATGGCTCAGTAGTAAATAATCTGCCTACAATGCAGGAGACGTGGGTTTAATCCCTGGGTTGGGAAGACCCCTTGGTAGAGGAAATGACATTTCACTCCAGTATTCTTGCCTGGAAAATCCCATGGACAGAGGAGCCTAGAAGTTTACAAACATTAGGGTTGCAAAGAGTCAAACATGGCTGAGCACACATTCAAAATGCATTCTTTTTCAAATTATTTTCCCATTTCTGTTATTATAAAATATTGAGCAGTGTTACATGTGGTGTACAGTAGGTTCTTTTTGGTTATATATTTTAGCAGGGTATACATGTCTACCACAAACTCCCAAAATATTCATTTTCCCTCACCTTTCCCTCATGGTAACCATTAGTTCATTCTCTAAGTCTGTGGTCTGTTTGTGTTTTGTAAATAAATTCATTTTATAATTTTTATTTAGATTCCACATATAAGTGATGACATTTGTCATTCTCTCTCTGACTAACTTCACTCAGTATGATAATCTCCAGGTTCATCCATGTTGCTACAAATGGCATTATTTCATTCTTTTTAATGGCTGAGTAGTATTCCATTGTATATATGTAGCACATCATTTTTACCCATTTATCTATAGTTGAACGTTCAGGTTGCTATCTTAAATAACTGCAAATAATTTTCCTCCAACACTATTGATTGCTTTAAATTCTTGTTCAGAATTTCAGTGACCAAAGTAGACTAACCAATTTAGTGGTGATAGTTTAGCCTAATATTCAAAGCATTTCACACATGATTTAGTCAAATTCACTCTCTATTCCAATGTTTACATTAATAGATATCACAGAAGTAAACAGAGAGATGAGTGACTTTTATTTCTTCAGTTAGTCATATTTTATGCTACCACATACCACAGTTTACTTGAGGACTTCAACTAATTGATCTTTTTTTCTGATACATACAATGTTCTTTCAGTTAAGTAAGATTTTAATCCATCAACATTTAACTTACTAAGTCCAACAATTTACATTTTGAAATAATAAAATGATATTAAATATTTCTTGTTTCAATAATCAAAATACTATTTATGATATATCTGTGTTATGAATTAAAGTCTCTAGTTCAATTAACTTTATAAAAATATTTATGTACTTTATTATTTAATATTTGATTAATCTAGTTATCTTCCTTTTAATTTGTCATATTTTTATTAACAATTTTTCAGCTGTGTTTACTGGCAATATTTTTTATTAATTGTCCTTTAGAGAACTCATTTGATTCTGAAAGAACAGATGTTGCTCGATTAATGAAAACTACTCTGTCTCTTCTGAGAGAATAAATGATGTTTATAAGCCTCAAGAAATGGATTAGGTGAATACATCTATGTAACTAAATCATTGTTTAATATACATATTTGGAACAATAACTCCAGGAAACAGAAACTTTGATAGCTTATGATTTCATCACATTAAAAAAAAAGATAGACACTTTAAAGTGTATACTGTGTATTTACATTTTTTTTCATTATATATATATATTTATCATTTTCAATAAGTTTTAGGCACTTACCCTCAAGTTACCTAGATATTTTTCAGTATTAGGAAATGAGTAAATATATATTTATCTGTTTTATTAATGTATTCATGCAATTAGCAAGTATTTACTGAACTTGTTATTTAGTATTTTTTTTTTAATTTCATCAATGAAACAGAAACAATTTAATATACTCTTTCCCAGATCTATGGTTTTCCTGTAATTATTGTCATCTAATTTGTCTTTGCTTTTATTCTAATGAAGGAAACCCCTGATCATGGCTTAATTTATCCATTCATTCAACAAATATTTATGAAGCACATACTAATCAGATTTGTTAGTACCGTGAACATAAGGTGAATCTACAGTGAAAAATACCTATGACTTCATGAAGCATATATTGCAGAGTTAGACTGAAATAAAGTAAACCAATAAACTATAATATATTTAATATATTATAATATATTTGTGTATCAGTCAGAATAAGACAGGCTACTTTAACTGTATCATATGGATTTCAAATGCTAGTGGCTTAAGGCAACAAAAGTTTTGTGGGGTTTTTTTTTCCCCCTAGCCATAGCTACTAACAAGCTTCTCTTTTTGACTAAGATTTGGTCAGGCTCCTCAAAGTCCTCTAGGCTTCAAGCTTATTTGTCCTTGTTGGGCTTGCAGTCTCAACTGTAGAATGTATCTTGCTACATCAGTTTAGAGAAAACCCAGCTATAGATATCTTCTCACCCTCAATAGATATCTGATCAAATTACTCATTGCTTATCACCTGTGATGTCATGTCAAGTCACCTTGGCCTATCTTCAAGAATCCTGTCAAGTTGTTTTAGCCAGAATCCCCTTTTCCTTGAGGCTTCCTCTTGTAATTTTCCATCTGCTGACTCCTACCCTGCTTCCTTATAAAACCCCACTTTCCCTTGTTCTTTTGGAGTTGAGCCCAGTCTCTCTCCCTACTTGTTGTCATTGTTCAGTTGGTAAGTCGTGTCCAACTTTTTGAGACCCCATGGACTGTACCATGCTAGTCTCCCCTGTTCTCCTCTCTCTCCTGGAATTGGCTCAAATTCATGTTCATTGAGTCGTGATGCTATCTATCCATTGCAGCCTCTCCCACTCCATTCTTCTCCTTTTGCCTTCAGTCCTTCCCAGCATCAGGCATTTTACCATTGAGTCAGCTCTTTGCATCACATGGCCAAAGTATTGGAGCTTCAGTATCAGTCCTTCTAATGAATATTCAGGGTTGATTTCCTTCAGAGTTGTCTGATTTGATATCCTGGCAGTCCTAGGGACCCTCAAGAGTCTTCTCCAGCACCTCAATTTCAACTTCAGTTCTTATGGTTCTCAGCCTTCTTTGGGCTTCCCTGACAGCTGAGTTGGTAAAGAATCTGCCTGCAATGCAGGAGGCTCTGGTTCGATTCCTGGTTGGGAAGATCTGCTGGAGAAGGGATAGACTACCTACTCCAGTATTCTTGGGCTTCCCTTGAGGCTCAGCTGGTAAAGAATCCACCTGCAATGGGAGACCTGGGTTGGGAAGATCCTCTGGAGAAGGGAAAGGCTACCCACTCCAATATTCTGGCCTGGATAATTCCATGGACTCTATAGTCCATGGAGTCAAAAGAGTCAGACACAACTGAGTGACTTTCACTTTACTTCATCCTTCTTTATGATCCAACTCATATACATACATGACTACTGGGAAAACCATAGCTTTGACTAGATGGACCTTTGTCAGCAGAGTAAGGTCTCTGTTTTTTAATATGCTGTCAGGGTTGGTCATAGCTTTTCTTACAAGGAGCAAGCATCTTTTAATTTCATGGCTGCAGTCGACATCACAGTGATTTTGGAGGCCAACAAATGGAAGCTGTCACTGATTCCATGTGTTCCTTTTCTATTTGCCATGAAATGATAGGACCAGGTGCCATGATCTTAGTTTTTGAATGTTGTTTCACTCTTTTCTTTCACTCTCATCAATAGGCTCTTTTTTTCCTCTTGACTTTCTCCTATTAGAGTGGTATCACCTGCATATTTTGACATTTCTCCCAGCAGTCTTGATTCCAGCTCATAAATTATCCAGCCCAGCATTTCACATGATGTACTCTGCATATAAGTTAAACAAGCAGAGTGACAATACACAGCCTTGTTGTACTCCATTCCCAATTTTGAACCAGTCTGTTCCATGTCCAGTTCTAACTTTTGCTTCTTGACCCACATACAGGTTTCTCAGGAGACAGGTAAGGTGGTCAGGTATTCTCACCTTTTAAAAAATTTCCCACAATTTGTCATGATCCACATAGTCAAAGGCTTTAGTGTAGTCAGTGAGAGCAATCTTAAATGCATAATGCTAAGGAAAAGAAACTGATTTGAAAAAATTACTTATTGTATTATTCTGAGAATAGGATATTATCAATTAGGCAAAATCATGGATACAGTAGAAAAATCAGTGTTTGTGTGAAGAGAGAGAATTTTAAGTTATTGAAACTATGTGATATGAATCTCTAGTGGTGGATACATGCCATTATACATTTGTTAAAAGCAGGCAGAATGTAAAACACCAAGTGTGAATCAGTGATGTAAACTGTGAAATTTATTATGATAATGGTACATCAATGTTGATTCATCATATGTAGGTGTTTCCATGTAGGTTCATCAGTTGTAATAGGTTTTTTTTTAGTGCTGACTAAATACCTTTATAATAGTTATATATACACATATATAACTATGTGAACTTTAATTAACTGGTCTCCTTTTTTCTGTTATCCACTGCCTTGTCACTTAGAGCTTTTACTTGTGTTGTAATGATGGTATGTGTTCTTATTTTCTTGAAATAAGAAAAGCAATCATTTCTTTTTCTTCACTGTCTGAGAGCACTGTAGGGGTGTCTTGGGTTCCAATATTAGAGGCTTCTATTCCTGTGTCCATTTTTATCAAGAATGATAGCTTCATCACTGCCACCTTTATCCTCATCTTCCTCCTCAGAGTCTTCAAGATCTCCCCTTGAGTCTTATACCCTCTCCAATTGGGGCAGTTCCAGGAGTTCACAGCACAGAGTTGTAACACCGTTCTTGAGGGGGATGTTGATATTGAAGATATCTGTATATGTGTGAGAGCAGGGGTTATACAGAAAATCTCTGTACCTTCTGCTCATTTTGCTATGAATCTAAAATTTCCCTTATACAGTTATCTTTAAAACAATTCATATAATTTACAATATAAACAGGATGAATGAGAAAAATACATCATCATAATAATGGATACCTATAGAAGCATTCTTAATAAAACAGAACCAGTACAAGGTAAAATTTTTCCACATACTTGAAATATTAAGTATCTTCCTCAATTTTATTAGGCTCTTTTACAAGAAGTGTACAATCAGTGTAATACTCAATGGTTAAATACTGAATTTTATAAATCTTCAGGCTGAAAAATTACAAAGATTACTGCTTTTATGACTTATATTTAACTTACACTGGAAATACCTTTAAGAAATTAAAAGCATGCTTTCTGAAAGAGAAAAATAAAATTTCCCATATTCATGTATGGCATGTGATTTTTTTTTAGAAATATCTAAGGAAATGGAAAAATGGTTACCACAACTAATAAATGAATATACAATTTTTGCAGTGTTCAAAGTCAGTAGAGCAATCGTATTTCTATATAGCAGAAACAAATACTTAGAAAGTATACATTTAAAAACTACAATTTAAACTATCACAAAAACATGAAATAGGAATAAAGTTAACAAAAATGGGCTAATATATAAAACATGTAGAGAACTAATCATGTCTTAATATGGGAATTAAAAGGGAAAATGTGTTATGCTTTTGGATTAGAAGATTTAATATTGTTAAGATTTCAGTTTCCCCCAGTCATTTAACATAATCCCACCATGATTTTTATAGCTATTACAAAGATGATTCTGAAATGTGACTCTAAATATTAAAAATAATATTGAAAGTGAACAAAGTTGGAGCATTTATACTTATAATTTCAAGGCTCTCTATGAATGATGTAATCATGTTAGTTGTTAGTGTTATTGGCCTAAGTAAAAAAAAAAAAAAGAAAAGAAAAAAAATGTAGAAATATACCCTCATTTATATAGAAAATCATTTTTGATAAATTTCCTCATATAATATGTGAAGCCTTTTTAAAATAAATAGTTCTTGAAAGTCTTGATATCTATTTAGAAAAAAACTAAATAAGCAGCCTTTTTCTTACACCATACATGAAAATCAGTCCAACGTTGGAATTTAGATACAGAAAAAACTAAAACTATTAATCTTGCAAAGTAAAACATAGGAGATTGTCTTTATGAACTTGGGCAGGCAAATGTTTGTGTATGCTTCAAAATAAATGCAAATCATAAAAGAAAATATTGATATATTGGACTTCATTAAAATTAAAACTTCCTGTTCTTTGAAAACACTATTAAGGAATTGAAAGATTAGCCAGGTTTAGCCAATATGTTCCCAATTTATATCTGTGAAGAAAAAGACATATCTAGACTACATAAGAAATTAATAACTCTAGGAGTTAAGAGAAAAGAAATGAAAAGTTTCTTGCTTTTTTTTTAAGAAATGGGAAGAATTTTGAACACATACATATATGTCCAATAATCACATAAAACTTTTTTGTACATAAATATTCCTCAAGGAACTTCAAACTTAAAATTACAGTGAGTACATTATATACAGGGAGATGAAGTTTTCAGTGTGGAAAAGATACAATGCATCTGGAAGTTTCATTCAGTACAATTAGTATTTTAAATACCACCATTTGGGGAAAAAATTGTCAGTTACTTATGAAGTTGAACACATACTCATCATTTTAATAAAGTGTAATTTGTAATTTTGTTTATAATAAATATTAAATAAAATATATACAAATTATTAAATAAACATATATTGTAGCATAAAGTCTCTGCTCTAATTTGATAACAAATTAAATGACCATTCCATTCTTTTTGAAACCTACTAATTTTAAAATGTGTGTAAACAACTACTGTCATTCTCAAATTTAATTTCTGAAACACACATTGTACATCATTTAATAAATTAAATCTCTGTTCTACATATCTTGCTATTATAAAGCAGAAAGCACCAATAGAAATATACACTAAAACAAATGAACTAACATGTTGCATATTAGAATTTCAATTCAGGTCAAAATCAAATGTCTAATTCAATTAAGTAATACTGCACAGACAAAGATATAACAAATTTTAAAGAGGCCAAGTAATTTGTATTTTTATGTATATGTTCTAAAACATCATTCTACAGAGTAAAATTAAATGAAATATGGACACAGTCATTTAGCAATTAATCCTATTAATTAAAAATGTGATATTTTTAAGAGTTTTCTAAATATGTTTATATGTTAGGAACCCCTCAAGGTAGTCTAAGAGTCAACTAAAGGCATACAAATTATCACAAATGTTTCTTTTTTATCTGTTTTTTCTTTTTTTTTTACATAGTTATTTTGTTATGATTTCATTTAGTTTTCAATATTGAGATTTTCTTACAGTAAAAACAATCTATTCTCTGTGAAATTCAAACTTTGTTTTAGAAATCAATAAATGCTGAGCAAATTCAGTATCTTTTTTTATTATTTAAGTGATTTATTTATTTTACTTTACAACATTGCATTGGTTTGGCCATACATTGACTTGAATCCACCATGGGTGTACATGTGTTCCCCATCCCGAATCCCCCGCAACTCCCTCCCCATCCCATATCAAACCTGGACTGCCGATTCATTTCACATATGATAATTTACATGTTTCAATGTCATTCTCCCATATCATCCTGCCCTCGCTCTCTCCCACAGAGTCCAAAAGACTGTTCAATACATCTGTGTCTCTCTTGCTGTCTCGCATACAGGGTTATCGTTACCATATTTCTAAATTCCATATATATGCGTTAGTATACTGTATTGGTGCAAATGCAGTATCTTAAATCCCCACCTTTTTGAAAGTGGAGCAGGGTCAGAATCCAGAAAGTGTAAGACTTTACTTTCTCTAATTTTGTATTTGAGTTATCTGTCTCTTTTTATGGCTGTGTGCCTTTTTTTTTTTTTTTTGTAGTTGTAGTAGCTGTGTGCCTTTTTGAGAGCACTGATGTAGCTAGTGACACAAACGAACTCATCATTATAGGTGAGACAGCATGTCCATTTTTTTGTTCTTTCTTTTGCGATGTCTGATCTCTGGTTAGGGATAAGTTGCCATAAAAAAGATCTTCACACTTAACGTCACCTCCAGTAGGATGATCCATTTATCTCTTCCCTAGGCTGTCTTGTCCTCACTCTTCCAGACCTCAGATCAGCCTAGCATTTACCACTGACCATGACTCAGTATATATACTTCAATTCAGGTCGTTTCCCTCTCCATAGAAAGTAAATGACCAGGTGAATGTCTAAGGCTCTGATAACAGAGAGGATTTCCTTTCATAATAACCTTTCATAGCAGTCCCTAAGTGGAGTTGTGTTTCAGCAACAGTTTATTATCACCTTTCCAAGTTACATCCCCAGGCCACATATAAATAAACTAATCCTGGGATATTTTCTCTTCTGTCAGTAATTCAAAATAAACCATCCAAGAGACCAGAGGTGTGAGCTGGGCTTGATGCATGAGCACAGTATTGGTAAGTTACACAGGATTCCATGCCACCTGCTTACTCATTTTACTTATCTGAGACAGTGACTAAGATGCACATGATTTATTTGCTGATTGTTTGTAAGTGAACCATATGCATGACTGGTAAATAATGCTAAGAATGTGAAGAAGGAAAAAATGTGGGCAAGAATATCATTCCAAATAAAGTCTATCCATGGCTAGATAAATTGAATGTGGTGGCCATGGATATTTGTGAGCCATTCTTATGGTGATGCATTAATTTTGTGGTGAACAGATTGATTCTAGTTGAGGAAAATTTTATGGAGAGGTCATATCTGTGAGCTCCTAGCTGCAACAGTAATGATAGTGACTGGGGAATGGGTACATAAGCCTGACTAAAGGGACCACTGTGCATGCTGTGGTTTTAATATCTACAAAATGTAAATTTCCACCCCGTATCTCTTCTCTGAAATCATACACTCAGGTACCTGCTTGACATCTCTTTACAAATCTATCAGTGGCACTTCAAACCTACTGTTTCCAATAATAGGCTGTTAATCTGTCTTGACACATGGTTTTCTGTTGTTGGTAAGAGGCATCTATATCTATTTGGTTGATCAAAATATAAATTTTGAAGCCATCTTTTATATCTTCTTCTTCTATAAATATCTGTATCCAATCTGATTTTGTAACAGATGCTGTTACTTCCCTGT
This sequence comes from Hydropotes inermis, assembly GCA_020226075.1. Taxonomy (NCBI): domain Eukaryota; kingdom Metazoa; phylum Chordata; class Mammalia; order Artiodactyla; family Cervidae; genus Hydropotes; species Hydropotes inermis. Next base: position 11,953,768 of record CM035298.1, on the reverse strand, counting down.
CCATACTCCCAGAGCTTTTATCATTCTTATTTATGCTTTCAGCTTTTGCAAGTGCCTATGACCTGTTCCCCAGAGTCTTTCTCTGGTACACTCAGACCACATGTTTGGCAGGTTAACAGTACTAGAAAGTGAATTATTTAGAAGCAACTTTCAGATAATGATGGGTAGGATTTAGAAGATTAATTCTCTAGTATCATTTATCATTTCATAATATTCTGATGCAGAATTCTCTACACTGTCTGTAGGGAACCCAGAAGCAATGGACTCCAGGTGCCCACAGCAGAATATTTTTTTTTTTTAATAAGACATCTGAAATGGTTTCCATTCCTCTATCATTTCATCCCTTACCTCAGTGTTTCTCTGAGTCACATCAAAAGAAGTTCTTGCACTTAAGTGTTTGTCTAAGAATCTACTTCAGATAAAACTTAACTAGTAAATGCACAAGTCTTATCAATGTCATTCCCTTAGTGTTTTTTTAACCTGTATTGTCTTTTATTTACATGGTCATACCATAAATACAGTGTGCTATCATTTCTCAGTTTTGACCAACATTGCAAAAGCTTCCAAACTTCTTTTAAGAATCCATTTTACACCTCTTTAAGCCATTCTCCGTACAATAAACCCTAATAGTTCCACCTATCAGAACTACTTAATGGATTATACTGCTTTGTGATTTTACATATTTTACATATGTGCAGTTTATGGTATATTGTCAGTCAGAATCCATTCTCAAACAGTTTCTAGCACCTTCCTGGACTGCAGGGAATCTAAACTCACATTTCCTAGGTTAATTAACATCATGGACTTAATATAAGAATTGCATTCAATCACTGAGGCATGCTTCTATGAAACAGAGAGGGAATTTTGAGGTAAAATATTTTAACAGAGCCTGATGCTGTGGTGTTGACAAGTTTTGAGAGACTTCAGTGTTTGTGATTACCAGAGTGGCGTTTCATGTCTAGATATTATGCTTCACTGAGGCAACAGTACTAACGTCAGAGGCAGCGTAACCTTTCGGACTTTAGAATACTGCTACGAAGATGAGCTGCATTGTCATGTAGCAACATGTCTGACTCATATTTCTCCAGAAACTCCAAGAAAGTTTAAAGCTCCTATTTTCTTGTATTAACTCCCTTCACACTTGAAATATATAAGATGATTTCAGTTCCAAGTGCTAAAACTTGATGATAAAATAACCTGCCAGTTAATTGATTTGCATCTACTTCCTGAGCTATAGCATCCACAGATCTCTTTATTTTCTGCATTTCAGCCATCCTAGTTTCTTCATTATTATATTTTTGTATTAGAGTGTTGTGCCCCCTCCAACTGAAGTGTTATTTCTTGCTTAGGAATGTACATCTTTCCAAAACCTTTTCTAAAATGCCTCTTCTTTACTATCAGAGCTGAAAAATCACTTCTCTAGGAAAGCCTCCCTAAGGCCTTACCTAATTATTTACCAAATGATCTTTTAAATTCAAATTTTCATAGAGATTTGCATTTGAAATTGTTCATGTGTGAACATTTGAATATCATGTAACTCATCAAAAAGGGAGTGTTTCACAAGCCAAGACTGACTTTGCTTACACCATATTCTAAACCCTAGACCATTGCCTGGCCAGTGATAGAAATTCAGTAATTTTTGGTGCATGTTATTTGAGGTATTTAGAAAAGTGAGGAGGTTTGATGAAGTGATACTTCTACTGAGGAAGTTAAGGATGAGATCCAAACTTCAAATGGCACTTTAACTCTGTATAAGAAGAACACCTGTGTCATTATGACAGGAAATTTATAGATGGTGTATAAGAAATTAAGAGGTACATATTTTCTCCCTGACAAAAAATACTAAGGAATCTGTTTACAGTGACTGGAGTTGTAATTGGGAGGTGATTCAAATAGAGAGGAATATATTGGAAATTCTATTTTGCTAATGGGAAAGGATGTTGACTAGGTAAATGAAAGACCTGGAAACAGTTTTAAAGACACCAGTTAGAATGGCTATTATCAAAAAGACTATTGGTGAGAAAGTAAGCTGGTCCAGCTATTATAGAAAATAGCATGGAAGGTCCTCAAAAAATTAAGACTGGGACTACTGTATAAAGTGAAGCTCAGTTGTGTGAAACTCTTTTTGTGAGCCCATGGACTATAGCCTGCTGGGCTCCTACATCCATGGAATTTTACAAGCAAGAATACAGGCATTTCTTTCTCCAAAGGACTACTATATAATCCAACTATTTTATTCCTGGATAATTCTAAAAAAACAAAACAAAACAAAAAACACACTAAAACATGATTATGATAGATAATGGCAAGACATGAGACAGAGCTATCTTTTAGGTTTTTAAATTGGCTAACTGGGTAATTGGGATAATGAAAGATAATTAATTTATTGTCTGGACCTACCATATTTGAATTTGAACATTCAAGAATTTCATATTGGTCTAGTGTTTGAAGGCATAGTTTTCAGAGTTTTTAACATAGGGTGCACTAATTCTCCATGGATACAAAGATAAACCAGTGAGAAGTAAAGCAAAAACTAAGGGGAATATTTTGATGGGAGCCAAGAAAACAGACTCCCAAGAATTAATAAGAAGGCAGCTTGGTTATGTGTTATTAAAATCAAAGAGAAAAGATAGTGAAATTCTAGAGGTTTATATCAGTTCAGTTCAGTCGCTCAGTCGTGTCCGACTCTTTGCGACCCCATGAATCACAGCACACCAGGCCTACCTGTCCATCACCAACTCTCGCAGTTCACTCAAACTCACGTCCATGGAGAGGTTTATACTAGGTAGTTAATGATGTTCTTGGAACAGCAGTTTCATCAGAGTAGTAATGGAGAAGGCAATGGCACCGCACTCCAGTACTCTTGCCTGGAAAATCCCGTGGAAGGAAGAGGCTGGTGGACTGCAGTCCATGGGGTCGCTAGGAGTTGGATACGACTGAGCGACTTCACTTTCACTTTTTACTTTCATGCATTGGAGAAGGAAATGGCAACCCATTCCAGTGTTCTTGCCTGGAGAATCCCAGGGACTGGGGAGCCTGGTGGGCTACCGTCTATGGGGTCGCACAGAGTTGGACACGACTGAAGCGACGCAGCAGCAGCAGAAGGGTAAAGGGAAATTGTGATTGGAAAGCTTAAGAATGAATTTTCAGTCATGAAGTTTAAAAAGTGTTTCTTAAGGCTATTCGTCAGATTATGGAAGGATAAGTAGAATTTTATCTTGGGAGTAAAGATCAGGAAAGGGTTTTTAAAATGTAATTGTATAAAGCAGCATTATGATGATATGTAAAATTAATACTCTATTTTGGCCCTAGTTTAGCCCAGTGGAATTTACTTCTTTTATTAAGTAGACTAATACTACTTGAATTATGCATTAATTCATTAAATAAATTTAGTAACTCATATATTTATTGGTTCCTCATTTACAATAATTTAATGATAGTGATAAAACATTTAAATACTTATGGTTAGCCACACCCAATATACATAAATGGCTTATAATACTATATTTATGATATAGTCCTGAATTTTATGCAAATGCTTATGAACAAGCACACTATAAAATAAGTTTATTCATTGAAGACAATGAAGTTTGAAACTTTAGCAAGTGCAAAGAGCATAGGAAGGTTTCCTCAGTATTGCATTGTAATCCTCAGTATTTCCTTTGTAATCCTCAGTATTAACGGGTTAGTTTATTTTATTAAAAACTTTATTTATGTAAAAAAGAAAAGTGAAAAGATTAACAGAAGGTATTATATTCACCCTCTATAAAGAATTTGAATAGATAAATGCTCAACTGTTATTTCACCTTTTTAAAAAGAATTCTGAAAACCTAATTATCAAACTAGCAAACAAGAAAATCAATAATGAAATTATAATACCAGAAATTTAGTTGCAGTGCTCTGAAGGATAATTGAGATGTTTGTACAGTAAGAGTCTTAGTATAACCCAGAGCTCTCCACAAAGTGTGGAAAACTAGTGTGCAGGTTATGAGTTACCAATGTGCCAAATTGTTGATGGCCTCATCATTCAGGAATCCTGTCAGTTAGGCTGACAGCTATTAGCCTCAAGCAGCTTAATGTTCCCTAAAGTATCTAAGTATGGCACAATGCAAAAAGTTGCTGCTTTAACCAACAAAGGCTATGTTAGATTTTACCAATTAATAATTGTTTTTTTTGAATGAATTTTTTAAAAAATGAAATATCAGCTATTTTAAGTGCAATGTAATTTGATTGCTCCTATTTTCACAAGCTTATTACCTCAATAGTGGAATGTTAAAGCTAACTAAATTTCATTGAAATGTGTTTATGGAAAAATGTATTTATTAGGTATTTCCATGAAATTTTGCATTTCATTTAGGTTGATATACTTTACAAATGATAACCTAGTTAATATAAAAGTGATTTTATTAGGACCCTGAAAATTCACAGCATCTCAGATAGATAGTGGTATGAAAATTTTTGATGAGCAACATTAGATTATAGGTTACATTTATTTATTATTATTATTATTTTTATTGTAGTGGATTTTGTCATACATTGAAATGAAACAGCCATGGGTTTACATGTGTTCCCCATCCCGATACCCCCTCCCACCTCCCTCTCCACCCGATCCCTCTAGGTCTTCCCAGTGCACCAGGTCCGAGCACTTTTCTCATGCATCCAACCTGGGCTGGTGATCTATTTCACCCTAGATAATATACATGTTTCGATGCTGTTCTCTTGAAACATCCCACCCTCGCCTTCTCCCACAGAGTCTAAAAGACTGTTCTATACATCTGTGTCTCTTTTTCTGTTCTGCATATAGTGTTATCATTAACACCTTTCTAAATTCCATATATATGTGTTAGTATATTGTAATGGTCTTTATCTTTCTGGCTTACTTCACTCTGTATAATGGGCTCCAGTTTCATCCATCTCATTAGAACTGATTCAAATGAATTCTTTTTTAATGGCTGAGTAATATTCCATGGGGTATATGTACCACAGCTTCCTTATCCATTCGTCTGCTGATGGGCATCTAGGTTGCTTCCATGTCCTGGCTATGATAAACAGTGCTGCGATGAACGTTGGGGTGCACCTGTCTCTTTCAGATCTGGTTTCCTTGGTATGCATGCCCAGAAGTGGGATTGCTGGGTCATATGGAAGTTCTATTTCCAGTTTTTTAAGAAATCTCCACACTGTTTTCCATAGTGGCTGTACTAGTTTGCATTCCCACCAACAGTGTAAGAGGGTTCCTTTTTCTCCACACCCTCTCCAGGTTACATTTATTTAATGTAAACGATTGCATTATTAACACATCCATATCTGATCATTTTCCTGAACATAATAATTCAAATAATTGTGATAACTTCAAGTATTTGGTCTTCATCATTCAATAATATAAAGGAACGTAAAGTGCTATTATGTTAACAATGATAACATAGTATAAAGGATAAAGAAACAGCTGGATGTCTAAAGGAATAGCAGTGAACTACATGAGGAACAATTGTAGGTGACACCAGAGAGACATTTGATGGACAGATGTTTCAACTTATTGCATTTATTATTGCATTTATTATTACATATAATACATAATTGTTACAGTCATTCTTTCAAGGCTACTCATGCTATAAAAGTCTCATAATTTAAATTATATAAACCAGAAAGTAGGTGATGAAGAAATTCATAAATCAATGATAAATCCTAGATATCTGACCTGATTATCTGAATAAATAATATTCCTCTAGGGAGGAAAAATAGATTTCCTGTTCTAGAAACACTGTTTTGTTTTGGAAGTAAATTTGACCTATATTTAAGATATCTCAGTGGATCTCAGAGCTGTAGAATGAGGAGTATAGTTTGAATAGTGAGATAACTGTGAACAAGACTGAATGTGGCATGTTTCTAATATAAAGTATATCATGAAATTGGGTTACAAAAGTGCAGTACCCATACCTGTGTTGGGGCAAGAAGAAAGATGCAAATGGCCTGCACTTCTGCTATCAAAAGTTAAGAAGACCACATGGAAATTAATTTTAACCCAAATATTTCATTCATGAACATTGATCTGCAGTGATCTTCAATAAAGTCTTTGGATACTACCTACAAAGAATCTGGACTCAAAACATTTATTACTACTCCAATTGCTACCACTGTGGACAGTCACCATAATCTGTAAACTGGATTGCTTACTAACTGGCCTCCCTCCTTCCAGCCCTGTACTTCTCTATTTACTTCTTTCCAGATCAACTATGTTTTTTTTTTAAATCCATATTATATCTATATTTTCTGTTTAAAATTCCCCTATGGTCCCCACCCCACTCTGTGCAAAACCAAAGTAATGGTAATGGTCTATTATCTCTTTTCTCATCTCCAGTTGCTCTCGCTATAATCACTGCTTCAACCAAATTGATTCTTGGATATTCCACAAGCTCACTAGGCACACTTTTGCCTCATATCATGCACATTTGATAATCGCTGCCTAATGTTCTCTACTCATCAAATTGGCAAGGTTCATTCTCTTATGCCAATCTAGTGTTCACTCAATTATCACCTTCTCAGTTATATCTCTGTTCATTCTATTTAAATTGGAACACATGCTTTAACAATTATTTTTATTTTCTATGTTCTTTAGAACACTTATATGTAATAAACTATTATGTAATTTAGTAATTCTGTTTACTATCACTTTATTTATACTAGACTCTAAATTTGAAAAGAGCAGTGTGTGTTTATTCATTAAATTTTAATGTTTCCTTTACATTGCTGGATCTAGGGTGTTAGGAGAAAGTTAGATTTCAACATGTATTTCTTATACAAATGGGTGGGAAAATTTATTGTGCTATATTAAATCTATATAAGTTAAGATATTTTCTAATAAGGAACGTAGCATTTATACCTATTTTTTGAGCATAAAAACAACAAAAAAATCTGTCCATACACTAATTATTTAACAAGGAAGACATTTTGTTAAAAAGTGGATTTTTTTTCTTCTGTCTTTCACATGATTATAGATAGACAATGATTATATGAGCTACCTTGGTTTTCAGTTTGAATTTATGCATCAGCAAAAAGGTTTTTTATAAATCTAATTGCATGAAAATATTCTGCTAAAATACAAATATACAAATGTTAATATCTTAAGCTTCAGTAGAACTCAAGCTAATATAACAATAAATGATTCCCACTTTATCAGTTCTGATTGGAGTATTTTAAAATACCTTAGAATTACCCAAAGTGAAGCTGAAGCCAATTCCATTCTGACAGATGAACTTTTTTTCAGTTAATAGTTTGAATAAATGTGGTCTTAGAAAAGTTCCAAAATACCATGAATGAATTCACAGGCTTATGGCCTAGATTCACTTGGCATTTCTCTTGGAAGACAAACCTTATTTTCATAATCAAGGCCTTCCACAGAAGACTCTTCTCACATTGGATACACGCCTGATGCATCTAGATGCAAGCCAACTAATTGCTGGGTTGACAGATGGGTCTATTCAATCAATGTGACTAACTGCCAAGTAAAACTTAAAAAGTCTCAAACTAAAATAAAGTACCCCCTAAATCAGTGCTTGATCAGATTGGACATATAAATATAGAAAGTTTTAATTTTTATCTTTTCATCTTTCTCCATTATAGAAAATTAGAAAGAGGAAATTGTCTAGGTTTGGACAGAATTATGTAGAATCCTGGAACAGAGAAGAATGACAAAAACCCAAGCAATAAAAATAAATCTAAACCATCAATCCCAATGTTAATTTGGTAGTGAAGTGAAACTTGCTCAATCATGTCCAACTCTTTGTGACCCCATAGACTATACATTCCATCGAACTGTTCAGGCCAGAATACTGGAGTGGATATCTGTTCCTTTCTTCAGCAGATATTCCCTTCTCCAGGGGGTCTTCTCAACCCAGGGATCAAACCCAGGTCTCTCACATTGCTGGCAAATTCTTTACCAGCTGAGTCACCAGGGAAAATCAAGAATGCTGGAGTGGGTAGCCTATCCCTTCTTCAGGGGATCTTTCCAACCCAGGATTCAAACCAGGGTCTCAGGCATTGCAGGTGGATTCTTTACCAGCCAAGCTACCAGGGAAACTGTAAAATTTAGTAACTGTCAGCCTAATCAAAAGAATTTCTTTTAAATTTAAACTGTTCAGTTCAGTTCAGTTCAGTCACTCAGTCATGTCTGACTCTTTGCAACCCCATGAACCACAGCCCGCCAGGCCTCCCTGTCCATCACCAACTCCCAGAGTCCACCCAAACCCATGTCCATTGAGTCGGTGATGACATCCACCCGTCTCATCCTCTGCCGTCCCCTTCTCTTCCTGCCCTCAATCTTTCCCAGCATCAGGGTCTTTTCAAATGAGTCAGCTCTTTGCATTAGGTGGCCAAAGTATTGGAATTTCAGCTTCAACATCAGTCCAATGAACACCCAGGTCTGATCTCCTTTAGGATGGACTGGTTGCATCTCCTTGCAGTCCAAGGGACTCTCAAGAGTTTAAACTATAATAGAAATATAATAGCCAATGGGAATATCAGAGTGGTCCTAATAAAATCTCTGACTTTAAATAATGTTGCTGTTACTGTTTTCCCATTAATAACTCTTTTTTTAGCATCTTATAAAGATTCAGATAATATATCTTGCAAAATGCTATACTCTTTCAAATTTGTTCATGCAATCTTAAGTGGTCTGTGATGCTTATTAAATTGTCCTTGAACTTCAGTTAGGTATTAGTCATTACCCACTTGAGTCTGAAATTCCAAGATAATAGTTCTGAATTACCTGTTTTTGGTAATCAGAGCTTAGCATCTGTGCTTTTAACAACAGATTATGAGGAGTAGATGAAAAAAATAATCTGATTCTTCCAAGAAATTAGATAAATTAATTGGGAAAAGGAAGAATCAGCTTTGAAAAATGTTGAGGGAGACCAAAAATGAAAACAAATGGAGGGATGGAGTCAAAATCAAAGATGTACCCTATCAAGATCACAGGCTCTTATATTTCCTGAACTAAAGTGTGCACAAAAAGTCATCCGGAGTTAAGTAGAAGAAGCAGCCTATATTTGCAAGGTAAAAACCTACAGTATATTGTTATTTCCATTAACATCAGATGAGGAGCTCACATTAAAATAGCTATTATATAGTCCGTAAATCTTAATTGTGCCTGTACCCTAAAGTATTACTCAGTTGTCATCTATATCAGTGTTCAATGAAGGAAAGAGAGGCTACTCTGAGTATATCATAGGGTGAAAGTACTTAATTCTTTGTGTTGGTTCTTACACACTTATTAGAAGGACTGAAGGAGTGGTGTTAGGAAGAAGTCACACTAATGCAGCTGCAAACCGGACAAGGAAACTTGGACTGTTGCTTCTGTTGTTGTTGCCTTGAAAACTGGCTCTTGCAACTTAATTGATGGTGGCTAAACACTGTAACACAGAACCTGGCACCAGTAGATACTCAGATCTTTCCTTTTTTTTTTTGGTTTGTTTGTTTTTGTTTTGCTTTGGCCAGCAGTTACTGGGGGAAAAATAAAAAAGTTTGTGTTCCACTACCATCTACTCAATATTATCTGATTATATATCATTAGTAGAATACTATATATACATCAAGAATATTAACTGCAAAAGTACTCTGTAAATGTAGCTTTAAATTTTCCACCCATCAGGTGGAACTATTTCTCAGTGAAAATATAAATTGTGCTTTAATTTTCTCAAATCACTTGGTCCATGAACCAGACTTCCTCAGTGGGCCAAGCTTTCCACAGTTATCTGGGCCTAAGGATGCCTGATTCCAGAGTTTACCCTTGGGATCATCACTTTTGCTAGTATAGCAGTGGTACATAATGTCATGTTTTGTGCTGGATATTTTGCATACTGTAAGTGTGTGCATACAAGCATGCATATATGTGTGGATGTGCAATCTACTTTTATAGCAATGTCATAAAGCCAGAAAAACATAGCCTGGGATTTGCATGTCACCCTCTTGAGAGCTTAAACTTTTGCCTTTCCTTTCCTTTCTACCCTTGTTCCCTAAGAAGGGATTCTATACTGCCTGGCATATTCACCTCTTTAGTGTACTCCCAAAATTACAGTATTTCATATGTTACCTATGGTCAGATGAGTATCAAACCTTAGAAAATCATGAAAATATAACAATATTTGGGGGAAATGGTCATGTAAGCAAGTGTGACCATATTATCTTCGTTATTTCAAAGAAGATATGACTATCAGGAATGTTGTTTGGTAAATGGAATGGTGTATGACTGATGATAGTGATTTAGTAAATATCTGTTAAATAAATGAGTGAATATAGTATTCATTTTTTAAATTTTTATGTAGCTTTTAGTATTTTTAATTAGGTGCTTTACTTTTTCAATATTTAACTTTTCATAAATTTACATAAATGTAGGTAAGATTTGTAAGATCTACTGAAGGGAACAAACAAAAGAGATATGTACTTTCTCATTCATCTTCACTATAGAATCCACTAGGCCATTTTTGCTATACATTAAAGACCAGGCTAATACAGATACTTGTGATATGCTACCTTTGTTGTTGTTGTTGTTTACCTACTCAGTTGTATCTGACTTTTTGTGACTCCATGGAATGTAGCCCACCAGGTTTCTCTGTTCATGGGATTTCCCAGGCAAGAATACTGGAGTGGGTTGCCAGTTCCTTCTCCAAAGCAACCTTAGTAAAGACCACTATTTCCTATTGACATTTCAGTCATAAGAACTTTAATCTACCTCTTGATCAACTCTATATTCAATATCTCAGGAGACTGGACTATCAGTAATGCTACTTTTATTTTTATATTTTGGTTTTTAGAAAAATATTTTTATTAAGCCTAACAGAGGATCTTTTATCTGAGGATCTCATATTGCCTATAATTCTGACACATTGTATGTTAGCACTGTTTCTCCCATGCACAACGTTGACTTCCATTTTAGTTCTCTTGTCTCCATCTTTTACTTTCTATATTATTCAAGTCTGATGGTGGTTCCACATCTCTCTCAGCCTCAAACATCAGAGAGAATATTAGCCCTTTCTCATTTCATGAAAAATCTGAGGCAAAGAGACAAATTCAAACTGAATTTATCAAACAACTTGAAGCCCAAAATAATGTATAATCAGAGACACTTGTAACCTGCAAAAGTTTGAAACATTAAAATAATAAATTGCCTAACATCTGACTTTAATCTTTATAGTTTTATCAGTACCTCTGAAGTTGCATGATATAAACATATTTCAAGATTTGAAGACTTCCCTGTGTAAATCATATCTATGGATACATTTCTTCAAGCTCAAGCTTAATAATTTGAAACTTTATACAAAATAATATTATTTAATGAAGATCACAACAGATGGCTATAATACTTAAGAAACAGCTACATGTGCTGGTACAACATTTATAGAGTTAGAAAAAAACATTTTATCTCAGTAAATTTATTTATATGTTTAATAGGTGACATTGGAATAGTAAAATACTGTTTTGTGTAATTAAAATAAATAGTAAAACTCATACTGAAATTTTCTGGCAAGTGTACATTCAAATGAAAAAAATTTTAAAAATCCACTTTAAACAACTCAGTGCAGTAATCTTTAAAATTTATAATGCTGACAATTTCTGCATATACTTAAATGAAGTTAAAAACAATAGATTTGTAATTAAATAAAAATGGCAGAAAGCAAAGAAGAACAAAAGAGCTTCTTAATGAAGATGAAAGAGGAGAACGGAAAAGCTGGCATAAAACTCAACATCCAGAAAATGAAGATCATGGTGACTGCTCCCATCATTTCATGGCAAATAGATAAGAAAATAATGGAAACAGTGAAAGATTTTATTTTCTTGGGCTCCATAATCACTGCAGATGGTGACTGGAGCCATGAAATTAAAAGACAGTTGATCTTTATAAGAAAAACTGTGACAAACCTAGATAGCATATTAAAGACCAGAGACATTTCTTTGTTAACAAAGGTCCATCTAATCAAAGCTACGGTTTTTCCAGTAGTTATGTATGGATGTGAGAGTTGGACCCATAAAGAAGGCTGAGCACCAAAGAATTGATGCTTTTGAACTGTGGTGTTGGGGAAGACTCTTGAGAGTTCCTTGGACTGCAAGGAGATCCAATCAGTCCATTCTAAAGGAAATCAATCCTGAATATTCATTGAAAGGACTGATGCTGAAGCAGAAACTCCAATACTTTGGCCACCTGATGCAAAGAAGTGACTCATTAGAAAAGACCTTGATGGTGGGTAAGTTTGAAGGCAGGAAAAGAAGGGGATGACAGGACAAGAAGGCTGGATGGCATCATTGACTAGATGGACGTGAATTTGAGCAAGCTCTGGGAGATGGTGAAGGACAGGGAAGCCTGGCATGCTGCAGTCCATGGGGTTGCAAAGAGTAAGGCACATCTGAACAACAATAACAATTTTAAAAAATTCAATAAAAGAGCTCATTTCCTTATTAAAACAGGTCTTAATATTTTCTATCATTTCTGTTATATCATCTGTAAATGTTTTAATAATTATATTATTATAAAATTGATAATAAGTGGATGCTTTTGGGAATGATTTTCTTATCTGTGGATTCCTAACCATTTGAGAGCCTAATATAAAAGGAAGACTAAGAAGAAGCAAAGGAAAGGTATAATTTATTGTTTATGCTTAATTGTTGCTTATAATATAATATGAAATATATTTTTCACATTTGCAGTAAATATTAGTTATTATTATTCTGAAATAAATCTATAAAATGTTGAAATACTTTAATGGGCTATAAAAGAATGATAAAGATGTAAAAACTAATCACATTTATAATTAGTGAACTCTGAGTTTATTTATAAAATAACATTGAACCACATGACTCTATCTTGAAACAGACAATTTCATTAGGCAATTGTAAGATAAATCCTGTACAAAGTATTGTTGAAATATGAGAAAGAATTGAGTACACATTCTATCTAAAGCCCACAGGACAATCCCAACAGTTTTGAATAGAAATAATAAATAACTGGCATGATTAAAAACAGACAATCTTGAAATATTGACAACAATAATATATACTATAATTATCAAGAGATTGATCAGAGCTAATGCATTAAAAATTCATTTAAAATTTGAGAAAAGTAAGCAAGATTCAGATTAAGATACAGGGAAATTACATACATTTATCTTTTAACTTTTCAATGTAGCCACTAAAAATATAAATGGAAAGTGTAATTTCTAAACCAATAGAAATTAAATGCTAAAATAAGTAGAATGTACTTTATTGATTCATAAAATGAGTTCAAAAAGAGAGAAAAATGACTTCAAACATAAATATGAGTATATTGCCTGTCATTAAGGAAAATACATATAGAGTAACAAATCAATTAAATGATAAAAATTAATGATAAGTTTTTTTTTTAATTCCACAAATCTGTGTACTGTTTAAAAAAGACATGTAAATCATATAGTTATAAAATCTTGAGAATAAAGTGATGAAACAGTTATGTCACACAAATACTAATCAAAAATAAATTTATAGCAGAAAAATATCCTAAGATAGAAACATCATCTATAGTAGAGGGAATCAATACTTGATAACAAAATGCCATCTTCAGAAGATCATTTAATATTTTTTAAATGCAATGTATGACAAAAACCACTACAATATTGTAAAGTAATTAGCCTCCAACTAATAAAAATAAATGGAAAAAAATGCACCTAACAAATGATGTACTATTTATACATATCATCCATTATATTTTAGTCAAACAATATGAAATCAGTAGAGTTATGGAAAACCACAATTTTCAAGCTTTATTTAATAAATTTCTGTATTAATCATGTATCTAACACACAGTAAACATTCATATCAAAGACATATAAAACTCTTAAAATTATCACTTAGGTCATAAGATTTTGTCAATGCATCCTCAATATTAAATACCCCTGAGAAAATTACTTCATCACCATGGAGTTAAATCATATTAATGGACAAAAAGATAAAATTCAAAATATTACATATTAAGGACTTACAAATTCAAGTCATGAGTCAAAAACTGAAACACAGGAAAGTAACATATATGTCCATGTATAGCTTTGTAAGTACATGCCTATCTGTCTATCATCTGTTTGCAACATGTGTAGAAAGACTATATCTCAAGGCTGAGGAATGTAGAAAAATGGTACATTGAGGGAAAGATGTTGTACTGAAACTATAATTAAAAAATATATATAATTTAAGTATCCAATGAAGAATTAGGAGAAGGAGAAAGTGAATAAAAACTAAATATAATAACAGATAATTTATAAAATGAGTGCAATTTTGTCTAAGACTAAAATAAAACAAAAAAATAAAAAGCAGAGACTCTACAAAGTGAAAACTGCTCTATGAAAAACTAATAATAAAATTAAAACCTATCAAAATCCAAAACCTTTGGTTTGATTAATCAAGAGAGAAAAAAATCAGGCAAAAATAATATTAGTAAAAACAGACAAAAAGCAATATATATAGAAACCTTAAAATATAGTATAAACATATAGTTGTGGCAAAATGTGAAATCTTATACAGATTTTCACTAAAAAAAATTGTCAAAATTGATTCAAGAATAAAATGTCATCTTATTATACCATTATTTGTTAAGTCAATCAAAGTAATTATTTTAATATTTTCCATTAACAAGCTGTGAATAGAAGAGAAGCGAAAGGCAAAGGAGAAAAGTAAAAATACACCCATTTGAATTCAGAGTTACAAAGAATAGCAAGGAGAGATAAGAAAGCCTTCCTCGGCAATCAATATAAAGAAATAGAGGAAAACAATAGAATGAGAAAAACTAGAGATCTTGTCATAAAATATCATTGATGCTTTTGAACTGTGGTATTGGAGAAGATGTTTGAGAGTCCCCTGGACTGCAAGGAGATCCAACCAGTCCATCCTAAAGGAGATCAGTCCTGGGTGTTCATTGGAAGGACTGATGTTGAAGCTGAAACTCTGATACTTTGGCCACCTGATGTGAAGAGCTGACTCATTTGAAAATACTGCTGGGAAAAATTGAGGGCAGGAGGAGAAGGGGATGACAGAAGATGAGATGGTTGAATGGCATCACTGACTCAATGGACATGAGTTTAGGAAAATTCTGGGAGTTGGTGAAGTACAGGGAGGCCTGGTGTACTGCAGTTCATGGAGTTGCAAAGAATTGACATGACTGAACAACTGAACTGGACTGAACTGAGAGATCTCTTCAAGAAAATTGGAGATACCAAGGGAACATTTCATGCAAAGATGGAACAATAAAGGGCAATAATGTTGTGGACCTATCAGAAGCAGAAGATATTAAGAAGACGTGGCAAGAATACACAGAAGAACTAACTATAAAAAAAAAGATCATCACGACTGAGCTAATCACGATGGTATGATCAGTCACATAGAGCCAGACATCCTGTAATGCAAAGCCAAGTAGGCCTTAGGAAGCATCACTATGAACAAAGCTAGCAGAGGTGATGGAAATACAGTTGAGCTATTTGAAATCCTAAAAGATGATGCTATGAAAGTGTTGCACTCAATATCTCAGCAAATTTGGAAAACTCAGCAGTGGCCACAAGACTGGAAAAAGTCAGTTTTCATTCCAATCCTAAAGAGGGGCAATGCCAAAAGATGCTCAAACTACCAAACAATTGCACTCATCTACTTTATGCTAGTAAAGTAATGCTCAAATTTCTCCAAGCCAGTCTTCAACAATACATGAACTGTGAAATTCCAGATGTTTAAGCTGGTTTTAGAAAAGGCAGAGGAACCAGAGATCAAATTACCAACATCTGCTGGATCATTGATAAAGCAGGAGTTCCAGAAAAACATCTACTTCTGCTTTTTTGACTATACCAAAGCCTTTGACTGTGTGGACCACAACAAGCTTTGGAAAATTCTGAAAGAAATGGGAATACCAGACCACCTGACCTGCCTTTTGAGAAATCTGTATGCAGGTCAGGAAGCAACAATTAGAAATGGACATGGAACAACAGACTGGTTCCAAATAGGAAAAGGACTATGTCAAGGCTGTGTATTGTCACCCTGCCTTTTTAACTAATAGGAGAGTAAATCATGAGAAATGCTTTGCTGGATGAAGCACAAACTGTAATCAAGATTGCCAGGAGTAATATCAATTACCTCAGATATGCAGATAGCATCTTGTGGCAAAAAGTGAAGAACTAAAGAGCCTCTTGATGAAAGTGAAAGAGGAGAGTGAAAAACTTGACTTAAAGCTCAACATTCAGAAAACTAAGATCATGGCATCTGGTCCCATCACTTTATGGCAAATAGATGGGAAACAGTGAAAACAGAGACAGACTTTATTTTGGGGGCTCCAAAATCGCTTTAGATCGTGACTGCAGCCATTAAAAAGATGCTTCCTTCTTGAAAGAAATGCTGTGACCAACCTAGAGAGCATATTAAAAAGCAGAGAGATTACTTTGCTAAGAAAGGTCCGTCTAGTCAAAGCTGTGTTTTCTCCAATAGTCATGTGTGGATGTGAGAATTGGACTATAAAGAAAGCTGAGCACCAAAGAATTTATGCTTTTGAACGGTGGTGTTGGAGACGACTCTGTAGAGTCCCTTGGACTGCAAGGAGATCCAACCAGTCCATCCTATAGGCACTCAGTCCTGAATATTCATTGGAATTACTGATGCTGAAGCTGAAGCTCCAATACTTTTGCCACCTGATGTGAAGAACTGACTCATTGAAAAAGACCCTGATGCTGGGAAAGTTTGAAGGCAGAAGGAAAAGCGGACGACAGAGGATGAAATGGTTGGATGGCATCACCGACTCAATGGACATGAGTTTGAGCAAACTCCTGGAGTTGGCAATGGACAGGGAGGCCTGGTGAGCTGCAGTCCATGGCGTCACAAAGAATCAGACATGAGTGAGCAACTGAACCGAGCTGAACTGAAATTTACAGCAAGGTATGTCTCACCAAAAATTTTAGAAGCATATTTTGTCTTATTCAAAATTTTTGTCTAGGCAAGAAAATAAAAGAAAAAAATGCTATAGTCATTCTTAAAGTTTGTAGCACTGATTCAAAAATCAGACAAGGAGAGGAAGAGAAAGGAAAGAATGCACAGTTGTTTTGTTGATGGTTTTGAAGCAAACCCCAAACGAACCATATATTGAGAAACTCAATCCAATAAGATAAAAATAAGTATTCAAAAAGAATTTAACATTTTGAAGATAATTTTTAAATTTTATTTATTTATTGACTTTTCTCAGCCTTCATTGCTGTGCGGGCTTTCCTGTAGCAGCAGAGTGCTGGGGCAACTCTCTAATTGCAGCGCACAGGCTTCTCATTGCAGCAGCTTCTCTTTTGCAGATCTCTAGGTGTACAGGCTTCCTGCAGTTGTAGCGCAGAGTTTAGGCTCAGTAGTTGGGAAACACTGGCTTCGTGGCCCCTCGGGATCTTCCTGAATCAGGGCTAATTCTACACTACCAAGTGGATTCTTTACCTCTGAGCCACCAGGGAAGCCCTGAAGATGATTTTTTTTAAATTAACTCTTACAGATTAAAAGAACTATGTTATCTTCTTAACAGAATGAGAAAAAAAAAAAGTTTATTATAAATGCTGGGATGAAAACAAACCTCAATTCAACCTTTATTCAAAGCTAAAGAGAACTTGTGCACTCTAAGTCATATCTACTTAAAACCAGTAAACAAAAAATAAACAATAAAACTCTACAATAAACATTTCAAATCAGGAAGCATTGGATGCGTTCACTTTTAAAACTAGTGTGTAATTGGGTCAATTTTAGAATCATTAACAATTAGAACAAATACAAATCTCTGTGCCATTCACACTGAGAACTCATGCTATTTCCTTTGACTAACAGTTTTAAAAAAGGCAAGAAAAACACAGGCGAAAGACTATCTTAAAATGAATATTGGTAATTTTTAACTGCTGCCCATTTGACCCTGTTGTTATTTTTTTTTACATTTTTTACATTTTTTTAATGTAAATCAGATAATTTACATTAATATTTGCCCTACTATCTTACTGTTCCTTATTCCTATACTGTGAACTCAGCTACACCATTTGAGATTGCAATACAGTATTTCTAACTAACATCTGAGCAGCTAGTTAGCAACCATTTCCTTCTCCCCCCTATTTATATGTATTTTCAGTTTAAATTATTATTAACCTCATCATGGATGCATTCGAACTAACTGTTTTGTATAATTTTTTGTACTAAGTGGTTTTTCTTGCTTTTCATGATTGAAATTTGACCTAAATTGAAATAATATTTAGTGATATAGTTTTTACCCCTTCCCTTAGTCTTCTGACGGGGCTCCTTATCAATAAACAATATTGAAGGAAAGATAATATTGAAAGGAAAATAAAAGCAACACTGTTATACTCTTTTGGGGATGCATTTAGAAAGTGCTGAATTTTTTCTTGTTTCCTAACTTTATGTTAGATAATGGAGTGTTAGATGTCAGATAAGCAGCTGTTTGTAAAGAAGCAGGTCAATGAGAAATAAAAGTAGATTATTCCTTTATAGTTCTTCTTAAGAGCACTGGTTCTCATGAACTGCTTTCTAGGAGGGCTAATCTTATAGGTATTTTGAAACACAGTAAATATAATTTATAGTTTAAATATCATGGCTGAATGCATTATTTCTACACTAATGTCTATACTAAAACCAATTTCTTCTAAGAATATCCTAAAAAAAATTCTCAAAGTCCTTATAAAAATTTTAATAGCTATGTGTGCCTGTCCTGAAATATGAAATAAAAATCTTGACAATCGACCTTAAATCATAAGTATTATCTTCCTGGAAATCAAAATCTTATCAGATAAAATAACATTTTATAGATTCTATTTTCTAATGTTTTTAATTCTTCCTGGTAATGCTAGCAGATATGACAGTTGAAAAGCTTGAACAATTTATTCTATATGTTCTATGTACCAAAAGCCTCCCGGGAAATTTGTTTGTTTTGCTCCTGAGAAATCCAAGCCTAGGAATTCTAACAAATTTGGAAGGGCTTCCTGAAATATATCAAATTCAGTATACATTTTCCAAAGAGACTCTAAGAATAATGTATTTCAGATGCACTCCAAATGTTACTAGAGATATATAGAGTACTGACATTATTACAACGGCTTTTCTATATTATAGTTTTCATGAACTTTAAATCTTTAAAAGGTCAGTGGTCCTATGAAATCAAAATAATCTTCAAAAATCCAGAATAACTTAAAAAGTTTGCAGCCATAAACACTACAATGGATTGAAAGGAAAAGGCCTTGAAATTTTTTAGGATATTCCTAGAAGAAACCAATATATTTCACTTAGGCTCTTCTATGTTTTTTTTTTCAGAGGAACACATAGATTAGCTGAAGAATCAGAGGGGATTTTTGTGCTTATTTTCCCTTAAATTGCTGTTATTTCTATAGTTATTTCACAGTGTATCTCAATTATGTTTTGACCATCTTTCAAAGAATATCAAAGAAACCTGCCCATCATTACCTGGAGTTAAATATATTATTTTTTTGCCTCATTTACTAGCTAGCTAATCTCAATGGCCTTAAGTAGATAAAGTTTTAATACCCAGATTTTGAAAACTGTACAAACTGATGGATAGACTCAAAAATCACTAAATTAGAAAAGAAAGAACAGCTCTTCAAGGTATCTTACAAGATCAGAATTATCATTAGAAACTGAAAAAGTTGAAAGCCTGCATATTATTTGAAGATAGAATTGACATCTATGTAAATATTTTAATCATTTTTATGAAATGTTTCTGGTTCCATTGATTCATGTCTATAGCATTCTGTTTTACACTAAAGTATCCTGTAGTATGATTTATGAGTAAGGATATTTACAAGAAATTTAGAAATTATATTAGGATCCAAAGATGCAAATATAAGAAAAAAATTCTAGACTGCCCCTTCCCATTTTTAAACCTTAGCATCCTAAATATGTTAATTAACAGTTTCCTTCCTTTTCTGTAGCAGGGAAAGGAGTATCAAGATGTGTTTGAAGAAATACGGGTGTTAAGTAACTACATTCTTGAAAAACCAAAAATAATTTGTCAAGGATGCAGAGATGTGAGGAGAGAATGAGAGAGAGCAAGAGCTAGAGATAGAAAGAGAAAGAAAGAGAGAGACAGAGAGGAGGAAAGATAAAGCGGTAAATCAAGGGAAAGCAAGATGAAAATTATGGAAATTTCACATTCTGGGAAACACACAAAAAACAATACTGCTGAATTTAACCAAGTGAGGTTAAAAAAGTTTCATAAATGTGTATGCATCAGTCACTGGCCCTAACAAGGGGACATCAATCTTGTGGTAATGACTTTATAATGAAAAAAACAATATATACATGCAGGTGTGTGCTCAGTCATTCAGTTGTGTACAACTCTTTATGGCCCAAGGGACTGTAGCCTACCAATCTCTTCTGTCTATAGGATTTTCCAGGCAAGAAAGCTGTAGTGGGTTGCCATTTCCTACTCCATACATGCAGGTGTAGTAAACAGTAATTAGAATAAGTAGTAATTAGCCTCACCTAGTTTAATTTGACCCATCTTTAAAGAAAATATATGAAGGTATTTGTAAAAATTTGTGCCTAAGAAGTAAAGTGCTGAGCAAAAGAATTTCCATTATGTATCAAAGAATTAAATAACAGAAGACAAATTCCAAAAATGAAAAACCTGTTATTATTATTATTATTTTTTTTACCACTGATTTTCTTTAGGGTGATGCCAGGCCACTGTCTTAGTTGTTTTAGGGTATGATATCAAATTACCATAGGCTTGGGGTTCCAAGATCTAGATGCAGGCAAATCCTTTGTTTAGTGAGAGCTCTATCCTATTGGACAGATGACTGCCTTCTCCTTGTATCCTCATAAGGTGGATTGCAGAGAGAGCATGCTCTCATTTCTTTTCTTATAAGGGCATTAATCCTACTCATGGGGTCACCTAGTCATTCATGAGGGGAACTAATCACCTCCTAAAGGCTATATCTCTTTAATACTATCACATGGAGATTAGGATTTCACTATGTGGATTTTGCAGAGGGCACAAATATCCAGGCCATAATACCAGTATGGTTGATTGGTGGCTTAGTCAGCTCAGTTGCTGACTCTTTTGCAACCCCATGGACTATAGCCTGCCAGACGCCACTGTCCATGGGATTTTCCAGGCAGAAATACTGAAGTAAGTTGCCACTTTCCTCTCCAGAGGATCTTTCTGACCCAGGGATCCTGCATTTGCAGGCAAAATCTTTACTACTGAGCCACCAGGGGAGCCCCCCACAATAGCCACATTAAATAGTTTTACCCCTGTGGATTACCCCTGAAGTCATTCTTGCACTGGAAGAAGAGATGGAGGGAGTTCTGGTTTGGGGTTGAAGAAAATAAAGGGTCAAATTTAGGAAAAATAACAGCTAATTACTTTGTGCCAGTGGAAAGCTAACAACTTTAATTTGTTAAACCTCTTTATGAAATGTAACTATAATCCTTCCAAAAGAAAATCGTGAATTTAAATTTACTAGCTGGAAATTTAAAGCAAAATGAGCATTTGAGGACCTTCTTGAGAACACTTAAAGTGATCCCATCATCTGTAAGTGGAGAATAGATTCATCTGAGGATCTACGTAGAACTTAGTTGTAAAAGTGCCAGGATTTCTGAGAGTGCTGTTGTTTTTGTTTGTTTGTTTGTTTGTTTTTGTTTTTTTTTCAGCTTAGTCAGGTCTCACAAGCTACATTAAAGCTGCAAGAAAGGAAAAAAGGCCCTTATACTTATGTGCTTCCCCAGTGGCTCAGCAGTAAAGACTCTGCCTGGGATACAGGAGACCTGGGTTGTATCCCTGAAATGGGATGACCCTCTGGAGGAGGGCATGGAAACCCACTCTAGTACTGTTGCCTAGAGAACCCCATGGACAGAGGAGCCTGGCAGGCTGCAGTCCATAGGGTCACAGAGTTGGACATGACTAAAGCGACTAAGCAGCAGCTGCATGCTTAGTGTATTCAGGAGGAAAATGCCCAGTTTGGTTCAAAGGGTAGGTTGATTAGGCATATGTGTGCAAATCATAAATGGACTGCTGTCGTATTACATCCCTAGTCATGGTGGCAGTTTAGTCACTACCCCATTCCAGGCTCTTCTGTCCGTGAGATTTGCCAGGGAAGAATACTGGAGTGGGTTGTCATTTCCTTCTCTAGGGGGTCTTTTGAATCCAGGGATCGAACCCTGTTCTCCTGTATTGCAGGCAGATATCCTTAAAGAGAGTACTTAGAATAAGTTTTCCCAGTGGGCATGGTTATTTTCCCTTCAGCGGGTGGTACACCTGGTTATCTACACTAAGTGGAGAAACGTTGGCCTTGTGAGAAACAGATTTTTAATTAATAGAAAATAGTTTAGTTCACTGGTCAAGGGTCTAGTAGAAACATAATTAGAAAATCCGAGTTTAGAAAGTCTCAGAGAGAGGCATGTGAATGGGTTTATTAGAATGCACATAAAGTGTAAGTTTATTTATGTCACACCAAAAGTACCCACTGCATTACTGGCAACATAAAACCAAGTGGATAGGATGACCCAGCCAATAGAAATTAGTCTAGCTCTATCCTGTCCAATACAAACTTTGCATTAGGTTCATTATTTCTCTAGTAAATATGTTGAAAAAAATGTTGATTTCTCTTGACCCCAAAGGCATGAATTCTTTTTCACTTCAGATTTAGCTAGTGTCACTCTTTAGTGTCCAACTAATCATGAAGAGAAAACAAGGTGGCCAACTAGCTACTTGGTGGCAAGTTGACCACTAGGACCCTTTCTAACCTTGAAAGGAAAATGCATTTATCTTGCTCAGAATTGACACACATTTGAAGAATCTTTCTTGCCTGCCATACCACAGATTCCAGGAGTTGGTGATGGGCAGGGAGGCCTGGTGTGCTGCGGTTCATGGGGCCGCAAAGAGTCAGACACGACTGAGCGACTGAACTGGAATGAATATAAATCACACTTTCTTTCACATCGCTCTCGCAACCCTTTATTTTCTTCATAGAACTTATCAAGGTAGAACAGAGCCTGGCACATATTAGAAGCTTTAAAAATCTGTTTAATGAGGAAAAAGTGCACACTTTTACAGACTTCTGTGACACTTTCATATCATGTTAAACTATTGATCCTTCTGAAACTTCCTTTACAAAATGACTTTTAAACTATCACCTGAGTAGGTTGGTGGGCACATATGACACATAGATTTTTTAAAACCAGAGAGAATAGCATTCTCCAATAACTCCCTAACGCTGAGAATAAATCCTTACATAGTATTCATTTTTATTGTCAAAGGCTTTAAGATTAACTGCTCTTAAGAACTAGAGAGAATAAAAGTAATCAAATTAGGAAGAGCTACTACTTGTTTTATAGCCTTCTGTACTTTATAGATGATATAAAAAATTGAGTAAGGCACAGTCTAAGAACGGAGTTAAAAGTCAGAAGTGTCATTGGTTGATTTCTAAAGACCATCCGACGATTGATTTGTAAAGACGATCCAACATCAGTTCAAAGAATCAGAATAAGTTGAAGTTATCTTTTGAACGCTTGTAAGGTTACTTGGATATTGTTAATTACAATTCATTAGGAGAGTTGTTTTGAGTTTTTACTTTAGCTTCCGTTATTTCTCTATCTAATACTACAAAAGTAAATAATCCAGTATTTTGTATTCTCTATACGTGTGTAAAAACAACAAAGCAAAACAAGAACTATAGCTTCTTATCTCTTTCTATGGAGTAAATAACAAGCAAGTGCAAGCAGTGATTTCAAACTTTGTTTTTAGATCCAGAAATAAGAAAACACACTGGAGCTTCACTTTCTACATTTAAGAAATGTAAAAAAAAATAAAAAAAATAAAAAAATTGACACATTAGCATGATTATTTTAAATATGTATTTATTTTCAAATCAGAGTTTGAAAATAAAAATTCTATTTATTTTGTTTTAATTGGCACGAGTACTGACCTGGGGGTCGTGAACTTTGCATCTTTTTTAAAATGTGAAAATGAAAAGTTCAGCACTCTAATATCAGAACAAACATGGGCTATCGTGTATAGATTATTTTGTTTTTCAAATGAAGTTTTCTGTTTTTATATATACTTATGCATAAAAATAAAACCAAAGCCAGTATAAAGATATATCTAAAATATTGATATATAGTTGTTAGAATTACAGCAAATGGCACACTTACACACACAAGTTTGACATTTTTCTTATTTTCTTCCTTCTTTCTTCCTTTTTAAAAAAATTCCTTTCTATTAATTTGAATAACTGAGCAGAATTTTTTACCATCTGAGCCATGAGGGAAGCCCCAAAGCTGACATGAGTAGAGAGAAATTATTTAGTAATTGGCTTCTGAGTTTCAGAGGTATCTTTTGAACATCATGAAGAAATATGTCATATAATGTTTAATGTATTTCATTTTTCTGATTAAGCAGGTGAAGAAAATGAAGAGTGCCCAGAATCTAGTTAGACAGCCAGTTAGTGGGCCTTCTGTATTGTAGGTCCTTAGAGTCTATCTGTAAGAACAGAGTTTCTCTGGAAGAACTCTTGGGAGATGGTGTAAATGTTCTAAAGCAGTACCTTTCAACAGGGATAAAAATGCAGTGAGACATTTGGCTATGTCTAGAGGCATATTTGATTATCATGACTGAGGGAGGTATTTCTAATATCAAGCATATAGAAACCAGGATACTTCTAAACATTCTATAATGCACAGAGTGTCCCACAGCAAAGAATGATTCAATTCAAAATGACCATAGTATAAAGATTGAAAATCTCTGTTACAGGTATTTAGGTGAATTTGTCTCCCATAGATAGAATTTGCTTATGAATGCCACCATTATGGGAGCATTCTTAATCATTTCTATATGAAAACTTCAAGAAAAATAATGTAACATTAAAGATTAATTTAGGGCTTAGCAAAATATTTTTATTTTATTTATTTTTTCATTTATTTATATTAGTTGAAGGCTAATTATAATATTATACTGGTTTTTGCCATGCATTGATATGAATCAGCCATGGATTTACATGTGTTCCCCATCCTGAACTCCCCTCCCACCTCCCTCCCCACCCCATCCCTCTGGGCCATCCTAGTTCACCAGCCCTGGGCACTTGTCTTATGCATCAAACCTGGACTGGCGATCTGTTTCACAATTAATAATATATTTGGACTCTGTGGAAGAAGGCAAGGAGGGGATGATCTGAGAGAATAGCAATGAAACATGTATATTATCAATTGTGAAAAAGGGCTTAGTAAAATAAAACTGAACTAAATTATAATATCTTGTTTTCAGTAGTTTATAATTATTCATACATATTTACAATTTATTTATTGCTTTCATTATTGTAAAGTATATGATGTTTAAACTTAGATAATTTAGATATTAAATGCAGATACAGTTCCTTCCATAACTCATCAGGATGTCTCTGATTCTGTGATGGTAGCTGTCTTATTTCTTGTTCTCCATGATCCTGCCTTTGTTCTCTGGAAGACTCCTGTTGTTCAATATCCTCAATAGATGTATCTGAAATTATGGGAGTGTTTGCTTCATTGGTGGGCAAACAGCTCCTCAGCCACTTCCCACATTATTGAGAGTAAATGTTGCTTCAGAGACTGGACAAGGGCTTTTATAGTACAGATTTTTATTTCCTTTAACTGAATGATTTCCTCAGTAAAACAGTAAGTTTCTAACTTGTTCTTTTTTCTTTCATTTCCATGTGCAAATAACCACACGCATAGATCCTTTCTGGACATAGATTTTTAAGCCCACTGATTCTTCTTTATTTGCTGCTTTTCATATCTGATCCATCCAGCTTTTTTTTTTTTTTTCTCATTTGAATTGTGGCAGACTTAGAACCATTAAAATTATTGACTTGGATATGAAAGCATCAGTCTCTAATAACAACTTTATCATTGGTGGTTCCCCAGTGTCCAGCTGAGAATAGCAAATGGAAGCCTGTTCAGAGAGATTCTTAGTGAATATCTTTTCTTGGTTTGAAAACTGTCTCATTGGCTGCCTAGTTGCATTTATTTAGGTTGTACTTCTAGAAGAAGTATATTTTCTTTAGTCACTCCTTGCATATGGGTTGATTCTTTCTTACTCTTATTTCAATAATACTTTGATAAAAACATAAAATACCAAAAAATAAAAATAAATACCAGTGATATAAATTTGTCTACTATCTCTTTTAAAACTATAGACTTAATAGATTATGATATACCTTGCTGGTTATCATAGAATGCTATTAAATGATTTGTCATAGCATTAAAAAAAAAAAGGCAGTATGTGTTTTGCAGCCTGAAATATTTGTTTCTTTGCCAGCTATAGCTTGAGTATTGTCATGCCATGTTGTTTAGTTTTTCTTGTGACAGTGCTCTACTCAAAGGCTATTGTATTAATTAAAACAAGTGTTTTACTTCTTTAATAATGAGACCTAAATCCAAATGACTCAAGTAAAATAGAAGGTTTTTTTTTTTAATCTCTCATTAAACTGAAGAAAGTGGGGGAAAACCACTAGATCATTCCAATATGACTTAAATCAAATCTCTTTTGACTATACAGTGGAAGTGAGAAATAGATTTAAGGGACTAGATCTGATAGACTGAGTGCCTGGTGAACTATGGGTGTAGGTTTGTGACATTGTACAGGAGACAGGGATCAAGACCATCCCCACAGAAAAGAAATACAAAAAAGCAAAATGGCTGTCTGAAGAGGCCTTACAAATAGCTGTGAAAAGAGAAGTGAAAAGCAAAGGAGCAAATGAAATATATTTCCATCTGAATGCAGAGTTCCAAAGAATAACAAGGAGAAATAAGAAAGCCTTCCTCAGCTATCAATGCAAAGAAATAGAGGGAAGCAACAGAATGGGAAAGACTAGAGATCCCTTTAAGAAAATTAGAGATACCAAGGGAACATTTCATGCAAAGATGGGCTCAATAAAGGACAGAAATGGTAAGAACCTAACAGAAGCAGATGATATTAAGAAGAGGTGGCAAGGATACACAGAAAAACTGTACAAAAAAGATCTTCATGATGCAAATAATCACAATGGTGTGATCACTCACCTAGAGCCAGATATCCCATAATGTGAAGCCAAGTGGGCCTTAGGAAGCATCACTATGAACAAAGCTAGTGGAGGTGATGGAATTCCAGTTGAGCTATTTCAAATCCTGAAAGACGATGCTGTGAAAGTGCTGCACTCAATATGTCAGCAAATTTCGAAAACTCAGCAGTGGCCACAGGACTGGAGAAAGTCAGTTTTCATTCCAATCTCAAAGAAAGGCAATGCCAAAGAATGCTCAAACTACCACACAATTGCACTCATCTCACACACTAGTAAAGTAATGCTCAAAATTCTCCAAGCCAGGTTTCAGCAATATGTGAACCATGAACTTCCAATTGTTTAAACTGCTTTTAGAAAAGGCAGAGGAACCAGAGATCAAATTGCCAACATCTCCTGGATCACTGAAAAAGCAAGAGAGTTCCAGAAAAACACCTATTTCTGTTTTATTGACTATGAAAAAGCCTTTGACTGTATGGATAATAGTAAATTGTGGAAAATTCTGAAAGAGATGGGAATAGCAGACCATCTGACCTGTCTTTTGAGAAACCTGTATGCAGGCCAGGAAGCAACAGTTAGAACTGGACATGGAAAAACAGACTGGTTCCAATTAGGAAAAGGAGTATGTCAAGACTGTATATTGTCACCCTGCTTATTTAACTTATATGCAGAGTACATCATGAGAAATGCTCGGCTGGAAGAAGCCCACGCTGGAATCAAGATTTCAGGAGAAATATCAATAATCTCAGATATGCAGATGTCACCAGCTTTATTGCAGAAAGTGAAAGAGGATCTAAAAAGCCTCTTGATGAAAGTGAAGGAGGAGAGTTTAAAAGTTGTCTTAAAGCTCAACATTCAGAAAACTAAGATGATGGCATCTGGTCCCATCTCTTCATGAGAAATAGATGGGGAAACAGTGGCAACAGTGGCTGACTTTATTTTTTTTTTGGGGGGGTGTCCAAAATCACTGCAGATGATGACTGCAGCCATGAAATTAAAAAAATGCTTACTCCTTGGAATGAAAGTTATGACCAACCTGGATAGCATATTTAAAAGTAGAGACTTTACTTTGCCAACAAAGGTCCATCTAGTCAAGGCTATGGTTTTTCCAGTAGTCACATATGGATCGAGAGTTGGATGGTCAAGAAAGCTGAGCACTGAAGAATTGATGCTTGTGAACTGTGGTGTTGGAAAAGACTTTAGAGTTCCTTGGGCTGCAAGAAGATCAAACCAATCCATCCTAAAGGAGATCTGTCCTGGGTGTTAATTGGAAGGACTGATGCTGAAGCTGAAACTCCCAATACTTTGGCCACCTCATGCAAAGAGTTGACTCATTGGAAAAGACCCTAATGCTGGGAAGGATTGGGGGCAGGAGGAGAAGGGGACCACAGAGGATGAGATGGCTGCATGGCATCACCAACTTGATGAACATGAGTTTGGGTAGGCTCCAGGAGTTGGTGTTGGATGGGGAGGCCTGGCATGCTGCAATTCATAGGGTCACAAAGAATCAGACATGACTGAGAAACTGAACTGACTGAGCACAATGTAATGTGTATATGCTTGTGTTGGTATGGACAAATTTGATAATCCTTCAAGAACTGTCTTTTCTTCAGTGTCCTGGTTGATTCCAAATGAGATAATAATTTCTGGACATTTTTATTTCTGAGTGTTTTGATGAGGAACCTCTAGGAGGACGCAAGGGGGCAGGCCCAGGTGTTCTATGTTTCTGGCCTTGGAATTGTTACAAATATAACATGACTAACTTGTAAACTCTTATTTGAATTGGAGAGCTATGAGAAGGAGAGTTTGAATCTTAAGAGTGGCTTATCCACTCGTAAGGATGAGAGTAACAGCGAACTCAAAGTGTTCAGCAGATGCTGGCCTGTACATCTCCTTATCCCAAAGGCCCCTAACAGTCAGCTTTGTATTTCACCCCTCTTTACCAAAAACTGTTAGCAATTTATTAGAGAGAACATTTCAGGTGATTCAAACAAACTTTATTTAACACTTCATGAAGTCAGTAGTCTCCATTTGGAGAAATGTGAAAAGGGTGTTCTTACAGGATAAAGAATAAAGAACAAAGGGAAAAGATTATCTAAGATTATGCAATTATCTAATTGGTTGAGGCCACATAGTCAACCATGTTTGGGGTGAGAAGGCTCAGAGCTAGCTTGGCGTTTGGGGATTGCATGATTAGATACAAGTGTTTATGGTCAAGCAGTTTTTACTGGGACACAGCAGTTATCTAAGTTTCACTTTCAGATGTGGCACCCTGGGCAGAAGCAGCTGTTTCTTGTACTTAAAAATTCATTTCAATACGAAGGAGAAATTTTGATTTTTCTTTTTTTTTAACAGAAACTGGATTGCCTAGAAAACTACTATAATTTTACATTTAAAGTTGCATAATGGTGCTGGCTTAAAAGGTAAAGTACCTGCCTACAATGCAGGAGACCCGGGTTCAATCCCTAGGTTGGGAAGATCCCTTGGAGAAGGGAATGGCTACCCACTCCAATATTCTTTCCTGGAGAATTCCAGGGACAGTGGAGCCTGAAGGGCTATGGGGTCCATGGGGTCGCATATAAATGAATACAACTGAGGAGCTAACACTATTTTTTTTTTATTTGTAGTGAATTTTGTCATACATTGGAATGAAACAGCCATGGGTTTACATGTGTTCCCCATCCCGATACCCCCTCCCACCTCCCTCTCCACCCGCTCCCCCTAGGTTTTCCCAGTGCACCAGGTCCGAGCGCTTGTCTCATGCATCCAACCTGGGCTGGTGATCTGTTTCACCCTAGATACTATACATGTTTTGATGCTGTTCTGTTGAAACAAAAAATATGGAACACTTTACGAATTTGCGTGTCATCCTTGCGCAGGGGCCATGCTAATCTACTCTGTATCGTTCCAATTTTAGTATATGTGCTGCCGAAGCGAGCATGAGCTAACACTTTCAATGGCCATCTTGAAAAATGTCTTTTCATTGGAAGGGTGACTGGATTTCATTTCATATGATGCTGGAAATTGTTTTAAATGAAATTGTTTGTAAAATTAAATTAACATATCTTTCAAATGTAAGCAAAAAGTCTTGTCTTCAGTGTAAAAGAGAAAAATAAAATGGTAAAACAGCCTAAATGATGCAATGTGAAAAGGAAAGTTTTAAAGATATCACCATAGCAGTATTTGTCTAAGTATGCTATTTGTTTTGTATTAAAGTAATGGCAGTTTCAAACCATGAAATTTAAATCAATGTAACTAGGCTCAAGCACAGCTTTATTAAACAAAATAGAAACTATTACAATCAACACATTTTTGCCAAAGAGAAATGCTTGTTTATCCCTGTAGCATAAAAGTCCATGTTTTGAAATTTGACGTACTCTTGGAAAGCATTTTCTGTCTCCTGCTGGTTGTGGAAACATTTTCCCTGAAAATAAGTTGTCAAGATGCTTGAAGAAGTGATAGTCAGTTGGCCAGAGGTCAGCTGAATATAGTGATGAGGCAAAAATTCGTAGCCCAATTTATTCAACTTTATTTTATATGAATTTTTTTTTTAATTGAAGGATAATTTCATTATAGAATTTTGTTGTTTTCTGTCAAACATCAACATGAATCAGCCATAGGTGTACATATGTCCCCTCCCTCGTGAGCCTCCCTCCATCTCCTCCCCATCCCACCACTCTAGGTTGATACAGAAACCCTGTTTCAGTTCCCTGAGACATACAGCAAATTCCCATTATCTATCTTATACATATGGTAAGGTAAGTTTCCATGTTCCTCTCTCCAGTTTTGTGACCTGTGGTTGGGCATTGTCATGGAGAAGTTGGCCCTTTCTGTTGTTGACCAATACCAGCTGCAGGCAATGCAGTTTTCCAGGCATCTCATCTTTTTGCTGATCTTGCTTCACAAAAATGTAATGGTTTCACTGAAATTCAGAAAGCTGTAGTGATCAGACTGGCAGCAGACTACCACAGTGACCATGGCTTTTTTTTTTTTTTTGTAGAAGTTTGACTTTGGGAAGTGTTTTGGACCTTCTTTTCAGTTCAGCCACTGAGCTGGTCATTGCTGGTTGTCGAATAAAATCAACTTTTCATTGCACATCACAATCCAATAGAGAAATGGTTCACTGTTGTTGCATAGGATAAGAGAAGATGACACTCCAAAACAGCGAGTTTTTTGATTTGCAGTAAGCTCATGAGGCACCCACTTATCAAACTTTTTCACCTTTCCACTTCATTTCAAGTTCCAAACAGCCATAGAATGTGTGATGCTGCATTCTCCAGCAGCTTCTCCTGTAGTTGTAAGAGGATCAGCTTCAATTATTTCTTTCAATTGGCCATTGTTAATTTCCGAGGACCTCTTTCTTACAGTGCTCCTTACTATCAAGGCTCTTGTCTCCTTTGCCAAACTTCTCAAGCCACCACTGCACTATATGTTCATTAGCAGTTCTTGGGCACAATATGCTGTTGATGTTGCAAGTTGTGTCTGCTGCTTTGCAACCCATTTTGGACTCAAATAAGAAAATTGCTCAAATTTGCTTTTTTTCTAGCATTATATCTATAGTCTTAAACAGAAATCTGTATGCAGTTCAAGAAGCAACAGGTTGATCTGGACATGGAACAATGGACTAGTTCTAAATTTGTAAAGGAGTACGTCAAGACTGTATATTGTCACCCTGCTAATTTAACTTATATGCAGAGTATATCATGCTAAATGCCAGGCTGGATGAAGTACAAGCTGGAATCAAGACTGCAGAGAGAAATATCAATAACCTCAGTCATAGAGACGAAAACTCCCTTATGGCAGAAAGTGAAAAGGAAATAAAGAGCATCTTGATAAAGTTGAAAGAGGAGAGTGAGCTGGCTTAAAACTCAGCATTCAAAAAATGAAGATCATGGCATCCAGTCACGTCACTTCACGGCAAAAAGATGGGGAAACAGTGGAAACAATGACAGACTTTATTTTATTGGGCTCCAAAATCACTGCAGATGGTAACTGCAGCCACTGAATTAAAAGACACTTGCTCCTCTGAAGGGCTTCCGTGATAGCTCAGTTGGTAAAGAATCTGCCTGCAATGCAGGAGACCCTGGTTCCATTCCTGGGTTGGGAAGATCTGCTGGAGAAGGGATAGGGTACCCACTCCAGTATTTTTGGACTTCCCTTGTGGCTTATCTTGTAAATAATCCACCTGCAATTCAGGAGACCTGGGTTCAATCCCTGGGTTGGGAAGATCCCTTGGAGAAGGGAAAGGCTACCCACTCCAGTGTTCTGGCCTAGAGAATTCCATGGACTGTATAGTCTCTCCTTGAAAGAAAAGCTGTGACCAACCTAGACAGCATATCAAAAATCAGAGACATTACTTTGCCAACGAATATCCTTATAGTCAAACCTATGGTTTTTCCAGTAGTCATGTATAGATGGGAGAGTTGGACCATAAAGAAAGCTGAGTGCCAAAAGACTGATGCTTTTGAACTGTGGTGTTGGAGAAGACTCTTGAGAGTCCCTTGGACTGCCAGGAGATCCAACCAGTCAAACTTAAAGGAAATCAGTCCTGAATATTTATTGGAAGAACTGATACTGAAGCTGAAGCCCCAATACTTTGGCCACATGATGCAAAAAACTGACTCATTGAAGACCCCAAGGCTGAGAAAGATTGAAGGCAGGAGAAGAAGGGGATGACAGAGGATGAGATGGTAGGATGACATCACTGACTCGATGGACACGAATTTGAACAAGCTCTGGGAGTTGATGATGGACAGGGAAGCCTGGTGTGCTACAGTCCATGTGGTCTCAAAGAGCTGGACATGACTGAGTGACTGAACTGATATCTATAATGTAAAATAAATATAAGGGGGATGGTCCTAAAATGGCAGAGGAAATTTATCGAAAGATCATTTGAACACTTAGCAAATTCCACAAAACAACTTCTGAACGCTGTTAGAGGACACCAGGCACCCAGAAAACCAGCCCATTGTCTTTGAAAGGAGGTAGGGCAAAATATAAAAGATAAAAACAGAAACAAAAGAGTTAAGGATGGATAGCTGTCCCAGGGAGGGAGTTGTGAAGGAGAAGTTTCCAAACACCAGGAAATGCTCTCACCAGCAGGTCTTTGGGGAGTTTTGGAATCTCAGAGGGCAACATAACCAGGAGGAAACACACACACACACACACACACACACACACACACACACATTACATCCCTAAGCACAACTCCCAGCGGAGAAGTAGCTCAGATGCTTGAATCCACAAGCTGCGAGCAGGGGCTGAACAGGGAGGCCCAGGCTGCATTGCTTAGGGTAAGAACCAGCCTGAATGCCCTGAGGACAATCTGAGGGAGCTAACGTGAGACAGCAACTCAAACATAAGGCAAGCTCAAACATAAGGCAAACTCAAACATAGCTCAAACATAAGCAACTCTAACATAAGGCACTGCCAGCCCACTTACAGAACAAAGGACTGAGTGAATACCAGAGAAGAGCTAGCCAGCTACAGACTGGCCCATCCCCCACCAGAGGCAGAGAGGCAGGCAGGTGACAGCAGGAACAGGAAGGCAAGGGGCAATCTTGGCCCCAGAGATGGTATCCTGTACCAAACTCCGAGCAGGCTTTCAGTTGCTAACCAAGTCTTCCTGGGATCCTGGATGGTTGACATCTGTCAGGAGGACCACAGCCAGAGATCAGCTCTCCAGAGGAGACACATGACAGATCTGAGATGACTTTCCTGCTGCACACCCAGGAAACTGAGTGGCTGGGACCTGGGAGGTGATAAGACTTACTGCCCACCTGGGCAGAGTGCGCTCGCCAAGCACCTGGTCACCTGAGCTACTCGGACCTGGGAAGGGCACAAAACTCAATCCCAACCGAGTCTGTACCTTTGTGGAATACCCGAGAACCGGAACCTGAGCGGCTTACACCAGGGAAGTGCATGCAACCAGGGCCTGCTTTAGACAGTTCCCTGCAGAGCAACCTGGAGCCTGAGCAGTGTAGACAAGGAAAGCACACACACTGTGAGCAGGGACAAACCCAGCGTGGCCCAGACACTGCAAGGACTCGCCACACATGTCAGTGATATTTGTTTGCAGTGTTCCTCCCTCCCACAAAATAACTGAACAAATGAGCCTAAATAAGTGACCATCTTTCCCCCTTGTGTCGGGGGGAAAATTAGACACTAGAGACTTGCAAACAGAGGAAGCCAAAATAAACAAAGAAAAGGGAACTGATTTGGAAGTGACAAGCACAACAGATTAAAATCCTGGAGTTAGCACTGACTATTTTGGAAAGTGCCTATAGAACTTGAGAAGAAGTATAAGCTGGAACAAGGAACTATTTGAAATTTAACTGACCCAACACTGCCCTCAACAGCCCTCAACAGCTCCAGAGAAATTTCTAGATATATTTTACTACTATCACTTTTATTTTTTTAATTTTTAAGTTATTAATTCATCTTTAGTTTTCATTTTTATAATAATATAGTACCTTTCAAAAAAAGACCCTATTTTTAAAGCACATTTCATATATATATATGAAATTCATATATAAATATATGAATATATTTATATTCATATATTTATATTATTTATATTAATATTTATAAAATAAATATTCACATTATATTAATTATATTAATTAATAATTAATTATATTTATATTAATATTCATATATTTATATTCATATATTTATATTCAATATATATGAATATAAATATATGAATATATAAATTTATATATATTCATATATAAATATATATGAATATATATATATAAATATATATGAAATTCCTGTGACTTTTTTTTTTAGTGTTGTAATTTTAAGAGCCTAAACTCCACTCTAGATTTTTAACCTTTATTTTTTGTATGTGTTATCAATTTTGTACCTTTAAGAATCCAAACTTCAGTACCCATTTTTACTAAGGAGTGTGATTACTGGCTTCACTGCCCTGTCTCCCATATGGCTCTCCTTTTTCCCTCCCAGTCAGTCAGTCAGTTCAGTCACTCAGTCGTGTCCAACTCTTTGTGACCCTATGAACCGCAGCACGCCAGGTCTCCCTGTCCATCACCAACTCCCGGAGTCCACCCAAACCCGTGTCCATTGTGTCAGTAATGCCCACCAACCATCTCATCCTCTGTTGTCCCCTTCTCTTCCCGCCCTCAATCTTTCCCAGCATCAGGGTCTTTTCAAATGAGTCAGCTCTTCGCACCAGGTGGCCAAAGTATTGGAGTTTCAGCTTCAACATCAGTCCTTCCAATGAACACCCAGGACTGATCTCCTTTAGGATGGACTGGTTGAATCTCCTTGCAGTCCAAGGGACTCTCAAGAGTCTTCTCCAACACCACAGTTCAAAAGCATCAATTCTTCATTGCTCAGCTTTCTTTATAGTCCAACTGTCACATTCATACATGACTACTGGAAAAACCATAGCCTTGACTAGATAGATCTTTGTTGGCAAAGTAATGTCTCTGCTTTTTAATATGCTGTCTCGGTTGGTCACAACTTTCCTTCCAGGGAGCAAGCGTCTTTTAATTTCATGGCTGCAATCACCATTCACAGTGATTTTGGAGCCAAGAAAAATAAAGTCAGCCACTATTTCCACTGTTTTGCCATCTATTTGACATGAAATGATGTGACCAGATGCCATAATTTTAGTTTTCTGAATGTTCAGCTTTACGCCAACTTTTTCACTATCCTCTTTCACCTTCATCAAGTGGCTCTTTAGTTCTTCTTCACTTTCTGCCATAAGGGTGGTGTCATCTACATTTCTGAGGTTATTGATATTTCTCCCAGCAATCTTGATTCCAGCTTGGACTTCTTCCACCCAAGTGTTTCTACTCTGCATATAAGTTAAATAACCAGGGTGACAATATACAATCTTGACGTACTCCTTTTCCTATTTGGAACCAGTCTGTTGTTCCACGTCCAGTAACTGTTGCTTCCTGACCTGTATACAGGTTTCTCAAGAGGCAGGTCAGGTGGTCTGGTATTCCCATCTCTTTCAGAATTTTCCACAGTTTATTGTGATCCACACAGTCAAAGGCTTTGGCATAGTCAATAAAGCAGAAATAGGTGTTTTTCTGGAACTCTTGCTTTTTTGATGATCCAGCAGAAGTTGGCAATTTGATCTCTGGTTCCTCTGCCTTTTCTAAAACCAGCTTAAACAAATGGAAGTTCATGGTTCACGTATTGTTGAAGCCTGGCTTGGAGAATTTTGAATTTTCCAATGCTGTGGCCACTGCTGAGTTCTCCAAATTTGCTGACATATTGAGTGCAGCACTTTCACAGGATCATCTTAGAATTTTAAATAGCTCAACTGCCATTCCATCACATCCACTAGGTTTGTTCATAGTGATGCTTCTTAAGGCCCACCTGAGTTCACATTCCAAGATGTCTGGCTCTCGGTGAGTGTGAGTGAAACTATAAAACTCCTGGAGGAAAACATAGGCAAAACACTCTCTGACATAAATCACAGAAGGATCATTTATGACCCACCTCCTAGAGTAATGGAAATAAAATAAAAAATAAACAAATCAGGCCTAATTAAACTTAAAATCTTTTGCACAATAAAGGAAACTATAAGCAAGGTGAAAAGACAGCCTTCAGAATGAGAGAAAACAATAGCAAATGAAACAACCAACAAATAATTAATCTCAAAAATATACAAGCAGTTCCTGCAGCTCAATTACAGAAAAATAAAAGGCCCAATCAAGAAATGAGCCAAAGAATTAAACAGACATTTCTCCAAAGAAAACATACAGATGGCTAACGAACACATGAAAAAATGTTCACTTTCACTCTTCATCAGAGAAATGCCAATCAAAACCACAATGAGGTACCATCTCATGCTGGTCAGAATGGCTACTATCAAAGATCGACAAACAATAAATGCTGGAAAGGGTGTGGGAAAAAGGGAACCCTCTTACACTGTTGGTGGGAATGAAACTCATACAGCAACTATGGAGAACAGTGTGGAAATTCCTTAAGAAACTGCAGACGACCCAGCAATCCCACTGCTGGGCATACACACTGAGGAAACCAGAATTGAAAGAGACATGTGTTCAACAACCTCAGCGTTCATCACAGCACACTTTATAATAGCTAGGACATGGAAGCAACCTAGATGTCCTTTGGCAGACAAATTGATAAGGAAGCCATGGTACATATACACAATGGAATATTACTCAGCCATGAAAAGGAATGCACTTGAATCGATTCTAATGAGGTGGATGAAACTGGAGTCTATTATACAGAGTGAAGTAAGTCAGAAAGAAAAACACCAATACAGGATACTAATGTATTATATGGAACTTAGAAAGATGATAATGATGACCCTATACATGACACATCAAAAGAGACACAGATTTAAAGAACAGTCTTTTGGACTCTGTGAGAGAAGGTAAGGGTGGGATGATTTGAGAGAATAACATTGAAACATGTATATTATTATATGTGGAACAGATTGCTAGTCCAGGTTCGATGCTTGAGACAGGATGCTCAGGGATGGTGCACTGGGATGACCCTGAGGGATGGGATGAGGAGGAAGGTGGGAGGGGGGTTCAGGATGGGGAACACATGTACACCCATGGCTGATTCATGTCAGTGTATAGCAAAAACCAGTACACAATATTGTAAAGTAATTAGCCTCCGGTTAAAATAAATAAACTAATTAAGAAATAAAATAAATATAAAATAAACAACAAGTAATGAATCATTGAAAAGTGAAAGTGTTAGTCTGCTAAATCATGTCCAACTCTTTGGGGCCCCACGGGCTGCAGTCTGTTAGGCTCCTCTGTCCATGGAATTCTCCAGGCAATACTGGAGTGGGTTGCCATTTCCTTCTCTGTGGATCTTCCTAACCCAGGGATCAAACCTGAGTATCCTGAATTGCAGGCAGATTCTTTACTGCCTGAGTCACCAGGGAAGCCTAATAAGTCATTATCAAAGCATGAAGCAAGAAATACACATTAAAACTATATATAGTATTATCATATTTATTTAAGACTGTATTCCAATATCAAATTACAAAGTTCAGTTTACCAACCTGCAATCACTCTTGCACCAACCTAATACAAGTGAGGTTTTCACTTTTTTAGAAATACTGCCTTTTGGATGTTTTCATTTACTTCCCAAAATGTTGATAGCTATTCAGCTATGATTGTCAGTGCTCTTGCAGTCGTACCTTTTTATATCCCCTGAAGCCATTTTCAAAGCAATGAGGAGTCCCAACAAGCTACAAAATAGCTCTGGTATATGATACCAATGTGGATAATATTCTTTTTTAAAACTCCATGTGAAGCAGTAGAATAGAAGAAACACAGTTTCTTGCAGTCTGTCACACAATATGTAGAATAGCATGTGATCTTGACAAATGTGATTGTTTCAGTTCTGTATCACTAAAAATTTAAGTTTTATAAATATATTTTTCCCATATTTTAAGATAAGGCCAATTAAAATTCTCAATAGCTTTTCATAGTCAAATGTGTATAACTCACAATAGTTAGACAAAATTAGATGTATGTTGAGGTATAAATATTATGGATTGTAAGTCAAAACCAAATGTTTAAACCAAACAAAAACAAAATTTAATTTACACTTTATTGGCATGCTTCAATGAACAGATCTGTGTTAAATCATTTTAGTCATTTACTTTTATATTAACATGCAGAGAGAAAGGAAACAAATTTAATTTTCCCTAGACAGTTTTATACTTAAGAATTCATTGAAATTAAGTAATTTTCAACATAATATGTTTGAAAAATTATCTTTGGCAAGTTTTCCTTTCAAGAAAATGCTGATATTTTACAGGTTATTTAATTTCAATATGAATGTATTACAGTCTTAATTTTTTATCCAGCACTGCCAGAGACAAGTGTGAATATACCAAAATTGCATACTGAAACTGCAATTATTTTAATATAGGTAATAGGAGTAAAAGAAGAGACTATTTGATTTGAACAGAGAAATCAAAATACAGATTTTTAGCAAAAGAAAAAAGGCAAGAGTTTGTTTGAACTTGCTTATGCACTTGGCAAAAATGAAGTAAAGTAGTAAAACATAAATAATTTAATTTTCAAATATTTTTTTTATTTTTTAAATGCATTTTGCATAAATTCATTGAAAATGATATCCCCTGGAGAATAAAAATCAACTAAATATAGCTGCTACACTCAAAGGAAGATGAGAAAGTGAAATTCTAGAAACTTACTCCAGTCAGTGTTACAAAATAAAAACTACTAAGCTATTTGTACATCTCTGCAGTAACTGTTTGGAAAGTTAAAATATGTTTTCAAGCCTTTTTTCTGGCTTTTACATCCAAAGAGGTGAGCAAAACAAAACTGTTAGAAAGCATTTTGTCTTCTTTTTGTCTTAGCCAATCAACTACTTAATCAACTAACTACTCAGCTTGCTAACATTCAGTTTTTCACACTTCTATGCTTTAGTGCATCTCCCTGACATTTTATCCTTTCTTCATAATGTCAGATGTCATCTTCTCTATGTAATCCTCCATGTTTCCCTTGAGACATAGATATGACATCATCTTTGTAAACACTTCTCTAGCTATACTGTAAACAACCAAATGGCAGTATCTGGGTTTTATTTCATCTTTCTAGATGCTAAGAACTCACAGTGCTTATTACAAAAATTAGTGTATAAATGCTCATTTTTCCTCTTAAATTCGATAATGTTTTCAGCTCACGTGTGATAAAACACTATAGAAGGTCTTAATTTATCATTTTATGTCTATGAATTGTTTAAATCATCATATATTATGTCATAAATACATAATTGCTTTGGAGAAAAATATGTTTAAGTGAGTGAAATGGAAAATTATGAGAGAGTGAGGTGCTATTATACTGAGTACGATCAATAGAGACTTGATTGACATAGTGATGCTTGAACAGACACTTGAAGGGAGTGAAATGAAGAAGCATTTCAGATATCTCAGGAGTGAGCCTTCCAGGGGGAGGGAACAAAGGGTAAAAGGCCCAGAGCCACACATAATTAGCATGTTCAAGGAAAAGCAAGGAGGCCATTTTGGGTGGAACAAAGCTTAGAAATAGGTGAAGGAACAGAGAACAGATGGGGTCAGAGAGAAAGCAGAGGCCTCAATAGTGTATGATCTTATCCTCCATAATAAGGACTTTTTTTTACCATGGTAAAGATGGGATTTCAAATTGGCTCAGTCGTTAAGAATCCGCCTGCCAACGCAGGAGATACAGGTTCAACCCCTGGTCAGGAAGGTCCCCTGGAGGAGGAAATGACAAGCCACTCCAGTATTCTTGCTGGGAAAAAGGATCTAGGAAGGCTACTGTCTGTGCTACTGTCTGTGCAGTCACAAAGAGCTGGACACAATCAAGCACACACAAAAATATGGGGAACTTCTAAAAGTTTTGAGGAATGACAGAATTTGACATATATTTAAAGGAACAATAAGGCTATTCTGTGGAAATATTATTTAGAAGAAAAACGACAGAAACTTGGAGATCAGTTAAGAGACAATCTTCTCAAGAACTGATGGTAGCTTTCAAGAGAGTAGGAGAGACAGATTCACGGGAAGAGTCTTGATTTGTTTGAGTAACAAAGTACCATAGACTAGTGGTTTTATCTTCTAATAGTTATAGAGGCTAAAGCCCAAAATCAAGCTGTTAGAAAGGTTGGTTCCTTTTAAGAGCAGTGAAGGAAATTTTTTCAGGCCTCTTTCCTTAACTTGTATATAGCCATCTTCTCACTATATCTGTTCACATTGTCTGCACATTTTGTTTGTGTGTCTCTCTGCAAATATTCCCTTTTATTGGGGTAACAGTGATGTTGGATTCAGTTCAGTTCAATTCAGCCACCCAGTCGTGTTCGACTCCTTGCGATCCCATGAATCACAGCATGCCAGGCCTCCCTGTCCATCACCAACTCCTGGAGTTTACTCAAACTCATGTCCATCGAGTTGGTGATGCCATCCAGCCATCTCATTCTCTGTCGTCCCCTTCTCCTCCTGCCCCCGATCTCTCCCAGCATCAGGGTCTTTTCCAATGAGTCAACTCTTCACATGAGGTGGCCTCTTCACATGAGGTGGCCAAAGTAGTGGAGTTTCAGTTTAATCATCAGTCCTTCCAATGAACACCCAGGACTGATCTCCTTTAGGATGGACTGGTTGAATCTCCTTGCCATCCAAGGGACTCTCAACAGTCTTATCAAACACCACACTTCAAAAGCATCCATTTTTCAGCACTCAGCTTTCTTCATAGTCCAACTCTCCCATCCATACATGAGCACTGGAAAAACCATAGCCTTGACTAGATGTACCT
Source organism: Hydropotes inermis (assembly GCA_020226075.1). Classification (NCBI taxonomy): domain Eukaryota; kingdom Metazoa; phylum Chordata; class Mammalia; order Artiodactyla; family Cervidae; genus Hydropotes; species Hydropotes inermis. The sequence goes on along the minus strand of CM035298.1, from coordinate 11,912,421 downwards.
TTGTTGGCAAAGTAATGTCTCTGCTTTTTAATATGCTGTCTAGGTTGGTCATAACTTTCCTTCCAAGGAGTAAGTGTCTTTTAATTTCATGGCTGCAGTCACCATCTACACTGATTTTGGAGCCCCAAAAAATCCTATTGATAATTAGGTTATAGAGAAAAACAATTTTTTTTTGTCCTCAGAACCTGTCATAGTGATGGTATAAATTTAAATTACTAAACATAAAATTGTGTGCAATCATGCTCATTTCACATGCTAGCATGAGTATGCTCAAAATATTTCAAGCTGGGGTTCAGCATATATGAACCAAGAACTTCCAGATGTACAAGCTGTGTTTTGAAGAGCAAAAGAACCCGAGATTAAATTGCCAACATCCATTGGATCATGGAGAAAGCAAGGAGTAGCAGAAAACCATCTATTTCTGCTCTATTGAATATGCAAAAGCCTTTGTGTGGATCACAGCAAACAATGGAAAATACTTAATGAGATAAGAGTACAGATCATCAGTCTCCTGAGAAACCTATATGCAGTTCCAGGTGCAACAGTTAGAACTGGACAAGGAGCAATGGACTGGTTTAAAACTAGGAAAGGAGTATGACAAAGCTGTATTTTGTCACTGTGTTTCTAGAGAGTGAAACAGAGGATCTTTGGACCTGGGGACACCAGACACAATCACTGATATAGGAACCACACTAAATGCGATTATTAAGAGAAAAGTGGTATACTGAATATAAAACTTGGAGGAATATTATGCATTTCTATCTTAAATTCTGGCAACCAGACCTTTACTCATTATTGAGAAGATCAGAACATTCACTCGAGATTGTGACCAACTCAAGGAAAAGAGCCTAAAAATATTACCTTTATGTTATATAAGTATAATTATTTTTCAACAAATAATCTTCTTGTTGCTATCACTGCATACTATGATCATCATTCCTGATCTCTATGAGAGGAGTGTAGGTCTTCATCCTACCAATACTGAAATTGCTGAGGGACTTCAGTGTTGTATGCCACTATGGTATTTTGATTGTTCACCATGAAACAATAACTGACTTATACAAAGTGTTCTGTGAGGATTGGGTTCAGAAACGTCATCCCAGAAAAAGATAAAAAGAGTAGAAGTATAAATATTGAATCAGCTGTTTTGAAGAAAGTCATAGAAACTGAGAAGGGCACACATTTAAGATGACACATCTTCAAATTTCTTGATGTCACAGAACATGCCACTGAATGGAAAAATCCAGACATTAAAAATACTGAATCAGATAATGTTTCTGTCACATTAATGTGACTCTGAAGAAGAAAAAAGTTTTAGGAATCCCTTTACCCATTTAATTTCCTATTAATATATGCACCAGAGTAAGCAAATGATTAAACATACATATATCCATATATGTATATAAGTCCTCTTTTTTAAAGTATAAAATGAAACATTTAAGTGATTAGAAACATATATGTCATAGTTTGACTGTGAGCTTTTTGTCTTAATACTACATAAACTAATGTAAGTTATTATAATTAATTATGTCTTAAATTTAATAAGATTATGTAAATGATACATCAGATAATTAGTGCTATGAAGAAAAATTCAATTAGGCAGGTAGTTAGAAGGGCAGAGAATAGGAATTAACTTCTTTATAGAGAGTGATGTGAAAAGACTTCTCTGATATGGTTTTTGAGCAGTGATTTAAGGGGTGTAAGAATTATTTTAGGCAAATAGATCAATTGATTTTGTGGGCAGAATTTGTGGGCTGATTGCAGAGAAATTACACTTTGAAGAAAATAGCTTTGGGAAATGTTGCAGGAGATGAGGTCAGAGAGTTAGTGGAGATAGAGCCATTTAATAATTTATGGGTAATTATTAACCTTTTAGTTGGTTAAGATGGCAAAATTTTGGAAAGCTGTGTTGGAGTGACTTGATCTGACTCACATTTAAAGGGATTTGTCTGTATTTCCATACAAACTGTGAAATTATTTGTTCTAGTTCTGTGAAAAATACCGTTGGTAGCTTGATAGGGATTGCATTGAATCTATAGATGGCTTTGTGTGTTATACTCATTTTCACAATATTGATTCTTCCAAACCATTAACACGGTATACTTCTCCATCTATTTGTGTCCTCTTTGATTTCTTTCATCAGTGTTATAGTTGTCTTTGGTTTCTTTAGGTAGATAGACTCCTAAGTATTTTATTCTTTTTGTTGCAATGGTGAATGGTATTGTTTCCTTAATTTCTCTTTCTGTTTTCTCATTGTTAGTGTATAGGAACACAAGGGATGTCTCTGTGTTAATTTTATATCCTGCAACTTTACTATATTCATTGATTAGCTCTAGTAATTTTCTTGTAGAGTCTCTAGGGTTTTCTATGTAGAGGATCATGTTGTCTGCAAGCAGTGAGAGTTTTACTTCTTCTTTTCCTAAATAAGCCTAAAAAAGCTAAAAGCCTAAAATAGCTAAAGCAATCTTGAGAAAGAAGAATGGAACTGGAGGAATCAACTTGCCTGACTTCAAGCTCTACTACAAAGCCACAGTCATCAAGACAGCATGGTACTGTCACAAAGACAGAAATATAGATCAATGGAACAAAATAGAAAACCCAGAGATAAATCCATGTACCTATGGATACCTTATATTTGACTAAGGAGGCAAGAATATACAATGGAAAAAAGACAAACTCTTTAACAAGCAGTGCTGGGAAAACTGGTCAACCACTTGTAAAAGAATGAAACTAGAACACTTTCTAACACCATACACAAAAATGAACTCAAAATGGATTAAAGATCTAAACTGTAAGACCAGAAACTATAAAACTCCTAGAGGAGAACATAGGCAAAACACTCTCTGACGTAAATCACAGCAAAATCCTCTATGACCCACCTCCCAGAATATTGGAAATAAAAGCAAAAATAAACAAATGGGACCTAATGAAACTTAGAAGCTTTTGCACAACAAAGGAAACTATAAGCAAGGTGGAAAGACAGCCTTCAGAATGGGAGAGCAAATGAAGCAACAGACAAAGGAATAATCTCAAAAATATACAAGCAACTCCTGCAGCTCAACTCCAGAAAAATAAATGACTGAATCAAAAAATAGGCCAAAGAACTAAACAGACATTTCTTCAAAGAAGACGTACAGATGGCTCACAAAGACATGAAAAGATGCTCAATATCACTCATTATCAGAGAAATGCAAATCAAAACCACAATGAGCTACCTTTACAAGCCAGTCAGAATGGCTGTTATCTAAAAGTCTACAAGCAATAAATGCTGGAAAAGGTGTGGAGAAAAGGCTTCACACACTGAGTTGGGAAGATCCCTGGAGAAGGAAGTGGCAATATACTCCAGTATTCTTGCCTGGAAAATCCCATAGATAGAGGAGCCTGGCATGCTACAGTCCATGGGGTCACAAAAGAGTCAGACATGACTTATAAACGAAACAACAGCATCTGGCTTATAACCAGCTTATGCAGTAGCACTTAAGCACTTGGAGAAAAAGTCTACAAGCAATAAATGTTGGAGAGGGTGTGGAGAAAAGGGAACCCTCTTACATTGTTGGTAGGAATGCAAACTAGTACAGCCACTATGGAGAACAGTGTGGAGATTCCTTTAAAAAAACTGGAAATAAAACTGCCATTTGACCCAGCAATCCCACTCCTGGGCATACACACTGAGGAAACCAGATCTGAAAGAGACACGTGTACCCCCAGTGTTCATCAGAGCACTGTTTATAATAGCCAGGACATGGAAGCAACCTAGATGCCCATTAGCAGATGAATGGATAAGAAAGCCGTGGTACATATACACAATGGAATATTACTCAGCCATTAAAAAGAATTCACTTGAATCAGTTCTAATGAGATGGATGAACCTGGAGCCCATTATACAGAGTGAATTAAGCCAGAAAGATAAATACAAATACTGTATGTAATATAAAAAGATGGAAATGATAACCCTACATACAGGACAGAAAAAGAGACACTGATGTATAGAAGACTTTTGGACTCTGTGGCAGGAGGAAAGGTTGGGATGATCTGAGAGAATAGCATTGAAACATGTATATTATCAAGTGTGAAACAGATTGCCAGCCCATGTTGAATGCATGAGACAAGTGCTCAGGGCTGGTGCACTGGGAAGACCCAGAGGGATGGGAAGAGGAGGGAGGTGGGGGGGGTCAGGATGGGGAACACATGTAAATCTATGGCTGATTCATGTCAATCTATGGCAAAAACCACTACAATATTATAAAGTAATTAGCCTCCAACTAATAAAAATAAATGAAAAAAAATTTAAAAAGCAAAGACAAAATAAATAAAGAGATTTGTCTGACTACTGTATAATAGGCTATAGAGGAGCAAGGGTAAGGTCTTGAAGACAAGCTGGGAAGCAACTGAACTATTCCAAGCAAGAGATACTGGTGAATAGAATCAGCGAAATAACCATCCAGTAAGTCGTTATATTTCAAAATTGAAAGTTTATGTTAATTGAATGTAAAGTATGTGAGAAAGAAAAGAAATAAAACTCCAGTTTTGGTAAAAAAAAAAAAAAAAAAAAAACAAAAAAAAAAAAAACTAGACCAAAATGTACTGCCATGTACTGAAATTGAGAATACCTCATTAAAGAGATATTTGGATGTGGGAAATTCAGAGTTACATTTATCAGTTTCTTAATTGTGACCAGTTTATGAGGTGAAGTGAGTTTACTGAAAATAATATTATTAAATAATTATTATATATGTTTTTGGACTAGACACTTGAGATTCAAATCTCTTAACAAGTTATACAAAGTTGATTTATGAGAGTCTCAACTCTCATAAAGACATATAGACACATATGTATACATACACACATACCCAGATATTAAGGTCAAAAATTAAATATAATGGTCTACATTTGGATGAACATATAATTGTCAATTTATTAGCTTAGGTGAGAATGTTTTATTTAAGCACTTAGAGACCACTTCTTCCCAGAATCTCATAGTTTTCTGGAACGCTCAGTACACCAGATGGTCTTATAACTCCGTTACACAATGAGATGATGTGTTCAAAAATTGGGCTTGCATAGTGTGTAAGAACAGAATGCAAGACAAAGAAAAATGCCTGGCTTGCTTATTCATGATAAAGTTTTCTGGGGAAAATAAGTGCACAGAATTATGGGCTCCCATCTCCACCTGTGGCATGGTTCTTTGTCCAGTTGCTCAATCTGAGTAAAACCAGTCAAATTTCTAAACATAAATGAATAACTTAATTTTTTTCAAATGATAGAAAGTTGTTTACCAGGATATTTTGCACTAGGATTCCACTTTAAGGATGAAATGGCTGATTCATGACACTCTTGACAACTTTAAACTACTGTGTGACATATTTTTCTCCTTATTGCTAAAAAAAAAGTGTTTCAGTTAAGATTGAATTCATAAATTACTGAAACATTCCACTTGGGATATAAGTTTATCTATTCTTTTAATTTAGCTGGAATATTTTTATATAATATCTGTAGGTATTCTTGTAATCATATTTGAAAATATAGGTTGTGGTATTCTCACTGTTTTGAAATAAAGGAGATGGTTTTCCTTCATTCCTCAGATCTTTGGTTATTAGGACACCATTAACAGGACACCCTGATATCATGTTGGACACCCAATATTAGGTTAAAAAAAGCCATTGATATAACAGTGCCTGTGACAAAGGAGACACATTTGTGAAGATGAGCTTTCTGAATAGAATGCAGTATAACTATGAAATAAAAATGCCATCTAATTTTTGTTTTTCAAATTAATGATATATTTACATATACCATTATTTATCAATGTATAAACAAAAATTTTATACTCTGGTATAGAAAAATTATGATACAAATTTTTACTGCTGAATTTGATTACCTTATACTTACCTTAAATCTTCTGATATGTTGTTAAAAACAGAATTTGCCTTAGATATTTTTAATCTTCTGGAAAGAATAAAATCAAATGTAAGCAAGATTTATTTTTGAGTTTCTAGTTTTAGCATAAGATAGCTGATTCATCAAAACTCACCAAAATTGAAAACTAGAAAGAATTATAGAGCTACACTGGACTGTTGATTGACAGAGCAGCATTATCCCACACACTATGCAGGACTTCCCTAGTAGCTCAGATGGTAAAGAATCTGCCTGCAGTGAGGGAGACCTTGGTTTGATCCCTGGATCAGAAAGATCCCCTGAATAAGGGAATGGCAAACCACCCCAGTATTCTTGCTTAGATAATTACATAGACAGAGGAGCCTTGCAGGCTACAGTATGTGGAGTTGCACAGAGTTGGACAGGACTTAGTGACTAACATTGTCACGCAGCAAATCAGGTGCTTAATTATCCAGAATCTAGGAACTTAATTATCAGAGTTTCTTGTTTATGGGCAACTAGGTTAGACTGACCACAAATAAGCAGTATTTGTACAATTAATGAAAGGTAGAAGAGAAGATATTGTTCCCTGGTAGCAGGGAGATCCATGGATACAGGATAGACCTGAGTTGTATGGTGGCTTCTGGGAGCATTCCTGTGCCTCATTCACTTTGGACCTATTAGCACCTATAAGAGATTTCTGCCCTTCAGAGTTCTTACAAACCAGTGAAAGCTTTCACTAACTTTGACTTTAACCGCCCTTCTGAAAGTTGTGCAAGGTTCTAATTTTCAGGATCTAATTGTTTTCTTCTTGAAATGTCCATAGTAGTTTTATGTGGCTGACTGAACCTAGAATGATGGAGAAGCCAGAGCCCTATAGAGGATTAAAAATTTAGTTTTCCCTGAGGTGCCTTTGTGCATATTTCCTTATAAGGGTGCATGGAAAATAAATAAATAATCAAACAAAGCTGGTTGTCTTAAACACACTACTGATTAGGTATATGCTATGCTATTCTTAGTCGCTCAGTCGTGTCTGACTCTTTGCGACCCCATGGAGTGTAACCCTCCAGGCTTCTCTTTTTATGGGGATTCTCCAGGCACAAATATTGCCTTTCCTTCTTCCAGAGGACCTTTGAAACCTAGGGATTGAACCTAGGTCTCCTGTATTGCAGGCAGTTCTTTGCTGTCTGAGCCACCAGCCCTTTTCACCATCAGCTATCTTCAATTTATATTTCAAGCACCTTCCATTATATGTTGCCCTCTATAGAATGAACCCTCAACTTGCTTAAACTTGCTTAACATTCGTATTTCCTCTGCTTCTGGTTAATTTGTATTATGCTACTTCCTCTAGAAATTTCCTTTGATTGCTCGAAATTATGTCCCTCTTATTGGCTCCAATAGCAATAGGACCTACTTAGTCACGACACAAGGCATCCTGCCTCTGTGTGTGTTTTACTCATTAGCCTGCAGTTTGCTTACCTGTGGAAGTCTTTTCTTCTCTCTTTGCTTCCTGGTACATAGCACAGTGCTTGAAATGGCAGGAGCAAAATATAAATTTGATACCAAGACAGTTAATTTTCATGCATAATCACTTTCACTGCTATGATTTTTATAATAACACTGATATTTTTATTGTGATTCATATATATATAGCTTGATTTTAAAGTTTAATTCAGATTTCCAATGTTTAAATAAACATTTAAACATTTGTAAAATTCCACTTTCCCTTAACTTAAAAACACGTTGAAAGGTCATTCACTAACTCCTTCATAACTCCTCTAGAGGAACTGTTTTCTTAGCTGTTCATATTGGTCAGTATTTGAATTTTTGCTGCCTGTCATTCACTTCAACTTTTGGAATGTCAATTTCATTTGAAAGAGTTATCCCAACTCATGTATTTATAATGATGCAATTAAACGACAGGTTTTTTTTTTTTTTTTGTAAACTAAACTATTGAAAGCAAAAGTTGAATAAATTTAGATATGTTTTTAAAAAGGGAGATTGAAATTGTTATGTTTCTATTAGTCTAGGGATATATTAATATTTTTGTTTTATTTATTAATTTTATTTTTATCCTGTGTCATACCTATAAGTAAGGGTTCTAAACACAATTGAAAGTCTGAATTTGATGGAAAATGGTGTACATATTTTAAAAAACAACAAATAAGGGATATAATACATATTTGAATAAATCAATGTAATAGGAATTTACCTGTTTAAGAACTAAAACATATATTTAATGTAAAACTATGCTTCTTTCATATTTTTCCTACCAGAAAGAGGAGGTTACTAGTCCAGTAATATATATATGCCACACAGAATCTAAAACAAATCACTAATTCCCTTAATTTTTAAATAAATATATGTTAATGGTCATTCTGCTTGGAAAATCCTATGGCTATGGCTACAGTTCATGGAGTCAGAAGACTTGGACACGAGTTAGCAACTAAACCACCACCACGCATGTATATGTGTGTGTGTATATATATACATATATATGCATGTGTGTGTGTTAAGTCGCTTCAGTCATGTGCAACTCTTCATGACCCTATGGACTGTAACTTGCCAGGCTCCTTTGTCTATGGGATTCTCCAGACAAGAACACTGGAGTGGGTTGCCATCCCCTTTTCAAGGGGATCTTCCAGACCCAGGGATCGAACCCAGGTCTCTTATGTCTTCTGCATTGGCAGGTGTGGGAAGTTATATATATATATATACATGGTTTAGTGTTTCATCTTCATATGCAAAGAAAATTCTAAGAAATCTCTTGGTGTTACAGAAAATGTAATGACTCTGAAGTTTAAGATTTTTAATACTTTAAGAAAATAATTTATTCTAAGTTTTCAATCATCTAAGGAATATACTTAATATTTTTATATTCAGCTATTATGAAATACCACATTTCTAAGAACTCAGCATATAGATATTTCTCTTAAGAAACTGAGGAAACAATGCCCAAAATTGCATGTTATAATTATTCATACCTAGGTGGAATCACTGTCATATTTATTTTACCATGTAGCAAAGCACTTCTATAATACTAGTCAAAATTTTAAAGATTTATATTATTTCCTTTAAGTTGTTATCTTTAGCACATGATTCTTTAATGATGATTATACTTCAAAATCAGTGTATGACTGTGTTTAAATTAAACCAAGTATGCAATATAGCAATCTTTATTTTTTGCTTATATGTGGTATATATATGTGATATATATATATATATATATGTATGTATATATAGGTATATGTGTGATATATACCTATTAGATATATTACATAAAGGAATTTGTTAACTGTTTATCCTGAGATAGTCAACAAAGTATCATGTGCATACTCACCTAAGTATAATGAATTGAAGCAATACAGCAGATCTATCTTGTCTCTAAATATATTTCATATAACATGAACAGCTAAAAATATTTAGATTGGCTGCCTGCAGTCATGAAAGTGTTACTCAGTCATGTTTGATTCTTTGCCACCCGATGGAGTGGTTGCCATTCACTTCTCCAGGGAATCTTCCTGACCCAAGGATTGAACCCAGGTATCCTGCATTGCAGGTAGATTCTTTACCATCTGAGACACCTGCAGCCATAGTCACTAATAAATAATTCAAACACTTATATAATTTAAGCACCTATTATCTCTGGATTTTGAAAGGTTTTTAACTCACTCTTTGACTTTAAGAAAAGTTCTCTGCAGGAAATTAGAAGAAAAATGATTATTTTTATCTGATATATACTAACACTCTCTGTTAAGTAATCTCCCTTATTTTTATAATGTTCTTAATGTTAGTCGACAAAATAGCATTAGTTATTGGCACTTGAGTCTATGGTTATAATCATCAGTTGTTTTTACATGCTAGTAAAAAGCATCCAGTGTTTTTGAAGGTACTGAGGCTTTGAAGTCTAAGATGAGTAAATGCAGAGCCTTTAATTAAAGTGCTTTTGTTCGTCCAAATTTACATTAGGTTGAAACAAATCTGTGCAGCATTCCTTCACAGATTCATATACTAAGGCAATCTCATTACTGATCTTAAATGTTTCTAATATTTAAAAAAGAAAAGTTCCATACAGAATGTAAAACAAATTACTAATTCCCTTAATATTTTTGTAAATATGTGCTAATGCTCTATTCGTATTTATCATTCTACATAAGTAAAAAAGAAAGCTAAATATTTAAATAAATTTATCTTCAGAAACTTTAGAGTACCTTAGTTTGAGCACAGTTTCTTAAATTTGAACATGTCTTTACAGAATTTAGATGCTATGACAATGCATATGAAGATATGTATTTTATGTATTGAATTTATACAATGTAAAAAATCTATTTTCTTATATACTAGACATGTATTTTATAATACATAATTTTGGCTTCTTTAATTTGAGTTCATTTCATTTTTTTTTTAAAACCAAAGAATGTTTTAAGCTATTTACCATATGTCATTACTCACATAGTCCTATTTTTATCTACCATCTTATTTCCTTGTTTTGGTTGCTTTTTTGTTTGTTTGCTTGTTTCTCTCCTGGGGATTGGCAGGTCATTTTTCACTGTTTTTGCTATCATTTCAGAAATTATATTATCTGTTATTATTCTTTTATTAATTAGCCTGAAAAATATAACAAACTTACTTAGGTTTGACATTATTACCTACATCTTCTTTCTGCAAAGAAAAATGATCTTTGAGCATTTTAACTTAATATCTCACTTTATTACTTAACATGCAAAATGTCACCATATATTATTTCCATGTTGTCATTTTTAGACTTTGTAATAACTTTTTGGTAGATGGTTAATATTTATTTTTATTCTTTCTCATAATTACCAGAAATAGAGAAGAAGACACCCTCTACTCTAGATGATAAACTTTCTCTAACAGGAATGAGTCTTGCTTGACAATCCTGTAACCACTTTTCTTATACTACATTTAAATTAATACATTAAATGTATATATGTTATATATAGTCATAATAAGTAGGTTTATTTTTGTCAGGGGTAAAAATAATAAATAAGCAAGTGGAGAGGGAAATGCTAGAATGGACTCTGGTAAAATTCTGTGGTGCTGGATCTGAGTCAGAGATTTTCATATAATTTCATTTGTATTTAGACATACATATAATGGATATAAAAATACAGAGATGTGTGTATAGATATGTGTATATATACATTGTTTAGTACTCATGCATGCATTGACAAATTTTATCATCTGAGAAGGTGTAAAAGTACAGAAACTCAGTAGTATTTAACAAACCTAGTGCCCAGACCTAGGTTTCAAAATACCATTCTCTAATAAAAGGAACCAAATTCCCTAGATATCTGATTTATTCTAAGGCTGTAAAATGGAAAATATAAGATGAGCCTGGAGCAATTCATAGTGTCAGAAAGTAAGAAAGTACTAAAAGAAGGGGGATAAAGGAGAAAAAAGCAAAGAAAGAGAATAAATATTGGAACTCCCAAAGGACACAGAAGCTAAATGGAAAGAGATCTCAGCTCCTAATGGACAAAGCGGGGCCAATTTGAGTGATACAATATAGTACTATTACATTAGAAACCAAAAATAAAATAAAAAATAAAAATGACATCCATCACTCTATATGGACATTTGCAGCTGATTTAATTAATTAGATAACTCTTCCTTAGAGAAGAATTCCAATTAACAAACGTAGAAAAAATAAACGAACTATAAATGAAATCACCATTATAAACCCACATCAATATTGTTATTATGATCCAACAATGAAAGCTAAAATTAATGAATAAAAAGCTAATGAAAATAGATGTTTGTAGAAGCTCAATATATCCTTTCTTCCTCCCATATATAGTAATTCAGATGGCAGTTTTAACGTATGTTAACAAATTATTTGACTGTTGCCAAGGACGAAGCTCCAACTTTGGCTACCTGATGTGAAGAGCTAACTCATTGAAAAATCCCTTGAAGTTGGGAAAAATTGAAGGCAAAAAGAGAGAGGGGCTACAGAGGCTGAGATGATTAGATTGCATTGCCAACTCAATGGACATGAATTTGAGCAAACTCGGAGAGTGAAGAACAGGGGAGACCCTGGAATCACAAAGAGTAAGACACGACTTAACAACTGAACAATAGCAACAAACTATTTGATACTCTTTTCTTTGGCAGGCAGAACTCTTTTCTTTATTTCAGGCTGGACTTAGTGATTCACTCCTAATGAATAGAATGTAAACAGGAAAAATAAAATAAGGAGAAACCTGGCTAGTACCATCTTAACCAGTGGCCAATGTTAATATAACCAATAATAAATATCTTGATAATATGCACCCCCTGCTGTGACATGATGAGCCTTAGAAAATAAAGACAGTGTTGCATTCTAGGCCAGAGGGAAGATTAGCTAACTTCCTAAAAACAAACGTAATGAAAACTATGTCTCTCTAAGCGACAGAAGCTGGGCAGATGTGTTAGCAGATCTCTCAAAAAGACAAGGTCTTTCCTAAACATGGATTTCCACAGCTGTGCACATTTCTATAACATAAGCTGGAGACTTCATCAGAAACACTCATGTCTAAATGACATTATATTGAATGTCATTTATGATACATAATTTTCCATATGAATGAAAAAGATCCATTAGTAGTTAGAATGAATATTACTCTTACTTGAAATTTATATAATGATTTATAATGATCATGTGTAGACTGAAATTTAAAATTTGCCTAAAAGGGAATGTAATCAGTTAAAATGGACCAATAGGTGCTAGTTCTTAAATAGAAGTCTATTTGACCTGCCGAAGCCTGAAAACCCAGATAGTGGTAAAGCAAGAATATTGAGGTTGTTTGATTTAAATTCAGTAGTCTTTTTCCAAAATTTATTCATAGTAGTTTCCTTTAAATGAAGATAATATAAGGGACATCAAATAAAATGTTTTATATTATTAAGTAGTGATTGTTGTTGTTATTGTTGTTCATTTGCTTTGATAATGAATGGAGATATAGCTTTAGGTAATTGGATGATCTCCTTGTAAAATTATCCAAGAACATTTGATTAAGCTTTTTTCATTCTCGACAGGACACAGCAGAATGCTGCCACTATCATACCAATCTCTGGATCTTAGTCACAGAAAGATAATTTTTGTTTTAGATTGTATTCTTTCACAGTTTTGTACTTGTCGATGTCTTTATAGATTTGATTGTGATATGAGCTGCTCAAAGAAGCACCATTTTTATTATTTGAACCTTAGATTTTTTAACAATGCTTACCTATATAATTAAAGAATATTGTGTTTGTTTATCATGTGCTGTGGTGTTTAAGATTGTACATTTGCCTTAGTTTCCTCATTGTTTTGGGGAACTTTAAATTGACTTTATGAAATTAAATCAAGGGGTTGCCTATATTGTATGATATCTGTTAAAGAGCAAAATATTGCTGGGTGGTATTTAGATGTCAAGTTATAATGATGTAATCTTTTCTGAAGTTATGAACTACTTTTAGTGGAGAACTAAATTACCTATTACCCCTCAACTTTCTCTCTTTCTCTCTTAATATGTTTTTAAGAATATCTAGAACTTATCCAAATCTTATCCCTCTTATTTTTTAACTTTTGGCAAGATTTAGTTAAAATTTACCATTGTAGCTAAATATTGTAAAACATTACAAGGCATTCCCCAGGTGGTTCAGTGGTAAAGAATCTGCCTCCCAGTGCAAGAGCTGCAGGAGATGCAGGT
>CM035298.1:11841589-11898843 GCA_020226075.1 Hydropotes inermis | reverse complement strand
TCGATACCTGGGTTGGGAAGATCCCTTGGAGGAGGCAACCCATTCCAGTGTTCTTCCCTGGGAAATCCCATGGCCAGAGCAGCTTGTTGGGCTACAGTCTGTGGAATCGTAAAGAGTTGGACATCACTGAGCGACTGAGCATGAATACACTCAAAAATATTACAAATAGTGATATATTCAAGTCAAATGCTATATCACACAGCATTACAAAACAAGTATAAAGTGAGAAGTTAATTGGAAAATGGAACAAATGCTCATCCCAGGCATTTTGGAAGTAAAAGGAAGCATGTGTGGCTTTAAAAGTTGTTATGGGGAGTAAAAGTTAACAGAACTAGAAGACAAGAGGGTAATGAGCACACATGCAGAAAACTTTTAGTACATTTGTCATTTTCTTGAAAATATTGGAAGCCACTGAAAGATTCTAATGACATGAATGGATTTATTTTTTAAAATACAGACTTTGGTTTCTAATAGCAGGAGTGATTGCAAAAAGGTCAGAATAGATGCTATGGCACAGTCAAGTGCCTACTGGAATATTCTCCCTTTCTCTATCTCTCTCTCTTTCATATGTGTGTTTGTATGCATGTATTTAAACATATATATGTATATATGAATACCAGTTGACCCTAGAACTACATGGGTTCGAATTGCACAGATCCATTTACACTCAGATTATTTTTCATTAAATAGTACTATAGTACCACCAGACCCACAGTTGTTGAATTCACCAATGGAACTCCAGATAAGAAAGGCCAACTATAAAGTTATACTTGAGTTAGTTTTGAGTTCATGAGGGGTCAGCACTTCTAACTCCTGTGTTGTTCAAGCATCAGCTATCTATCTATCTTTCTAATTAACTGTCTGTCTATGCTATTTAGTCACTAAGTTGTATCTGATTCTTTTGGAACCCCATGAACTGTAGCCTATCAGATTCCTTGTGTCCATAGGATTTCCCAGGCAGGAGTATAGGAGAGGGTTGCCATCTCCTTCTTCAGGGATCTTCCTGACCCAGGGATTGAACCCACGTCTCCTGTGTCTCCTGAGTCCGCAAGAAGGTTATTTACCACTGTGTTACCAGGGAAGACACACACACACACACACACACACACATGCATAGATAGTTAATAGATGACAATATCAAAATTAAATATTAAGAGGCAGATAGGCCAAAGGATGAATTATCCTGATAGAAATGGCCTTTGTAGTCCAGGTTAGCAGCATGGAATAGAAAGAATGGGTCAATCAAAGGCAGTTTATTCAGTCTTGAATAGATGAAGTGGGAGTGTGGACAAGAAAAAGGTCATGTCACACTTTAGATGCATGCGAGAAAGCCAGGACAGTATCTTCTATGAGACAGGAATTTATTGATTGATTTTAAATGAGGACATGTCATGCTTGGTTTTATACTTTAAAAAGATGAATTAATTTAAAGCAATACTTGGAGCAGGGAAACCAGGCTTGGTCTGAGTGAGAGATAAGAGGCCAAGATAACAATGACTATAGAGCTGCTGTAGCTGACTAATTGCCAACTAAGGACAGCAGTAGTGCATTTCCTCCATCAGTTTAGTAAAGAACAAGTTTTAGTTACAGATATACAAATTGTTCATATTTGTAAGATTATAGATTCATTAAAAGACACTTCGTCCTTGGAGAAAAGCTGTGACAAACCTAAACAGCATATTAAAAAGCAGAGGCATTACTTTGCCAACGAAGATCTGTCTAGTCAAAGTTATGGTTTTTCTAGTAGTCATGTGTGTATGTGAGAGTTGGACCATAAAGAAAGATGAGTGCCAAAGAATTGATGCTTTTGAACTATGGTGTTGGAGAAGACTCTTGAGAGTCCCTTGGACTGCAAGGATATCAAACCAGTCAATCCTAAAGGAAATCAGTTCTGAATATTCATTGGAAGGACAGATTCTGAAGCTGAAGCTCCAATGCTTTGGTCACCTGATGCAAAGAATTGACTCATTGGAAAAGACCCTGATCCTGGGAAAGACTGAAGGCAGGAGAAGTAGGGGACGACAGAAGGTGAGATGATAGGAGGGTATCATCAACTCGATGGACATGATTTTGTGCAAACTCTGGGAGTTGGTGATGGACAAAGAAGCCTGGTGTGCTGTAGTCCATATGCCCACAAAGAGTTGGACCTGACTGAGTGACTGACCTGAACTGAAATTCATAATACCTCCAAATAAATTTGTAATATTTCAAGTTCATAACACTTTAAAACCAAGGTTTTAGGATTGGTTTGTGATAAGGCTAGAAAAAATTTAATTTCATAAGTAGATTAAAAACTTACACTTCAGAAATATGTGTAGAATATAAATCTAAATTTCATAATGTAGAAAGATATCATTAAAATGTAATATCTGACAGGAACTATAAGAAAGAGATAAAATTTACATATTTTCCCTCAAAAGAGGTTGAAACTGAACTTGTCCTTTTATTGATGCAGACATTGATAAAGACAAATCATATCAGCAGAGTTAGTGATTTGTACTATCTGAAATTAACAGATGCAGAATGTACTAAGCAATTCTCCATGTGATGATTAAAAATTCAGTCAAGTAACAATCTTGTCACATTTAATGGAAGGCAGCATTCAAGATAAACAGATTTATATGCACTTTTGTAACATTTTCCTTCTTTTAAGGAAAGACTACAGCAACTTTATATTGAAGTAAATATGATTCAATGAAAGTTCACACTTAGGCTTGTAAATTACTGTTCTGATCCACATGCCAATTTGCATAGGCATTTAGAAACTCTATGACACTTAAATAAGCAAAACATAATCAGAATGTTGAAAAATATCCAATTTAATTAGTCAAAATATTGGAACTGCTAACTTCAATTTGGTTTTTCAATATAATTTTATCTGATATGAAGAGTTCTGGGAATTATACTGTAACAGGGACATGAAACAAAATTTAGAACTGATCGATTCTGATGAAAATTCAGAATATGCTCATAAAGTCAAAAAACCTCATTATGCTTTAGTAAAGAAGGCGTATTGGAGTTCTTTTCAAATACACAAATATATGCACGTTGGCCAAGATATTCAACTTCTTCTCTGATAACTTATAGCAAAGAATTATGAGTGGATCAAAACTTCAGTGTGACTTCAGTTCAAAATAAGCAAAGATTTCAAATACTCATTGATATTTAAGTGGAGAAGTTTCCATCAACAAGAGAGTAAGTTGCCCATTATTGAAGGAGTTCAAGGCCACAATAAAGGGCGTTATAAAAAGAAGAGCCAATTACTCTTGTTATCTCACTCTGATTCCAATATTCAGTGACTTGACTTGGAACTTGAATCCCCCTAGGATGATCCAACCATGGAAGAGACAATATATTTTATCTTCTATCAGGTGAAAGCTTAAATCCTAAGGGATTTCCTGACTTTGCAGTGGGAATCACTGTTTTATTTTGGGTTCCTTATTTCAGTTCAGTTCAGTCACTCAGTCATGTCCAACTCTGCAACTCCATGAACACAGGCACTCCAGGCATCCCTGTCCATCACCGACTCCCAGAGTTTACTCAAACTCATGCCCATCGAGTTGGTGATGCCATCCAGCCATCTCATCCTCTGTCATCCCCTTCTCCTCCTTCCCCCCATCCTTCCCAGCATCAGGGTCTTTTCCAGTGAGTCAACTCTTCGCATCAGGTGGCCAAAGTATTGGAGTTTCAGCTTCAGCATCAGTCCTTCCAATGAACACTCAGGACTGATCTCCTTTAGGATGGACTGGTTGGATCTCCTTGCCATCCAAGGGACTCTCAACAGTCTTCTCCAACACCACACTTCAAAAGCATCAGTTCCTCAGTGTTTAGCTTTCTTCACAGTCAAACTCTCACATCCATACATGACCACTGGAAAAACCATAGCCTTGACTAGATGGACGTTTGTTGGCAAAGTAATGTCTCTGCTTTTTAATATGCTATCTAGGTTGGTCATAACTTTCCTCCCAAGGGGTAAGCATCTTTTAATTTCACTGGGTTCCTAGAGCTTAAATTTTATTTGGGGATAGAACTACTGATGACTCCATATATTTCATAAAACATATTTATGAAACATAAGCAAAATATTTCATAATAATATTTATGATTAGCAAAGATTAACAATCAAAAGTTTATGTGAAATAATTTTAAAGTTTACTCTCAAATAGTGTAAGAATTATTAGGAATGTCAACAGCAGAGTTTTGAGGTTTGTTTTCCTCTTAAGCTATTTTTGATGTTTAGAGCATTTCTGATCATTTGTGAATGAGATGAAAAGGAAGATGGAAATAGAGTTGGGCCAAAACCCTTCAATTTTATCTTACTTGATTTCATTTATGCTATTTATATGAGCAGATATTGTTACCTTTAACTATCTATTTACTTTTTTTTTTAGATTTTCTTGAATTTTAAGTCAATTTTTCTTTACTTTTTCTATACTTAGAAGAGCAAAGCAAACATGTATACACACTCACATGTGTGTGTGTGTGCACGCGCAAGTGTGCGCTCGGTCGTGTTCAACTCTTTGCTACCCCAGCCTGCCAGGTTTTCTTTGTCCATGGAATTTTCCAGACAAGGACACAGGAGGGGCTTGTGGTTTCCTATTCCAAGTGAATCTTCTCAGCCCAGGAATTGAATCCAGGTGTCTTGCACTTCCCACTGTGCCACCAGGTGGCGCAGATGGTAAAGAATCAGCCTGCAATGTAGGAGACCAGGGTTCATATCCCTGGCTTGGGAAGAACCCCTTGAAGAGGGTATGGCAACCCATTCCAGTATTCTTGCTTGGAGAATCTCCATGGAGAGAGGAGCCTGGCGGGCTACAGTCCATGGGGTCGCAAAGAGTCAGACATGAATGAGCAACTAAGCTCATCACAGCGTGAGCACACACACACAAATATAATATACAAACACTACAAGTATACTATAGTTTGAAATAATGGAATTAATGAAATAAAATAATTTGGTAATAGAATTCAACGTGTCTTTCACAAGTTGTGTTCCTAATAAACAATTCTTAAATGGATAGATACTATACTATATTTACAGTCTTACTGTATCTTTGTTAAAAATGTTAGATTTACTTTACCTCTTATATAAAGTTAAAAGACTTAACCAGACATATAAAGTTTTTAGTCAAAAATTAATGAATTTAGAAAAGTTGCAGGAAATTAAAGAAAAAAATTCTATGATGTTAAATAGTACCAGAAATGACTGAAAGAATATGAAAATCTTTTCATAGTTATTTGAACATAATTATTATAATCTAAGGCTTTATCTGAGTTTTATAAACAGAAATTTGATTTCATTACAACACAATATAGACATGCATTAATAAAGTTCAGGCTTCCCATGTGGCGACAGTGGTAAAGAACCTGTCTGACAATGCAGGAGATGTAATAGACGTGACTTCACTCCCTGGGTCAGGAAAACCTCCTAGAGAAAGAAATGCCAACCCACTCCAGTATTCTTGCTTGGAGAATCACATGGACAGAGGAGCCTGGTGGGCTACAGTCCATGGGGTTGCAAAGAGTCAGACCTGACTAAAGTGAGTTAGCAGCAGCAGCAAAAAAGTTCAAAGAAGGAAACAGTGTGTATACTTAAAATCCTAAAAGATGATGTTCTTGAGTACTGCAAAAAATATGCCAGCAAATCTGGAAAATTCAGTAGTGGCCACAGGACTGGAAAACGTCAGATTTCATTTCAACTTCAAAGAAGAGCAAGCTAAAGAATGTTCAACGTACCATACAATTGCCCTCATTTCACATACTAGCAAGGATAAGGTCAAAACCATTCAGCAGTAGGTGGATCGAGAACTTTCAGATGTACAAACTGGGTTGTAAAGAAGCAGAGGAACCAGAAATCAAACTGCCAACATTCATTGGAACATGAAGAAAACAAGGGAATTCCAGAAAAAAAAAATCTATGTCTGCTTCATTGACTACACTAAAGCCTTTGACTCTGCAGATCACAACAAACTGTGGAAATTTCTTCAAGAAATGGGAATATCAAACCACATTACTTATCATTTGTAAAGCCATATGCAGGTAAAGAAGCAACGGTTAGAACTAGATGTGAAACAATGGACAGATTGCAAATTAGAAAATGAGGATGATGTGGCTGTATATTGTCACCCTGTTTATTTAACTTCTATGCAGAGCACATCATGCAAAATGCCAGGCTGGATAAATGACAAGCTGGAATCAAGATCAATGGGAGAAATATTAACAACCTCAGATATGCAAATGATACCACTCTAATGGCAGAAATTGAAGAGGAACTAAAGAGCCTATTGATGAGAGTGAAAAAGTTGGCTTAAAACTCAACATTTGGAAAACTAAGATCATGGCATCTGGTCCCATCACTTCATGGCAAATAGATGGGGAAACAGTGACAAACTATTTTTCTGGGCTCCAAAATCACTGCAGATGGTGATTGTAGCCATGAAATTAAAAAAATGCTTGCTCCTTGAAAGAAAAATTATGACCAACCTAGACAGCATATTAAAAATCACAGCTATTACTTTGCCGACAAAGGTCCACATAATCAAAACTATGGTTTATCCAGTAGTCAGGTACAGATGTGAGAGGTGGACCATAAAGAAGGCTGAGTGCCCAAGAATTGATGCTTTTAAAAAGTGGTGCTAGAGAAGGCTCTTGAAAGTCACTTGGACTGTGAGGAGATCCAATCAGTCCATCCTAAAGGAAATCAGTCCCGAATATTCTTTGGAAGGAATGATGCTGAAGCTGAAACTATAGTACATTGACCCACTGATAAAAAGAGTGCTCTCATTTGAAAAGACCCTGATGCTGAGAAAGATTGAAGGCAGGAGGAGAAGGGGACAACAGAGTATGAGATGGTTGGATGGTGTCACCAACTCAATGGATATGAGTCTGAGTAAACTGAGTTGGTGATGGACAGGGAGGCCTGGTGTGCTGCAGTCCATGGGGTCGCAAAAAATCGGACACGACTGAACGACTGAACTGAACTGAACATATATATGTACAAATTGTGCAGCCAACTTATGAGAAAAATATTAATTTGTCAGTAAATTTTATGTTAAAACTAGACTTTGAGCCAATAATTCAGTGAAATATTAACTTATTTATTTTGTTCAGGCTTGGCCCTTTAGTATTCTATTTTATGATACAGCATTTTCTTTGTAGCCTCTATGTAATAAAAGTTCAGAGACACTTCTCTTAATCACAAAAAGGCTACATACTCAACTATGTGAAGAACACTTTAAACCCTATAAGAAAAATGAGTGGTATGTTGGAGAGCAAATGATATTCTGTTATGTATTGAGCATATTTTAATGTACTTGAGGCAGTTTGTTTTGTTTTTCCCCTTAAGTGTTAATTGTCCTCTTTTCTTGTGTGATTAGTATGATTAGGTGAAAATATGTTTACATAGTACTTAAGCTATGAATTTATTTTCTAGAAAGAGTTAAGGAAGGTGGAAGAAAATTATGTAACAGCCTAAAAGTCAAGAAATCTCTGGATTATAGTGCTGTGAGGCCACTAGTTATGTCAACTCCAATGTGAGAGGCCTGCTATACTTGCGTAAAGGATTGAGAGATTGAGTTTTCAATGTAATAGATACTGGATGGAGTACTTGGATAAACATATTTGCTATAACATTTTAAAAGGAAATAGAAGCTATACGTTTCAACATATTGAACTAAATGCTCTAATAAAATGAGAGGTTGAGAGATAAATAAAAACTACAGAAGGGAAAATGCAAAAGAGAATGTGATAATGCAAATATTGTACAGTACAAAACTGATGGGCAGAGAATATTGTTGTATGAAGCTTGGAAAATGTTTGTGAGCTTGGAACTTTGAAGACAATTATTTAGAATTTATAGTTTGGCCTTTAATAGTGATAGTGTCAAAATAAAACTTTAAAGCTTTCTTTCTGTCTGGTGAGTATGATAAAAAACACCAATTCTAAAATAAATTTATGACTGCACAGCATTTCTGATATATCTTCCTATTTAATGTTTCCTTGGATGCAATGTTATTTTGAAAACTCTCGACTGAAGGCTCATAAATTGATAAAAATTCAACTGTTTTTCTGAACAAACACTTTTAAAAAGAAAATTTATATTCTGGAAGTAGTCATTTACTTTTCACAACTGATATTGTTATTTTGCTTAAATATTATAAATTACTTTAATTCTCTAGAGTTTTTTTCTGTAGAAAAATAGTTAATAGTTAATTATTGTTTTCAAATAGTTTTAATTTTATTTGTGTTTGTTTCTGGAAAGTATTGTTTAAAAATCTAGTTTATTGCTGGTTGTCAAGAACTTAGACGTATAATTCAATGTATTTTCACATGAGTGAGTAAAGGAGTAGAGACCTTTTTAAATAAATTAAGCTTTTATTGAATATTTTTGAACTAAAGAGTGAAGTGTTAATTTGTTGAATGCATATATTCTTGGTTTCTAATCATCAGATTTACTTGCTTTGGAATATTGTGCTATAAATGCAATTTAATAAAACAGAAAGAAATACTGAAATCATTTTTTAATGATACAAACTTTATCTCATCCTGTATAAAACTTCACATCAAAAACTTTGTGAATATTTTTACCATAAGTTCAAAGAACAGTGACTTTCCTACAGTTAAATTTCCAAAAGCAATGTACATTTTAAAAACATACAGCTAATATTCATAATGTATGGAGGCATGTGAGAGCTATGATATTGCATCTATTGCAATTATTTCTTATATTTATAGACTATGCTCTCATTTTAAATAGCAGATAGGATCTCAACAGTATATTTTGAATTCTCTTTGCTATGTATTTCTTTCAAGGTTAAGGTTTATGTGGATTATCAACTACATAGTAGGGTATTACAAAGTTAAACTTCACTTACAGAAAAGTTATGTTTCACTGACTATGAATGATAAAAGTGATATTGGAATACATTAGGAGCAGTAGAGCTCAGTCTCAATAATAAGATAAAGTTCCCTCACAGGGCTGCCCACTTCTTCTCTTATGTATTTTGTCTACTCAACTTGCCAGGTGGTAAGAAAAATAAAGCCTCAAAGGATTGTAAAATTGAGCTTCCTGCTGTAATTATATATCTGACCTTTCTTAATTTCTTATTTCACTATTATTAATAGGCATTCCTTTATTGATAATTTTTATATCTCTCTAAGTATTGTGCTATTTGGCTTCTTTTCTACATTATTGTTGATAAATCATCATTAGATAACAAACAAAATAGCTGAGTGTAGTGTAGACAAGAGCAGAGACCCTAGAGACAAGGTCACTAGGTCCACATGCCAGCTCTGCAACTTGTTGCTCTGCAACTTTGGGTGAATAAATTAGTAGTTTGGTAACTCAGTTTTATCTCTAAAATGAATGTAATGATAGTATGTTTTTCATGACTCTTTAAGAATTTAATGTGCCCATCACATAGTAAGTAAATACATATTGTTTGAAACCATCATTATTACATTATAATCATGTTGATGCTGATTTTATGCCTCTGCAATAGAGAAAAATACCTAACTTAACAGCCACACATACTGAGATTTATTTTGAGCAGGTAGCACCTTCATTAGAATACATGTACATAATAGAACTTGTACTATTTTCATAAAGCTTTTGTGAGGTACTTTCACATGCCATAACTGAATTTTGGTAAATGCAAAACCCTTAGAGACTTTGTAGTGTTGTTGTTCAGCCCCTAAGTCATGTCTGAGTTTTAGCAACCTCATGGATTGCAGCATGCCAGACACTTCTGTACCCCACTGTCTCCTGAAAATTGTTCAAATTCATGTCCATTGACTTGGTGATACTATCTATCTAACCATCTCATCATCTGCCAATCCCTTCTCCTTTGCCTTCAATCTATTCCAGCATCAGGGTCTTTTCCAATGTGTCAGCTCTTTGCATCAAGTGGCCAAAGTATTGAAGCTTCAGCTTCAGCATCGGTCCTTCCAATGAATAATCAGGGCTTATTTCCTTTAGGATTGACTAATTTGATCTCCTTGCTGTCCAAGAGACTCTCAAGTCTTCTCCAACACCATAATCAATTCTTCAGTGCTCATCCCTCTTTATGGTCCAACTCTCACATCCATACACAACTACTAGAAAAACCATAACTTTGACTATGGACCTTTTTCAACAAAGTAATGTCTTTGTTTTTAAAAACACTGTCTAGGTTTGTCATAGTTTTCCTTCCAAAGAGCAAGCATCTTTTAATTTCATGACTGTTGTCACTGTCCACAGTGATTTTGGAGCTCTAGGAAAGAAAATCTGTTACTGCTTCCACTTTTTTCCTTTTATTTGCTATGATGTGATGGGACTGGATGCCATGATCTTCGTTTTTTTATGTTGAATTTCAAACCAACATTGAGAGCTTTTTCAGTCTCCTCTTTAATCCCCATCAAGAACCTCTTTAGTTCCTCTTCACTTTCTGCCATTAAAGTGGTGTTATCCATATATCTGAGGTTGTTGATATTTCTCCCAGCAACTCTAGATTCCAGTTTGTGGTTCATCAAGTCTGGCATTTCACGTGATGAATTCTGCACAGAAAACAAATAAGCAAGGTGACAATACACAGCCTTGTCATACTACTTTCCCAATTTGGAAGCAGTCAGTTGTTCCATGTCTGGTTGTAGTATAACTGTTTCTTCTTGACTCAAATATAGGTTTCTCAGGAGACAGGTAAGGTGGTCTGGTATTCCCATCTCTTCAAGAAGTTTACAAAATTTATTATGATGAACTGTCAATGGCTTTAGTGTAGTCAATGAAGCAGAAGTAAATATTTTTCTGGAAACCCTTTGCTTTCCCCATGATCCAATAAATGTTGACAATTTGAGAGAGCCATAAAACACTACTATAATCAAATTCTACAACATCTTATCACTGTTGAAATTCCCTTATGTTTCTTTTCATCCCTCATTCTTTACCTAGACAACTAATGATGTGCCAAGATGACATTTCATATATATGACAATATACTGTATTAATATTTTATGTCTTGACTCTATTTTCTAGCATACCATTTTGGGGATTTATATTTTCTGCTTATTATACTTCATTCACTGTTTCCCTAAGAAGTTTCCAATTGTATGGATATATTACTTTTTGTTAATCTATTTATCACTTGGTGAAAATTGGATGCTTCTGGGTTAGAGTCATTCTTGGCCTCTGGGCTTTGTAAGAATAAATGTATATATATATTTAAATCTTGTGCAAATACATAGAAGTTGAATTGCTGGATCATTAGTAGAATATGTTTATGTGAAAATTTGCTGAATTATTTTCCTGTGTCTCTAATATTTTGCATTTCTCCAACAGTGAATAAGTGTTCAGTAGGTAACAGTCCTTTAAAGTAGTATCTTTCTTTTTTCTTTTCTTTTGAGATAACACTGATTTATGGCATCATTTGTTTGACTTCTACATTATATTTCAATTTCTGTTTACACTATGTTATGCTCACCACCAAATTAATTTCTCTTTGTGACTGTACTCTTGACTCCTCCTTTCACTCTGCTAACCTCTATTCTGTTCTCTGTAACTATGTGTTTGTTTTTGTTTGGCTTGGCTGGTTAATTTATGCATTTACTTATTTTAATATTTTTGCATGAGTGATATCATATAGTTTGTTTTTCTCTCTGACTTATTTCATTTAATATAATATCCTCAAGGTCCATCCATATTGTTGCCAGTTGCACAATTTTATCTTTTGCTGGCTAAGCAGTATTCCACTGTGTGTGTGTGTGTGTGTGTGTGTGTGTGTGTTTATAAAATCTTCACATAATCTTCTTTATCCATTTTTCTGCCAAGGGGAACTTAGATTGTTTCTATGATTTGACTATTATAAATAATGCTGCAATGAACATAGGGTTACATACCTCTTTTTGAATTAGTAATTTTATATTCTTCAGCTCACCAGCCAGAAGTGGAATCATTGGATTGTATGTGATAGTAGTGTCATTCTTAATTTTTTGAGAGTCTCCAAACTGTTTTCCATAGTGGTTTCACCAGGTTACATTTCCACAAGTGTTTTTTTTTTTTTTTCTCCACATCTTCTTCAGTGCTTCTTGTTAGTTGTCTTTTTAATAAGACAGATTCTGAAAGATGTGAGGTGATATTGTGGTTTTGACTTACATTTCCATAATAATTAATGATGTTAAACATCTTTTCATGTGTCTATTGGCCATCTTGTATGTTTTTGTCGGGGAAGAGTCATTCAGATCATGCTATTGTGGCAATTTTATGAATAAAACCTAATGTATTCACTGGCAAATGCTGATGTCTCCTTGGCAGGCTGTGAACTCAAATCTTTCCCTCTTCAGTGAAATTTTCTTTATTTCTAAGAGATTTCTCACTGAGGTTTCCAGTCTCCTGCCTAATACATTCTTAGATTTTGGCAAAGGTATATTTACCACTTCAAAATTATTCTGTCATGAGTGGTATTATCCCCTTTAGTTTTTGTTGCTTCCATACTTCCTTAACACCTGTTGATCAAATGCTTTTATATTATACTCACTTTTCCACAATTTTTTTCAGTGGAATATATTGTGTACTGTAAGCTACTTTATCCTCTTTGGAAATAAAACAGTCTCATCAGGTTTATAGTAAGTTGGTTAATAGAACATATATGATAAGATCTCTTGTACTACCATTTTTTGTCTTATACATATATATTTTATTCATCTCCATGGTGCTTTTAATAGAGTTTCAAGGAGAATAATATGTAAACTCATGTGCTAAAAACATGATCTTTAAGAGCCATCAATAACATTGGATACTTAATTAAGGAATAAATTTCATACTGTGAGTTCTTATGCTAAATGTAGAGTATAAAATCTCACATTAGAATTAATCTGTGAATAATTGTTCTAAGTGAACCAAGTCAGTGTAATTAAAGAACAGGGCCACATGAAAGTAATGTTTCAATTTATAACATTATTTTAATTTTATTCTTCAAAATAGCTAATATGTCTCACTAAACTGTGTTCACAGCAAGAAATATTATATTAATTTTATAATAATGTATGCTTAAAATAAATATGAGCCATCAATATGGATGTTAATATTTATCTGGCTTTTAATTTTCTCTGGATATGTTTCTGCCATTTTTAATGGTTAAGAGAAAAGACATTTTAGTCACTATTAGTTTTATTATTGACTTTCTGAAATTAACTTCAGTCTAATATTGAAGTTCTGATAAATAGCTTAATATGCTCTCAATGATAAGCATATATTTTAATAAACATAAGGCATAAATAATTTCATGAGATTTTCTACTTTTAAATTAATTCAAATGGACAATAAAGTGACTCAATGAAATATTTTATTTGATTATATCACCTATTCTCAGTTTTATATATTTTTATAAGAGTTGATGCTTATTAAAGGCTCTGAAAGTGCCAGAAAGATGAAGATTTTATTCTAGTGCCAATTTTCCCAAATTTAATAATCAAAAGTTTTCTTCTCTTCCTTTTTTATTTTGGATGTACTCTAGCTACAGTCCATGGGAATCCACAGAGTCAGACATGACTGAGTGACTGAAGACACACAAACACACACCTCTCTTTTCATCATGATTATGTCTTCTTTTTTACCTTAAACCCATGAAATATAATTATTGTAACAGCTTTAACACCCTTGTCAGATAATTCTAATATTTCTGTCATTTAAATATGTTTCTATTGATGAAATTTGCTCCATATTGAATTTTATGTTGTCAAAAGCTAGTATTTTTTTGTTGTTTTTATTTTTGTTTACCTTTAAATAATGCTTGCTTTCATTGTTCTCAGGCACAGTCAGATTTATTTAGAATCAGTGTAAATCTTTTGATGCTTACTTTTAAACATGATTTGTCCAGAACAACCCTTAGACTAGGGAATATTTTCAGAGGAAATATTCTCAGAACTCTTTATGGTGCTCAGGTATTTTGAGGTCTTTCCACCTGGCTTGTTGCAACTAAATTACTCCCTTTGTTAGCAACAGGGCTATTTCTGCTATTTCTTTCTAGTAATGTTCTCTTTGACTTTAGGTGGTTGCTTTCCTACATGTGTAGGTCAGTAACAGCTGAAAATTCAAGGGGATATTTCTACAGACTTCTGAAATGCATACTTTCTCTCTCTCTTTTTCTCTCTCCCTGTTCCCTTCCTGCCTCTCTTTTATACAACACTGCACCCTGCAAATTCTGACCTAGGCTTCACTGTACTATGAAATTTATCTGCTCAGTTAAACTTTGTTGTGGTCTTGCTCTCTATGTTGCTGCTGCAAAACTTTTTATAGTCATTGAGTCAATAGCCAGCCTTCTTGTTGGTTCCCTTTCTCCCAGAGAGCATTATTCTGTGTTAAGAAATGTCTCTTTACATATTTTGTCCGATGTTCTAATTTCTATATAGTGTGGGTTAAATATAGTCCCTGTTACTTTATTCTGGCTAGATCAAAAGTCCTAGAAAAGCTTTTTAACTCATCAAAATTTGCCTTAACCACACAAAATTGAAAATGAGTGAATTTAATAAATATAATTTGCTTAAAAACTGAAATTTATGGTTTAACAATAAAAATACAAAAAATCATATCAAAAATATAAAATTTATCTGTTTTTTTAAATGTGTTTTTTCTTCAAAGACATCTTTGAATATGTAAAATAAAATTGATAGGGAGCCTTTCATTGATGATAGAATTCAGTACATTAAAACAAATTAGTCATAGAAATTGATAATTTCAATACACATATTAAGGAGACTATAAATGGAATAGTGAAAGTCCAGCATTATGTATAAATTATCTGGTTGACATATATTTGAAAGCAAAGCTTTGTCAAAATGTTAGTAGCTAGATTCTATGAAAAACTAAGAATTTTTTTCTTTTGATTTATTTTTAAAGATTATTTCCTTGAAAGATAGTACATGAGTGAGGAAAAAGTATATATTCTCTGAGAAATATATATCTATAACATATTATTCAACCCAAGAGAACATGAAGTTAAATTTTTAAAACACTAGAATAGCTTTAACTCCAGAATTGCTTAATGAAATAAAAATAGTTGCTTTAATTAATATTACTCATGACTTGGCCCAGTGATTATTTCATAAGAATGTTTTCTGAAAATGAATAAAGATAAATCAATTTTTATTAAAATGTTTATGATTGATATATTATTACATATTAACAGTAGTGCCACCAGTATAAAAAGTAGTCTCTGAGCCTGAGCTCATTCAACAGTATTATATCTGTCATGGTCAGTTCAATTTGAATCTACACTGTATTCTAAACATTATATTAAATTAAAGAAAAATATTGGATATATTGTTACAGAAGCTAACTAACAAAATGATATAAAGTATAAGAGTTTGTGAAAGTATGATTATTATTTTCCTTTTCAATAATGAACCAAACTGACTATTTAATTTACCACTTCAGTATAAATACATACTAACATCTTCCAAAAGAAAATTAACTCTTTGTCTGTTGATTTCAATAGTCAAACAACAATAAAAAAATTAAAAAAAAATCATATAAATGATTTATTTCAATAATAGACAATATATGTAGGACTTTCCTAATATTAATTAAAGCTTGTCTAAAAAAGTAGTTTGCATTCGGTATGCACAATAACTAATCTGTATCATTGAACAACAGTAAGCACAATGCAATTTACCTTATTAATCCATCAAACTCTATTTTATTACATTTATTTATTATTGTGGACTGAATTGTGTCTCCCTCTCTCAAATTCATAAGCTGAAATTCTAACTCACACCTTCAAATGGAATGTAGCTGTATTTGAAAATAAGGTCTTTAAACAGGTAATTCAGTTGCATGAGGTCATTAGGGTGGGCTCTTATCCAATATGACTAATACTGTAATAAGAAGAGATCAGGTCACAGACATATACAGAAGGAAGATAATGTGAGGACAGAAAGAAGATGGCCAAGAAGCAAGGCCTCAAGAAAAACAAACAAACAAAAAACACCTTTGCTCATCCTTTGATCTCAGACTTCTAGATCCAGATCTGGATAAAAACAAATTTCTGTTGTTTAAACAACAGGTCTCTGTTGATTTGCAGTGACAGGCCTACCTAGAAAACTAATACACCTCTTAATGTCTGTAAGTGGACAAATTAAAATTTTCCAATCTTTAAGTCCCCTGAAATCTCTTTAGCATTTTGAACTAATGATTATAGCTTTCCTCATGTAAGTCTCTTGTCTCTTGGCTTCCAAGACAATTAGGTTGACCAGGCATTCTCCTTTTGACGAGGGCAGATTGGGTTTGCATCTTTTGCCCTGGTATAATTATTAATAATATCCCATTTAACTCTAAAAAATGCAACAGTTTAAATGATGAATTATATGTTTATCCCATGATAGCATAACTTCCTATTTTTTATTCTTCTCACTCACAGTCTTAGTTTCTTCTTTCTCAGGTGGTTTTCCTCTATTCGTTACATTAATATTGGACTTGGTGAGAGAGGATTTTTCTTTCTCCTATTATATATTCATCATGTAAAACTCAGTATGCAAATTTTTGCTTTAATTGGCACTACATAACATTAAAAATACTTAAAGAGTCTCAACACCTAGCATAGCTCCTCTCATGTAGTAATAACTGAAAACAAAACCCAGGCATTCTCCCAAGTTTCAGAAAGGTATTTTAAATTTAACATTTTTAGAATTAGCCTCACACTGGCTCCAAATCTTGAATTTTTTTCTATGGTGAAAGCTCTATTCTTCCTGTTGTACATATTTATATCTCAAAAACATTCTAGGCTCCTTTTCTCTCAGCTTTTATATCTAACTGATCATTGAGTTGTATTCTTTTTTTTTTAACTATTGTGGAATCTCTATTCCTGCTACCAATCAAAGTTTCATAAAAATCTCTCCAATATTACTGCAATAGTCTAAATTATCATTATTGTCCAGATCTGTCATTCTCAGACAATCCTCAGTACTGCTAATGTATAACATTACAAATATTTAAACATTTAATTATTTCAATAATCTTTTGATGGAATATCCAAACCCCTTTCATAAAAAGTTTACTCTCTCAGTGTCATGTCTTATTCTGATGTTTTCCTCTAAATTTTGTCAGTATTGCAGAGCTACTTGTAAGTATTTAAGTGGGCTAGGCTGTTTTGTCTGTGGCCTTTTTACTTGTTAGTATATGAATGATTTATTCTTCATTTATTCTTCAATCTGTTAGAAAACGTTAAGCCATGTATTTCAGTGAATTCTGAAAAACCATTCTAACTCCATTCTATTCCAATAAACCCCCTGATAATCTGATGATCTTAAAATTCTAGCTTAGGTGTTAAATACTCCAGAAACATTTTCCTTTCATTATTTCTCCATATCAACTTATTTATTCTAATTATGTCTCTGTGTTCCCACACAACTTGGGAAAATCTTTACCACAGTACTTGTCATAGTGTGATTTTTATTGTTTGTTTCTTATTTATTTTGAATAAATTCTGGAAACGAAATCTGTTTCCCCATCCAGGTCTAACTTTTCAGCTAGTTAAATAATAAGGCACTTGAGACAAATATCATCAGTAAAAACAAACAAGCAAATAAATAATGTAAACACATTTTTTTAAAATTTGTGTAGTGATTAACTTATATGTCATCACTTCATATTCTTTAAAAAATATATCTCTACATTTTTGGAAATTAATCACTACTCAATAATTATTTGCTTAATTTTCTTACCAATGTAGTCCCCTGATTAGGAATACACATTGGTAATTCATTCTAAATTAGCTAAGAACTCTATCTATTCTTCCATTTTTTTAATCCTGATATATAGTACATTTAATTGTTTTGGCCATGTAAATATGATGGTCATGACTTTTGTCATGGAATAGTCATCACTTACCTTGTTTCCATAATGAAAAAAAATTAAATTAATTTTAGACTAATTATTTTAAAAGTTTAATTATGCCATTTTAGAGACATCACATATGTACAAAGCCATAGTTTAATGTCTCTGTAGTGGACAAAATATAGGAGAAATCTCTCTGTCCAGGGCTGTGCTGTTATATATATTATATTCTAAAAGGATCCTTTCCTGGCTAATAACTGTAAAATCACATTTTAGTAGTAGCACATACCAATATAATATCCTTTTAAAGTATCCCTCCATGGCCACAAAATTCTGCAAAATAGCATATTTTAAAACTTGGCTCATGATGGCAGCTCTCCACTAAAAGCCAATTATTCTGGAATATTCTGGTACTAAAATGAATCACAAATGTTCCTCATTCACTAGAGTCTCATGAAACACTTTCAAGGCAGAAATGCAGTTTAGTTGAAATAACAGATGGAATAAATGGCCCCCCTGAACCCAATTTAAAAAATATTGTGATTGCCATTCTGCTTATGATACTGCTTTGCTCTACAAAGCTTTCCTTAAAATTTTCCGAGCATTTGGAATCAAATGTAGCTGATTTTATTAAAGTAGAAATATATAATAATGGATATGAGATAAATTTACATGAAAATCTTGATTCTCAGATGATAACACTCAAGAAAAAACTATCAGAAATTATCAAGAAAGACAATGTAGTCTCACTCTCTTCAGTTTTGTTCAGTCAAGTTCTGTACTGCACTGCTAATGCTGATTGCTCTACTGTTTATAGACTGTCTCTTCACAGAGCCTTTACAAATAATGTTAACCTGTTTTTTCACAGTTATCAATTGACAGGCATTCCTCTTTGATGTTAACATACTTTTACTTGTAGCATGTAAATATATATTTAAGAGCAAATACTTTTCTCAGTTTTTGTCCGCCTGTCTTTGTTGTTCCTTTTCCCCCCTTGAATATCTTATTTTTGTGACAGAATTTTTAGAAAAAAAATATGTGAGGGAAGGAAGTAAATTGGTTAAGATACTCCTATTGTTCTGGTGCCTAATACATATTATTTCAATATATTTTCATATCAGTAAACTAGATTTTAGAATCTTAGTTTGCATGAGGAACATGAGGTCCAAAATCTCAACTATATTCACATTATAATAGAAAGAACAAAACAAAGTGAAGACTCAAATCTAATTCTGGTTACCCCAGGTATCTCAATAAATGCATATCGAAACACTTAGAATTATTATTACTGTAATAAAAGGAATTTGCAAGTCTTCTCTTTAAAACTAAGAAAGAGAAAATCATGGTCTTTGGACTGAATTTGATTTTCAGTTTTGTTAATAATGTTTTGTTGTTGTTGTTCTTGTTAATAGTTAACCATTTTAAAATTAATTTTAAAATTAGAAGATGTCTCATTTCATTTCAGGCTTCTTTTAAAAAAGTACTACACAGCAACACAAAGCAACAATTGAAGCATGCCCTCTGATACTATATGTGGTCCTTAATTTGTCTCATTTCAGGATCAATTTGTGTAGTTTACTTATTTCACTGTAAGTTTCCAGTAAGCATTCACATTTTCTATCCTTTTGTAAATATTCCTTGCTTCCTTCTGAAATCATTTACCTCACTTCCACCAGATGGCAGGTTATGCTTACTTCCCTGACTAGAATAAGACAAGACAAATTGGATGACGTTTATGACACTTAAGTTTAAATACAGAGCAGAACAACCCAGTTTGACAGCATGTTCATATTATCTTCGTATTCCAGGGTGTAGTATGTAACTTCAGAAGACAGATAATTCTAATTTTGTTTCTTTTGTGATTATGATCTCAAACTCTTCCTTACAGCCAGAGAAAGGAAGATGCCAGTTAAAGAAAAGGAGCAAAAAGGAAGAAAAGACAAACAAAATAAGCACAAAGACAGGAAAAAAAAGAAAGAGCATTCAAAATTTTTTTCATATCTACAGTTTTCCCAAAGCTCTCAACTCTACTTTTCTTGGATTTTGGTGATTTGGCCAGTGAACCCCCAATAAAGCTTAATTTAATTTGAAGTGTATTATTTTGCATTTAAAACCAAAAATATAGACATATAAACATAAAGGTAGGGAGGAAGAGAGTAATGTGTAGATACCCATAGCTGAGGATTGTTTAAACATACAACACATAACCACTGCATGCAGTATTACAAGTACAGTTAGCCAAAAATATCTGGACTAACTACTATTATTTTCAGCCCTCAAAATTAAGTGGAGAATAATTTCAGTGCACTCACTATTCTCTATAATTATTAGGTGAAATGCAGGTTACCAGATAGGAATACATTAGTGGTGATTATCACTAATATAGATTATTATTTGTCACACCCTAATCTAAGTGTTGCATATTTTAATTAATTGAATATTTGCAAAATTTTTTGTGACTGATTATATTATTTTTCCCCATTTACCAAATAAGAAAAATAAGACACAGTGAGATCAGATGACAATAAGCATAAATCCTCAGGTTGATGAGGAAGAAAGTAGCAGAACTGGATTAACACTATCTAGCTCAAGAGCTCTTGATTTTAATTACTTTTCTTCTGCTTCTCCAGTGTGCATACTAACTGCTTCAGTTTTGTCCAACTCTGCGACTCTATGGACTGTAGCCTGCTGGCTCCTCTGTCCATGGTATTCTCCAGGCAAGAATACTAGAGTGGGTTGCCTGCCATGCCCTCCTCCAGGGGATCGTCCCTATCCAGGGGTTGAGCCCTCATCTCTTAAGGATCTTTACCACTTGGGAAACCTCCTTCTGCTTCTCATTGTGAGTCAATTAATGTTAAAAGTAAATTACAATTATAAATGGATAGAAATAAGGACTGGAATTAATATACACCAAAATGTTAACATTGATATTTTCTGAGTGTAGAATTATAAATGATTATACTGGTGTGTGTCTGTTCACATTTTCAAAATACATACTTTGAAAGTTAAAACTATCAGCATAAAGTTGTTTTCTAACATGTTTATTGAAAATGCTGTTATTACAGTTGTTAGCTAATTACATCATGATGTCTCATAAAGACAGATATGACTGAAAGAAGTTGCCAAATGCTTTTAAATTCTCTGGTAATATATTTCATTTCTAAGGGACCTTAGATTTCTATTAATATTTATGGGCTCAATAAATGTTTGTTTAAAAAATGAATGGATAAATGTTTACCAAATAGCAGAAGTATGCTACCATTATACTATTATTTGTAAACTCAAAGGGCAAAGAAAAAGAAATAAAATTATTGCACTGATAATTTAAAAAATGATACAATGTGTGAAATAAACATGGAGCTAATATTTTCTGTGGTTTTATGTGTTTAAAAAACATAACTGCTTTGATTACTAATATCAGATCTGGGGTAATCAAATAGTATCCTTTGACTGTTCTTTCTTATTTCTCTGAAAAATTGTATTTTGGAAAGACCTTTGAACTTAGAGACAAGTCAAAGCTTTCTACTGAGATTCAATTGCTTTGAAAATTTGAACCAGTAATTCTGATTCTCAGTTTACTTATGTTCATTGTTTTATATTAAATGAATTTCACTTTGAAAGTCAAAGTCCTCTGTAACATCTATATCACAATTAAATTTATTTTTTTACTACTATTTTAAATCTTTATTAATAAAAGGCTTTAGATTGATTACCTTAGTTTTATTTTTTTTCTCATATCATTAAGGACAGAGAGACAGGGCATTAAATATTTTAACTTGCCTTATTCTGCTCTAAACTGAGGCTATTTTCTCTTATTCAAAGAACAGATGCTGTTCAACTGACATTTTAGTCAAATTACTTTCTTGTTAAAAATATGTAAATTTATATGTGTACATGTTTTGTTTCTTCAGGCATGTTCAAGCTTTGCAACTCTTTGCAACCTTATGGACTGTAGCCCGCCAGGCTCCTCTCTCCATGGCATTCTCCAGGCAAGAATACTGGAGTGGGTTGCCATGCTTTCCTCCAGGGATTTCTTTCCAACCCAGGTATCAAACCCATGTCTCTTGTGGTTCCTGCATTGCAGGCAGATTTGTTACCACAGAGCCACCAGGGAAGGCTTTATATAGAAGGAACTGATTTTTCTCACTCATAACTTACTTGGTATTTAATCAGATTTATTACAGTCAAGTCTACAGCTTTATGTTATAATCTACTATACTTACAGTAAACAATTATAATGTATTTTTCAGAGTTCTAAACATTTTAAATATTTTATTTACTTGATTATTTCTATCAGGCTATAATAAATATTCAAAATTATATTGAATACTTGAAGTATTGATTTAAGTAAAATGGAAACTATTTTTACATATTATATCAAAGTAGTCATAAAAATATTGTGTGATAGAGGCTTGGAAAATAGAAACATATTGTTCAGTCAATTATATTTTCACTTAAAAAGACAAGAACACTTTAAATTGCATTTTTCTATTAATTAAACATATAATACTTCTATCATGATCAAATGACAGTAATAATTATTAATAATATTAGGAAATCTAATTCATTCCATTGGTTCAAGCTCTTAGTTATTTTAAACATTTAACATACTTTCCTTTTTGGGAGTTGTTCTCCTAAACTGAATCCATTTATCTAAATTTAATTTACTTATAATATTCTAGCCTCTAAAAATTCCTGTTATTATGTGGCACTCAGATTTCTCTTACTTGAAAAAATTACAGATTTAATCTTGTAAATTTAAACTTGTAATTGGTATCAAGGTGCTCAGTAATATTTGAGATAGCCTATTTGAGAAATTTCATATATAATTTATAATCACTAATGTTTCAGAAATATTGTGGTTCAGTGAAAAAAGTTCAAAACTGGTAAAGTATAGAAGAATATTTATATCTTTATTCCTTGTGTGA
This sequence comes from Hydropotes inermis, assembly GCA_020226075.1. Classification (NCBI taxonomy): domain Eukaryota; kingdom Metazoa; phylum Chordata; class Mammalia; order Artiodactyla; family Cervidae; genus Hydropotes; species Hydropotes inermis. Next base: position 11,876,115 of record CM035298.1, on the reverse strand, counting down.
GCATATGATGAGCAATAGAGATTAATTTTCTAAGTTTTCACATTTTTTTGTTGTTTTTCTTCTGATGACATATAAAAGTAACATGTTGTGAAATAGTTAAGTTTACTCTTGAAACAGTAATCATCTTCAACTTGATGGTTTAATCCACCACAGGCCATTAAATATTTTCTAAACTAGCAATGAATGAATCATTATAGCAAATATGTGGAGACATTGGATATAAAAATAGAGATTTGAAAAAAAAAAAGTCTTTTTAAAATTATTTCCAAGCCTTAAAAAAGGATATAGTCATATATTATCCTAATTCTAGAAACATCACCAAACTTATAGCAAAACCTTAGAAGGTTTTTCACTATTAAACCATTTGCCATAAGTATTTATTATATCAAGGGAGTCTAAAAAGTTATAGGGCAGAGATCATTGGCTCAGCAGTAAAGAATCTGCCTGCTATGTGGGAGACCTGATTCTATCCCTGAGTCAAGAAGATAGATCCCCTGGAGAGAACATGGCAGCCCACTCCAGTATTCTTGCCTGGAGAATCCCATGGACAGAGGAGCCTGGTGGGCTGCAGTCCATGGGGTCGGAAAGAGTTAGACATGACTGAGCAACTGAGCAGGCAGCATGCAGTGTAAAAGAAAGACATCCTGAGGAAATGGGAGCCCCTTCTTTTTAAAAAACATAACAGCTAATTCTTGGTGACTTATGTATTCTAGAGCTGTTGGAAGTCTTTCACCTGGATTATTAACTCATTTAATTCTTACAGTCCTACGAGTTAGTTACTATTCTTGTGCTCATTTTACAGAAGATGAAACTGAGTGCTCTAGGAGAACAAGGTAAATTGCTCAAATAGTATTTATCAGGGTTATAATATACACCAAGCTATTATTATCCTAGAAATCTGTGGTTTTTAAACCCAATGCTATGGTTTTAAAGGCACTGTTTTTCCAAACCATTTTACATCTTAAAAGTGAATAAAGATGATGAAATAAATATCAGCCCCAAGCAAAAAGTCTCTATAATCCTCCATTCTGATGAAAAAAAGTCAAGGAAATGAAGAAAATTTAAACCATGTGGTTAGGAGGCAGGACAGCAGCAAAATAAAGCTAATAAGTCAGGCTAATTTAGAATGATGGGATATATATATCAAACCCACATTCATATTCTGTAAATTACTGACACTGAGATGGAATCCATAATACACTAACTGCTGCAAGCTAGAGTTACTCGTCTATTAGTTTCCTAGGATTGCGACAACAAAATACTACAAACTAGTCAGTTTAAAATGAGAGAAATTTATTTTCTCACAGTTCTGGAGGCCAGAAATCCAAAATCAAAGTGACAGCAAGATCAGCCTCTTTCTGAAGGCTCTGGAGAGATTATTACCTTGCTTCTTCCTAGCTTTTGATAGTTGTATACAAATCTTTGCTTTGCAGACACATCATTCTAATCTGTTTCCAGGGACACATTCTCCCTGTGTCTTTGAATTTCTAGATTTCTTTCTCATAAGGACACAAGTCATTAGATTTCAGCTGCCCACACTAATCCAGTATGACTTAACGTTTTTGTGGTTGTTCTTCAGTCACTTAAGTGGTTTCCAACTCTCTGTGATCCCTTGGAATGCAGCACGCCAGGCCTCCTTGTGCTTCAGCATCTCCTAGAGTGTGCCCAAGTTCATGTCCATTGAATCGGTGGTGCTATCCAACCGTCTCAACCTCTGCTGCCCCTTTCTCCTTTTGCCTTCAATCTTTTCCAGAATCAGGGTCTTTTCCAATGAGTCAGCTATTCTCATCAGGTGGCCAAAGTATTGGAGCTTCATTTTCAGTAACAGTCTTTCCAATGAGTATTCAGTATTCATTTCCCTTAGGATCGACTAGCTTGATTTCCTTGGTGTCCAAGGGATTCTCAAGAATCTTCTCCAGCACCACGATTTGAAAGCATCAATTCTTTAGTGCTCGGACTTTTCTATGGCCCAACTCTCATATCCATACATGACTACTGGAAAAGCCATAGCTTTGACAATATGGACCTTTGTTGGTAAAGTGATGTTCCTGCTTTTTAATACACTGTCTAGGTTTGTCTTAGCTTTTCTTTCAAAGAGCAAGCATCTTTTAATTTCATGGCTGCAGTCTCCATCTGCAGTGATTTTGGAGCCCAAATAAAGGTTCTATGTAGGATTTGAACTATTGCTTCTTGACCCACATAGAAGTTTCTCAGGAGACAGGTAAGATGGTCTGATAGTCTCATTAAGAATTTTCCACAGTTTGTTGTGATCCACACACTTAAAAGTTTTCACATAGTCAATGAAAGAGAAGTAGATGTTTTCTTGGAATTAGCTTGCTTTATCTATTATCCAGTGAATGGCAGCATTTTGATGTATGGTTCCTCTGCCTTTTCTAAACCCAGCTTGTACATCTGGAATTTTGCAATTCAAGTACTGTTGAAGCCTAGCTTAAAGGATTTTGAGCATAAGCATTAGGATGGGAAGTGAACAGAATTATCAGTAGTTAGCACTGCCCTTCTTTGGAATTGGGATGAAAACTGACCTTTTTCAGTCCTGTGGCCACTGCTGGGTTTTAAAATCTGCTGACATATTGAATGCAGCACTATAACACCCTCATGTTTTAATATTTTAAATGGCTCAGCTGGAATTCCATCACATCCACTGTCTTTGTTCATCGTGATGCTTCCTAAGGCCCACTTGACTTCACACTCCAGGATGTCTGGCTCTACGTGAGTGACCAACCATTGTGGTTATCCAGGTCACTGAGACCTTTTTTGTGCATTTCCACTGTCTTTGTTCATCGTGATGCTTCCTAAGGCCCACTTGACTTCACACTCCAGGATGTCTGGCTCTACGTGAGTGACCAACCATTGTGGTTATCCAGGTCACTGAGACCTTTTTTGTGCATTTCTTGTGTATCCTTGACACCTCTTCCCAATCTCTTCTGCCTGTATTAAATCTTTACTGTTTCTGTCCTTTATCATGCCTGTCCTGGCAGGAAATATTCCTTTGATGTCTCCAATTTTCTTGAAGAGCTCTTCAGTCTTCCCTATTCTATTTTTTTCCTCTATTTCTTTGCATTATTAATTGAAGAAATCTTTCTTATGTCTCCTTGCTATTCTTTGGAACTCTGCATTCAGTTGGGTATACCTTTCCCTCTCTCCCTTGCTTTTCACTTCTCTTCTTTCCTCAGCTATTTGTAAAGCTTCCTCAGACAATCACTTTGCCTTTTCGCATCTTTTCCTTTGGGATGATTTTGTCCACAGCCTCCCATACAATGTTATGGACCTCTGTCCAAAGTTCTTCAGGCACTCTGTCTACCATATCTAGTCCCTTGAATCTATTTCTCACCTCCACCTCTACTGTCACCTTCGTATAATCATAAAATATTTGATTTAAGTCATAGCTGAATTGCCTATGGTTTTTCCCACTTTCTTCAATTTAAGCCAGAGCTTTTCTATGAGGAGCTGATGATCTGAGCCAAAGTCAGCTCCAGGTCTTGTTTTTGTTGACTGCACTGAGCTTCTTCATCTTTGGCTGCAAAGAATATAATCAATTTGATTTCAGTATTGCCCATTTAGTAATGTCCTTGTATAAGGGTGTCTCTTGTGTTGTTGGAAAAGGGGGTTAGCTATGATTAGTGTGTTCTGTTGGCAAAACTCTATTAACGTTTGCCCTGCTTCATTTTGTACTCCAAGGTCAAATTTGCTTGTTATTTCAGATTATCTCTTTACTTCCTACTTTTGCATTCCAATACCCTAAAAGGACATCTTTTGGTGTGTTAGTTCTAGAAAGTCTTGTAGGTCTTCATGGAACTGTTCAACTTCAGCATTTTCATCATCAGTGATGGGGGCACTGAATTACTGTGATCTTGAATGGCTTTCCTTAGAAACAAATTGAGATCATTCTGCTATTTTTGAAATTGCACCCAAGTACAGTTTTGAGATTGCATTTAGGACTATTTTGTTGATCATGAAGATTACTCCACTTCTTCTATGGGATTCTTGTCCACAGTAGTAGATATAATGGCTGTCTAAATTAAATTTGCTCATTTCCATCCATTTTAGTTCACTGATTCCTAAGATATTGACGTTCACTCTTGCCAGTTCCTGCTTGACCATGTCCAATTTACCCTGATTCATAGACCTAACATTCCAGGTTCCTATGCAGTATTGTGCTTTATAGCACTGGATTTTACTTTCACCACCAGACACAGCCACAACTGCGAGTCATTTTTGCTTTGGCCCAGTTACTTCTTTCTTTCTGGAGCTATGGCAATTGCCCTCTGCTCTTCCCCAGTAGCATGCTTTTCAACCTGGGGACTAATCTTTCAGTGTCATATCTTTTTGCCTCTTCATACTGTTCATGGTATTCTTGTGGCAAAAATATTGCTTCCTGTATTAAGCTTACTCCCTCTTGACTTCACCTTAAGATGACCCCATTTCCAAATAACATAACATTCACTGATACCAGAAGTTAAAACTTCGATGTAACTTCTGGGGAGACATAAATCAGTTCATAGCTCCTACTCTTCTCTGCAAAGTATGGTAGATAGAGGGGAGAAATAAGTTTTGTATTAATGAGGAGAAAACAAATAAGTATAATTGAAAATACTTAGTGTATATGACCCATAGCCATAGTGAATATAAGACTATGTTACATATATAGATATAATGTACAATGAGTATAGTTTCATTAAACTATAACGACCTGGGAGACTTATTCAGTAATCCTACTTAAAATATCTCAATGCCAGAAATATGTAAACTAAATAGCTGTTGCTAAATAGCTGAGTTTTATTAGAGAAAAAATCACTCAACTTAATTACCAACCTAAAATGACTGTTAACAACGCTTGAGATATTAGTAAATTATTCTATAAGCACATTTGTATGCTAATCAAAGATTTATGTCATAACTTCTGCATTCTTTAAACATCCTTTCTTGCCCTATATCAGGCAATGACTTAATGATTTTCCCTGATAAACCATAATTAGAGACCCTTTCCAAAAATATATGGTAATCTTTGGTTGCCCCTTCATATTTAAGAGTAAAACACTTAAAAGCTGATCACAAACTCTCTGCTTATATAAGGTACTAAGTGATATGTTTAAATTACTGTGATTTGGCAAGGTCCAGTCATTTCACTGGGAAACTGTTTAATATTAGTGTTTATAGATTTTTATTTTGAGGTGGTCAGTTACCTCAGGAAAGAAGCTTCCAATCTGCTCCCTGGGGAATTTGGAGAAGCCAAAGCCATCAGTATTCCAGGCAGCACCCTCAGTACCAGTAGAGTTGGAGGACTGTCTTTTGAGAATCCATACTTTTACATAATTCCTGTTTTCATATGACATCCTGAGAAAGTCAATTCCTAGACAGGTTGATAAGAAGTCTAGGGTCCCAGAGGAGGAGAAAGGGGTCTGGAGTTCTTGAGGAGGACAAAAGGACAAACTTCTTTTCTTTAAGCCCAGAGCTGAAGATTGCACAACAGAACAACTAATCTTGCCTCAAAGGTATGCTTTTCCTTAAACTCTGTACCAATGACTATATAACAACAATGTATCCTGCTTGAGGACATGTTTCTCCTTCTTAAGAACCTTCTGAATAATCCTGTCATTTTACAGTGGGTCTGGTAAGCTCTTTCTATTGTTAGTTCTTTAATCCTGTTATCTTAAAATGTATATTTTGGGAGTGGGTCTGGTAAGACCTTTACAACCTTGAGGTATTCTTTTGATTTACTGTAATAACCAACTTAAAAAGTATATAATTCCCTTTCTAAGACTAGGAAGGGGGGACACTCCCTGTCCCCGTTCTGATGTCTATGTCAGAAGCTTTCTCTGTCCCTTTTTATACTTTAATTAAACCCTGCTACACAAAAGCTCTTGAGTGATCAAGCATGGTCCCAGTCCTGAAGCTAAATCATCCTCTTCAGAGATCATGAATCTTGACCATAAGCCATGATCTGACCATTCACCATAAGCTATCCTCTTGGGGGCTCGTCCAGGGTCTTCAGGACAAAGTAAGAAGACTCAGAGCTCTAGTCTCTCTCCTTTCTCAGTATACATGTTTTCTGCTTTACTTAACCAACTCTGTGGTGTGCTTGTGTGAATGAATAACACACCCTGCACGAAGTGAACATTGAGCCTGCTCTGCTGTATGGAGATGCCTCGTAAAGAAGGAAAGCAGCCCTAAAATGGGAGCCTTGTTGGGGGTTTATACTGACCTTCCACTGCCAAGGGACAACCAACATTCCTGTGAGGGGAGCAGCAAGAAATTGGCGAAGCATGTGGACCAAACTTTCCTTTCTCAGTTACCTTCTCCTGGTCTCTTTGACCATTTCATAGTTTCATGGGGAGTTAGAGCTACTAACCTAATCTGTCAGATCATAGACTTTCAAGGGACTTGTAATCCATGCTATTAACATGTACTTTTACTTATATCCCATATATGGGAGCGCTAGCCTCGCTAGGAGCCAAAAGTTACAAGACACGCTTGGGAGCAAGGCAGAGCTCTAGCTTCAGCAGCATCTCTCAGGCTAGAAGTCACTCTCTTGGCTGCCTGTTTCAGGGGCCAGTGACCTGAACATGAATCTATATGGATAGAAGCACTGCTGAGGTTTTTGAGGACACAGATCGGGAATTGTAGGATCTAGTCAGATTGGAAGTGCAACAGGCTTCTTCTTTGGTAACACTAGCTCTTAGTGGACCAGAGGAGGCTCTCTGGTGGCTTTTTTCTCAACTCCTTAGATATTTCTTTCTGTGGAATCTGTTGGAATGAACTGGAATGATTGTCCCAAATAGCTCGAGGAGAAAAATCACTTTTTCTTTGCTAGCCAACCCTCCACCACCTTTTTTGCTATCACAGATACTGGTGTGGTGACACTCAGAAGGGACATCTTGATTGTTTCTGTCCCTTTATAACTCACTGTTTTTCCTGCAGTTAGGACTGTACTCAGGAGAGTTCACAGGCATGCATAAGATGGATGTTTCCCCTAACAGTCCTAGCTTGGGAAACATTCCGGAAAATTATTCTGATCCACCCCGGGTGGCATCAGAGGAAAAGGGAAAATCAAACAAAGGTCTTGGTGGTAAGGAACTGGAAATCAATTTGGGATGCCATCAGGTCTACACCTGATGTATCTCCATCCCACCTCGTTGGTAGAACCAGGAGGGACAAATAGGATGTCTGTGTCTGTAAGGGACAGACCAAATGCGACCAGAGAAGGAAAGCTTTAATGAAAAGTCTGTCTACACTCCCATCTAGAGCAGGGAGGGGCATCTCCACTGGAAAGAAGCCATGGCCTTGGAAACCGCTTTTTTCTCTTACAGATGGGAGCTAACAGTTCTAAGACCACTCCTTTAAAAGGTATTCTTAAAAAAGGGGACAAGTTTGATCCCTAGAATTTAATAAAGACACACATGATTTTCTTCTGTGATACTGAATGACCACAGTACCCTCTGGAAGATAGGGAACGCTGGCTTGTTGAAGGGTCTCTCAATTATAACACTGTTTTACAACTAGACTGGTTCTGTAGAAAACAAGAGAAATGAGTAGAAGTGCCATATGTGTTGCTCTTTATCTCTCTGCCAGACATGCCAGACTTATTTCCTAAGGGTGCAGATTTCAGTGTGAAACCTTTAGCTCTCTCCTGTCCTCTTACTTTGCCCCTGTATCTGGGGCTCTAAACTGAACGGGTTGAGACTCAGGGCATCCTTTCAGGAGGCGTTGCCTCAGTCTAGATAGAAATTCAAACTACTTAGAGGATCCAAAAGGTACATAGAAGCCTTTATGGGACTAACCACGTCCCTGGTGGCTCAGAGGATAAAGTGTCTGCCTGCAATGCGGGAGACTTGGGTTCCGTCCCTGGGTTGGGAAGATCCCCTGGAGAAGGAAATGGCAACCCACTCTAGTATTCTTGCCTGGAGAATCCCATGGACAGAGGAGCTGGCAGGCTACAGTCCACAGGGTCACAAATAGTTAGACATGACTGAGTGACTTCACATGAGCTTACTTGCATGTTTTGGGACAAATGCTGACTCCTGACTTGAGAGCTGAGTTTTGCGGGAAGCTACTACTTTTGGAGATGAATAGTTTGAATGTGAGATAAGGGGAAAGAAGAAACACAAAATAGCCCTCCTCCCTACTTGGGAGCCAAGCAGTTCCCATAACAGAGCTTCTTTGTCAGATGTATTCTTGATGGACGCAAGCAAGTAGTTGCTAAGACTTTAGACTATGCTAAATTGACTGACATAGAACAGGGAAAGAAGGAAATTTCTAGTAAATTCCTAGATAGACTATGGGAAGCTCTCTGCAAGTTTACTGACATTGATACCAAAAGTTCAGAAGGAGGAGGAATCTTAAAAAATAGATTTCTCACTCAGTCAGCTCCAGATATCTGCTGTGTTATGAAAATAGGCGTTTGGACCAAATCAGTCTCTAACAAACTGTTGCAGCCGGTTCAGATGATATATTATGGTAGAGAATATGAGGAGGAATATAAGAGGAAAAAAGAATCTGGCAAAAGACTGAAGCCACAACAATGGCTGTTAGATCTGCTCTGAAACAGCCTGAGGATAAATGCCTAGAGGAACCCAGGTGAAAGAGATGGACTTGTTATTACTGTGGGATGGAGGGACACCTCAAGCGGGATTACCCTCAAGAATCAAAGCCACCCACAGCTCCCTTTCCAGTCTAAAAAGGACCACATTGGAGAAGAACTGGAGAAAAGACTGTCCTCTAAGGCACAGGTCCCAGGGGTGGGATTCTCAGGGCAAGTGGGACTGAAGGTGCTCCAGGGGTCCCCACACAAGCTCACATCCTAATAATACCCAAGGAAACCTGGGTGTAAATTACTGTGGGGGGAGGGGTGGGCAATCACTCTATTTCTTTTGGACATTGGTTGTTTCACTGTGCTCACTGAAGTCCCTGATCCTCTTTCCTCCCAATCCACTACCAGAATGAGGTTAATCTGGTCAAGCCAAATGCTATTATTTCAGTCATCTTTTAAGCTGCAGCTGAGACTCTGCTATTTTCTTGAGTTTCTAATCGTGCCAAGTCTCCCTCATACCTTGTAGGGAGGGATATACTGAAAAAGGACCAGGCCTCTGTCTTCAAGAATATGGAGGCTGTTCTTTCTGTCCTATCAGTTGAACAAAATGTAAATTCTAGAATGTTGGCTGATGGAAAAACTGTAGGTCAAACACAGAATGCTGCTCCTGTTGTTTTCAAACTCAAAGACCATCACCTATCTCCACCCTCACGTATCTCCACATCAAAAATGGTACACACAAAAGCCTGAGATTAAGAAAAGTTTAAAACCCAAAATTGAAAATTTAAGGGAACAAGGATTATTAATCCCCTATAATAATCTCTGCAACACTCCTCTTTTGGGTGTAAAAAAAGTCAAATGATAAATGGAGACTTTCAAGATGCAAATAATAAGTGCTTAATCCTTACAATGTATTGTCTGAAATTCCTGAATGAGCCAAATAATTTTCAGTCATTGATCTGAAGAATGCTTTCTAGAGTTAAACCTGTATTAAATCATCCTCTACCTATGACTTTAAGACAATTGAGAGGATTCTTGGGCATAGCTGCATTTGGATTCTGGGGTATGGGGAACTTTCCCAGCCTTTATACAAACTTATAACTGAGACTCAGCAGGCCCGAGCTGACAAGCTGATCTGGTCCCTAGAGACTCAAAAAGCTTTTTAGGCTCCTCAAACTGCTTTCCTGCAGGCTCCAACTTTGAGCTTGCCCACAGGATCAGAGTTTAGTTTGTTTGTTACTGAAAATAAAGGCTATGGCCACATTGCTTAAGGGTAGTTACTACTATTGTTTTGCTAATGCCTGAAGCTCATAAGTTTACTAATGGGCAAAATCTTACTGTACTGACTTCTCATGATGTAAGCAGGATCTTAAATTCTAAAGTTCAGAATGACAATGGCTCCATCTTTAAAGCTGCGGTAACTCAAGGGGTGTCAAAAGGTCTAGGAATTGAGCATCATTTACACTGTTCCTGGAAACCCCAATCTTCAGGAAAGTTTGAAAAGGCTAATGACATTATTAAAAGACACTCCTGTAAGCTAAGTCAGGAAGTGCAAGACAATTGGTTTAAAGTTTTACCCATAGCTTTAATGAAGGCTTGAACTCCTAAGAAGAAGGAACTGTCTCAATGGCTGACCATTTTTGCACACAGATATTGTCATAGATCCTAAAGCCTTACAGTTAACTATGTGACTCAGCTTTCATCTTTTCAGCAGATATTAGGAGAACTCTAGGAGGTGACCTCCGACCCAGCCTCCACAATCGGTCTAACTGCTGGGTCAATGGAGCACTCCCTCTTCATCAACTGAAGGCTTAACATGGTGGGTTTCTCCACTTCAAGAAAAAGATTTTCTTCAACTCTGTGATAGTGTAAGACCCAAAATTTGGGCCTTCGTTCCAAGGAGAAAAAACCACGCGACCCAATAACCAGTCCAGCAGATGCAACACACAAGAGGGTTTATTGACGGTTGCGCAAACCGGGTGACTGATCTCCTGGGAGGCAGAGCACACCGAACAGCAAATTGGGCAAGCTTTTTATAGACAAAAAACCATACTATCAGCATATTACATACGGGTTACAAAGTGATTGGTTACATGTTTGCAAAGCAATCCTATTGGTACAAACTTCGCGGGCTTTTGTTCAAACTTAAAGCAATTCTATTGGTACAAACGGCACGGGCTTTTGTTCAAACTTAGGCACCCGCGGGCTTTTCAGCTCTCCCGCAGGCTTTTACTGGGTGCATATTGATTAGCTGGCTCCAGGTCACCCGATGGGGGCGGGGAATCCTACCATTTCACGGGAAAGAGAAACCCAAGTCCCGGCCGCCTGCCAGCCCCAGCCCCGGCAGCCCCACATAATAAAACTTATTTCTCAGCTTCAAAAACCAACAAGAAAAATATCAGACACTGATAAAAGGGAAACTAGATATCAACTAGTCAAAGTACATCAAATAATTCGGCGGCCCCACAATAGCATCTAACAATCCTAAAATGGATTGGCATAACATATTGTAACTTAACTATGGGCAAACTGTGACTCTTAATTTTGATTATGTTTTAACTTGGTTTAATGACTATTTTGTCTTATATCTGTAACTGTACAATGTGGTTTGTTTCTAACTGTCTAAAAGCTTTTAAGTTACAAATGGTTGCCTAAGGTCATATTCATGCCATAGCCTCTCCCAACTATATTATTTTGGGCCCCTCAATCAGAGACCCTCAATGTGAGGGTTAGGAAAATATGTCACCTCAATAATTTAGGGGTGACACCCCACAACAGCAGGAAGTAGTCATGGAGTAAAAACGACACCCCTTTCCCTTGGCAACATAATTCTTCTAAAAGAAAAGAGGGGAATGAAAGAGTCAATTCCTAGGCAGGTTGATAAGAAGCCTGGGGTCCCTGAAGAGCAGAAAGGGGTGTGGGGCTCTCAAGGAGGAGAGGTGGAGATAGGGTCTGGAGTTCTCAAGAAGGAGAAAAGGACAAACTTTTTTTTTTTTTTTTCTTTAAGCTGAGAGTTGATGATTGCACAACAAAACAACTCATCTTGCTCAAAGATATGTTTTCCTTTAAACTCTGTACCAATTATTATATAACAACAGTGTATGCTGCTTGAGGACACGTTTCTCCTTCTAAGAACCTCCTGAATAATCCTGTCATTTTAAAGTATAGTTGTGGGAGTGTGTCTGATAAGTTCTTTCTATTGTTAGTTCTAATCCTGTTATTTTAAAATTGTATATTGTTGGAGTGGATCTGGTTAGATCTTTACAACCTTGAGATATTCTTCTTATTTATTGCAATAGCCAACTTAAAAAGTATATAGCTCCCTTTCTAAGACTAGCAAGGGGGGGCACTCTCTGCCCCCCTTCTGATATCTATGTCAGGAGCTTTCTCTGTCCCTTTTTATACTTTAATAAAACTCTGCTACACAGAAGCTCTTAAGTGATCAAGCCCGGTCCCTGGTCCAGAGCTCAATTATCTTCTTCAGAGATCAGGCATCAGACATCATTCACCTAAGTATCAATCCTAACCCACAGCTAGTCAGGCTCTCTTGCACACATTTTCAAGCCAATGTATCATGATTGGCAATCAGCTCTCTGTTTACAGTGTTTGGAAATAGATCTATGATTAAAATACTGTTTATAATGACTTTTAACAAAGCCCCATCCAAACTCTCATGTTCAAGCAACCTAACATCTAAATCCCCTAACTCTCTTAGGGCAGATTAAGTTCTTCTTGATCTCTGGATATGCAGATCACAATCTTTCAGTTTACCCTTCCCTGTTACTTTGTACTGCTGTTCATCATTCAGGGATCTTTCTTTCTGATGTCTTTTCTTTTTTATTCTCTTTGTCTTTGAACATTCATACTTGTGTCTCCCTAAACGGTCATTTGCCATTTGTTCCAAATGGACTGCGGGTGAACATAAATATTCAATTAGATATTGTAAACCATTTTTGTGGATAATAAAGCAAACCATAAAGTAATATAAAACATAAGATTTGTTGGCTAATCAGATTTAGTAGATGAATTGTGAAACCCTCAATAACATAAAGAGCACTGTGGGAATTGGAAAGACAGTAATATGGGAGGTGTTTCCTTATTTTGAATAGGAATTTTTTTAAAGTTCAAGATTTTTTTTAATATCATGAGACTTTTTTTTAATGTTGACCTCAGATTAATGAGAAGAAAACATTATTCAATTATTCAACAAATCATTTGAAATGGCACTGTTTTAAAGACAGATTTGTTCCTGAGATAAATTAGCATTTAGTATATAAACTATGCAAAATCTAAATGTAAATTATAATTATTTAGGGCAGTTCACATATTTTATAGTTAAAATTTGTATATAAACAAGTAGATAAAATTTACTTTGCTAGAAATAAAAATAAATTGCTGTGATATAGTGATATGCTAAATTAAGTTTTTTTGTTATATAGATTAATGCTTAAGTTTAGAAATGTGTTAAACCATTAAACTGTGCAAACTGTTTCTAATACTGATAGTATGGTGCATCAAATGGAAGAAAAATATTTTCATCTAACAGACTATAATGGGTGGTAGATTATTTTTGAAGTTGTTATTAAGCTGCTTACAGCAGTGCTCAAACCTTTTATTTTAATGTAAGGTAAATTTATTACATTTGAAAGTCAAATATGTTTCAATCTTCTTTGGTATGAATTTATCATGTTTTATCATGCTCATTGAATTAAAAAAAATATATATATATTGATTTCTTCCATTTGGCTGCACCAGGTTTTTGTTGTGGCCCTTGAAATCTTCTGTCTTCACTGGTGCCTGTGAGATTTTCAGTTGCAGCATAAAAACACTTAGTTGTATCATGTGAGATCTAGTTTCCTGACCAGTGCTTGAACCCAGACCCTCTGCATTGGGAGCTCAAAGTCTTAACCACTAGACCACCAGGGAATTTGTAGTTCATTGAATTTTTTTTTTTTTTTTTTACTTTACAATATTGTATTGGTTTTTCCATACATTGACTTGAATCCACCACGGATGTACATGTGTTCCTCATTCTGAACCCCACCACCCACACCTTCCACCTCCCTCCCCATCCCATCCCTCTGTGCACCAGCCTTGAGCACCCTGTATCATGCATCAAACCTGGACTAGAGATTCGTTTCACATATGATAATATACATGTTTCAATGCCATTCTCCCAAACCATCCCATCCTCACCTTCTCCCACAAAGTCCAAAAAACTGTTATATACATCTGTGTCTCTTTAAGGTTATCATTACCATTTTTCTATCCCATATATATGCATTAGCATATTGGAGAAGGCACTGGCAACCCACTCCAGTACTCTTCCTGGAGAATCCCATGGACAGAGGAGTCTGGGGGACTCCTTAGCAGTACATGGGTTTGCTAAGAGTCAGACACGACTGAGGGACTTCACTTTCCCTTTTCCCTTTCATGCATTGGAGAAGGAAATGGAAACCCACTCCAGTGTTCTTGCCTGGAGAATCCCAGGGACGGGGAGCATGGTGAGCTGCCGTCTATGGTGTCACACAGAGTTGTACATGACTAAAGTGACTTAGCAGCAGCAGCAGCATTAGTATACTGTATTGGTGTTTTTCTTTCTGACTTACTTCACTCTGTATAATAGGCTGCAGTTTCATCCATCTCATTAGAACTGATTCAAATGCATTCTTTTTAATGGCTGAGTAATATTCCACTGTGTATATGTACAACAGACTTCTTATCCATTTGCCTGTTGATGGATATCTAGGTAGCATCCATGTCTTGGTTATTATAAACACTACTGTGATGAACATTGGAGTACACGTGTCTCTTTCAGCTCTGGTTTCCCTGGTGTGTATGCCCAGCAGTGGGATTCCTGGGTCATATGGCAGTTTTATTTCCAGTTTTTAAAGGAATCTCCACACTGTTCTCCATAGTGGCTGTACTAGTTTACATTCCCACCAACAGTGTAAGAGGGTTCCCTTTTCTCCACACCCTCTCCAGCACTTATTGCTTGTAGACTTTTGGATAACAGCCATTCTGATTGGCGTGAAGTGGTACCTCATTGTGGTTTTGATTTGCATTTCTCTAAGAATGAGTGATGTTAGCATCTTTTCATGTGTATGTCTTCTTTGGAGAAATGTTTTAGTTCTTTGACCCATTTTTTGATTGGGTAGTTTATTTTTCTGAAATTGAGCTACAGGAGTTTCTTGTATATTTTTGAGATTAATTCTTTACCAGTTGTTTCATTTACTATTATTTTCTCCCATTCTGAAGGCTGTCTTTTCACCTTGCTTATAGATTTTTTTTTCTTGTGCAAAAGCTTTTAATTTTAATTAGGTCTCATTTGTTTATTTTTGCTTTTCTTTCCAAAATTCTGTGAGGTGAGTCATAGAGGATCCTGCTGTGATTTATGTCAGAGAGTGTTTTGTCTATGTTTTCTTCTGGGAGCTTATAGTTTCTGGTCTTACCTTTAGATCTTTAATCCATTTTGAGTTTATTTTGTGTATGGTGTTAGAAAGTGTTCTAGTTTCATTCTTTTACAAGTGGTTGACCAGTTTTCCCAGCACCACTTATTAAACAGACTGTCTTTTCTCCATTGCATATTCTTGCCTCCTTTGTTGATGATAAGGTGTCCATAGGTGTGTAGATTTATCCCTGTGCTTTCTATTTTGTTCCATTGATCCATATTTCTGTCTTTGTGCCAGTACAATACTGTCTTGATGACTGTGGTTTTGTAATAGAGCCTGAATTCAGGCAGGTTGACTTCTCTAGTTCCATTCGTCTTTCTCAAGATTGCTTTGGCTCCTCGAGGTTTTTTGTAATTCCATACAAATTGTGAAATTATTTGTTCTAGTTCTCTGAAAAATACCGTTGGTATCTTGATAGGGATTTTATTGAATCTATAGATTGCTTTGGGTAGTATAACCATTTTCACTATATTGATTCTTCCAACTCATGAACACGGTATATTTCTCCATCTATTTGTGTCCTCTTTGTTTTCTTTCACCAGTGTTTTATAGTTTTCTATGTATAGGTCTTTTGTTTCTTTAGGTAGATATATTCCTAAGTGTTTTATTTTTTCCTTTGCAATGGTGAATGGAATAGTTTCCTTAACTTCTTTCTGTTTTCTCATTGTTAATGTATAGGAACTCAAGGGATTTCTATGTATTGATTTTATATCCTGCAAATTTACTATATTCATTGATTAGCTCTAGTAATTTTCTGGTGGAGTCTTTTCTATGTAGAGGATCATGTCATCTGCAAACTGTGAGAGTTTCACTTCTTCTTTTCCAATCTGGATTCCTTTTATTTCTTTTTCTACTCTGATCGTTGTGGCCAAAACTCCCAAAACTATGTTGAATAGTAGTGGTGAGGACCTTTGTCTTGTTCCTGACTTTAGGGGAAATGCTTTCCATTTTTCACCATTGAGGATAATGTTTGCTCTGGGTTTCTGATATATAGCTTTTAATATGTTGAGGTATTTTCCTTATATTCCTGCTTTCTGCAGGGTTTTTATCATAAATGGATATTGAATTTTATCAAAGGCTTTCTCTGCATCTATTGATATAATCATATGATTTTTATTTTTCAATTTGTTAATATGGTGTATTATGTTGATTGATTTGTGGATATTGAAGAATACTTGAATCCCTGGGATAAAGCCCACTTGGTCATGATGTATGATCTTTTCAATATGTTGTTGGATTCTGTTTGCTAGAATTTTGTTAAGGATTTTTGCATTTATATTCATCAGTGATATTGGCCTGTAGTTTTCTTTTTTGTGGCATCTTTCTCAGGTTTTGGTATTAGGTTGATGGTAGCCTCATAGAATAAGTTTGTAAGTTTAGCTTCCTCTGCAATTTTCTGGAATAGTTTGAGTAAGATAGGTGTTAGCTCTTCTCTAAATTTTTGGTAGAATTCAGCTGTGAAGCTGTCTGGTCCTGGGCTTTTGTTTGCTGAAAGATTTCTGATTATAGTTTCAATTTCCATGCTTGTGATGTGTCTGTTAAGATTTTCTGTTTTCCTGGTTCAGTTTTGGAAAGTTTTACTTTTCTAAGAATTTGTCAATTTCTTCTAAGTTGTCCACTGTGTTGGCATATAGTTGGTGATAATAGTCTCTTATGATCCTTTGTACTTCTGTGTTGTCTATTGTGATCTCTCCATTTTCATTTCTAATTTTGTTGATTTGATTTTTCTCCCTTTGTTCCTTGATGAGACTGTCTAATGGTTTGTCAATTTTATTTATCTTCTCAAAGAATCAGCTTTTGGCTTTGTTGGTTTTTGCTATGGTCTTTTGTTTCTTTTGCATTTATTTCTGCCCTAATTTTTAAGATTTTTTTCCTTCTACTAACCTTGGGGTTCTTCATTTCTCCCTTTTCTATTGTTTTAGGTGCAGAGTTAGGTTATTTATTTGATTTTTTTCTTGTTTCTTGAGGTAAGCCTTTACTGCTATGAACCCTCTCCTTAGCACTACTTTTACAGTGTCCCATAGGTTTTGGGTTGTTGTGTTTTCATTTTCATTCATTTCTATGCATATTTTGATTGCTTTTTTTTATTTATTCTGTGATTTGTTGATTATTCAGAAGCATGTTTTTCAGCCTCCATATGGTGGAATTTTTAATGGTTTTTCTCCTGTAATTTACTTCTAATCTTAGTGCATTGTGATCAGAAAAAGATGCTTGGAATGATTTCAATTTTTTTGAATTTACCAAGGCTAGATTTATGTCCCAGGATGTGATCTGTCATGGAGAAGGTTCCATGTGCACTTGAGAAAAAGGTGAAATTCATTGTTTGGGGGTGAAATGTCCTATAGATATCAGTTAGGTCTAGTTGGTCTATTGTATCATTTAAAGTTTGTGTTTCCTTGTTAATTTTCTGTTTAGTTGATCTATCCATAAGTGTGAGTGGGATATTAAAGTCTCCCACTATTATTGTGTTATTGTTAATTTCCCCTTTCATACTTGTTAACATTTGTCTTACATATTGCGGTGCTTCTATGCTGGGTATATGTATATTTATTATTTTTATATCTTCTTGGATTGATCCTTTGATGAATTATATAGTGTCCTTATTTGTCTCATTTCAAAGCCTTTGTTTTAAACTATTTTATCTGATAAGAGTATTGCTAATCCTGCTTTCTTTTGGTCTCCATTTGCGTGAAATATCTTTTTCCAGCCCTTCACCTTCAGTCTGTATGTGTACCTTGTTTCGAGGTGGGTCTTTTGTAGACAACACATATAGGGGGCTTGTTTTTGTATCCATTCAGTCAGTCTTTGTCTTTTGGTTGGGGCATTCAACCCATTTACACTTGAGGTAATTATTGATAAGTATGATTCTGTTGCCATTTACTTTATTGCTTTGAGTTTGAGTTTATACACCCTTTCTGTGTTTCCTGTCTAGTGAAGATTCTTTAGCATTTGGAGAGCTGGTTTGGTGGTACTGAATTCTCTCTGCTTTTGCTTGTCTGTAAAGCTTTTGAATTCTCCTTTATATTTGAATGAGATCCTTGCTGGCTACAGTAATCTAGGCTATAAGTTTTTTTTTTTTTTTCTTTCATCACTTTAAGTATGCCCTGTCATTCCCTTCTGGCCTGAAGAGTTTCTATTGAAAGGTCAACTGTTATCCTTTTAGGAATCCCCTTGTATGTTATTTGTGGTTTTTCCCTTGCTGCTTTTAATATTTGTTCTTTGTGTTTGATCTTTGTTAATTTGATTAATATGTGTCTTGGAGTGTTTTGCCTAGGGTTTATCCTGTTTGTGACTCTCTGGTTTTATTGGACTTGGGTGATTATCTCCTCACCCATTTTGGGGAAAGTTTTCAACTATTATCTCCTTAAGTATTTTCTCATGGTCTTTCTTTTTGTCTTCATCTTCTGAGACTCCTATGATTCAAATGTTGGGACATTTAACATTGTCCCAGAGATCTCTAAGGTTGTCTTCATTTCACTTAATTATTTTTTTCATTTATTTTTATTAGTTGGAGGTTAATTTCTTTACAATATTGTAATGGTTTTTGCCATACATTGACATGAATCAGCCATGGATTTACATGTGTTCCCCATTCTGACTTCCCCTCTCACCTCCCTCCCCATCCGATCTCTCTGGGTCATCCCAGTGCACCAGCCCTGAGCATGTGTCTCATGTATTCAACCTGGACTGGTGATCTGTTTCACACTTGATAATATATATGTTTTGATGCTGTTCTCTCAGATCATCCCACCCTCGCCTTCTCCCATAGAGTCCAAAAGTCTGTTCTATATATCTGTGCATCTGTGTCTCTTTTTCTGTCTTGCATATAGGATTATTGTTACCATCTTTCTAAATTCCATATATATGTGTTAGTATACTGTATTGGTGTTTATCTTTCTGGCTTACTTCACTCTGTATAATGGGCTCCAGTTTTATCCATCTCATTAGAACTGATTCAAATGTATTCTTTTAAATGGCTGAGTAATATTCCATTGTGTATATGTACCATAGCTTTCTTATCCATTCATCTGCTGATGACCCAGCAGTCCCACTCCTGGGCATACACACCAAGGAAACCAGAACTGAAAGAGACACGTGTACCCCAATGTTCATTTAGTTCTCTTTTTTCCTCTGTTTCATTTATTTCTACCATTCTATCTTCTACCTCACTTATCCTATCTTCTGCCTCTGTTATTCTACTGTTGGTTCCCTCAGAGTGTTTTTGATCTCACTTATTGCATTCATTATATATTGACTCTTTTTTTTATTTCTTCTAGGTCATTGTTAAACCTTTCTTGCATCTTCTTGACCCTTGTCTCCAGGCTATCTATCTGTAACTACATTTTGTTTTCAAGATTTTGGATCATTTTCACTGTCATTATTTGGAATTATTTATCAGGTAGATTCCCTATCTCTTCCTCTTTTTTTTTTTTTTTGGTTTGGTGGACATTTATCCTGTTCCTTTACCTGCTTAGTATTTCTCTGCTTTTTCATCTTGTTTATATTGCTATGTTTGGGGTGGTCTTTCCGTATTCTGGCACTTTGTGATTCCCCTTTATTGGGGAGGTTCCTCGCTGTGTGTGGGGTTGGACAGGTGGCTTGTCAAAGTTTCCTGATGAGGAAAGCTTGTGTCGGTGTTCTGGTGGGTGGAGCTGGATTTCTTCTCTCTGGAGTGCAATGAGGTGTCCAGTAATAAGTTTTGAGATGTCCGTGTGTTTGGTGTGACTTTGGGTAGTCTGTATATTGAAGCTCAGGGCTATGTTCCTGTGTTGCTGGAGAGTTTGTGTGGTATGTCTTTCTCTGGAACTTTGACCCTTGGATGGTGCTTGGTTTCAGTGTAGGTATGGAGGCATTTGATGAGCTCCTATTGAGTAATGTTCCCTGGAGAGAGGAGTTCTCTGGTGTTCTCAGGATTTGGACTAAACCTCCTGCCTCTAGTTTTCAATCTTATTCTTACAGTAGCCTCAAGACTTCTCCATCTATACAGCACTGATGATGAAACATCTAGGTTAATGATGAAAAGATTTTTCACAGTGAGGAACATCCGGAGAGATACAAAGAGTTACATGGAGAAGAGAAGACGGAGGAGGGAGATAGAGGTGACCAGGACGAGAAGAGGGGGAATCAAAAGGGGAGAGAGCCAGGTAGCCAGTAATCACTTCTCTATGTGCCCTCCACAGTCTGGATCCCTTGGAGATGTTCACATAGTTACACAGAGAAGAGAAGAGGGAGGAAGGAGATAGAGGTGACCATGAGGATAAAAATGGGAATCAAAAGGAGAGAGACTGATCTACCCAGTAATCAGTTCCCTAAGTGTTCTCCACAGCCCGTAACAAACAGAGATTCACAGAGTTGGGTAGAGAAGAGATGGGGGATGGAGGAGATAAGAGTCGACCTGGTGGAGAAAAAGGAGAGTCCAGAGTGGGAGAGAGCAATCCAGCCAGTAATCTCACTCCCAAGTAAAAATGGGTACTGAAGACTGGGTTCTTAATGGTACAAAATTGATAATAAATACCTAAAAGCAAAGATTAAAAATCTAGAGTAGAGGTTAGATTTTCAAAAATACAATATTAAACCAAAAAAAAAAAAAACCACAAAGTCACAAGCTCACATATAATTTATATATTATTTATTTTATATATTTATATGTATATGTTATATACAATATATTTATATATTTAAATATATATTTATATATATTATATTTATATATATATATTATATATTATATATATATGAAGTTTGCTTTAAAGTTGCTTTAAAGTTTGCTTTAAATTTTTTTTTTTTTGCAAAGTAATAGGTTATAAAAATGAAAATTAAAGGAATAATAGAGGGCTTATTTTAAAAAAAAACTAAAAAGTAAAAATGTATCTAGGACTTTCTCTGGTGTTTCTGTGGACAATGTAGGGTCAGTTCATTTTCAGATAGTTCCTTGATCTGGCTTATGCTTAGTCAGTGCTAACTGCAGGGTTTTATTCTATTGCACCTGTCACTTCCCAAGCAGTTTCCTCTGTTTATTTTAGCTTCTTCTGTTTGCTGGCCTCTTCAGTGTCTAATTTCCACCCTGACACAATGGGGCAGTGGCGGTCACTTTTTAAGGCTTGTTCAGTCGTGCTGTGGGGCAGGAGGAACACTGCAAACAAATCTCACTGGCGTGTGTGGGGAGCGCTCACAGTGTCTCCGCTGCACTGGGTTTGCCCCTGCTCACGGTGTGGGTTCTTCCCCAGTCTACACTGCTCAGGCTCTAGGTTGCTCTGCCGGGAACTGTCTGAGGTGGGCCCTGGGTTGCACGCACTTCCCAGGTCTAAGCCGCTCAGGTTCAGGTTCTCGGGTCCTGCACAAAGGCGCAGACTTGGTTGGGCCTGCGTTTTGTGCCCTTCCCAGGTCCGAGCAGCTGAGGTGACCAGGTGCCTGGCGAGTGCAGTTGCCCCCTGTTGGGGGTTGCGGCTTATTGTCTCCCCGTCCCTGCTGCTTGGTTTTCTGGTGTACAACTGGCACGCCTTCTCAGGTGTGTGGTGTGTCTCTTCTGGGGAGTTGATCTCTGGCTGCAACCCTCCCAGTGGATGTCAACCGTTCAGAATCCCAAGAAGTCTTGGTTAGCACGGAAGCCTGCTTGCAGTTTGCTAGATGAGGCCACTTTGGGGCCACAGTTGCCCCCTTCCAGCTCTGGCTGTGCTCACCTGCCTGTCTCCAGCATGGGATGGGCCAGCCCGCAGCCGACTAGCTCCGCTCAGTCTTCTGTTCTGTGAGCGGGCCTGGTGGTTACTAGGTTAGGGCTTTTTGTAGGATAGCTATCCCACATTCTGGGCTTCCATCTCTAGTTAGTTCCCTCAGGTTGCCCTCGGGGCATTCATGACTGGTCCTTACCCGAAGCAATGCAGTCAGTGCCTCCCTGTCCAGTCTCTGCTTGCTAGTGGTGGATGCGAGCGTTTGCGTTGCTTCTCCATTGGGAGTTGCTGTAAGGCACGTAATCTTCAGGATTTAATTATTTATTCATTTTCCCTCCCGGTTATGTCACCCGGTTTCAAGGCTCCCTACAGACTTGCCGGTGAGAGTATTTCCTGGCGTTTGGAAATTTCTCTTTTTTTTAAGACTCCCTTCCCAGGATGGATCTCCATCCCTATCTCTTTTTTCTCTCTCTTTATCTTTTATATTTTTTTCCTACCTCCTTTCAAAGACAATGGGCTGCCTTTCCGGGTGCCCAATGTCCTCTGCCAGCATTCAGAAGTTGTTTTGTGGAATTTACTCGGCATTCGAATGTTCTTTCAATGAATTTGTGGGGGAGAAAGTGGTCTCCGTGTCCTATTCTTCTGCCCCTGAATTTTAAAGTGTATCATCCAAAGAAGATCACAACTTTAAATAACTGGAAAAAAAAATCAAACTATAGGTCTTAGATTCCCAGGTAAATTCTATTTCTCATGAATAAAACTTTATCTGGATAATAAAACTTTATTTTGGTTTTCTTTAAATTAAGGTGTTTAATTTTGATTTTGCTGCACACGCCCATGGAGAATTCCCCATACATTGTAAATAACATAATTAAACATGAAAGTGACTGATCTTAGCCCAGAGACCGCTTCCTATGCCTGTTCAATGAGAAGTCTTCCTCATCTGGACATGTAACCTGCACATACTCTCTGACCTTGGACATGTAAGACTGCACCGAGGTTCACCTTCCATGACTCCTGTGTTGTTTATGACCTAGTGTAAGCCATTCACCCCAGCAGGTAGCAGAGAAATTCCTTTCCTAAGATGTCTCTTAAGCTACAGTGTTTGGGGAATAAAGTGTGAACATATGTTGCAATCTCATAGCAAATGTTCCTTTGTAGAATTTGGTGCCAATACTTGGATTGAAAATAAATCTATCCCCATTCCTGGATCAGGTTTTTCAATGAAGTTAGAGCCCATCAATGGTTCCTTGTGTTGACTTAAAAAAAAAAAAAAATACATAATATGACAGTTGCCAGTTAAGTTTTACTTGGGGCAATAGGAAGACTGCAGCTCAAGAGACAGCACCTCGAATAGCTCTGAGAAACTGCTCCAAAGAACTGGGGGGAAGGCAGAACATAAGTGATTTTCATAAAGAGGGATTACATGCAATCAAGCACATTTATTATTTAGAAAGTTTATGCTGGTCTCGTGAAACTTCTGCTAGTCATGAGAGACACCATGAACGATTTTAGTCCATTTTTGGATATGAGGAAATATAAGAGTTGGGCTCATGAAATCAGCTCCTGAGAATATCTAAGTATCGTAAGATCTGTCCTGTCAGTTTTCCTGGAGTACAGAGTGCCTTATTTCAGTTCTCCATCCTGAGCTCCTTCAGTGGGTGTTGAAGGTAAGCAGCTGTGGCAGAACTTGATTTAATCCTTGTAGAAGTAGATGGCAAGCACCCATGGCAGGGCCAATTTGTGGTTAACACTTCAATCTTCTTTTCTTGAAGATCTGGGTCTGATTTTATACTGAATGCATCCTGTTGTTGATGCTTTTTTTTTTTTTTTTTGGCTGTGCTGGGTCTGCTGCTGCATGGACTTTTCTTTAGTTGCAGAAAGCAGGAGGTAATCTCTAGTTGCAGTGTGCAGGCTTCTTATTGTGATGGCTTCTCTTGTTCCAGAGCATGGGCTCTAGGGCACGTGAGCTCCAGTAGTTGTGGCTCCTAGGCTCTAGAGCACAGGCTCAGTGATTGTTGCACAGGTATTTAGCTGTTCTGCAGCATGTGGGATCATACCAGACCAGGACTTGAACCCATGTCTCTCACATCAGTGGATGGATTCTTTACCACTGAGCCACCTGGGAAGACCCTGAATGCATTTTGGATTTGATAATCCAGCCTTTAGATTCTTTTCATTAATTTTAGCTAATTCTCTATCTTGTATATTACAAGAAGAAGGATGTTTTCCTTTTCTGTGCTAAAACCCTAGCAGTAATGATCCTAGAAAAGCTTTGGCTGAACTCCCTTAATATGTTCTAAAACAGTAAGAGAAAGAACTCTGTACAGAGATGTTTGATCATAACTATAATAGGTCCTTTATCTTCTAGTTAAGAAATCTCAAGGACAAGGTTGTAACGTTGTCCAGGATCTTGGGGCTACACATATGCTTATTATATCTTATTTTCTGGTGGTTACCAATCTAAATATTATTCTTGTCTATTTTTTTAGATTCTTTTTATTTTACTGTGCTATCTTTTTTATTGTAGCTATATATTTGACTGGTGCACTGAAAAGTCAATATTTATTTAATTTTGTTTGATTTCAGTTGAGAAAATCAACAATACACTTGAACAATTGTGTGCTAAATCTTTTCTCACTGTCTGTATAAATTCTTGAACCAACTTACATTTAAGAAAGGCACCAATTTTCTTAAGATGTGGATGATTTAATACTCTGTTCATCTGAAAGAAAATTTTAGCAGTAACATTTCTTTACTCTTCTAAAAAAATAAAACAAACTTACTGTAAAGGGTGACTGTGTCTCCAAAGATATATTACAAATCCACTAATCTCCTGTCTATTATCTGCTGCATGCTATCTGCAAAGCAAGCAGTAGTGGATTGATTGTGGATCACAGAACTTTCCTTAACCAACAACCAAGAGAGAATTTGGGGAGTTTTGAGAATGATAAGGTTTTGAACAGTAGCAGATTATGCCACTTTGGCATACAGGATATTTCAAACTAAAGCTAATTGAGAAAAAGCAGCCATGAGAAAATCTCTCTGCCCTCCCCTTATTTGTGTGAAAGTGGGATGTAAATCTGTAAAGGCATGCTCCCTTCCTTCTCTATTAGGAACAGAAATTGATCACCATAGAAAAGTCTAGGTCTTTATCATCCCAGAGCCAGCACCAGAAAAATCTAAATAGCAAATCTTACTAACTAGCCTTCATCGTCCTTTAGTTTCCTCCATCTATTTATCTTCCCACAATTTACCATGCTCTAAACTCAGTCTCTTTTTCCTTTATTTGATTAGTTCTCTAAAACTTTATTGTTCTTTTGCTAAAATGCTATATAAGCCTAAGTTTTAACTCACCTCCTGATTTACTCTGGCTTCCCAGGTGATGCTTGTGTTAAAGAACCCGCCTGCCAGTGCAGATGTAAGAGACGAGAGTTTGATTCCTGGGTCGGGAAGATTCTGTGGAGAAGGAATGGCAACCCCCTTGTATTCTTGCTTGTAAAATCTCATGGACAGAGGAGTTTGCTAAGAGTTGCCCATGGGGTTGCAAAGAGTCAGTCACAACTGAACAACACATCAAGTATCCACCAAGTATCCTGAGTTAACTCATTCCTAAATGCTTTCCTCTGTATGTGTGATTTTATGTCTGATGGACATGTTAATAAACTGTTTTTCTCTTGTTAAACTGCCTTTGTCAGTCTTAATCTATGAAGGCCTCACTAGAAAACATAGGAGGGTAGAAAAAAAAGTATTTTTCCTCTCCTACAATATAGTTACCAGTTGGTACGAATTTCTCTGAAATAGGCTTTCCAAAAGTGAGGCACTGGAATACCAGAGTTTCAATCATTCCTCTACACTCTTAAGTTTTCTTCATCTGTGGTCTTAAGTTTTTCTTACCTATCCTTTGTGCATGAAAAATTTGAATATACTTTTAATATTGTCCATGCATTAACAAAGTGACATCATCGATTATAGCACATTGCAGTGTAATTTTGGACATAGTATCTTTGACATCTGTTCATGCATGCTCAGTTGTGTCTGACCGTTTGTGACCCCATGGATTGTACAGCCCGCCAGACGCCTCAGTCCATGGGGTTTTCTGGAAAAGAATACTTGTGTGACTATTCTCTTTGGGCTGTAGCCTTTTCCACATAGTAGAATTTTAGTCTGCCAATTTTAGCCTGCCAATTTTATTCTGGGAAATGATTTAAATCTATTATTGTGTTCCTTTCTCCAAACTTAACTTCTGATAATATGCAACACTTTTCTGCCAATTTGTTAACCTCATATGATAGAGAAGACTATCCTCTTCTTACATAGTCCTGCACTCATGAACAGCTTAAATCTTGCCATATTACTGGGCATTCCTGATGAAATAATACCTAGCGACTGTCAGTTGGCTCTTCACGAGCTCACTTGCCTCAAACTTATTATTTAAAGCTTATTATTTAAAAGACAAGTGATAATTTGTTTTTATTTTCTTTGTAGATGATGTTTACATTAAACAAGGAGAAAAAATGTGAGGTTAAATATAGTATTATTGGTTTCAGTAGATAAAAAGATCCAGTGGTCTTCCAGATATTAAATCAACATAAATAGCTCTGCTGATAGCTCTTACTGGAACATGTCAAATCTCTAAAGTGTCAACATCTATAGTGAGAATAGACATGTTTTTGGAGTTGTACATGATTTTTTAAATTATAGAAGCAGGGAAGGTTTTTAACTACTAATGAAAGTCCCGTACTGCCCAAGAATGACATTTAGATTTAGGAATTGCTTCATGATATAGTCATTACTACTGGAACAGTTGTGATTAAAATAAATCTAAATACCAAAAAACAAGTATCTGAAGCCAGAGAAAATGCTTTTGACTGCCTTCTATGCTAAGTAGGATACAGTAATCAAAATCATTCATAAAGAAATCCAAACCCATTTGCCCATTGATTTTGTCCAGGCATTTATTAACATCTAATAACAATCTTGAGTTGGATTAGTTTACTAGTAATTTCAAAATGTTCTGCAAATGATGATCATTTCTTAAGACACCAGAACAGTCAGAATCTGATCATCTCTGAAAAGAACAAGTTTCCTTAAATAGAATTTGGCAAAGTATTGCATGCCACTATAGCAAAGATTACTTAAAATGAATGTAAAACATCAATGGTGGGGAAATACAGCATGAATACCACGAATATCTGAGGATGTTTCTAGTACATTCCCTAGAAGTAAAGAATACAGTCCTGAAGGTCATCTGAAAAGGTTTCTGCTTTATTTAGAGACAGGAACTTGAGCCTCAGAAACCTTTTGAGATTTTTGCATTTAAATTTTATTCAGTGTTCTCCATCTCAGGGATTCAAGAATGTTTCAGTGATTATAGGCTTATCAGCTCAGGTAAAAGTTTACATTCAAGGACTAAAGGGCTACTCAATGCTAATGGCTGTCGATCCCCTATACTTTCCATATATTACTGGGACACTCATGAGATTAAGAGCCAGCTTTATAACCTTGAATATAACATCTTCCAAAGAGGCACTGTCAGATATTTTCATGGGTAGAGGACTTATAGTTTATGCAGTTTTATAATCAATAAGCTAGATTTGAAATAAAAAAAAATTTTCTGAACGTCTACATGGATTTCCTGTACCCTGGACACTCTATTTAGTGGAAACATCACCAGGAAGAAAACAAAACAACAAACTACAAAACAAAAGATGAAAGAGGCCATACTTCGATTTTGAGAGCAACTAATTCTACAGTAAAATTATAAGTTACTGATCATTGGATCCACCATTCCTATCTCAAATGATGTGATGCTAATAAACTGAAGGAGGCTTCTTGACAGCATAAGTTTTTCTTCCAGCTGTCTCAAGCTATGCCATATTGAAGGCAGGAAAAGTAAATCACGTGGTTCAAAAAACTGTCTTGAACTTTAATTCAAAGAAAATTTAGAACTTTATAAACCTTAAAAAAATATGCTAACATGAGAGGTATTTGAAATGAGAAAAGCAGTTGTTCAAAATAAAGCATCATATCAGCATTTCAGGAAAGTACCTATACATTAGTGAGAAGGATGTTACACTTTTGTTACCCTACATTATCAAAAGTCTGTAACTTCTCTAGAAAAATAAATGAAACTGCAGAGAAACTAGATTTGGAGATTTGGCTAAAACACTACTCTGGATCCTCATCATTTGGCAGATGATGGGATTTTTTTCTCGACTGGATTTAGAAAATGTCAGAATTTATTTCAAAGTAAATTTCAGAGTTTGATAATAATTCAGTTTCTCAGTATTCTTGCCACCACATTTATCAGTTTATCTTCTCCAAGAGTCCCCCCACCCCCAATTATTTTTATTAGTTGAAGACTAATTACTTTACAATATTTTAGTGGGTTTTGCCATACATTGACATGAATCAGCCATGGATTTACATGTGTTCCCCATCTTGAACTCCCCTCCCACCTCCCTGCCCATCCCATCCCTCTGGGTCATCCCAGTGCACCAACCCCGAGCACGTGTCTAATGAATCCAACCTGGACTGGCAATCTGTTTTACACTTGATAATATACATGTTTCGATTCTGTTCTCTCAGATCATCCCATCCTCGCCTTCTCCCATAGAGTCCAAAAGTCTGTTCTATACATCTGTGCATCTGTGTCTCCTTTTCTATCTTGCATATAGGGTTATCATTACCATCTTTCTAAATTCCATATATATGTGTTATTATACTGTATTGGTCTTTATCTTTCTGGCTTACTTCACTCTGTATAATGGGTTCAAGTTTCATCCATCTCATTAGAACTGCTTCAAATGAATTTTTTAATGGCTGAGTAATATTACAGGGTGTATATATACCACAGCTTTCTTATCCATTCATCTGCTGATGGGCATCTAGGTTGCTTCCATGTCCTGGAAATTATAAACAGTGCTGGGATGAACATTGGGGTATACGTGTCTCTTTCAGTTCTGGTTTCCTCGGTGTGTATTTCCAAGAGGGGGATTGCTGGGTCATATGGCAGTTCTATTTCCAGTTTTTTAAGGAATATCCACACTGTTCTCTGTAGTGGCTGTTCTAGTTTGCATTCCCACCAACAGTGTAAGAGGGTTCCCTTTTCTCCACCCCCTGTCCAGCAT
The DNA here is from genome assembly GCA_020226075.1 of Hydropotes inermis. Lineage (NCBI taxonomy): Eukaryota > Metazoa > Chordata > Mammalia > Artiodactyla > Cervidae > Hydropotes > Hydropotes inermis. The sequence continues at coordinate 11,847,314 of CM035298.1, read as the reverse complement.
TTATTACATGTAGACTTTTTCTCCAAGATTTTAAGTGCTACTGCATAGGCTGACTATAAACCAGATGCTGTTGTTGTTTAGTTTCTAACATGTCTGACTCTTTTGTGACCCCATGAACTGTAGCACGCCAGGCTCCTCTGTCTATAGGATTTTCCAGGCAATAATACTGGAGTATGTTGCCATTTCCTTCTCCAGGGATCTTCCCAACTCAGTGTGTGAACCCAGGTGTCCTCCACTGGCAGGCAGATACTTTACCAATGAACCACTTAAGAAGCCCCCATAACCCAGATAGGAAAGGGTAAGGAAATGCTAGTGGTCATCAACCAACAGAAAGCTTCCCAAACCATAGGTTTGACCCAAAGACTCTTCTTATAGATTTATCAGTGAAGGTTCCTGGACCAAAAAACATGGTTATGTGTGATGGTATTTGTTATGTCAAAGCACCTAGAAAATTCCCCATATAAAGTAACATTTTTTTCACTCAAGTAAAATATGACCTTGGCTGACCTTTAATCATAGATATCAACTCAGGCAAACGTAATGTCACAATTAACCTCATATTTATGTTCCCATATGATGTAGTGACTTACATGGGAGAGAAATAAAACAAGAAAAATAATATCATTCTAAAGCATATCCTGAGATTCTATCACTTGTTGCAGCCACCCTAATCCTGTGACAGGATCAAAACTGTCTATGCAGATGAGGATATTGACTCTTCTAGCTGGGAAGAAAATGTCTCACTATTTTTTAAACTTTAATGTTTCTTGTGAATTATAATTCCTGGTTGTGAAATAATTAAATTAAAATATCTGGTAATTTAGGAAGTGTATGATGGTAAATGTATAATAATCATATATTTTAATTATGATTTAAGAAAAAAAGTAAATTTCTATTGTTTTCATAAAATTGTTATGAAATGTGATAAAGATTTTTTTTCAGTAGGCTTTTGTTATAGTTTGAATTCTGTGCTCCCCCCAAATATATATTGAATTCTTAATCTCTAGTAACTCTCTAGTAACTCATTTGGAAAATGTATACTTACAGAGGCAGTTAATTAAAATAAGGTCATTGCAGTGGGCTCTAATCCAAAATGACTGTTGTTCTTCCAAAAAGGAAAATTTTGAACAGAGTTATAGACTTGAATGGGCTTCCCATTGAAGTGTTATGAACCAATAGTGGCATTAATCGTAAAGTACCTGCCTGCCCAATGCAGGAGACATAAGAGAAGTCAGTTTTATCCCTTCATCAGGAAGGTCACTTGCCACTGCAGTATTCATGCCTGGAGAATCCCATGAACAGAGGAGCCTGATGGGCTAAGCCTCATAGGGGTTGATAGGGTCACAAAGAGTTGGACATGACTGAAGCACCCATGCATAGACATGAATAGAGGGAATACAATGTAAAGAAACACAGAAATACTGTCATCTATAAGTTTAAAGAGAGAAGCCTGGAACAGTTTGTAGCTAATATAAATTTTGGTGTCATAAAGTGTAGTGCTGCTGAGAGAAGTGGGTTTGGAATTAGTCAAGGATAAAGGCTGAAAGAGTTGTGAGATGCATGATAGGAAAAAAGAAAGAACAACAGTCTTAAGAGACTGTTGGAAATGTAGATGTTAATGAAGATTCTGATGAGAACTCAGAAAGAAAAGGAGAGAGCTACAAATAAAAATTTCTGGCATATTAGAGAATATATTGACTTCCCAGGTGGTACTAGTGGTGATAATGAACAGAATGTTAAGAAAAAGATGAATGTTAAAGGTGTTCCTGGTGAAATCTCAGATGGAAATGTGGAACATGTTATTAGAAAATGGAGGAAAACTGATTCTCATATACCATAAAGTGATATGGGAGCCCAAAGACTATAGACTAAAACCCTTTTGTAAAGTGGTGGATACAATTAAATTGGAAGAATATAAAAATATAAAGATTGGTAGAATTATGATAAAAATTGAAATATTTAAACATGCCTTAGATAGGAAGTTGTGTCTCCTTTTAAAAAGTGGTTTATGTGACTATTATGTTATACTAGAGCCCACCCACCCTAACTAAAACTGTAAAATCAAAACCTACTGATGAAATCTAATGGAGGCTACAGTTAGGGACATAAGTCTTGATGAGATTAAGATGCAGGTCTGGAGGAAAATTGGTACATTTGAACAGGCTATATGTGAAATAGTTGTATCTCCTTTACTTGAGTATATTATGATGGTGGTTTAGTCACTAAGTCGTGTCCAACTCTTGCAACCCCAGACTGTAACCTGCCAGGCTCCTCTGTCCATGGGATTTTCTAGGCAAGAATACTGGAGTGGATTGCCATTTCTTTCTCCAGAGGATCTTCCAAACCCAGGAATTGAACCCAGGTCTCCTGCATTGCAGGTAGATTCTTTACCGACTGAGCTATGAGTATATTATGGGGATAAACATTATGTCTTATTGGGGAATATTCACTCTACATAGTATGATTAAAGGGAGGTTATGCATGTGGGTCATTGAATAATATTAATTAGACATGCTAAATGATAACAAATGAGTGTCCCAACACTCACAGTGTAGAATAGAGGTTGCAATGCAGTCCAGAAAAATCTCTGTGTAATAGCTGTGTATGAAATATAGGCTGGAGCTCATCACAAAAATCCTGTGAGCTCCTCTTAGTAACAACTACTGGTAATTTTGGACTAAATGATTTCCATTTGAGAGTGTATTAGTAGCTTTCTTTTTGGCATGAGTTGAAACTACCCATTTAACTGAGGGACATAAAATAATATTGAAATCTGAAATAACCTATAATGTTTTCGATGACTTAGAAAAACACTCAAATGGGGTGGGGGGGAGTTCAGTCCAGTTCAGTTCAGTTCAGTTGCTCAGTCATGTCCGACTCTTTACAACCCCATGAATTGCAGCATGCCAGGCCTCCCTGTCCATCACCAACTCTCGGAGCCTACTCAAACTCAGGCCCATTGAGTCGGCGATGCCATCCAGCCATCTCATCTTCTGTTGTTCCCTTCTCCTCCTGCCCCCAATCCTTCCCAGCATCAGGGTCTTTTCAAATGAGTCAACTCTTCACATGAAGTGGCCAAAGTACTGGAGTTTCAGCTTCAGCATCAGTTCTTTCAATGAACACCCAGGACTGATCTCTTTTAGGATGGACTGGTTAGATCTCCTTGGAATCCAAGTGACTCTTAAGAGTCGTCTCCAACACCACAGTTCAAAAGTATCAATTCTTCAGCACTCAGCTTTCTTCACAGTCCAACTCTCACATCCTTACAGGACCACTGGGAAAAAAACAAATTTTCCACAGTGTATTGTGATACACACAGTCGAAGGCTTTGGTGTAGTCAGTAAAGCAGAAATAGATGTTTTTGTTTTTGTTTTTTTTTCTGGAACTCTCTTGCTTTTTCAATGATCCAGTGAATATTGGCAATTTGATCTCTGGTTCTGCTGCCTTTTCTAAAACCAGCTCGAAAATCTGGAAGTTCATGGTTCACATATTGCTGAAGCCTGGCTTGGATAATTTTGAGCATTACTTTACTAGTGTGTGAGATGAGTGCAATTGTGTGGTAGTTTGAGCATTCTTTGGGATTGCTTTCTTAGGGATTGGAATGAAAACTGACCTTTTCCAGTCCTATGGCCACTGCCAAGTTTTCCAAATTTGCTGGCATATGAGTGCAGCACTTTCACAAAATCATCTTTCAGGATTTGAAATAGCTCAACTGGAATTCCATCACATCCACTAGGTTTGTTTGTAGTGATGATGCTTTCTAAGGCCCACTTGACTTCACATTCCAGGATATCTGGCTCTAGGTGAGTGATCACACCATCGTGATTATCTGGGTCAAGAAGATCTTTTTTGTACAGTCCTTCTGTGTATTCTTGCCACCTCTTCTTAATATCTTCTGCTTCTGTTAGGTCCATACCATTTCTGTCCTTTATCGAACCTATCTTTGCCTGAAATGTCCCCATGGTATCTCTAATTTTCTTGAAATGGCAAATGGGGAGGGAAGTCCCCAGTAAAGATCCATAATTATAATAAAATGGTTTATGCAGAATTTTGCTACTTGAGGAATGCAAGGATGATGCCTCAGTATCAGGAAGGCTATTTTCACTTAGGGCTAACTTTGGAACTGAATGAGGAGATGCAAGATTCTGTCATCACTTGGACAGTACCCTTTGAACAGCTGTCTAGTGACCAACAAAGAGCTGCTTGGTTTGTGGGTGGGAATTCCAAGGCCAATGGACAACATTCTATTTTTAAGGATGACATTCTGATCAAAGAATGGGAGAAAAATAAGCTTGCTGGCTGAATTTCTTTCTGTAATCCTAGCAATGATGAAGGAGTTTCAAAATGGTAAAAAGCCCCCTTGGTTGGATTGTTACTGACTTATTAGCACTGACTAATTGCCTGGACAATATGGTCAGATAGAAGGGCAATGGAGAGCTGGGTCTATTAAGGGAATGCATTTTCAGACACAGTCTTATGGAAATGTAAGTGGTGCAATATATAGGACATATTAATATTCATTGGAAGAACACCCTTCCAGGCTCAGAGGACAATGGAAATTGACATGTGCATTCACCATGTGCTTACTTAAGGTGGCCAACTGGCTCTATGAACTGAGCCAGCATGGAGATTCTGCACCAAAGAGAGATGGATTGAATCTAGATGTAGTACTCTTGCACTTTCTGAGGCACAAAAATGTTAGTAAGAACTATTCTGTCAGCAAAATAGACAAAAACTTCAGATATCTGTATGACAGATTTCCTGTGGGGAAGACCCTGAACATAGCTGGCAAATCAAACTGCTGTTGGTAGACCCGGATGACCATAAGCAGCTCTTGACAGGTTGTTGTTCAGTTGCTCAGTCATGTCAACTCATGTGACCCAATGGACTGCAGCACAACAGGCTTCCCTGCCCCTCATCATCTCCTGGAGCTTGTTCAAACTCATGTCCATTAACTCGGTGATTTCAGCCAACCCTCTCATCCTCTATTGTCCCCTTCTTTTCCTGCTTTCAATCTTTCCCAGCATCAAGGTATTTTCCAATGAGTAGGCTCTTTGCATCAGGTGGCCAAAATATTGAAGCTTCAGCTTCAGCATCAGTTCCTCCAAAGAATATTCAGGACTAATTTCCTTTATTATTGACTGGTTTGATCTCCTTGCAGTCCAAGGGACTCTCAAGAATCTTCTCCAACACCACAGTTCAAAAGCATCAATTCTTCCATGTTCAGCCTTCTTTATGGTCCAACTCTCACATCCATACATGACTACTGGAAAAACTATAGCTTTGACTATAAAAATCTTTATCAGCAAAGTAATGTATCTGATTTTTAACAGGCTGTCTAGGTTGATCATAGTTTTTCTTCCAAGGAGCAAGCGTCTTTTAATTTTATGGCTGCAGTCACCATCTGCAGTGATTTTGGAGCCTGAGAAAATAAAGTCTGTCACTGTTTCCATTGTTTCCCATCTATTTAATGTGAAGTGACAGGACTAGATGTCGTGATCTCATTTTTTGAATGTTGAGTTTTAAGCAAGCTTTCCCCCTCTCTTCTTTCATCTTCATCAAGAGGCTCTTTAGTTTCTCTTCACTTTCTGTCATAAGGGTAGTGTCATTGGTATATCTGAGGTTATTGATATTTCTCCCAGAAATCTTTATTCCAGCTTATGATCCACCCAGCCTGTAATTTCACATAATGTACTCTGCATATAAGTTAAATAAGCAGAGTGAC
>CM035298.1:11641856-11841579 GCA_020226075.1 Hydropotes inermis | reverse complement strand
AATATACAGCCTTGATGTGTTCCTTTCCCAATTTTGATCCAGTCTCTCATTCCATGTCTGGTTATAACTGTCATGTCTTAACCTGCATATAGGTTTCACAGAAGGCAGGTCAGGTGGTCTGGTATTCCCATCTCTTGAAGAATTTTCCGCAGTTTGTTGTGATCCACAAAGTGAAAGGCTTTAGTATAGTCAATGAATTATAAATAAATCTTTTTTTTCTTGGATTTTCTTGCTTTTTCTATGATCCAACGAATGTTGGCAGTTCGATCTCTAGTTACTCTGCCTTTTTTAAATCCAGCTTGAACATCTGGAATTCTCAGTTCACCGAGAACTGTTGTAGCCTAGCTTGGTGAATTTTGAGCATTACTTTGCTAGCATGTGAAGTGAGTGCAATTAAGCAGTAGTCTGAGTATTCTTTGGCATTGCCTTTCCTTGGGATTGGAATGAAAACTGACCTTTTCCAGTCCTGTGGCCCCTGGTGAGTTTTCCAAACTTGCTGGCATATTGAGTGCAGCACTTTCACAGCATCATATTTTAGAATTTGAAATAGCTCAACTGGAATTCCATCACTTCCACTGGCTTTGTTTGTAGAGGTGCTTCCTAAGGTCTGCTTGACTTTGCACTCCAGACAAGATGTCTGGCTCTAGGTGAGTGAGCACTCCAACTTGACAGGAATAAGACACTAATTCTTGACTGGATTTTGCTTTAAGGGTGATAGGTACACACGCTGAGTAATGAAAAAGAACCAGAACAGTATTTACTGTGCCAATTTGGATGGCAAGTCATCATTTATCCATACCAAGGAACACACTTTATGGAACTTCTCCAGTGGCCCAATGGTAAAGAATCTGCCTGCAATGCCAGAACTTCAAGAGACATGGGTTCAATCCCTGATCCCACGTAGAAGGACATGGCAACACCCTCCAGTGTTCTTGCCTAGAAAATCCATGGACAGAGGAGTCTGGTGGGTTATAATCCATAAGGTCATAGAGTCAGACATGACTGGGGCAAGTGAGTACACACACATGCACAGCCTGTAATGTCCATCTGTAGGCAGAAAGATAGCCTCCTCAGTGTAATAGTTTGATAGAGAATTAGAATGGGCAGTTGAAACACTGGTTGTCTAAAAGCAGATAGATAGGCATGAAGAGCTGGCTTACATGCTTTCAAGCGGGTGTAGCGTTAATGGTTCAGTCATGTCTGATTCTGTGACCCTTGGATTGTAACCTGCTAGGCTGCTCTGTCCATGGGGTTCTCCAGGTAAGAATACTGGAGTGGGTTGCATTTCTTCCTCCGTGGGACCTTCCCAACCTAGGAATCGAACCTGGGTCTCCTGCATTGGAAGCAGATTCTTTATCACCTCAGCCATCATGTAATAAGCCCATGCTTACACCCAAGTTGGGGGAAAGAAGAGGGGCACCACACCAGATAGATTTCTGTGTTTTTCTATTGGATCTGGGAAGCAAGTGGGCAGGATGCTGATAGAATTGTGCAATTTTTGACAAGTGTTGGAGGATGCTAGTATAAAGACCATACTTTGTTCTTTCTTGCTCACATTGCATCAACATTAATTTCCCTACCTGATGCAGATGTCATAGGACCAAGGCTCCAATAAGTACCTAAGTACTAGCAGCAGGGATGATTCCTAAGCAAAAACTGAAGCTATATTTTAAGCTTTATGTCAGAATACCTAAAGACTTTTTGGGGCAAATTATGTCTTTGCTACATCTGGCTAAATTAGAGTTAACAGTGAATTCAGTATTATTGACTGGCAGGAAAAGATACCTGAGTCTTTCTACACCTATGTAACCTACTCTATATGAATGGGAGTGGGCTCAAGGGGAGAAACTTGTTATATTATTATCATTTCTTTAAATCTAGACCAACACAATGACTTAACTTAATGTATTCTTCAGAGGTGGAAGAGTTTAAGTATAACTGAGGAAAATAAAAGAGCAACTGGGGATAAAGCAATACATAAATTGGTTATGTATTAAGAGAAATTTACATTTACATTAATAACCTCAAAAGAATCTTACAACAAGAGATGTCATCTCAGAGATCAATTGTACCAAATTCCTGAAGGGGAAGTGAAGTCATGTATTTCTAAGACCATTTCTGCCTTTAGAACCTGACAAGATCAAAAGCAAAATGGAGTGGTCTTGTCCTGGAAAACCTTTCAATATGGTATGGTGGTGGACTAGATTATTATTAATGACTGAATTGGATTCTAGGAATGTGCCAGTGTCTTTTGACTTTTATGATCATTTTGCTATGAGTTGTTTGTGGCTAGAGATGTAATAGAAGTGAAGTGAAATGAAGTCGCTCAGTCGTGTCCAACTCTTCGCAACCCCACGGACTGTAGCCCACCAGGCTCCTCAGTCCATAGGATTTTCCAGGCATGAATACTGGAATGGGTTGCCATTTCCTTCTCCAGGGCATCTTCCCGACCCAGGGATCAAACTCAGGTCTCCTGCATTGTAGGCAGATGGTTTACCGTCTGAGCTACCAGGGAAGCCCAAGAGATGTGATAAGAAATATATGACTTTTGCCCCTGGTTCCCAGACACAAGGCTCCTAAAACCTTTGTAATTTCCCCAATGATAGAAGTGCTTGGAGCATCTTTGTTTTAAAATTTGTTCTTGGGTCCTGGTTCTTGTCAAAGAACTTCTAAAACTCTTATAATATCCTGACTCATCAGGGTGCTATGAACATCTTCTGTTCTAATTTTTTTTCTTTGACCCTGGTTCCTGACACAGAGCTCCTAAATCCCTTTGTGTTTCATGGGTGGTAGAACAAGTGGGTCACTTGTTCTGTTAAAGTGCATTTTGCTGGGCACCTGGATGGCTTCAGGATGGTGACTGGTTACCAAAAAGACCAATCCATGATTAGGAACTGTAACTTTTAGTCCCACTTTTCATCCACTGAGAGGGGCTGGAAACTGAGTAAACTTAATGGATCGTCTGTCCATTATGAAACCGCCATAAAAATCCCTGAACTACAGGATGGGCAGAACATCCCAGCAGTACACTTCTACTTCATGGGGATAGATGTTCCTGCACTGGATACACATTCACAGTATCCTTTAACCCTAACTTAAAATGTGTGAGTGCTTAGTCACTCTCGTGTCTGGCTCTTTGAAACTCCATGGATTATAGCCCGCCAGGCTCTTCTGTTCATGGAATTTCCCAGGCAAAAATACTGGATCAGGTTGCCATTTCCTGCTTCTGGGGATCTTCCTGACCCAGGGACTGAACCTGTGCCTCTTGAATCTCCTGCTATGGCAGGTGGATTCTTTACCACTGCACCAACTAGGAAGCCCCCAACTCTAAGACATTATGCAAATTTTGTTCCATTGAGCCAAGAAGATATGAACAAAGACTTTTAGCAAATAGCTAAAAATTTCTAGCAGTATTATTTATATTTATGCTATATTTAAATTAAATGCAAGCAAAATATCTTGGTTTGTGAGTTCTAGGTAACAGAACTGTAAATAAGAAATGAAGATTTTTTTTATCATTACTAACAGGTAATCAGTTCACATTATTTACCAAATTAATCTTTTAAAAAAATTCCTAGTTTACGTGTTTACAGAGAAGTTACTTTTTAAAATTTCTGCCTTAGAAGCTAAAGTCACTTATTATAATTAAGAAAGTTCTTTGTCACCATCAAGACGAATCTAAAAAGACAGGGTGAATAAATGTAATGTCACATTCCAGATGTGATCCTGGGACAGTCTCAAGGACATCTGCTACAAATTATGGAATTCTAAATGAAGTATAGATTTAGTTTATAATAATGCATCAATATTGTTCACTAATTGTGACAAGTTACTGTACAAATATAACATGTTCACAGTAGGGAAAACTGGATGTGTCTGGACATGGGACACAATATCACATTTGCAATTTATTCTATAAATCTAAAACAACTATAAAATTTAAAAAGTGATAAAAAATAGAGAATCTGTGATTTCAAAAAGAAATACTATCCAAAATGAACAAATACTCTGGATAACTTTTGAATATATTGTGAAAATACATTCAATATTTTTGGAACTATTGTATAAGAGAAAGCTGTTTGATTATTTATTTATCTTTGGCTGTTCCATGTGGCTTACAGGATCTTAGTTCCTTGACAAGGATTGGACCCAGCCCCTCAGCTGTGAAAGCACAGAGTCCTAACCACTGGGCCATTGGGAAATTTTCTGATAGTTTTTAATTCATATAATCACTAACCTAAGAAATATCTCCTTGCTTATTTATTACAGTCCCTGAAATGTTCCCAAAACTAAATTTTTTAATCTGTGCTTTATTTAATAAATTTGAGTGTATACATTTGTGGTATTTGTTTTGTTTTAATTTTCAAAGTATCTATAAAACTATTTCTGCTTTGCTTATTTTTAGAGGATATATGTCTTCCCTTTGGTAATTTTACTGTATAAGTAGCAGTGACCTGTGAGATATTAATACAGACTATATTTCTTGACAGATGTCATTTAAATGCATGACTAGTCCATTCATCTCAGAATAGTTCTCAAATTCATAGTTTTCGGGAACTAGTTTTCTATTTTTTTCTTTGTTAAATAAAATATTTGTTATTTATAGAATGTAAATTAATCATTGATCACAAATGAGTCTGCTTCTGAGTTTAAATATTAATAGAATAAAATAAGAAATGGACCAGAAAGGGAAATAGAGGAAATACACTGGGTAGCATGAATTATTATATGACTGTTAGAAAAACTCTAGAAACAGATAAAATCTGAAAAAATAAAATTAATAAATTATCTTGTTCAAAATCCACTTATTAAGCAACCAACAAATTACATTAGTTGAGTTCCTTAAGAAGAAGTCTGTATAAAATTAAAAGTGATATCTGTATGTCAAATTCTCCTTTTCATGCAGGTTTTTCTTAACCTCTTACTGTGACAAGCTCCTATTTTGTTGAATTGTTTTCAGAAAGGAAAAGAAGAAAAGCTACATCAGAATACATATCTGATAATTAGTTCTTTCCCTTATAAAAGAATTGAAACTTTCTTGCATCACTGTCAGATACCACTGTTTATGATTTGTTTGTTTCTGCCTTTGTGAGCTTAGTCACTCAGTAGTGTCCGACTCTGTGACCAGTGGACTGTAACCCACCAGGCTCCTCTGTCCATGGGGATTCTCCAGTCAAAAATATTGGAATGGATTGCCACACCCTCCTTCAGAGGATTTTCCTGACGCAGGGTTCATATCCAGGTCTCCCAAATTGCAAGCAGATTCTTTAATGTCTGAGCTACCAGGGAAGCCATATAGTAGCATTTTTATCAATTAGGGAAGGGTACACTTTCACATCCCTTAAAACATATTTCTCTCCCAAATTCATTGATTCATTTTTGCAAAGACAACTTTTTCTCTTCTATAAAGTGTATGGTTTTAAACATTTCTTTGTACATGCTAATGTAAAATATAATTCATCATGATTAATTTTTATTTAGCTCCTCAGAAAGTAATGTTCTGTGAATTATTAATATCAATATAATTTTGTAGAACAAATGTATTTCCACTTGGTTGGTTTCTTTTATTCTTCTAAAAGCTTTGTAATTTTTACTACTGTATATTTGATACCTAGAACTCTTTGAGTCATGTGATAAATGGCAAAAAAATATGTTGAATTTATGCAGCATGTAGAAAAACAGATCTCATTCTCTTTCCATTAGAGTTGCTTCTAGGTTCTAACCTACTGGATAATTTGGGGGCTTTGTAGGGGGAGAAGGTTAAAGACACACTGGAGAAGGGAATGGCTACCCATTCCAGTATTCTTGCCTGGAAAATCCTCATGGACAGAGGAGCCGGGCAGGCTACAGTCCATGGGGTGGCAAAGAGTCAGACATGACTGGGCAACTTTCACTTTCACTAGTGAAAGGGGGAAAATAAAATTCATGTATGAAGCACGTTTCAGTACCATTAAAATTGGTGTTTGGATGATAGGCCTAGCAAACTTTGCTCTTGAAGAAAGGGTGAATTGAACTTAAATATTCTGGTTAATAAAAAAGTAGTTTATATCCTTTCAAAAGAAAGGGGAAGACCTTGCATTGTTAGAGATATAAACCTCTGAATAAGAGTTTGTATTAAGGTTCTATGTTGTCCTTAATGTGAATTTCCTTCCCTAATTCCCTGGAAATCTTTATTAGAGGATGCATTTCATGATGAAATGCATTATGGACAACAATTGCCCGTGGATTATTTACTGAATTGCCCATGGATTCTTTACTGTCTGAGCCACTAAGAAAGCTATGTAGCTCTCATAGTTAACAAAAGAGTCTGAAATGCAGTACATGGATGCAGCCTCAAAAGTGACAGAATGATATCTGTTCTTTTCAAAGGCAAACAATTCAATATCACAGTAATCCAAGTCTATCCCCCAAGCAGTAATACTGAATAAGCTGAAATTAAATGCTTCTATGAAGACCTATAAGACATTCTAGAACTAACACACACAAAAAAAGATGTCATTTTCATTATACGGGACTGAAATGCAAAAGTAGGAAGTCAAGAGATACCTGGTAACAGGCAAGTTTGACCTTGAAGTACAAAATGAAGCAGGGCAAAGGCTAGCAGAGTTTTGTCGAGAAGGCACTGGTCATATAGCAAACACCCTCTTCCAACAACACAGGAGAAGACTCTACCCATGGACATCATTAGATGTTCAACATCAAAATCAGACTGATTATATTCTTTGCAGCTGAAAATGGAGAAATTCTATACAGTCACAAAAAAACAAAACAAAACAAAGCAAAACAAAATGGAACTGACTGTGGCTCAGGTCATGAACTCCTTATTGCCAAATTCAGACTTAAATTGAAGAAAGTAGGGAAAAACACTAGACCATTCATGTATGACCTAAATCAAATCTCTTATGATTATACAGTGGAAGTGAGAAATAGATTCAAGGGATTATATCTGATAGAAAAAGTACCAGAAAAACTATGGATGGAGGCAGTGGTCAAAACCATCCCTAAGGGAAAAAAAGGCAAACTGGTTGTCTGAGGAGGACTTACAAATAGCTTTGAAAAGAAGGGAAGTGAAAGACAAAGGAGAAAAGGAAAGATATATCCATTTGAAAGCAGAGTTCCAAAGAATAGCAAGGATAGATAAGAAAGCCTTCCTCACTGCTTAGTGCAGAGAAATAGAGAAAAACAACAGAATGGGAAAGACTTAGAGGTCCTTTCAAGATAATTAGTGATACTAAAGGAATATTTCATGCAAAGATGGGCACAGTAAAGGACATAAATCGTATGGACCTAGCAGTAGCAGAAGAAATTAAGAGATGGCAAGAATACACAGACTAACTGTACAAAAAAGATCTTCATAACCTAGGTAATCACAATGGTGTGATCACTCACCTAGAGCCAGACATCCTGGAATGTGAAGTCAAGTGAACCTTAGGAAGCATCAGTATGAACAAAATTAGTGGAGGTGATGGGATTCCAGTTGAACTATTTCCAATACTAAAAGATGATGCTGTGAAAGTATTGCACTCCATATGCCAGCAAATTTGGAAAACTCAGCAGTGGCCACAGGACTGGAAGAGGTCAGTTTTAATTCTAATCCCAAAGAAGAACAATGTCCAAGAATCTTCAAACTACTTCACAGTTGCACTCATCTCACATGTTAGCAACATAATGCTCAAATTCTTCAAGCGAGACTTCAGCAGTACGTGAACCATGAACTTCCAGATGTTCAATATGGATTTAGAAAATTCAGAAGAACTAGAGATCGAATTGCCATGTGTTGGATCATATAAAAAGCAAGCAAATTCCAGAAAAGCATCTTCTTCTGCTTTATTGATTATGCCAAAACTTTTGTCTCTGTAAATCACAACAAACTGTGGAAAATTCTTAAAGAGGTGGGAATACCAGATCACCTTACCTGTCTCCTGAGAAATCTGTGTGCAGGTCTAGAAGCAGCTGTTAGAACCAGACATGGAACAACAGACTGGTTCCAAATTGGGTAAGGAGTACGTCAAGGCTGTATACTGTCACCCTGCTTATTTAACTTATATGCAGAGTACATCATGATAAATGGAGGGCTGAATGAAGCACAGGCTGGAATCAAAATTGTCTGGAGAAATATCAATAACCTCAGATATGCAGATAACACCACCCTTGAGGTGGTGAAGAGGAACTAAAGTGTCTCTTCACTAAAGTGAAGAGGAACTAAAGAGTCTCTTGATGAAAGTGAAAGAGGAGAGTGAAAAAGTTGGCTTAAAACTCAACATTCAGAAAACTAAGATCATGGAATCTGGTCCCATCACTTCATGCCAAATAGATTGGGAAAACATGGAAACAGTGACAAACTTTATTTTTCGGGGCTCCAGAATCACTGCAGATTGTGACTGCAGCCATAAAATTAAAAGATGCTTGCTCCTTGGAAGAAAAGCTATGACCAACCTAGACAGCATAATAAAAAGTGGAGACATTACTTGCCATCAGAGATCCATCTTCTCAAAGCTATGGTTTTTCCAGTAGTCATGTGTGGATATGAGTGTTGGACTATAAAGAAAGCTGAACACTAAAGTATTGATGCTTTTTAACTGTGGTGTTGGAGAAGACTCTTGAGAGTCCCTTGGGCTGCAAGGAGATCCAACCAGTCCATCCTAAAGAAAATTAGTCTTGAATATTCTTTGGAAGGACTGATGTTGAAGTTGAAACTCCAGTACTTTTCCCACCTGATGCAAAGAGCTGACTCATTTGAAAAGACCCTGATGCTGGGAAAGACTAAAGGCAGGAGAAAGGGAGGAAAGAGGATGAGATGGTTTGATGGCATCACCGACTCAATGGCCATGAGTTTGAGTAAGCTCCAGAAGTTGGTGATGGACAGGGAGGCCTGGCATGCTGCTGGCCACGGGGTTGCAAATATTCGGACACAACTCAGCGACTGAACTGATCTGAGCTACTCTTTCCCTACATAAATAGTATTTTCTAGCAGAGAAATACTTGAATGTTGTGGATTAATTGGTTGTGTTTTAGTCTAGGTTTACTTGCCAGATTAGTTCTGGAAGGTTACTTACTCTCTGTTGGTATCAATTTCCTCATTTGTAGAGTGAAGCTAGTAATATACCATCTTGCATTCGGGTTAATACATTAAAAAACAAACAAAAAACACTTGAACCTGATTTTGGATTTTTAATTTTGAAATCTTTTTTTTTTTTAATATACAGCCCATATTTTTTGACAATAACTTTATCTTGTTCTTAGAATAATAATCCAGAAAAGTGGCTCTGGATATTTTGCTTTTTCAGTGAGAATATTAGTGATGAGTTTGAATGGGGATGCATTTAAACATACATGATTACAGAATCATTTCTCTACTTGAGAGTAAATTTATAAGGAAAAAAGATATCACACCTCCCTCATATGAGTAATATCTTGAGTGTAGTTTAGATGTTTTCAAGTAGAAATAACTTTAGTTGAATTTTTCTTCATATTTAAGTTTCTTGTTTATTTTGGAAGATTTCTTAGTGTGAAAATGAAAGTGTTAGATGCTCAGTCTGTTCAACTCTTTGTTACCCAATGGACTGTAGCCTGCCAGGCTCATCTGTCCATGACATCTAATTTTATTTTATATTTGAATATGAAGAGCTTTATTGATAATTTGAAAGAAAAAATTTTAAATCATTAAACTTGAATATAAACTTTATTACTATGTCAAGGGAAATTTACATTTTCCAGATAATGCCTCATTGTTTTCTGATTTGGGGTGACAGATTGTTAACAACTCCCACTATATGTAACTATCCTAGTTTTTAAAAATTGTTCTTCAAGGAAACAAACCTCAATAGTCAAATATTTTGTGACACTAATTTCATATATTATCATGTGCAGTTTTATTTTGAATATATTATGTCCTTCTTTACATGGTGAAGTTAACAGTTTTCTTAGGTCATTGCAAATATTGTCACTGAAATGTTGATTATTTTTGCATAAGGCATTTCAAATTAATAATACTGCATAGTTTTAGGCAAATGTATGTTTCTTTCTCTACTATTAATAAATTTGCCCCAGAATCTTTAGAATAAAATAAAATAAAAGGACATGTATGTATTCAGTAGGATGAATAAGATTCACAGATAAGATGTCTTTGTATAGAAAACCATCTTAAAAGATTCTTTGTTAAGAAAATAAACAACTATTCCCAGAGTAACATCTTAACTCATTCTCCTTTAATTTTTTGTTGACATTCTGTTATAAAAATTCTAATGTTCTTGCTTATAATCTCTAAGCACATATTAACAGATCATACAAAATCATTATGCTTACAAAAAATCTAGCAAATAATGCTTATTCTATATAGTCAGGGTATTTGTAGGAACATGATACCATTAATTGAAAATTTCTGTTAAGAGAAGAGCAGCTCTGTTTTTTTCTTGGCAAAGTTTAATGTATAAATTCAAAAGGTGTCCCTTCAAATGGTTCATATACCACAAAAAGCCTTAAATGTCTAATACTAAGTCAGTCAGCTGAGTTGCTCAATCATGTCTGACTCTGCAACCCCATGGGCTGCAGTATGCCAGGCTTCTTTGTCCATCACCAACTCACACAGCTTGCTCAAACTCATGTCCTCTGACTCGGTGATGCCACCCAACCATCTCATCCTCTGTCCTCCCCTTCTCCTCCTGCCTACAATCTTTCTTAGCATTAGGGTCTTTACAATGAGTCAGTTCTTTGCATCAGGTGGCCAAAATATTGGAGCTTTAGCTTCAGCATCAGTCCTTCCAATGAATATTCAGAACTGATTTCCTTTCCTTTAGTTTAGTCTAAAACTAAATCTTAACCTTTAAACACAGTGGGGACAGCCTTTCTAGACATGCAATAGATTTTTATTAATAGATTTCTATAACAAAATTTCCTAGCCAGTGTTTAAAGCTGTCTGTCTTAAGTTTAATTATCAAAATTTTTATTTCTTCTGAACTTGCCCCTTTCACATTCACTATTACACACTAGCCTCCTATTTGGCAGTTTTGAAATTTTTCTTTCCTTTATTTTCTTGTTTTCCAAAGAAACACTTACTTTTGTGCATTTTTTAATTCATTTAGTGATTATACAGTAATTCACCACAGTGATTAATTCTCTTCATAAATTGAAGAAATTTAAGGGATTTGATATGTAACCTTGATATCAAGATTAAAAGTAACATGGCAAAATGACAGTGTTTTTAGTTTATTTTTTCTATTGTGTATATACAGAGATTCAGTGAAAAATATGAACTCAATAAACAATAAGTAAAAGAATTTGGTTGAGAAGTTATTTAGGCTAAAGAACTGTGTGTTAGAAAACTATATTATTCAGTTTTAGATCAATAATGTTTCTTAGGTCATAGGATTAGCTTTAGTTGAGGCTTCACAGTCTGTCAAAAGGACTTTACTTCTGGAAAGAGTTAATTGACTCTATCATAATGGATACTAGATCTCATTCTTGATAGTAAACTCAGGATTAATCTAATTTTTTAGTTAGATCAATATATGTGAATTTCTCCATGTTCCTCTTCAACAGTAGTTTGCCTCCTTTCATATGTCATGACAAATATGCAATAATCTTTTCCAAGAATAAATAATAACTACAGATACATGTCATAATAACAAAACTTAAAATTATTAC
This sequence comes from Hydropotes inermis, assembly GCA_020226075.1. Classification (NCBI taxonomy): domain Eukaryota; kingdom Metazoa; phylum Chordata; class Mammalia; order Artiodactyla; family Cervidae; genus Hydropotes; species Hydropotes inermis. The sequence goes on along the minus strand of CM035298.1, from coordinate 11,829,936 downwards.
AGAGGAGACTGTCAAATTAACATGTTGATCAAAGAATGTGCCTTATTTTCTGGGAACACTGATGACTTATTCAATAGGACAAATTATAGAAACAATCAAATGATTTCAAGGCATCCTATTTTAACTTGCATAGACTATATTTAAAAAGAAACTCATATGCTCCATTTCAGAGCAAGAGAGTCATTTTATGAAAATACTTTTAAAACAGTTTGTATTTCTCTTTTAGGTAGAGATAAGATTTTTAGACATATATATGTTTTTTCCCTCAAGAGGATTAAGGGCATAAGCATCAATTCAATGAGTAACATATTTGCAATAAGTATATGCTATGTGACCCTTCCCAGATAGCTCTGTGGTAAAGAACTCCCTACTTAGCAGGAGACGCAGGTTTGATCCCTGAATCAGGAAGATCCCCTGAAGAAGGAATGGATGCACACTGTATTCTTGCCTGGGAAATCCCATGGACAGGGAAGCCTGGCAGATTACTGTCCATGGGGTTGCAAAGATACACTTCTGAGAGACTGAATAGAAGTAAGTATGCCTAGGAGAAGAATAAGAAAGTTTTCTGTTTCTTAAAAAAAAAAAAAAAAAAAAAAAAAAACAGATTTCCAGTAACAAATGAAAATAAATTTGAAAAAGCTTTGAAACTTATAATGGATGCATGAGACAAGTGCTAGGGGCTGGTGCAATGGGAAGACCCAGAAGGATGGGGTGCGGAGGGAGGTAGGAGGGGGGATCTGGATAGGGAATACATGTAAATCCATGGCTGATTCATGTCAAAGTATGGCAAAAACCACTACAATACTGTAAAGTAATTAGCCTCCAACTAATAAAAATAAATGGAAAAAAGAAATAAAAATCTATAATCTATTTTATTTAATGATGAGAAGAAGAATTCAGAAAAAAAAAAAGTTGTTCTGTTTCTAAGTTTTGCCTGACTCTTTTTGAGCCCATGGACTGCAGTATAACAGGCTTGCCTGTTCTTCACTGTCTCCCAGAATTTGCTCAAACTCATGTCCACTGAGTCATAATTCCATCAAGCAATCTCATCTGCTTTTCCCTCCTTCTCCTCCTGCCCTCTATTTACCCCAGCATCAGGGTCTTTTCTAGTGAGTCAACTCTTCCCATCAGTTGCCCAAAGTATTGGAACTTCAGCTTCATCATCAGTCCTTCCAGTGAATATTCAGGATTTATTTCCTTTAGGATTGAGTACTTTGGTATCTTTGCTGTCCAAAGGATTCTCAAGAGTCTTCTCAGAATCACAAATTGAAAGCATCGATATTTGGACCTTCTTTATGGTCCAACACTTGCATCACCACATTGACTGATGGAAAAACAATAACTTTGACTATACAGACTTTTGTTGGCAAAGTGATGTCTCTGCTTTTAAATATGCTGTCTAGTTTTGTCAAAGCTTTTCTTCCAAGGAGCAAGTGTCTTTTAATTTCATGGCTGTAGTCACAGTCTGCAGTAATTTTGTAGCCAAAGAAAAGAAAATCTGTCACTGTTTCCACTTTCTCAACATCTATTTGCCATGAAGTGATGAAAATGGATGTAATGATCTTAGTTTTTAGAATGTTGAGCTTTTAGGAAGCTTTTTCACTCTCCTCATTCACCCTCGTCAAGAGGCTCTTTAGTTTCTCTTTGCTTTCTTCACTAGAGTAGTATTGTCTGCATATCTGAGGTTGTTGTTTCCTAAATAACATATAGTTGTAAAGAAATTGACCTATATGAACATTGAATATTCTATATTTTATACTGGGACAATGCTGGGAAAGTCATTTTAGGTAGGAGTTTTAATGATCAATGGTTAAAATCTTAAACTTTAAGGTATACTGAGTGCCCTAAGGAATTCATTATTACTGGATTTTAGTATTATCAGAAATAATGCTATTTGCTGATTACTGCTCATTTCCTTATGCAATATATTTTGATATTGGAAATTTTGATTTTGAAAACTTCTCATTTTTGTTTCTTTACTCTCTTTTCTCTTTTTATCTCTCCCCATATATCTTGCACCATAGATTTAAATGTCATGTCTTTATTAAATTCATATCCATAGCATCACTTCACTAATAAATCAATAACTCATAATCACCTAACTAATCACTAATTGTACCTGGACATCTGAAAAGACTCTCAAGCAGAATAGATCTAGAATGTACCTTTTACCTTTCCAGAGATTGCCATGACTCAGTTAACAGATCTCTATCTACCTAGCTTCTCGTTGTTGTTCTTGTTCAGTTGGGCAGTTGTGTCCAACTCTTTGTGACCCCAAGGACTGCAACATTCTAGGCCTCCCTGTCCCTCACCATCTCCTGGAGTTTGCCCAAGTTCACATTCATTGTGTCAGTGATGCCATCCAGCTGTCTCATCCTCTTATGCCCTCTTCTCTTTTTACCTTCAATCTTTCCTAGCATCAGGGACTTTTCCAATGAGTTGTCTGTTCACATCAGATGACCGAAATACTGGAGCTTCAGCTTTAAAATCAATCCTTCAAGTGAATACTCAGGGTTGATATCCCTTACGATTGACTGGTTTGATCTCCATGTTGTCCAAGGGACTTTCAGGAGTCTTCTCCAGCGCCACAGTGTGAAGGTATCAGTTATTTGGCATTCTGCCTTCTTTATGGTCCAGCTCTCATAACTGTATATGACCATTTGGCAGACCATAGCCTTAATATACAGACCTTTGTCAGCAGAGTAATGGTTCTGATTTTTCTACACACTGTCCAGGTTTGTCATTGCTTTTCTGCCAAGAAGTATTCATCTTCTGATTTTATGACTGCAGTCATCATCCACAGTGATTTTGGAGTTCAAGAAGAGGAAATTTGTCACTCTTGCCACCTTTTCTGCTTCGATTTTCTATGCAGTAATGGGGCCACTCAGATGACCATTTTACATACCACTACGGACAAGAATCCCTTAGAAGAAATGGAGTAGCCATTATAGTCAACAAAAGAATCCAAAATGCAGTGCTTGGGTACAATCTCAAAAATGACAGGATGATCTCTGTTTGGCAAACCATTCAATATCACAGTAATCCAAGTCTTTGCTCAGACCAGTAATGCTGAAGAAGCTGAAAGGTTCTATGAAGACCTACAAGACCTTCTAGAACTAGCACCCGATAAAGATGTCCTTTTCACTATAGGGGACTAGAATACAAAAGTAGGAAGTCAAGAAACACTTGGAGTGACAGTCAAATTTTGCCTTGGAGTACAAAAAGAAGCAGGGCAAAAGCTAATAGAGTTTTGCCAAAAGATGTCACTGGTCATAGCAAACACCCTCTTCCAACAACACAAGAGAAGACTCTATACATGGACATCACCATATGGGCAATGCCGAAATCAGATTGATTATATTCTTTGCAGCCAAAGATGGAAAAGTTCTAAATAGTCGCCAAAAACAAAACTTGGAGCTGACTGTGGCTCAGATCATGAACTCCTTATTGCCAAATTTAAACTTAAATTGAAGAAAGAAGGGAAACCACTAGACCATTCAGGTATGACCTAAATCAAATCCTTTATGATTATACAGTAGAAGTGAGAAATAGCTTCAAGGGATTAGATCTGATAGACAGAGTGCTTGATGAAGTATGGGTGGAGGTTCATGACATTCTACAGGAGACAGGAATCAAGACCATCCCCAAGAAAAAGAAATGGAAAAAAAGCAATGGCTTCCTAAGGAAGCCTTACAAATAACTTTGAAAAGAGAAGCAAAAGGCAAAGGAGAAAAGGAAAGGTATATTCATTTGAATGCAGAATTCTAAAAAATAGCAAGGAGAGATTAAGAAAGCCTTCTTTAGTGCTCAAGGCAAAGACATAAAGGAAAACAACAGAATGGGAAAGACTAGAGATCTCTTCAGGAAATTAGAGCTACGAAGGGAACATTTCATGCAAAGATGGACAAAATAAAGGACAGAAATTGTATGGACCTAACAGAAGAAAAAGATATTAAGAAGAGATGGAAATAGTACACAAAGGCCTATACAAAAAAAGATCTTCATGACCCAGGTTATCATGATGGTATGATCACTCACCTTGAGCCAGACATCCTGGGATATGAAGTCAAGTGGACCTTAGAAAGCATCACTATGAATAAAGCTACTGGAGCTAATGGAATTTCAGTTGAGCTATTTCAAATCCTAGAAGATGATGTTGTGAAAATATTGCACTCAATATGACAGCAAATTTGAAAAACTGAACAGTGGTCTCAGGAATGGAAAAGGTCAATTTTCATTCCAATCCCAAAGAAAAGCAATCCCAAAGAATGTTCAAACTACCACACAATTGCACTCATCTCACACGCTAGTAAAGTAATACTCAAAATTCTCCAAATGAGGCTTCAATAGTACATAAACTGCAAACTTCTGGATGTTCAAGCTAGTTTTAGAAAAAGCAGAGGAATCAGAGGTCAAATTGCTAACATCTGTTAGATCATAGATGAAACAAGAGAATTCCAGAAAAAAAAAAAAAAGAAAGAAAAACATTAACTACTAGTGTAGTGCTTCATTCATGACACTAAAGCCTTTGACTGTGTGGATCACAACAAACTGTGGAAAATCATTAGTAAGATGGAAATACCAGATCTCCTGACCTTCCACCTGAGAAAACTGAATGCAGGTCAAGAAAGAACAATTAGAACCAGACATGGAACAATGGACTGGCTTTCTTTGCTTTCTTCACTAGAGTAGAATTGTCTGCATATCTGAGGTTGTTGTTTCCTAAATAACATATAGTTGTAAAGAAATTGACCTATATGAACATTGAATATTCTATATTTTATACTGGGACAATGCTGGGAAAGTCAAAACAAATTGGGAAAGGAACATATCAAGGCTATATATTGTCACCCTGCCTATTTAACTTATATGCAGAGTGAATCGTGAGAAACGCTTGGCTGGATGAAGCACAAGATGCAATCAAGATTTTCAGGAGAAATATCAGTAATCTCAGATATGCAGATGACACCACCCTTGTGGCAGAAAGTGAAGAAAAACTAAACAGCCTCTTGATGAAAGTGAAAAAGGAGAGTGAAAAATTTGGCTTAAAGCTCAACATTCAGAAAACTAAGATCATGGCATCCAGTCCCATCATTGCATGGCAAATAGACGGGGAAACAGTGGAAACAGTGGCAGAATTTATTTTTTGGGGCTCCAAAATCACTGCAGATGGTGACTGCAACCATGAAATTAAAAGATACATACTCTTTGGAACAAAAGATAAGATCAACTTAGACGGCATATTAAAAAGCAGAGACATGACTTTGTCAACAAAGGTCTGTCTAGTCAAGGCTATGGTTTTTCCAGTAGTCATGCATGGATGTGAGAGTTGCACTATAAAGAAAACTGAGAGCTGAAAAATTTTTGCTTTTGATCTGTCTTGTTGTAGAAGACTCTTGAAAGTCCCTTGAACTGCAAGGAGATCCAACCAGTCCACCCTAAAGGAGATCAGTCCTGAGTGTTCATTGGAAGGACTGATGATCAAGCTGAAATTCCAATACTTTGACCACCTGATGCAAAGAGCTGACTCATTTGAAAAGACCCTGATGCTTGGAAATATTGAGGGCATGAGGAGAAGGGGAGGACAGAGGATGAAGTGGTTGGATGGCATCACCGACTCAATGGACATGAGTTAGGTAAATCTCCAGGAGTTCACGATGTACAGGGAGGCCTGGCATGCTGCAGCCCATTGGGTCACACAGAGTCACACACTACTGATTGACTGAACTGAAGTGAAGACTCAACATTTCCAAAACAATGAACATCACTTACGGTCCCATCTCTTCATGGCAAGTAGATGGGAAAACAATGGAAACAGTGACAGACTATTTTCTTGCACTCCAAAATCACTGTGGATAGTGACAGGAGGCATGAAATCTAAATACACTTGTTCTTGGAAGAAAATATATGACAAACCTAGACAGTATTAAAAGCAGAGATACTGAAAAGTTGTTGCTGAATGGTAAGACGCCAGGATTCTTGGCCTCCGGAGGAGACAAATTCAATCTGGGGCCAGAGACGAGGCTGGATCACTCAGAGCTTTTGTGTAATAAAGTTTTATTAAAGTATAAAGGAGATAGAGAAAGCTTCTGACATAGGCATCAGAAGGGGGCAGAAAGGATACCCCCCTCCTAGTCTTTAGCTGTACGTTATATAGTCACTCACAGTTTATTAATGAAAAGAAAGGAATGTCTTAGAATTTAGAATGGCACCAGGTAATTCATCCCTGTCCATAAAAGGATTGACTTGAATCTTGTAGAAGGGCAGATTACCAACAAATAGTTTCATTTACATAGATTAGGGGAACAATATCTGAGTAAATAGGTTAGGCAATTTGGGGAACATACAGTTTGGGGTAAATGAATAGCACATTAACATAGCTTAAGACAACATTTCCATAAGAAAAATAAATGTATTGGTTAACTCAAGGTTTGAGAGTAGCTAGCTTCAGGTGAAACCAGGTGTCATGGCAACCTAAGATTTTAAAAGAAACCTCCTTTTAAATTGGTATAGAGAAGGAAAAAAATATCGCTGGTTTGTTTCCTCCTGGCACTTAAGAGAGACAAAAATGTCTGGCACTTGCAGCCTATTTCCTCTGTTTGGAGACCCCTGGCCTTCCTGCCTGTTACCCTCTCAATACTACTTTGCAAACAAACGTCTGTATATTCAAAGCTATGGTGTTTCCAGTAGTCATGTATGGATGTGAGAGTTGGACCATAAAGAAGGCTGAACATGGAAGAATTGATGCTTTTGCACTGTGGTGTTGGAGAAGACCTATGAGAGTCCCTTGTACTGCAAGGAGATCAAACCAATCAATCCTAAAGGAAATCAGTCCTGAATATTCATCAGAAGGACTGATGCTGAAGCTGAAACTCCCACACTTTGGCCACGTGGTGTGAAAATCTGACTCATTAGAAAAGACCTTATGCTAGGAAAGATTGAAGGCAGGAGGAAAAAGGGACGACAGAGGATGAGATGGTTGAATGTCATCAGCAACTCAATGGACATGAGTTTAAGCAAGCTACATTGTGATGGTGAAGGACAGGGAAACCTGTTTTGCTACGGTCCATGGGGCTTTAAAGAGTCAGACAGGACTAAGCAACTGAACAACACCAACACTATATAATCACTTCATACATTGATACTATAATTATTTTCTTAATCTTTCTTTTTTTAGTCAATTGAGAATAGGAAATATAAATGATTTTACTTTATCATCACTTATATCCCTATGAGTACTTTTTTATTTTTATTTTTTCCTCCTGCAGAGCTGTGTTTCTATATCCTTTTCTTTCTCTTTGAAGAGCTTCATTTAATGTTTCTTACAGGACAGGTCTGCTGGTGATGAATTCCTTCAGGTATTTTTTTTTTTTTTTTTTCATTTGGCCTGCAAAAGTCTTTCTTTCCCCTTTAATTTTAATTATTTAAGAATAATTTCACTGGCTATAGAATTTTAGCTTGATAGTTTTATTCCTTTGACATTTTAAATATTTCATTTTATTCTTTTTACTTCCATGGTTTCTGATGATGATCACTGTAATTTATAATGTTATTCCTTTATTGGTCAAATGCCCTATCCCACTACAGCTACTTTGAATATTTTTTTCTCTTTAGTTCTGAAGATTGGATTATAATATAACTAGTTGCACTTTTTCTGGTATTGATTCTTCTTGTTCTCTGAGCTACCCAGATCTGGTTGTTGGATGTCATTTTGGAAGTTTCTAGGTAATTATTACTTCAAATAGTTCATCTGCACCACTGCTCCTTCTATTACTACAATCATGCATATAGTACACTTTTTGGAATTATCAGTTCTCAGAGTACTGGTATTATGTCTTCATCTTTTTTTTTTCCACTTTAAATTTCAGTTTAGAAGCTACTATTGGGCTGTCTTCAAAATGTCCATTTTTTTTTCTTCAGTCTATTGATGAGCTCATCAAAGGTATTTTTCATTTCTGCTACAATCTTTCATAACATTTGTATTTGATGATTTCTTTGAGTTTCCATCTCTTTGCTTATACTGCCCATCTATTCTTTTAAGTTATCTTTTCCTTTAGATCTTTTAGTATTATTTTATATTCCCTGTTGCAAATTCTAACATCTATGCTATATCTAAGTCTGATTTAGACACGTTGTCTCTTCAGACTGTGCATTTTCTTTCCTTTAAGCATGTCTTATAACTCTATCAAAATCTAGAAATAATATATTGGGTAATAGACCCTGAGTTAAATGGAAAATTGATATTAAAAAAATTACTCTGTTTTTAAAATTTAGTAGGAGAGACAGGAAAGTTAGAGGGGGCTAGAGTAGGAGAAATACCTTTCTCTGTAGTGGAGTTAATCTCTCATAAAGCATCTTCCACTGTAGATCAGGCCTTCTTTTAATGGAGAATGCTCCAAGTATTTCATACTGATTACATTTTTCCTCCACCTGCCAGAGCCACAAGGGGATCTTTCTCACTCTTCACTGTAATAACACAGTGAAGGCCCTGAAAGTAAGACCCGAAAGGAAACCTAGTTTGAAGCCCCACTGAATCTGCATATCTGATTGGTGGCTCACTCTCACTCTAGGCTATGCTCAGCTTCCAGCAGTTTGTCAAAATTACCATTAAAGTGTTTCTACGAATTTATGGTCCTTGTGGCCTCTGCTTTCATAAGGAGACCTTAGATGTGATTGTTGGGTTCTTTTGCTTCTTCAGACTCTGGAGTGGGTGGCAGTTTTGCCTGCCACCTCAGTTTTCTGATGAGTACAAAAAATAGCCAATTTTAATTTTGTTCAGGTTTTCCTTGTTGAAAGTATGAAAGTGGCAACTTCCAAAGGTTTTTTTTTTTTTTTTCCCATTTATTTTTATTAGTTGGAGGCTAATTATTTTACAATATTGCAGTGGTTTTTGCCATACATTGACATGAATCAGCCATGGATTTACATGTGTTCCCCGTCCTGATCCTCCATTCCACCTCCCTCCCCATCCCTTCCCTCTGGGTCTTCCCAGTGCACCAACCGTTAGCACTTGTTTTTAATTTTTTAATAAGCAAATCCAGTTAACCTAGCAATATTTCTCATTACAATACAGAGCTCCTAATTACTGTAGTTTTAAAATATGCTTGATAGATTGTTGTATTAATCCACAGTTTACTTCCTTCTCACCACAATCATTCTGGCTAGCTTGGTCATTTATATTCCCATGTAAATATTATAATCCTCATGTTAATGATAGGATTTTGATGACTGTTCTTTGGATGACTTAGAGTAGTTTATCTGCCACTGTGAATAAATCTTTAAAATATTATTTTATGATTCTAAGAGAAAGACTGCTTCAGAATTATGGGGAATTTTTTGCAACTAGTCAATTCTATGAACACGAGTCAATAGCTGCACTTCCACTTTTTGTAAAATGTGTTGTTTTTAGGCTATGCTCTGTGAAATTTCATGACACTGTGTACAATATGCTATAAATCTATGGTTTCTGATTTTGACTGAAATATTTAGGATGAGTAAAGTACTTTATATAGGGCCATTAAGTAAGACTTGGGTCTAAGGCAGAGACAATTTAGACAACTAATTCTTTTTTCGTTTCTTTCCCTTGAAATTATTTCTAGAGCCTTTTTCCCCCCATTAAAGTTAATTTAGAGAGGCACATCTCTATCAGTGATATCCTCAACTTTCTAAGATTAGACTTACCTCAATTTTGAGAACTGGTGAAGAAATCCATGTCACCCAGTTGTCTGGTCTTTAGTACGGTAGGTATAACAGAGAGACACAACTAGTTTTCTGGGATATTATTGGAGAGTCTCTCATTGGGTGGTGAAGAGGCTGGTACAAGAATTTCAATATCTCCTAAATGGTCTGTTGCAGATGGTAAAATGAGAGTAGCACAAGTGGTGACGTGTAGTAACTGAGCAGAGATGGGGTGTGAAAATAAAGATATAATGTATTTCCTAGCGTGTACCAGAAGGTCTTTCTTATTGGTTCCTTCCTTTTCTAGGAGCTGTTCCTTCTAACTAAAGAATTCATGACACAGTATTTATCTTTATCTTATGAGTAAATAAGAGAGTTTCCAATATTAGGAAAGCAGGACGCATATTTAGAATACTAATTTAAACTGGTTTAAATAGATTTAAGAGAATAATATCATTTGGAATTACTTTATCAACTATTAATCTTATGGACCAAAACTGCAAAGCATTGATAAAGTGGGTAGGTAGACAGGTACGTAGGTGATTGGATAAATGTTAGGTAAAAATTAATGTAGTGTTTTCCTATATATCAACCAGTATATTTAAAGTGAAAGTACCTGATGATATGGTGTCAAGCTCCAGGTCATTATTAACAGATCTTTATAATCCTTCATATTCTTGTGAGAATACAACCTCATTCTGCTACTATTCCTTCTGATAGGTTTTGCAGCATTAGAGAAGTCACCTATAATCCATGAATTTAGTTCTGAGCAGTTGTAAGGAATGACTGTCAAAAATATCTTTGCCACAGCATTATTTTTCTGAATTTATATATAATAGTTATAGAACACATGTCATCCAAGATTGCTGACAATGAGAAATGATCACTCTCCTTGTTGGTTTTGATAACTTTGAAAGTATATGGTAATCGTAAGATGAAACTGGATCATGGTCTTTTGACCAGCAGGAAAGTGCCAAAGTGAAAAAGGAAAAAAGGCACTCAAAAGAATTCTTCCTTTTTAAGTTCAGAAAAATAGTTTTTAAAAAGTTATTATTACCCTCTATGCAGAAAAACTACAAAAAATCTACACTGAGCTTAAGTTAATTCTTCAGTTATCTTAAAATAAATTTTGAAGCTTAGAGAATTATAATAATAGAAAGATAGGCTGAGGAAACGACATGCTTTCAAATAGTCATATTTTTATTTTTTCACTCTAATTTTTCTTGCATTCAATTTTAGGAGTTCAGAGTTTAGATGGTACTGTGCCATGATCATATAGAGAATACCAAATTAATATAAGTAACTATTTTCTGTATATCCTTAGAGATAATTTGATCCATATGAATGAAATATCATATAGAAAAGACTAGCAAAGTTCACAGTAGAAAAATAATGAATCAATAAAGTTTATAATTTGATTCTGGATTCAAAGATTATATGAATATGCTTTTGTTTTGTTTTGAGATACTTACTTTGGTCAGCTCAAAGTATTATGGGCAACACTGATGAACTTCACTCAAAGCTAAGTTGCAAGATTTATTTTCAAAATCTTACCAAAAAGGGGGGAAAAAAATCTCTCCCTACAGGGCACACCTGAGATGGCACTCCTGCTGAAAACCCAGCGGCTGGGATGGGGGAGGTGGTAAGATGCACCACCCTACTTGGGGAGAGTTCACCAAGCACCTGGTCACCTGAGCTTCTGGGACTTGGGAAAGGCACAAAAGAAGGTCCAACTGAGTCTGCACCTTTGTGCAGTGCCCGAGAACCTGAACATGAACAGCTTAGACCTGGGAAGGGCACGGAACCCATGGCCCATTTTAGACAGTTCCTCTGCAGAGCAACCTGGAGCCTGAGCAGTGAAGACCGGGAAAGCACACACTCTGTGAGTGGTGGCAAACCCAGTGTGGCCTAGATACTGTGAGCACTCCCCACACACACCAGGGATATTTGTTTGCAGTGTTTCTCCCTCCCCACAGCATGACCGAACAAGTGAGCCTAAATAAGTGACCACTTTCTCCCCCTTGTGTCAAGGGGGAAATTGGACAATGAAGAGACTTGTGAACCGAAGAAGCCAAAATAAACAGAGGGAACCACTTTGGAAGTGAAAGGTACAACAGATGAAACCCTGTAGTTAGCACCAACTACGTTGGAAGGGGCCTATAGACCTTGATGGGAGAAGGAGATGGCAACCCACTCCAGTATTCTTGCCTAGGGAATCCCGTGGAAAGAGGAGCCTGGTAGTTTGTTGTGCATGGGGTTGCAGAGAGTCAGAAATGACTGAAGTGATTTAGCATGCATGCATGCATTGGAGAAGGAGATGACAACCCACTCCAGTATTCTTGCCTGGAGAATCCCAGGGATGGAGGAGCCTGGTGGGCTGCCATCTATGGGGTCGCACAGAGTTGGACACGACTGAAGTGACTTAGCAGCAGCAGCAGTAGCAGCATAGATCTTGAGAAGTATAAGCTGGAAAAATAAACTATCTGAAACTGAACTGACCACCCCTCCCACCACTGCCCTCAACAGCTCCAGAGACATTCCTATATATATTTTTACTATTGTCATTTTTAACTTTTTTAAAATTTTTAAGTCCTTTATTACTCCTTTAATTTTCATTTTTATAACTTACTATTACCTTGTAAAAAAAAGACCCTATTTTTAAAGAAAATTTCATGTATATTTTTTGTGATTTTGTTTTGTTTTTCTAATATTGTAATTTTGAGAGTCTAACCTCTACTCTAGATTTTTAATCTTTGCTTTTTGGTATTTGTTATCAATTTTGTACCTTTAAGAACCTGATCTTCAGTACCTATTTTTACTTAGGTGTGTGATTACTGGCTGGCTTGTTTGCCCTCTCCTCCTTTTGACTCTCCTTTTTCTCTCCCAGATCACCTCTATCTCCTCCCTCCCCCTTCTCTTCTCTACCCAACTCTGTGAATCTCTCTGGGTGTTTCAGGCTGTGGAGAGCACACAGGGATTTGGTTACTGGCTAGATTGTTCTCTCTTCTTTTGATTCCCCCTCTTCTCCTCTTGGTCACCTCTATCTCCCTCCTCCTTAATGTAACTCAGCAAGGATCACATTAAAATATGAAGGAGAAATCAAAAGCTTTACAGACAAGCAAAAGCTGAGAGAATTCAGCACCACCAAATCAGCTTTTCAGCAAATTGCAGAGTAAGATAAACTTTAAAACTCATTCTATGAAGCCACCATCACCATAATACTAAAACCAGGCAAAGATGCCATAAAAGGAAAATTGCAGGCCAACATCACTGATGAACACAGATGCAAAAATCCTTAACAAATTTCTAGCAAACAGAATCCAACAACATATCAAAAATATCATACATCATGACCAAGTGGGCTTTGTCCTAGGGATGCAAGGATTCTTTAATATCTGCAAATCAGTTAATGTGATACACCACATTAACAAACTGAAAGATAAAAACCATATGATTATCTCAAAAGATGCAGAGAAAGCCTTTGACAAAATTCAATACCCATTTATGATTAAAAAAAAAAAAAAAGCTCCAGAAAGCAGGAATAGAAGGAACATACCTCAACATAATAAAAGCCATATATGACAAACCCACAGCAAATGTTATCCTCAGTGGTGAAAAATTAAAAGCATTTCCCCTAAAGTCAGAAACAAGACAAGGGTGCCCACTCTCACCACTACTATTCAACACAGTTTTGGAAGTTTTAGCCACAGCAATCAGAGAAGAAAAAGAAATAAAAGGAATCCAAATTGGAAAAGAAGTAGAACTCTCACTGTTTGCAGATGACATGATCCTCTACATAGAAAACCCTAAAGACGCCACCAGAAAATTACTAGAGCTAATCAAAGAATACAGCAAAGTTGCAGGATATAAAATTAACACTTAGAAATTCCCTGTATTCCTATATACTAACAATGAGAAAACAGAAAGAGAAATTAAGAAAACGATTCAATTCACCATTGCAACGGAAAGAATAAAATACTTAGGAATATATATACCTAAAGAAACAAAAGACCTATACATAGAAAACTATAAAACAATGACGAAAAACATCAAAGAGGAAACATATAGATGGAGAAATATACCATGTTCAGGGATCTGAAGAATCAATATAGTGAAAATGGGTATATGACCGAAAGCAATCAATAGATTCAATGCAGTCCCTATCAAGCTACCAATGGTATTTTTTAGAGAACTAGAAAAAAATAATTTCACAATTTGTATGGAATTACAAGAAACTTCAAATAGCCAAAGCAACTTTGAGAAAGAAGAATGGAACTGGAGGAATCCACCTGCCTGGCTTCAGACTATACTACAACGCTACAGTCACCAGGAGAGTATGGTACTGGCACAAAGACAGAAATATTGATCAATGAAACAAAATAGAAAGCCCAGGGAAAAATCCACGCACCTATGGACACCTTATCTTTGACAAAGGAGGCAAGATAATACAATGGATAAAAGACAATCTCTTTAACAAGTAGTGCTGAGAATACTTGTCAACCACTTGGAAAAGAATGAAACTAGAACACTTTCTAACACCATACACAAAATAAACTCAAAATGGATTAAATATCTAAACGTAAGACCAGAAACTATAAAATTCCTAGAGGAAAACATCAAAAAAAAACACTCTCCAACATAAATCACAGCAGGATCCTCTATGACTCACAGCCCAGGGTAATGGAAACAAAAATAAACAAATGGGGCCTAATTAAACTTAAAAGCTTTTGCACAAAGAAGGAAACTATAAGCAAGGTGAAAAGACAGCCTTCAGAATGGGAGAAAATAATAGCAAATGAAACTACTGACAAAGAATTAATCTCAAAAAAATATACAAGCAGCTCCTGCAGCTCAATTCCAGAAAAAAATAAAAGACCTAATCAAAAGTGGCACAAAGAACTAAACAGACATTTCTCCAAAGAAGACATACAGATGGCTAACAAACACATGAAAAGATGCTCAACATCACTCATTATCAGAGTAATGCAAATCAAAACCACAATGAGGTACTGTCTCACACTGGTCAGAATGGCTGTTATGAAAAAGTCTACTAACAATAAATGTTTGAGAGGGTGTGGAGAAAAGGGAACCCTCTTACACTGTTGGTGGGAATGCAAACTAGTACAGCCACTATGGAGAACAGTGTGGAGATTCCTTAAAAAACTGGAAATAGAACTGCCATATGACCCAGCAATCCCACTACTTGGAATATACACAGAGGAAACCAGAATTGAAATAAACATGTGTACCCCAATGTCCATTGCAGCACTGTTTACAATAGCCAAGATATGGAAGTAACCTAGATGTCCATTGGCTGATGAATGAATAAGAAAGCTGTGGTACATATACACAGTGGACTATTACTCAGCCATTAAAGAATGGATTTGAATCAGTTCTAATGAGGTGGATGAAACTGGAGACTATTATACGGAGTGAAGTAAGTCAGAAAGAAAAACACCAATACAGTATACTAATGCATATATATGGAATTTAGAAAGATGGTAACAATGACTCTGTATGCGAGACATCAAAAGAGACACAGAAGTAAAGAACAGTCTTTTGGACTCTGAGAGAAGGCACGGGTGGGATAATTTGAGAGAATAGTATTGAAACATGTATATTATCATTTGTGAAATGATCACCAGTCTAGGTTTGATGCATGAGACAGGGCTCTCAGGGCTGGTGCACTGGGATGACACTGAGGGATGGGATGGGGAGGGAGGTGAGAGGGGTGTTCAGGATAGGGAACACATGTATACCCATGACTGATTCATGACAATGTATGGCAAAAACCAGCACAATATTGTAAAGTAATTAGCCTCCAATTAAAATAAATTAATTAATTAGATAAAAATATATATCAGGAGGGAAATAAATAGTTATTGAAATCACACACACATAAAAAAAATCTCTCCCATAAGAGATTTGTTCACTTTACTCCACAATTTGTACTACTGGCTTTGCTCTGCCAGGTGTTTTGCTTTAAGCACTATTCCTTGCTGCACCTCTGATACTTTCCTTCCATGTATTGATTAACCTATGTACCTTTATTTGATAGCAGTCATTATCATTCCAAAACTTACAGACTTAACAGAACTTACTGCAACTTCACTTGTTCTCTCCTCTCTCCACCTCCCGTTTTTTCCTTTGGTCACCATCATCTGAGTCAAAATGTGGGCTGCATTCTTCTGACAGGCATGTCTTTAGCCGTATGCTTCTTCACCATCCATGGGGAAGGTAGGAAAGTAAGTATGTAAAAATTGGCAAAATTTTCACAGGCCAGTAAGAAAATTCTTTCAAACTTTAAACATTCTAGATAGGGGAAGAAAAGAAAAGAAAACTTTATGTTTTAAATAAAATAGCTTCAAAAGTAAGTATTGATTTCTTTATGTTTTGTGGTTGGTATTGGTAGTGATGGTGATGGTGGTGTTTGTATATTTGGCTGATTTTGCATCTATCTTTTTTTTTTTTTTTTCAATCCATTAGGCAGAGTATGGGTTTAAATGAGGAAGTCAGAGTTACTATTAGTAAAATATCACATTATAAATGTAAGTGTTAAGAAAGCATCCTACTGAGCATTTTAAGGTTCCATCTTACTTTTGCTAGACATGGAGCCATTTGGGATGTAATATGTGTGCTATCTCTCAAGGTCGAACCTTGTATCTTATTCAACAGGAGGTTTTATCCAAACCTGCCTGTTAAATTTCAAAAACAATATTTTTTCCCAAAACCCCTCCCAAAATTCTCAATGTAAACATGAATTTCATAGCATGTTGTAGAGTCTATTTCTTCATAATCATCAAAAGTATATGCAATTTTATGCTTCCATAGTTCTTAAAATGTAGAGATTACTGTAAAATCTTAAACTTAGCTTCCCACTTATTGCTAATTTATTGCAACTCAAAAAGTACTCTATAATAAAAGAAAAACAATATACTCTCAGACGGTGTTATTATCCCTTAAACCAATTTAAAATAACAGCTCTGTAAACATCTGTTGGATAAAATCTGACATTTCATAGGAGACTTAAACAAACAAAAACTTGGATTATTATGAAATGACAAACTATAAACAAAGTCTCTGTTATCATCCTTTTATTTATTTGGCCTAAAAGGAAGTATTTTTTCCTTCTATAGGCATGCAGTTGATAAAGTAGGATCTAGTGTAGGAAAATAACTATTATCTTCTATTTCATATTCAATACATGATTTAATTTCTGAGTTAGAATTTTATAAAACACATTTAATATATGTAAATGAGAAACAAAGATAAAATCTGTCTCATTTCATTCTAAATAACTGTTTTATAGCTTAAATCTAGACATCAATTATTAAGCTTACAGATATGTTGTATCAAATGAGATCATACATTTGCAGATACATTGTAAACTTTGAAATATTAGAATAAATATTCAGTGTTACTGTTTTCAGAGATTAAAGCAAATGGCCTAGAGCAAGCAAGCCATAGCTAATTAAGAAAAGACACATGCCAGTTTTAAAACAAAACAGTGTTCCCGCCTGCTTATTGCATTTTATTTTCACAGAAGGCTAATCATTTTATAAAATAAATATTATGGACATGTAGACTCTCTAGCTAGTACTTAAGCAAATGTTAAATTACATTGTTCAAAAGAGACTGTTAAACTTACCAAAGCAAAGCAAAATAAAAATTGCATTCATGTTGATAGCTTGTGGGTCTTATATAAAATGTGACTAATTTTATCAACCTTAAGGTAAACAACAAAACAACAGCATTTCAATGAGGTGCCAGTTTGAAGCACTCTAAAATACACACACCTGGACATTCTTATAGTGAAGTTAATGCTGAGAAATATATTGTATTAAATGTCTTGTCATTGTTGAAGATCCCAACAGCAAGGAGGGGGGCAATATTGCCTATCAGCTATACCTAATTACCTGGAATGTATAAGCAAATATTCAAAGTTCGATGAGGTCTTTACATTTCACCTCTAAGTACCACATTAGTAATTCATGAATCCACTACTAATGTTTCTATGGCATTCAGGCAGAGTGAAAAATTAAGCCATAATGACTTTAAAGGTGGAAGAACCACAAAATAACTCTGTACCTCTGAGGTCATTTTTACCATTTGAACATAAATTATATGAGTGCACATCAATGGCTTCAGTATTTGCAAGGCATTGCTAATGAACACGGAAGTTATTTAGGAAATGGAGTGTAGGAGGTAGATATAGATAGAACAGTGAAGCTTAACAGAATTGATTCCTAATATAAAAACAAACTCATTTATTGCTTTTAAATGGCCATAAGTGCAAAATCTGCAAATTAAACAAATTTTCAAAAAATCCAGGAAATGCACCATAGTTGTTCAATCAACATGATCAGCTCTAGGTTCTTGCTTTATGAGAATCTTCCCTGGCTCAGTGGGAACCCACAGTAATGATATATTTAAGACTTTTTGTTCTATGCAGTAGCTGTTTTTGCAAATGCAGTCACACAAGACAAATTATACTCTCCTTGGATTGCTTAAACGCAATTTTCCTCCAGCTGACTAAATTGTACATTGATATATCATATTTTAAAATATTAAAAATGGTTCAGTTAAAAAAATTATCTCAGCCTTAATTGTACAATTTCAAAATAATACAAATGATAAGAAAAATTTTAACTTGTAAAGTATCCAGTGTTGGAAATCATTATGCAAAATAATGAAAAAATGAATGTAAAACTTAGTAATAGCATTTTGAAAATATTCTAGATTTTTAGTTCCATGCATATCCTACCATCTGATATAGATTAATACTTTTAATAGGATATGTGTGATATATCTTTACTATTTGTTTTATTAGCCACATTGTACTGACTCACATAACAAAATATTCAAATCAGCAAATATACAATGAATATGGACTAGATGTGTTCAATGGATTATAATTATATTTGATTCTTCTGATATCTATAAAATAATAAAAGCTCCAAATAATAACTTATTATTCCAGACTATATCCAACATTATGTCTGTTCATTAATGTAACCCAGTACAACTCAATTTCCAATGAGTTAAATCCAATTTAATATGTTTGGGTGGTATTTTAATGTGTTTAAAGTGATAAAGTCTCCAAATAAGATTGTGTAAAGTCAACAACACTCTTAAAATCCATCCTGATAAATTATCAAAAGAAAAATGTGTTTCATGTATTGGTATCTTTATAAAATATTCAATAAGATATGGATCAAATGGTGTGTGTATATATATATATATATATGCTAAATATTATTCTCTGCTGAAAATATGACTAGTATGTTTTCAAGTTGTAATTGACCATGAGAAAACTGGTTTTTATCATCTTCAATATATTTACTTGATCAGTCTTCCTTTCTATAAACAATCCCCCCTCACCATCAAAGACAATAACACTCTTTATGGTGCACTCTTCTCATGCTTGTGCTTTGACATCCTGGGCCAGGCAGATCGACCTGCACTGCAGTAACTACTGCTCATTTTCCACAAGAACATCTTCTTCATTAGGCCTAGGTTCTGACACCCCATACCAGGATCTGTGGATGTCCTTGTCATCCCACTCAGGCTCTGACACCCAAGCAAGGCAATGCCACCACTGCCCAACTAGCAAAAATATCTACCTTGCTCAACCTCATCTAATGACTTTTGAACTGAATGAATCAGGAAAGAAAGGGAGACAGGAAGGAACCTAGCATGAGCTTTCAAATATATATGTATGTGCTTGTAAATATATATATATGTATATATGTAAATATATGTATATATGTGTGTGTGTATATATATATATCCTCCTATTCACAGTAATTGGGGCTTCCATGGTAGCTCAGAGGTAAAGACTCTGCCTGGACACAGGTTTGATCTTTGGATTGAGAAGATTCCCTGGAGAATTAAATGACAACCCACTCTAGCATTCTTGCCTGGGAAATCCTGTGGACAGAGGAGCCTGGAGGGCTACAGTCCAGGGCATTGTAGAAGAGTCAAACACAGCTTGGCAACTAAAGAACGTTCACAGCAGTTACTGCCCATTAAATAACCTTGAAAACTGAATTCAGTTCAGTTCAGTTTAATTCAGTCACTCAGTCGTGTCCAACTGTTTGCCCCATGGACTGCAGCACACCAGGCCACCCTGTCCATCACCAACTCATGGAGTTCACTCAAATTCATGTCTGTTGCCTCAGTGATGCCATCCAACCATCTCATCCTCTGTCAAACCCTTCTCCTGCCTTCAATCTTTCCCATCATCAGGGTCTTTTCAGATGAGTCAGTTCTTCACATAAGGTGGCCAAAATATTGGAGTTTCAGCTTCAGCATTGGTCCTTCCAATGAATATTCAGGACTGAACTCTGAATTAGTGAATATTAAATCATGACTCCAATGGAAGATATATAGAGATATATAGGTGTCTCTATGTATAACACAGAATGCAGTCTTAAATGTTATAACCAACTCATTCAGTAAATTATGTTCTCTATTTTACTAAAGAGAAAATGAGTATCAGAAGTGTTAAATTCCACTAATGGGTGCAGAATTAGAATCCAACCCACTCAACTGTTCTCAAAACCTGAGCTTCTTTCACTACATTGCACTGACTCTTTCTGTCTTTAGGCAAAAGTGTAGCTTATATTGATTATTGATTTTGGGCTTACAAATAAATTGTAGTGGGTAGGTGATCCTGAAAGTGTTGTATTCACAAGTAATGATGATCAACTCTAAGTGTGTGTATCCATGTGTTTGTATATATCTATATCTGTGTCTGAGTTGTATATATAAATATGTTAAGAGACAATTTTCCCTGAACTTCTTCTTATGTTCCTGCACCATGCAGGTCTTCAGAGAAGGAGTGTTTTTGAACACAGAATATGATTTGGAAATTAGAGAAAGTGTCAGCCTAAAGAGAGACCCTAGAAACTTCCCAAGGTTAGGATAAATCCCTCTCCATGTTGTCCTGGGGACAATCGTTTACATTCCAGAATGAGTAGTTGGTTTTTCTGGAGGGGGGTATGAGTAGTTGAGCTAGAAATTTATAAACATTTTGGATCCCTTGATTTGGGGATTATTTTCCTGTGATGTAAACCCACTCAAGATCAGGTAAACACCTAATCCTCTTCTCAACAACCTTAGTGGATTGGCCTTTGGGGAATCAGAACTAACTGTATCTTGTGAGTGATAAACTAGCTGTGTCTGTAACTTAGGTGTTGACGTCTTCAGTAAGTTTTTGTATATGAAGCTGAGGCAGGCTTTTAAATAAGGTAAAATAACAGAACTTTCACAGTTTTGGACTTAAACATTTCATCATCTTTAAACAGTGTAATCAATTTAAAAAGGAAAGAAAGAAACAGTGTATTTGAAAGAACTATTTCTAAAAATTTTAGGAGAAAGAAAATATATTTTTTAAGGGCAGTATCAATTTTTAGTCCTGGCCATATAAAGGAATGGGAAACATTTAACCAGTTTAATCTGAGAATAATCCCTACTACACTCTCTATCTCTCTAAATATTTCTGTTTGTGTGCCTCTCTTTCTTTCATGCATGGAGCACATTTAATCAGTTCTCAAGCTCTGCTGCCTTTATACCTCGTATTATTTGGGATAATGTACTTTATGCAGAGTACATCATGAGAAATGCTGGGCTAGAAGAAGCACAAGCTGGAATCAAGATTGCCAGGAGAATTATCAATAACCTCAGATATGCAGATGACACCACCCTTATGGCAGAAAGTGAAGAACTAAAGATCCTCTTGATGAAAGTGAAAGAGGAGAGTGAAAAAGCTGGCTTAGAGCTCAACATTCAGAAAACTAAGATGATGGCATGAGCTGAACTGAACTTTATGTAAAGGGGCTTTGCAGGTGGGGCCAGTGTAAAGAACAGCCTGCTAGTGCAGGAGGCATAAGGGATGTGGATTCAGTCCTTGGATGGAGAAGATTCCCTGGAGGAGGGCATGGCATCCCACTCCAGTATTCTTGCCTGGAGATTCCAGTGGATAGAGGAGCCTGGGAAGCTACGGTCCATAGGGTCTCAAAGAGTCAAGCACAACTGAAGTGACTTAGCTGGCTTGATAATACCCAAATCCTGCCTGGATCTAAGAGGATCCAAAAAATATTGCCTATGACTAACCATTATAAGCAAACAACATGTTTATAAAAGGGGGAAGTAAAACCTTTTCTTGGAAATATAGCTGTCTCAGTTGCATCTTAATACATGTCCCTCTTCTGCATGCCTATTTTGATCATCCACAAATAGACTCTTATAGGCTGTAGATATTAAAATATTCCCCAGGTAACCAGTGCTTTTTCTCTTCTCCTAACCAATCAAATTCATTCTCTCTTCAAGCAGACTGCTTTTTCTAATTCTAAAATTAAATAAATTACTTAACTTTTTGTGCATTCAGGGATCTCTATCACCTACAGAATAAACTTCATATTCTAAGTAGGATTTAGGAGGTGCCTGTAATTACTGGCCCTTCCCTATGTTCTCATTTTCCATTTAGGAAAATTGAAGGCTGATATTTTACCTGTATGTTAACTTGTAATTCCTGACACATCACTTACTTTTTTTCTTGAATTATCACTTAAGACCTAAGTGAGTCATGATGCTGCATATAACCTTTCTTTATTTATATTGGTTGGTTAATGCAAAATGACTAAAGGCAATATACAATCAAAATTTGGAGATGTTATATTATTGAACTTTAGAACCAAATGATAGCTAATTAAAACTCTAATTGGATATAATATGAAATACTGCTTCATTTACTGTATATTGCTATTTCTAATAGCAATATATTTGATTTAGAAAAATTGAAAGAAAAAGCATCTTGTTAAATGAGACTAAGAAAATGATGGACATGTTGTTTCAGCCAATTTATATGTTCACATAACAATGTAAATCCTCTTCATTGATCACAGTAAATGTATGAAGGGACATGTGTAACTCAGTGAAGCTATTAGCCATGACATGCAGGGCCACACAAGTCAGACAGGTCATAGTGAAGAGTTCTGGCAAAACGTGATCCACTCGAGAAGGAAATGGCAACCCACCCCAGTATCCTTGCCTGGAGAAAACAATGAACAGGATGAAAAGGGAAAAAAGATATGACATCTAAAAATGAACCCTCAGGTCATTTTGCTACTGGGAATGCCCAATTTACTACTGGGGAAGAGCAGAGGGGAATTAACAATAGCTCCGCAAAGAATGAGGTGGCTTGGCCAAAGCAGAAACAATGTTCAGTTATGGATGTTTCTTGTGGTGTAAGTAAAAGTCTGATGCTGCACTGAACAATTCTGCATATGAACCTCAAATATTAGGCCCATTAATTAAAGCAAATTGGACATGGACAAGCAGGAAATGGCAAGATTAAATGTCAGCATCTTAGGGATCAGTGAAATGAAATGGACAGGGATGGGCAATTTAATTCAGATGACCATTATATCTACAACTGTGGGAAAGAATCCCTTTGAAGAATGGAGTAGCTCTTATAGTCAACAAAAAGTCCCAAAATGCAGTACTTGAGTGTGACCTAAAAAATGATGAATGATCTCAGTTTGTTTCAAAGGCAAACCACTCAACATCATGGTAATCCAATCTATGCCCCACTGATGCTGAAGAAGCTGGAGTGGACCGGTTCTATAAAAACCTACAACACCTTCTCAAACTAACACTGAAAAGAGAAGTTCTTTTTATCATAGGTAATTGTAGTGCAAAAGTAGGAGGTCAAGAGATGCCCAGAAGACCAAACAAGCTTGGCCTTAGAGTAAAAAATGAAGTGGGGCAAAGGCCAGGAGAATTTTGTCAAGAGAAAATGCAGGTCATAGGAAACACTTTTTTTTTTTTTTTTTTTAACAGCACAAGAGAGAAGACTACACATGAACATCACCAGACTATAAATAATGAATCAGATTTACTATGTTATTTTCAGTCAAAGATGGAGAAGCTCTTTGGACAAGTCAGCAAAAACAAGACCTGGAGCTCACTGTAGCTCTGATCATCAGCTCTTTAATGAAAATCCAGACTTAAACTGAAGAAAGTAAGGAAAAGCACTAGGCCATTCAAGTATGACCTAAATCAAACCTCTTATGATTATTCAGTGGCAGTGACAAAGAGATTCAAGGAACTGGATGTGGTAGACAGAGTGTGTGAAGAGTTATAGAGAGAAGTTTGTAACACTGAACAAAATGTAATGATCAAAACATCCCAAAGGAAAAAAGAGATGCAAGAAGGCAAAGTGGTGCTCTGAGGAAGCTTTACAAATAGCTGAGGAAAGAAAAGAAGTGAAAGGCAAAGGGGAAAGGGAAAGATATACTCAACTGAATGCATAGTTCCAAAAAAACAGAAAGGAAAGACAAGAAGGTCTTTTTAAATGAGCATTGCAAAGAAATAGAGGAAAATAATAGAATGTGTGAGACTACGGATCTCTTCAATAAAATCAGTGATATCAAGGTAACATTTCATGCAAGGATGGACACAATAATGGATAGAAAAGGTAAGGACCTAACAGAAACTGAAGAGATTAAGAAGATCTGGGAAGAATAAACAAAAGAACTATACAGAAAAGAGCTTAATGACCCAGATAACCACAATGGTGTGGTCACTTACCTATAGCCAGACATCCAGGAGTGTGAACTTATGCAGGCCTTAGGAAGCATCTCTATGAAGAAAGCCAGTGGAGGTGATGGAATTCCAGCTGAGCTATTTCAAATGCTAAAAGATGATGCTGTGAAAGTGCTGCACTCAGTATGCTGGCAAATTTGGAAAATTCAGCAGTGGCCACAGAACTGGAAAATGTCAGTTTTCATTCCGATTATAAAGAGAGGCAATGCCAGAGAGTATTCAAACTACCATACATTTGCATTCATTTAACATGCTAGCAGGTTTATGTTCAAAATCCTTCAACCTAAGCTTCAGCAGTACCCAAGCCCAGAACTTCCAGATGTACAACTCTATTTCAAACAGGGAGAGGAACCAGAGATCAAATTCCTAACATCCATTGGATCATAGAAAAAGCAAGAGAATTCCAGAAACACATATACTTCTGCTTCATTAACTATGCTAAAACCTTTGCCTGTGTGGATAACAACAGATTGTGGAAAATTCTTAAAATAAATGGGAATACTAGACCACACTACCTTGTCTCCTGAGAAACCTGTGTGCAGGTCAAGAAACAACAGTTAGAACCAGACTTGGAAAAATAGACTAGTTTAGGATTGAGAAAGGAGTGCAACAAGCCTGTATAGCGTCACCCTGCTTATTTAACTTATATGAAAGGTATATCATGTGAAAGGCAGGACTGGATGAATCAAAGCTGGAATCAAGATTGCCAGGAATAATATTAACAATCCCAGATATGCAAATGATACCACTCTAAAGGAAGAAAGTGAGGAAGAACTAAAGAGCTTCTTGATGAGGGTGAAAAAAGAGAGTGAAAAAGCTGGCTTAAAACTCAACATTCAAAAAAACAGGATCATGGCATCTGGTCCCATCACTTTATGGCAAATAGAAGGGGGAAAAGTGGAAACAGTGACAGATTTTATTTTCTTAGGCTCCAATATCACTGTGGATGGTGACTGCAACTGTGAAATTCAAAGACATTTGCTCCTTGGTTGGAAAGCTAAGTCAATCCTAGACAGTGTATTAAAAGACAAAGTCATCATTTTGTCAAAAAATGTGCATACACTCAAATCTATGGTTTTTCTTTTCCTTTATTTTTTTTTAGGGCTTTGTGCTTTTATTTTTTAATTTTTTCCCCAATTATTTTTATTAGTTGCAGGCTAAAGAGATTTCTAATAGTCAAATAGGGATGTGAGAGTTGGATCACTAAGATAGCTGAGCACAAAAGAATTGTTATTTTTGAATTCTGGTGATGGAGAAGACTCTTGAGAGTTCCTTGGACAACAAGGAGATCAAACAAGTCAATCCTAGAGGAAATTAACCCTGAATACTCATTGGAAGGACTAATGCTGAAGCTGAAGCTCCACTACTTTGTCCACTTATGCAAAAAGCCTACTCATTGTAAAGGATCCTGATGCTGGGAAAGATTGAAGGCAAGGAGAATGGGGATGCAGAGAAAAAGACTGTTAGGTAGCATCACTGGCTCAATGGACATGGATTTGAGTGAACTCAGGAAGACAGTGGAGGACAGAGGAGTCTGGCATGCTGCAGACCATGTGGTTACAAAGAATTGAACACAAATTAGTGACTGAACAGCAACAATAGCAACGAAGTAACCTATATATAGCAATGTTACTTCATATGTTAGATCACAATTTACTCTATTCCCCTGTGGCCTTCAATAGCTTAAATGTAGAACACAATTTTTACCTCATCTTTTATCACTTGCGTTAGCAGAAAACCTTGGTCTTAGGTAGTATACATGTTTATTAAGCTCTTCAAAATTTAATGTTTCTAATAGAATATTATTTTCAGAAATTTGTTGGGTAAAATAAATTAATTTGGGGTCTTGATTGGAACAAGGTGTTTTTGAGACATGAATATCATAATTATAAAATAAAGCATTCTGTTTTCATAGATTAAAGTGGTAGAATAAATAGAGTAAATATAATTTTAACTATTCGACATTCCTATAATTTTCTGAATTAGCTCTATCATCTCAATACATAAAAATTATATTTTTGTACTCATGTAAAAATTATTCTACTTTAATATATATTTTTCTATTATTACTATTTTCCTGGCAAGAAGGAGATCTAGAGGCAAGTTGTGACTTGTATTTTTGTTCTCCTTGTTAAAATCTTACTAATTTACCTAGTACTTTCAAAGTAATGCAAAGTTTCTATCAAAAACCAACTCCAGCTTTCTAATCAAACTTTATTTCTAAAATATTTATCATTATTAAGAGATTTGAAAGGCTTCAATCTTTTTTTTTTTTTGGCTTTTAGTTATTTGAAATTTTGGGGAAAATTTACTTTACACTCTGATGTTGATATAATAAGCTTATTTGATATAATCATTTCATTTTTTGAAGATTTTTTGAAGTACATTAATAGTTTGATGCCATTTTCAAAATTAATAATAATAGATGAACATGTAGCATCATGTAATATATATTAAGTAGAGGTTATGTATACCCTTGATATTTCTTTCAGACATTTTGACTACAAAATTAATTTACATCTTAATTGGCAACTTGCTAAATATGAAATATTTATTTAGCTGCAATCATGTAAGTCAGTGAAATTGTATAGGCTATCTTTGTAGTTTGTTTATTTACCAAGTCGAATCCAACTTTTGGGACCCCATGGACTGTAAACTTTCAGTCTTCTCTATCCATGGGATTTCCCAGGCAAGAATACTTGAGTTGGTTGCCATTTCCATCTCCAGGGGGTCTTCCCAACCCAAGTATCCCTGGGCATGTATTTAAAACATAGTACACCATGTGTTATAAATATGTCAATGATACTAAATAGCAAAGTCTGAGCATGCATTCATTCATGTATTCATCTAGTCCTGGTAGCCTATCACATATAAAGCTCTTTGTTAGAATGAGGGCTGTGCTTAGCAGTTCAATAGGTTTTCTTCTCGTGTCAAGAGAAACAATATGATACATGTAGAGCAAAAGTATCTATGTGAAGAACAGCTAATAACAGTCAAACTCAATGGATACCTGTTCTCAGTTGCTTAGTTTTGTCCAACTCTGTGACCCCACAGACTATAGCCCACCAGGCTCCTCTGTCCATGGAATTCTTCTTGGAAAGCATACTCCTATCTGTTGATTATCCCAAAAAGCTGGGGTTATAACCAGCTACCCAACAAAATAATTATGCCTTCTTCCAAAGAGTTTGGAACGTATAAATGAGTATGTCCTGTCATATTGTCAAAGAAACAAGGCAAAGGCATCGCCAGGTCTTGATCTTTGTTGTTGATGTTTAGTTGTTCAGTTGTGTCTGACTCATTTGCAACCCCCTGGATTGTAGCCCTCCAGGGCTCCTCTGTCCATGGGAATTCCCAGGCATGATCAGTGGACTGGGTTGCCATTTCCTTCTCCAGGGGATTGTCCTGAACCAGGGATCAAACCTGTCTCCTACATTGGCAGATGAATTCTTCACTACTAAACCATTAGACACGTATCAATTATTATCACTGCATATTCTCAAATAGGAACAGAAATTTCATTTAAATGAAGTGTACCTTTTTTCATTTCAAACATGAAAAAAATCTTACATAAAAGATTGAAATAAAATTTACAAAAAATGTACTTTGGCTTTATGTTGTTTGCATTAATCTTTTTTCAATGACCTAAAACAATGCAGCTGAAACTTATAAAAATAACTAGAAAATTTATTTTGAAAAGATAGATCAAAGATTGACTTATTAATTGAGTAGCATGGTTATAAAATTGATTAAGTATAATGTATAGTATCTTTTATATATTAGAGTATTAGCAATATTACTGATAGGATAAAAGTTGATGAATATGTAAAGATATATTTTCTTTAAAAAAATGTGAAATCATCATGTCCCAATAAACAGACCATATCATATTACAATTTAAAAAATAAGATATTTTTCTTGACTGATAAAGAATATGTATGTATGCTGTGTTTTAAAGAATATGTATGTATGCTGTGTTTTTTCTACTTAAATGGTTATCATAAACCATTACATGGTTTATTCATTCAATAAATATTCATAGAAAATGTACTACATACTGTCTAAGGGCTTGAAAAAAGTTTAAAAAAAAGAAAGAAAGAAAACTGTTACTGCTAAATCCTGGCAAAGTGAGATTCAATTTCAGTAAAATAATTATCTCAACAAGCTACTTCAGTAATCCAGTAGTACTATACACAGAGATCTGTAGTAGCACAGAGGTGATTATAGATCTCATCCTGGAATAATAAGGGAATTATCCTGGAATAAGTAGAGTTTGAGTTCTCTTGTAGTACGATTGGGAATTGAGAAGCTAAATCTGGAAGAATAACAGTTTTTCAAATTAGGGGGAACAATGTTTACAAGTGAACTGATGAATTAGATAGAATTAAGTATCTTCAGTGGTTCTGTATGACAGTGTGTGTGTGTGTAGGCTTTATGTGTATTGATCATAGGTCATATTTTATTTGTCATTCTAAGGATTTCTGCATTTTATAGGTTGTGGATACTCTTTGAAAGATACATATATTCCATTGCATAGACATTCTATATTTCCTGTAAATGGCTACTTTATTTCATATATATCAGGTTAAAAAGAAATGTAACTTTTATGACTTTTGGAAATTCTAAGAATTAACTGTTTTCTTTATTGCTTCTACTCTATCATACTTTGACAAATCAAACATTGAAGAAACACTTTAGAAGACTACTATCATAGCCTAAGCATGCTCTGTTTATTTTTAATAGAATAAATTGGTTCACTTGGTACAATAAAGAACCTGTCAACAAGATAGTTAATTTTTTTATTCCCCCAAAATATTATCTGTGACAGTAAATCACATGATGTTCCATATGTCCTTCATTACTTTCATTCTAATGTTAAAAAAAAAATCCTTTAATCTATAATAGTTGTTTCACTTATATTATAAACTATTGCCCTAAGTCATATTCTTCTATCAAAGATGCACTTAGATGATAATTACACTTAATCCTGGAGACACATTCCACCAAAGTAAACATAAGTGAACTCTCTGGCTCTGTTGCTTTCCAATATTCTGAAACTGACTTAACATCAAAACAGACAGAAGAAGCTGTTGCTATTCATACTGGGAAGAAAATATTCTTTTGAGTAGATTTAATCTATTGTGTTGCCTTTATAATATCTTCATGTGACCAGCAGTGAGAAATACATTAGTTCATTTATTGAGGTTAATGAGAAAAATGCACTTCTTTTTTACATTTGAGAGAAGAACTCTTAACTCTTTCAGCAATACAGTTTTCCCTAGTGTTTTGTTTTGTTTTGTTTTTTAAAGAGTTGTCTAAATTAATAGAAAAGATCCTAATTTTAGAATCTCAAAGGATATTTTATAAGTTAGAAACATTTTCATGTATGTAATCTTCATAAAGTTTTACAAAAGGCTAATTTTTGTCTGTCTGTTTACCTATTACTTTGACCTAATACAAATAGATGGCTGGATATTTCTCCAGCAAAGATTGGAATTATTGGGAATCAACAGATAATTTCACTTTGGAATCTACAAACATGGTGAGCCATGTGAAAGTCCACACAAAGTAAGGGAAGGAGAATGCTCTTATAAAGGGGAAAAGTAAATTGGGATGGTTCATGTAACTGAATCCTTGACTTCCATTGGCTGAGTTCTTGCTAGGAAAGAAGAGTTTGTCTTCTTCCTGTTGGGTTCTACTTTTGTCACAAGGAATAAGAGCTTCCCCTTCTTGTTTTCCACTTCTATTTAATTGAGATTTCTGCTTATTATTATTTTATACTGGAGAGTTTTTTTTCTTCTCCAAAGGAATATGTATTTTTGTGATTTTTTTAATAATTTTGTGAAAAGTAGCTAAATCTATGAAGAGACATTAAACATCTCCTTCTAAGGTAAACTGCAATTGCATGTTCTTAACTTCAATAGGGGTTGCAAAGAGTCAGACACAGCTGAGTGACTAAGCACAGCACAGCACAGCTTCAATATATGATTAAAAAAAAAATAAAACCTCTTTGTGAACACTGATTTATGAGGAGTCACTGACTTCATTAAAACAATTGCATTACATAGAAAAACTCTGCTTCTCACCTGATCCAATGCAAAATTTAGATACTCTTCAGAGCACATAATGAGCTCTTTAAGAGCAGACCATAAAGTTGGGCCTCCACCAGTTGTTTTATGTTTGTTTGAATATATATACAGATAGATAAATAAGTGAATGCAGTGGTATACTGGAGTCAGCTCATGTAGTCTTCCAATAGCTTACTGTTAAATATTCACAAAAATTTTACACATATTAAATACAGATGCTTTTACAAGTGAAAGGATGTAAAGTTACAATAATGTTAGAAACAAATAGTCAAAATTTGTAACTTCTTTTTTTTACTATATTTTAATGCTATCTCTGCTTTTGAGGTCATTTATTAACATGTCTATTGCACCTGTAGAATAGAAATGCTAGATGATCATATGGTTATTTCTTCCCAACTCTGTGTTAGGTAATGTATCATTGTTAACCTGAAATAGACAATGATGAGAGTATTTATGGAATGGAAATTAACAAATATTACCATTCAGCTTTTGATTCATTGTTTTATTGATTGTTTTAATATCAGATTAGCCGACTTTCTCTCTTGTAACTAATTAAAACTTCTAACTCAGTTTCCTAATATTTGAGTTGATAATTTTGTGTTTGTTAGAAAAATGTGAATCATCTTCAGTATTGATTTGTGATGTCTTTTAATGACCAGTTATGATACCTTATTAAATAAATCAGAAAGATTTCCAATTTTCTATGCTATGTAGCAACTCAAAGAATATAATGTCTACTTCATCCTTGAAGATTTTAAGGAGAGGTGATGAAAATCAAATTACAAGGTAAAATGCAATTTGCATGTTTTCTTCAGTCTGAGCTTATAACAAATTATAACAAATTTGTTATAGATGAACTTACAGATGACTATAGATAAGCCTATAGTCTGAGATCAGACTACATAAATCATCAAATATTCTAAAAATATATGGCTACTGAGTAAAGTTCTTCCTTACTTTTTAGCTCTATGACAGATGCTTAAATTTTACAAAACAGGTTTTGATAGTTTATGGTGAATGATGTTAAATTCATGATCTCCTATGAAGATTTAGCTTCAAGATCAAGGACCAGGCTTGATCAGTCAGAGCTTTTGTGGGGCAGAAGTCTTATTACAGTGAAACAGGACAGAGAAATCTCTGATATGGACATCCGAAGGAGAAGAGTTCCTCACTTGCTTGTTTTATCAAGGCATTATATACTTTTACCTGACCCACTCCCACAACCAATTAAATTAACAAGATTAGAACTAACAATAGAAAGGTCTCAATAAAAAGCAGACATCACTTTGTCAACAAAGGTCCATCTAGTCAAGGTTATGGTTTTTCCAGTAGGCATGTATGGATGTGAGAGTTGGACTATAAAGAAAACTGAGTGCCAAAAACTTGATGTTTTTGAACTATTGCGCTGGAGAATACTCTTGAGACTCCCTTGGACTGCAAGGAGATCCAACCAGTTCATCCTAAAGGAGATCAGTCCTGGGTGTTCATTGGAAGGACTGATGTTGAAGTTGCAACTCCAATACTTTGACCACCTGATGTGAAGAGCTGACTCATGAAAAGCCCGTGATGTCAAGGCTGTATATTGTCACCCTGCTTATTTAACATATATGCAGAATACATCATGAGAAATGCTGGGCTGGAAGAAGCACAAGCTGGAGTCAAGATTGCCAGGAGAAATATCAATAACCTCAGATATGCAGATGACACCACCCTTATGGGAGAAAGTGAAGAGGAACCATAAAGCCTCTTGATGAAAGTGAAGGAGGAGAGTGAAAAAGTTGGCTTAAAAAGTTGGCTTAAAACTCAACATTCCGAAAACTAAGATCATGGCATCCGGGCCCATCATTTCATGAGAAATAGAGGGGAAACAGTGCCAGACTTTATTTTTGGGGGCTCCAAAATCACTGCAGATGGTGACGCAGCCATGAAATTAAAAGACGCTTACTCCTTGGAAGGAAAGTTATGACCAACCTAGATAGTATATTTAAAAGTAGAGACATTACTTTGCCAACAAAGGTCCATCT
Source organism: Hydropotes inermis (assembly GCA_020226075.1). Lineage (NCBI taxonomy): Eukaryota > Metazoa > Chordata > Mammalia > Artiodactyla > Cervidae > Hydropotes > Hydropotes inermis. Next base: position 11,797,538 of record CM035298.1, on the reverse strand, counting down.
AGTCAAGGCTATAGTTTTTCCAGTGGTCATGTATGGATGTGAGAGTTAGACAGTGAAGAAAGCTGAGCACCGAAGAATTGATGCTTTTGAACTGTGGTGTTGGAGAAGACTCTTGAGAGTCCCTTGGACAGCAAGAAGATCCAACCAGTCCATCCTAAAGGAGGTCAGTCCTGGGTGTTCATTGGAAGAACTGATGTTGACCAATACTTTGGTCACCTCATGTGAAGAGTTGACTCTTTGGAAAAGAGCCTAATGCTGGGAAGGATCGGGGGCAGGGGGAGAAGGGGACAGCAGGGGATGTGCTGGCTGGAGTGTATCACCGACTCAATGGACATAGGTTTGGGTGAACTCCGGGAGTTGGTGATGGACAGGGAAGCCTGGGGTCCTGCAATTCATGGGGTCACAAAGAGTCCGACACGGCTGAGTGCCTGAACTGAACTGAACTGATGCTGGGAAAGATTGAGGGCAAGAGGAGAAGGGGACGACAGAAGATGAGATGGTTGGGTGGCACCACTGACCCAATGGACATGGGTTTGGATGGATTCTGGGAGTTGGTGATGGACAGGAAGGCCTGGCATGCTGTGGTTCATGGGGTTGCAAAGAGTCCCACAGGACTGAGCGGCTGGACTGAACTGAACTGAACTGACCCACTCCAGCAACAAAACAAGATTACAAAATAACAAGATTAGTCAGAAGGTTCTTGTTAAGAAGAAACATGTCCTCCAGAAAGATACACTGTTGTTATATAATCACTAGTACAGAACAGAAGGAAAACCTTGAGAAAGATGAATTGTTTTGTTGTATAATCATTAGCTCTGGGCTTAAAAAAGTTAGCCTTAAAGATTGTTGTCATAACAACTCAGTTTAAGAAAAAACGTCTTATATTGTCACCCTGCTTATTTAACACATATGCAGAATACATCATGAGAAATGCTGGGCTGGAAGAAGACAGAGCAATTTAGAAAAAAAAAAAAAAAGAAAAGTTTGTCCCTTTCTCCTCAAGGGCTCTGGACCCAGTTCTCCTTCTAAAGGGGCCTGATCTCCTTATCAACCTACCTAAGAATTAACTCTTTCAATTTCTTGAATAAATTTTTGTAAAGCTAGAATTTGCTCATATCCCATTTAAATAAGCCATTTATCATAATTTTATATATAAATATAACCACTGTATATGCCCCTTCTTAAGTATATAATTTTTGACTTTAAGTCATAAAGAAAAGCCTCTTAAGAAAACTGATTCAATAAAATATCAACTCAGTTATCAAGCATATATTTGAAAACCATTTGATTATTTGATCTTTATTTATCTAGGTATAATTTTTATCTAGCATATAATCTGTCACAGTGAATCAGTATACTCCAAGTTCAAGAATCTATATCTACTTTATAAGAGATTTTGGCATAACATAGCTTCTTGCCCTTTGAAAAACACTAGACAAGTTACATTGAACTTAATTCCTGTGAGCTGGCAAAATGGTACCTAATTACCAAAAATCAGTGTAATACTTTTGCTTTCTTACAGAATTCAGTAAATTAAAAAAAAATAAAGGTTTTTATACCATTGAATGTGATGTTCTCATTGAATTAAGAATAAATAAATCCTCTTATTTATATATGAAATCTAAAATATACAACAAATTAGTTAATAAAACAAAAAAGAGGAGGACTCACAGATATAGAAAATAAACTAATGGTTACCAGTGAGAAGAGGAAAGGGGGAGGGGCAAATAAAGGGTAGAGGAGGAAAAGGGTTATTATGGAACTATATGAAATCATGTATTTTGAAACTTTTTGAAATTGTAAAGCACTATAGAATTGAAAGAACTTTTAATTCAATTTAAAAAATTGAGAAAAAAAGAAATAGATCTAATATATATGGATTTTATGTGCTCCAGTTTCAACACATCACATATTAAGTTAGATTTTGTCATTCCTCTTCTCAAATGTCTTCAGTGGCTTCTGATTTTATTTGGACAAAGATTAAATTGATGACATAGTTTAGGGTATATTATTTTAATCCAGAAAAGAATCAAATATTATTTTTGTAGGTAACTCTACTAAGATAAAAATGAATATATTTAAGCCTTAAACAGGATAAAGTAGTGGTGATCAAGTTCAGCAGTTAAAGCAACTCAAGCTCTATTATAAAACAGTATAGACATAACTCCAGTTATGTTACTTTGTTTTTTTCTTTTCTTTTTGAAGTGATCTGATGCTTTTATTAGCCAATATTCCCACCATAATTAGGAAGAGAGTGAGAAACATCAAGAGGGGGAAAAACACTGTAATTAAAATCTCACTCTAAATAGAGACAACATAGTATTATAATAAAGCAAGTCACAAAAGAAGTACACTTTACACTTTTGATGACTGCAGAGTAAGCTCCAGTTAGATCTGATATGAATATGATAGATGCCACAGTTAAGAAAATATATTCCTCAGTACAACTAAAGCCTGTAACTATCTGTCTACCTATAACCTAGAAAACTTATTAGCATACTAGAATGAAGGTTTAGAATACAGATATTCATAATAAATTTAGATTTGACATGGCATTGGACTTCTGTGGGGGCTCAGATGATATATTTGACACTCTCCATATGTAAATAGATTAAAATGGGAAAATTTTGAAGTGTGTATATGTGTTCATAAAATGATAATTTCCAAAATGAATAACTCATCATATTGTGTGCATATCTGATTGAATCATTCTGTTGTTAAATTTGTTTATAATCAGGTTCTGAGACTAAATTCAGTCTACAAATTGATCAATGGAATAATAATCAGAAAAAACATATTAAGGCTTTAAGGTTACAGAAAGTAACCTCCATTTGGCAATCCAATCTTGCTAATTCTGAATGCTGCTCCTTTCTTTGTTCATTCAGTGTTTGATCTTGTTTTGCCTTGTTTGGGGCTGTTTGTTTTGTTTTGTCTATTTCTTTTTGCTTGTTCTCATTTGTTTTTTAATAGGAAATTTTTCTTCAAACTGTGATATATATATGGACAGAAGACTGACAGAAACTCACATATAGTTTAAAGAAAAAATTGTAAATCACAAACCATTTTAATCACACATATGCCACGGCAAAACATATTTACATGACTCCAAAGCCTCACATTTATCTTCATCATTTAGAACCTTCCCCTTGCATCCTTGACTCAGCCAATATTCAAAATTTTGTGATTAACGTTTCCTTTATTTTCTTTATACTTTTGCCCCTTAAGTCTCCCCTTGTGGCTCAGCTGGTAAGAATTGGCCTGCAATGCAGGAGACCTGGGTTCAATTGTCAGGTGGGAAAGATCCCCTGGAGAAGGGAAAGGCTATCCACTCCAGTATTCTGGCCTGGAGATTTCCATGGACCATATAGGCCATGGGGTTGCAAAGAATTGGGCACGACTGAGAGAATTTCCCTTTCCCTTTTATTTAAACATTTCTTAAAATCAAAACATTTTATTATCTGTTTTATGAATTTATATAGTGGATTCATGATTCAGTGTTTTCTTTTGTCTTGCATCATTTTTGGCGATCATCTGTTTTGTTAGTTGTTTCTATAGTTCAATAATTACATTGTTGCATGGTTTACCTGCTAATATATGACAAAAATTTGTCCATCCATCCTTTTGCTAGTAGATATTTAGACTGTTTATAGGTTTTTAGTTCACTGATTCCTAAAATGTTGATGTTCACTCTTGCTTCTACTGTTTGACCACTTCCAATTTACTTTGTTTCATGGACCTGACATTACAGTTTCCTATGCAATATTGTTCTTTACAACATCAGACTTTACTTCTATCACCAGTTACATCCATAACTAGGCATTGTTTTCATTTTGGCTCTATCTCTTCATTCTTTCTTATTTCTCCACTCCTCTTCAGTAGCATATTGGTCACCTACCAACCTGTGGAGCTCATCTTTAAGTGTCCTATCTTTTTGCCTTTACATGCTGTTTATGGGGTTCTCAAGGCAAGAATACTGAAGTGGTTTGCCATTCCCTTCTCCAGTGGACCATGTTTTGTCAGAACTCTCCATCATGACCCATCTGTCTTGGTTGACCCTACACAGCATGGCTCATAGTTTCATTGAGTTAGACAAGGCTGTGATACATCTGATCAGTTTGGTTAGTTTTCTGTGACTGTAGTTTTGATTCTCTCTGCCCTCTGATGGATAAATAAGAGGCTTATGAAAGCTTCCCGATGGAAGAGACTGACTGTGGGTGAAACTGGGTCTTGTTCTGATGGGCAAGGCCATCCTCAGTTCAGTTCGGTTGCTCAGTCATGTTCTACTCTTTGTGACCCCATGGACTGCAGCATGCCAGGCTTGCTTGTCCATCACCAACACCCACAGATTCCTCAACTCATGTCCATCAAGTTGGTGATGCCACCCAACCATCTCATCCTCTGTGCTCCCCTTCTCCTCATGCCTTCAATCTTTCCCCACATCAGGGTCTTTTCCAAAAAGTCAGTTCTTCACATGAAGTGACCAAAGTATTGGAGTTTCAGTTTCACAATCAGTCCTTCCAATGAATGTTCAGGACTGATCTCCTTTATGATGGACTGGTTGGATCTCCTTGCAGTCCAAGGGACTCTCAAGACTCTTCTCCAACACCACAATTCAAAAGCATCAGTCCTTTGGCAATCAGCTTTCTTAATGGTCCAACTCTCACATTCGTACATGATTACTGGAAAAACCATAGATTTGACTAGAAGGACCTTTGTTGGCAAAGTAATGTCTCTGCTTTTTAATATGCTGTCTAGATTGGTCATAGCTTTTCTTCCAAGGAGAAAGGGTCTTTCATTTTCATGGCTACAGTCACAATCTGCACTGATTTTGGAGCCCAAGAAAATAAAGTTTGTTGCTGTTTCCATTGTTTCCCCATCTATTTGCCATGAAGTGATGGGACTGGATACTTTTATCCTAATGTATACTCTAACCAGTATTAATAATACCAAAAAATCTTTTGTTTTGCATTTGTTGTATACTTTACACACATTATTACTTTTGACCTTCATAGATTTTTAGGAGTGAATTTTCTTTACAATATGCATCTATTTCTATGAAGAATTACAGTTGTAAAGAGGTTAAATTACTTGATTAAATGGCATGCCAATTATTTACCTAACCTACTGAATTCTGAGAAAAAGGTACTATGATTTCAGGACGAGTGATTTATATTTTAAGTACTATATAATCCAGTATATTAGAGGATGGCTGAATCTAAGTCAGAGAAAACTTTTAAATTATAGCTTTTAATCACCCAGATGAGAAGGGGTGTTTTCAGAAGGGCAGAATGATAAAAGGAGAAAATGTTTATGATTCAGATATTTAAATAGAATGAAAAGATTTTTGAAGAACTCAAGCATTCCTCCACATTATATCTCCATTGTAAAATAAACCTTACAACGTGCTGTAGATATTGTCAATTCCTCCATGAAGTGTTAGTTGGAAAGGATAAGTTTTATTTGTATTCATTTTTTTTCATGTATTTTTATTAGTTGGAGGCTAATTACTTTACAATATTGTAGTGGTTTTTGTCATACATTGACATGAATCAGCCATGGATTTACATGTATTCCCCATCCTGATCCCCCTTCCACCTCCCTCTCCACCTGATTCCTCTGGGTCTTCCCAGTGCACCAGGCCCAAGCACTTGTCTCATGCATCCAGCCTGTGCTGGTGATCTGTTTCACCTTAGATAATAAACATGTTTCAATGCTGTTCTCTCGAAACATCCCACCCTCGTCTTCTCCCACAGAGTACAAAATTCTGTTCTGTACATTTGTGTCTCTTTTTCTGTTTTGCATATAGGGTTATCATTACCATCTTTCTAAATTCCATATATATGTGTTAATATACTGTATTGGTCTTTATCTTTCAGGCTTACTTCACTTTGTATAATGGGCTCCAGTTTCAGGACATGGAAGCAACCTAGATGCCCATCAGCAGACGAATGGATAAGGAAGCTGTGGTACATATACACCATGGAATATTACTCAGCCATTAAAAAGAATTCATTTGAATCAATTTTATTTGTATTCAGTATGCTGGCATGCTAAGTCGTTTCAGTCATGTCTGACTCTTTGCAACCTATAGACTGTGGTCCACTAGCCTCCTCTGTCCATGGGATTCTCCAGGCAAGAATACTGGAGTGCATTGCCTTGCCCTCCTCCAGAGGATATTCTAGACCCAGGGATTGAACCCATGTCTCCTGCATCTCCCCCATTGCAGGTAGATTCTTTACCACTGAGCTACCAGAGAAGCCCTTGCATTCAATACAGATGCTCAAAATGCTGCAGTATGCTATTATTTGTCCTCTGATGGGAATGGAATAAAATAAGGGGGGTGGATAATCTTCCAGTTCTTTCCCTTAGACCCCATACTATAAGTGGGATTGAGATGCTAGAATATAGAAAGGATGTCAGAAAAACTAAAAAATTAAAAAATGCCACACTATCCTCATTGTGCTCTGCACTCCTTTGACCAAAATAACTTACTGAGACAGATTCCAAATTAAAAATATTGATATTCAAAATTGAAAGCTAATATTGGATCTACTCATGTTTTTGTAGAAACAGATAGCAAGGTACTACATAAGCTTAAGGGCTTCCCTAGTGGCTCAAATAGTAAAGAATCTACTTGCAATGCAGGAGACTCGGGTTCAATTTCTGGGTTGGGAAGATCCCCTAAAGAAGAGAATGGCTACTGACTCCAGTATTCTTACTTAGAGAATTCCATGAATAGAGAAGCCTGCCGGGTTACAGTCCATGGAGTCGCAAAGAATAGGACATGACTAAGAGACTAATATTTTCACTTCACTTTTTTTCATGTGAGTTTAAATAAGTTTTGGTATAATCTTTTCAGTCTTAACCTCTTTGTAAAGCTCTTGATTCTTGGAAATCTTGGCCACTTGGAAATCTTTCAAGCCACCTTTCAAGCAACCTTTCAAATTCTTGGCTACCTGGAAATCTTTTAAACATCTTAATGTTAAAATTCCCCAAACTAAGATTTTGACTTAATTTTAATATCACTAGAATTACCAACTTTGATTTATGTCTTGTTGCCATAAATGAAATAACTGTTCTATGCATCACTCATTGTCTTTGACTCTTCCCTATTAATGACTCTCAACTCCAATTAATCTCTCATCTGCTGCTTAGTGACTGTGGCTGTGACTAAGGACTGAACCGTACCTATGGACTGTAACTTTCCAAGCTCCTCTGTCCATGGGATTCTTTATGCAAGAGTACTAGAGTGGGTTGCCATACCCTTCTCTAGGGGATCTTCCCCATCCAGGGATCCAATTCAGGTCTTCTGCATTGCAAGCAGAGTCTTTACCCCTGAGCCACCAGGGAAGCTCCTAGTCTATCAGCAGTAATTCTATTTCTAGATATATCTCTGTTGCTTACTAAGTGGCTCAATGGTAAAGAATCCACCTGCCAAGCAGGTAATGTGGGTTTGATCCCTTGGTCAGGAAGATTCCCTGGAGTAGGAATTGCCAACCCACTCCAGTATTCTTGCCTAGAAAATTCCTTGGAGAGCAGAGCCTGTCAGGCTACAGTCCCTGAGGTTATAAAGGGTTAGATATGACTGAGTATGCAGGCACAGAAACAGATAACCATCTATAGCACTGTGGGTCCTCTTACTTAATATACAGTTGTCAATAGAAAAAGATTGAAAAGCCAAATACTGTATTCCTCCATTGCTCTTGTTTCTAGATTTTGTCGTGTGATTAGTGCTTGCCAATAAAATATAATCAGCAGTACAGCATGTCACTTTCTGGCCAATGTGTTTAAACAGTAAAAAAGCCTTTTCAGTGCTTTATAACTCACCTGCAAAAATAACAAGATCTACACATGTTGAATTTAATTCACCCAAAAGGCTTGCTAGGTATACTTGCTTGTTTGTTCCAAGTATGCTTTTACCAGTTAGTTTGGATCTCCTCCATAGATAATCAAGTCATCTCTGAATAAAGACAATATTATTTCTCAGCCTGTGTACCTTGAATTTCTTTTCCTTGCCTTATTATATTGGCAAGAGCTTCTAATATATATATATATATATATATATATATATATATATATATATTTAAAACAGTGTAAAAGGAGACACCCTTGTCTTATTCCTGAGCTTAGCAGGAAAGTTTCACATTTCTCACATTTAAGTATGATGTTAGCTGTAGACTTTTTATAGATGGCCCTTATCAAGTTGAGAGAGTTCCCCTATATTCCTAGTTGGCTGAGAAGTTTTACTACGAAAATGCTTTGCATTTAGTCAAACATTTTTTCTACAGCAATTGATACAATCATGATTTGTATTCTACAGTCTGTTGATGTGTTGGATTATGCTAATTTATTTCAGAATGTTTAATCACTGATTTCTTTCCTTTTATTATACTTTACATCCTTCTTTAATTCATTGTCATGTGACAGACAATTTTTGATGATTCTGATTTTTATCTTTTTCCTTTTCATATCTCATCTGTTTTCCCTTGAAAATCTCATATATTTTAAACTTTTTCAAATATTGAGGGCTTTCAAATCTCAAATTTAGATTGAAACACTCACATGAGAGCTCTGTACAATAGTAACAGTGATGATATTCATTATTCTTATATGGTAACATATAAATTTTTTGAGTATATATCTGTGTCAGACATTCAAACATTCTCTTTTATTTTCTCTTTCTGTGAGTCTTGCTCTTTTAGATTATACATACAAGTGATGTTACACAGTATGTGTCTTTCTCTGTCTTACTTATTTCACTTAGCATAATGCCCTCAAGACCTACTCTTACAATAAAATGGCAGGGTTTCCTTCTTTTTTATGACTGACTAAATTTTATTAATATTAATATATGTGTATATATAGGGTTCGATCCCTGGGTCAGAAAGATTTCTTGGAGAAGAGAATAGCTACTCACTACAGTATTCTTGGGCTTCCCTGATAGTTAAAGAATCTGCCTGCAATGAAGAAGACCCAAATTCCATCCCTGGATTGGGAAGATCCCCTGGAGAAAGGAATGGCTACCCACTTCAGCATTCTTGCCTGAAGCACTCCATGGACAGAGGAGCCTGGTGAGCTACAGTCTATGGGGTTACAAAGAGGAGACATGACTGAGCAATTAAAACACATGTATAAATAAATATATATATATAATATAAATTATATATGCTATGTATATATAATATATATTTGACCCTTGAACAGTGGCAGGCATTCTTATATACATTTTACTTACATTGTCTGTGTTAACATTAACTACTTAGCTATATCTAAGATAATGGATGCCAGATACATTGGATAGTATGTGCAGTTACTTAACACTTAAGCATGGTATTCAGAGGACTTTCACTAGTCAATCTGGAACTAACCACATACTGGGTGTCTCATTTGACTTTTCTATAAGCACCAAAATTGAAACAAATTAATCCATTCACTTCATATATTTCTAATTGTAGTTTTTATATAATTTTCCTCTAGGACTGAACCAAGAATTTATATTGTTCATTAGTAAAATAAACATTGAAGCATATGGAGACATGTAAATAAGAGACATAGGTAAATAGGTGTTTTTAAGAAATTTAAGAATTATCTTATGATATAATAATGAAATATTGTAGTTCCTAGAAAGTTCAAGGAAGTGAAATAAATAAGATTGAACATAAGCATGTTATTTCATATATAATATCAAGTGAAATGGATGATTATGGGACAGAATTCATTTGATTTTAATATGTTATGAGATATAAAATAATTAGCACATGGTCTTATAAAATACAATAAAAGAATTAAAATCCCTGGAGTCATATTTTTTATTTGATTAGGATTGTTTAGAAATATAAAAATATATATTGTTTAGAAATATAAAAATATATACACACACCTAAAATATATATACATACCTAAAATACCAAAATTATGGTTGGAAGATTTATGCCCTCCAAAGACATTAATATTCCAATATCTGGGACTTGTTGGTTTACATAGCAAAATGGACTTTGCAGATGTGGTTTAAATTAAGAGCCCAAGATGGAAAATTATCCTGGATTGTCAAGGGGGACCACATTAACTGCATGGGTATTTCAGTTGAAGAGCTGCAGCTAGGGCTATTACTATGACAGAATGGTAAGAGGCAATATCGGTGGGTTGGAAAAAGCTGGAAAAAGCAAGAAAATACGTTCTTGTCTAGAGCCTGCAGACACCTTGAATTTGGCCTGGTGAGATCCATGTAAGAGTTCTGACCTACAGGACTTTAAAGTAATTAATGTGTATTTTAATGTGTGTGGTGAATTGCTAGAACAGCAACAGGAAGCTGACATACAAGAGCTCTCAATACTGAAAACAAAACCCACAAAAATTTTAGCAAAATGAATAATATATATAATCACATATATATGTACCTATAAAATTTATCTAAATTATATAAATATAGTCACATATATCAGCTGTTTCCAAGTTCCCCTTCCATAGGTGCTTTTCCATTTTTTCCCTATATGCAACAAAGGCCCCTCAATGCAAAAGAGGGCCTCTTTTCCCAAGACCTGTCAACAGAGTGTTCATCTATTTCTTGAGGGTTTTGTAGTTTCTGACTTAAGTGGTCAACATTAATCTTTTGTATAACACAGTTATATCTACTTATATATTTGTTTCACTGGATGATAAGAACACATTTAAGTGATGTTTTAGATGGGATCTACTCATTGGAAAGCATCTGACCTTTGAGAATTTAGAAGTTCTGATTATCAATAAATGAATATTGGCAACTTAAAGGTTTTCCCACTTCCATTTTGAGCCAACAGCTTTAAAATGGTTTTAAAGTGAAAAAAACACATACATTTTATTAGAAATTATTAGAGATCTAGAAAACTAAACATCTCCCATACATGACCGGCTCTAACCAGTTCTGGATAATCAATGTACTATAGTTTCCAAGGACATATTCAACTGCTTTATAATTCAAGATGAAGCTGCAAAGAATAATTATTTTCACTGAATTGGACTTATGCACATAGTAAAGCATGGCTTATCGGTATATAAAATATTGTGTTAATGTAGTATCCATGATTTGATCTTTTTTACAAAATAAAATACTACTGAGTTTTCATCTAGCATTTATTTTTGAAAGAAATTTATTTGGTACATTTATACATTTGTTTAATATATTTTAATTTTTTATGCATTTTTCATTTTCTACTAAAAAGTGCCTAGAATATATTTTTCATTTAGGAAAATGATTTAATACTAAAAAGTACTTATCTCTTTATAACTTAGATTAACCACTATTCCCCAAACTTTGAAGTGGTCCCTATCTATGTCTTATCTACATTTGTATATCTTGAAAATTTCTCAGATTCAGAGATCTTGCTTATATCATCAACTGCCTTCTCATAATATTTATAAATACAATGAAAGTTCAATATCAAATTCAAGTAGGAAGATGAATATGTACAAGTGCAAATATTTTTTAAATAAACAATAGCCAATATTTGTAAACTTAAATATATCAAAATTCTTATACTCCTTTCTGATATATTTGGTTCTTTTTATGAGTAGAGTCTTAATATTTCTAACTTTAGAATATTATAGCAAGTACTCCCTGGATTTGGTTATAAAATTAATAAAATATTAGCTTGACATTAAACTTTTTTCAAAAAAAGTAAATGAAGTGATTCTATAATAACCTGATTAAAATTAACTATATATAACTGGTCAGTTAGAAATTTAGGGAAATATTATTTTGTGTTACAATAATTGTTTTAAATTATTCATAAAAACTAAATAAAATTTCCCAATTGGGAAAATGCAATTATTTTTATTTGTTGTCTGGTGATGTATGGCATAAACAGTATCATTCATGATATATTAATCAACATTACTTGGGAGCATCTAACATCAAAGTTCTTAGTCTTTATTTCAGGGTGTATTTTCCTTTATTCTTATAAATATCTCTCCACTATTTGTGACACGATCAACATCCTGACACTTTATGAAGCAGAACATAAAATATAATTGTATATATATATATATATCATATATATTTACTCACAAAAAGAAGAGATTGATATCTGTTGGTAGACTATTTCATTTTGATACATTTCTCTGCCCCATGAAGGTGGTGTGCTTAGTAGACAGATCACTTGGTTTAGTCAAGGGAACTGAGTTTGCTGACTTCTATTCCAGCAAGGTACAAGCATCAATTTATAATTATTGAATTTTTCTCACCATCAAACTCATTAGCAATACTACTTAAAACAAGGTAATAGTTGCAGGAGTAACTTAACTACTTTATAGTTCCTTTAATTATTTTTAAAACAGAGCCTATTTTTTGTCCCGAAAGACTATGTTCTTCACAGTTTTGCTTTAAAGGAAAAATAAAAATAGTTAGTAATTACTGTATTAAATTTTACTACAACAACAAAAAAAGTTTTAAATATCAAGTGAGGTTTTAAAGTCAATTCATAAGCTGGTAATATGAACTCACCCAGAGCTGCCTTCCAAATCATTTTTAGTATATCACTGGCTAATGTGTGTTTAGACTAACACTTATTGACCTATCTGTGTCTGGTAACACTCTGCTGTCTGTTTATTGCTAATTGCCTCATCTACTCTCTTTAAAATGACACAGTAAGTTAGAGTAACAATCGCAGACCCTATTATATCATATGTTTAAGGGACCCTAGACAGATAATACAATTCTCCATAGGTCAAAATCTAGAGCTCATAATGAAACCTAAAAATCTATAACTCCACCCAAGGGCACCTCTCAGGAGTTCAACTCTGTCCATTCAAGCAGTTAAAAGGATCTCATATTCTTTTACTATACTACTCTTAATCTCTGCACTAAAGCACAAAAGCTACCTGTTTCTATACTTTCTATTCTTCCTAATCTTATGTCACTTTACTAAGGCTTGCCACATCCATCCATGTCATTTATATTTTCTAAGTCAATGTATCAATGAATCTTATTTTAATATTTTAAAAACTATTTCTAATGTATTTCTTTAAAAAAAGTACCATTTTAGAAAACACTCACATACTCTATGATATTTAATTTGAATAATATTAAGAGGAAAGGAACTATAATTAAAAAGCATCAAGCTCTATAAATAAAAATAATTTATCCATCATAGTTAAATTAAGGAAATATTTTAGCATGGCATTCAATGCTCATGATAAACTTAATAAAATGAACTCAATATTAATTGCAATTTCTGATAAAAAGTTTAAGAGTTTTAAAAGAATAACCATATTTTGATAGAAATGTGATATTATCTGAATTATTCACTACTATGTAATAGAGAAATATATCCATTCCTTTTGTTATGTAGTTTCCACTTAAAAGCAGAAAATTTTCCCCTGTTCCATTCATGTTGGACTTAAGTATTCAGTTAATGGAGTATACCAAACTATAACTTCTGTATATGGATATGCATCAGGTTAACTGAGCTGCTTCCTGCAGGGAAATCATTCAGTGACCACAGAGAAGGCTCAGAGCAGAAAATGAGAAATGTGTACAATATACTGTAACTGAGGTGAGGTGTTGTTTGGTTTAAAACTTCATTGAGCTGATTGTTACAGCACTATCTAAACTGAGAAAATGATCCCAGAGGAAGTGAGGAAGGTAAAAGAGGACTGTAATATGCCCTTTTACACATAGAGATGAGCTTGTAATTTGCCCTAAATGCTTTAGAGTCGTAGAGCTTCCCTGATGTTTTGAGAGGAATTCAGCATAAAAAGAATGATGTTTTCACCTACATTTCACATTTCAGCAGCTAGCCCCAAGGCTGTAATTGATCATTTATTTTCTCCCTTCTATCCATTTTAGATTCCCTTTCCTTTTGGCCAGATAATTAGCATTTTATCTGAAGACATTATAACTCTTAGTCACTTTATTCTTATAAGTCTGGGATGAGCTATTGAAATTACCATTCATGATAAATACTGGATATGAAGTGAAGTGAAGTGAAATTTGCTCAGTCAGGCCGAACTCTTTGTGACCCCATGGACTATACAGTCCATGGGTTTCTCCAGGCCAGAATACTGGAGTGGGTAGCTGTTCCCTTCTCCAGGGGATCTTCCCAACCCTGGGATCGAACCCAGGTCTCCCACATTGCAGATGGATTCTTCACTGTCTGAGCTACCAGGGAAGCCCAATAATGTCCAGAAAGCAGTTCAATTGAAGTCTTTGGGAATGGACAGTGACTATATACTGTTGTCTTCTACACATAAAATAATTTTTATCATTCCATTGACAGATACTGATAAAAGGGGTGTTTTTCAGATCAATAGCTACATACCAAATTCCAGAAACTATTTTAGTGTGTTCCACAAAAATACCATATCTTGTGGAAAAGCTCACAATGGACTTACATGGATAAGCTTATAGTAGTCCTTCATCACCCACCCCAAAATTCTACGTGTTTATTCCATGTCAGTGCATATTACCATGATCATGAACCTGCAATGCTTAATTATTTGTTATTAGTTCTAATCTTATTACATTTTGATAAAATTGAATTATTGATATTGTTGTCTATCTTAGATTGTACATAGGATGTTAGACTTGGTTTTTTCCTACCACACTCCACCTAGTGTCAACAGCTAACTATACCCATTATAATTATGCATTTGGGGGCCAGGAAATTAACAGAAGGTGGGTCCACAGGCCTGTTGAAACCCCTTGAGATGGACATGGACCATGTTTCTAGTTATGGTTTGTATCCCATAAATTTTGCCTTATAGTGCCTTAGGGAAGGATTGAAAAGATTTTGTTTATTTGTCTTATATATTTAGTGTAGCATTTCAGGGCTTTTGTACAAAACAATATGTCTTCTCCTTTACTCTGGGTCTAAGGTTTGGCTTCGATTTGGAAACTAGTAAGAGAATATGGTTGTAGCACCTGATATCAGGACTGTGCTCTCAGCTTTCAATTTTTTATTTCTCCATAAATAAGTCAAGGACTATTCTGAGGTATCTTGACCCTAGAAAGACTATGGTCTTTTAGCATTGCAAGTTATCCCTGAGGCCATCATCTAGATTGCCAGTCTAACCTTGATGCCCATTAAAGTAACTATATTCACCATTTTTTGTCAGTTAATTGGAACTCCTGGGCTTTTGAAATTTCAGAATTCTATTAATTCCAGTGAAACCAGGGAGCACATTTCCAGAGGTCACATCTCTTACTGTTAATTTTGATTTACAAAGGCAACCACTGCTGAACTTTCCAAACATGCCAGTGCTCTTCATCTTTTATTCCTTACTGAAGATTTTTTTTTCTTATTTGTTCTTTTTGCTTTATTGAACTGTGTCCTTTAGGTGATCTTGGAAAACATATCCAAGTGGTAAATTCTATGGTCTCCCTGGTAAATGCATCCTAATCTTAGTCCAGAACTATCTAACCCCATACTCTGCTAAGGAAGTATAGGCATTTCCACCTTACTGACTATAAGCCATCCCATGTATCCAAATTTCTTAGAACTATTCCTAGAAACATTTTAAAATTTTTCCCAAGTTTCCTTACTGATATATTAAGCATGATTAATGAGTAAACACCTTCATTTCAACAAATTATCTCCTATCAAGCTCTAAATTTTACCTTACCTATTCCAACCCAATAAAAATCAGTTATGGCATAATTGGCTGAGAATTTTGCAAAGTTTCCTTCATAGATGTTAACAGAGGTATTTTTACTTGCTCAAAGGGTCAAGGGAAATGTGTGTGTTCAGGATTCTCAAATTCTTCCACTCAAGTATTCAGGAGAGAGTCTAGGTCCCAAGTGTCCAGGATTCTCTGTCAGAGAACTTGGCAAAATAACTCTTCAAACTGTCATCTGTCCCCTTTGTATCCTTGTTATTAATTGCATCTTGGGCCTGAGTTTACAAGAGAACCTTCCCTGTACTTGCAGAAGATATGTCATGCTGTCATGGAGGTGTTTTAACTTTGATAGTATGCCTTGACCTGATATTGGCTAAGTTGACACTGCTACTTTTTCCTGGGCTTCTAAAGCTATTACCATGAGCCAGTGATTTCTACAATCTTTAAAACAAACACTGATTGACCCATTCTAGTCATGTCTCCTATGCCTGCCATAAACTAATGCTTCACCATACACTTGTGAGTCAGTCCAGGCCTCCACTTGTGAGAATCCTACAAATTATGATCTTATTACATACTCAAGGTTCTCATCATGTATCAAAAGGCTGAAACTGGTGTAAGGGTCCTTACCTCTGACTGCAGAGTGACTCTGCATCAGAACTGTCTTATTAATGATGGAAATCTAGGTTCCACTAAAAACAGAGACTAGCTCCAGCACTTGACTGCAGGTGGTTCAATATAGGAAGTGAATCAAAGGAATACAGTGTGATTAAGAAGAAGCAAATCTGAAAGCCAGGAAAGCCAGTCTAAATGGTATGCAGTTGAATTTGACACAACTGTGCACAACTGGGGTTAAATTTTCACATCAATAAACCTTGTGAAATGATGTCACTTTAATAAGCCCTTTAGAATGAGTCCTAGAATTGTCTGTCTGAAACATGAAAGAGGAGCACACAAATCCACAAGTTTCTGTTTCCCTTTAAGTGTACCATGTGTAATTTATTTTTCCATACCACCAAGCAATTCTCCAAATCTATAATTCTCAGCAGACATTGACTTGGTGTCCTACATTTTAACCTGATTCTGGCACTCTACCTAGAGTCAGCACATTCGATCCCGTAGATTAAGAGCTTAGTCCTACCTCTTCCTCCCCATTTCAGATATCAGTTGCAAGTCTAGGTCGTTATCTGTACTTCTGATCAAAGGACTATACATCAAAGGTTCCTATGACTCCCACACTGAGTTTGATTAATTTGCTAGAGCATCTCACAGAACTCCAAGAAATAATTACCTAAGTTTACTAGCTTATTTTAAATGGATGTAACTCAGGAACAACCAGGCAGACAAGAACAAGAAAGTCTTAACTTTCTCTAGATGGTCCACTGTGCACAGATCTTCACATGTTCACCAACCTCAAACTTCTCCAAATCCCCTCCTTTTTTAATATCTATGGAGGCTCCACTATAAATGATTAAATGATTACATCAGAAAAGAGAGCTTTAATCATTAGCCATTGGCGACTCATCCACTGATGAATCCAGACCCTCTCTATCCTCCTCCCAAATACCTTCATGGAACTGATAGTTCCAACATTCTAATCAGGGTCAGTTGCCTGGAACCTCCTCTTCCCCTACCTTAGGTTACCTTCAGTTTTTCCAAAGTCACTTCATTAACTTAACAAAAGACATCTTAGTGTTCTCATTACTTAGGAAAGCCAAAGGCTTTAGGAACTCCTTGCTAGAGTTTTTTTTCTTTTTTAATTTTAATAAATCACAATGTCACAGATTGTCAAATTCCTTACACTCCTGGATTAGCCCTTGTCTCAGACTATAACTGGTGCACAACTGGTTGATCCAGCCATATCTGCAGTAAAAAAAATATGGACCCAAATTATGTGAAGCAGAGTGATTCATATAAAGTAACTCTCCACAATGTCTGGCCTGTAGGAAGTTACTACATCTTAGCTATTATAAAGAAACTATTAGCAGTATTATAATAATGCCTCTTAAATTCAGAATAAAAAATGAGCAAACTGTTAATTCCTAGCCACAGTGGAAGGCCCAGAAAATCAACAATGGAAATGAATATTGCCGTTTTTGTTTTTATTTTCAAATTAATGTATTTTTAAATTTGGCATTCAAATCACTTAAAGAAGCAGGATAGCAATGCTCATTTTCAACTATTTGTTTTCCATATAATTTGATCTAAAGTGTCTTTACCTAGTAGAATAGCTGGGACAATTCAAGTCATAAAACTCTCCCATTAAAGCTTATCTGATAATTCCTATTTGCTAATCACATCACTCTCTCTTTTTTTTTTTTCTGTTATGGTACTGAAATACTAGTTCTGTGAACTCCACATAAGCTTTTCTTTCCTTTCTTTTGTTTCCTTTCTCAGTTCTTTTGAATGTAATATTAAGCTAGTAAGCTCTAAACTCCATGCATTATCCTGCTGAGTCTCTTTTTTTTTTTTAAATTAGAGATTATATCACCCATTTAATAAATCAAAGCCAGTCATAACCTTTTTTATTGTATGACATATATATACTTTTACATAAATTAATTTTAGTTTCACATTTTATTAAATCATTATTTATATATCTAACAATATTTGTTTTCTTAATAGCAAAATCATGTTTTAATCATTGTATTTGTATGGGATAGCAAGCCCTATAGGGTTTGACTCTATCAAATACCACATCACACTCTTTTTCCTCATGGAAACATCTTGACTATCCACAATCTATGTGAGAAAACTAGACATCTTATCTTAAATCCACTCTTGTATTCTATTGTGCATTTTATTTAACTTAACTTTCCAAATACTTATTTACCTATGGATGATAAAACTGAAATAGGCCCCTCACTCAACCCACACCAATTCCATTAATTTCACTAATCAGTTTTGGGTAAATTACAGTCAAGTTTCATCTTTTAGGATTTGAAATAGCTCAGCTGGAATTCCATCACCTTCACTAGCTTTGCTCCTAGTGATTCTTTCTAAGGCCCACTTGACTTAGCAGTCCAGGATGTCTGACTCTAGGTGAATGATCATACCACTTTGGTTATCTGGGACATTAAGATCTTTTTTGTCTAGTTCTTCTGGGTATTCTTTCTTTCTTTTTTTTTTTTTTTTTTCTATGTATTCTTGCCACCTCTTCTTAATATCTTCTACTTCTGCTGGGTTCATGTTGTTTCTGTCCTTTTCTGTGCCTATCTTTGCATCAAATGTTTCCTTGGTATCTTTAATTTTCTTAAAGAGATCTCTAGTCTTTCCCATTCTATTATTTTCCTTAATGTCTTTGCAATGATCACTTAGGAAGGCTATTGTATCCCTCCTTGCTACTTGATGGAACTCTACATTCAGATGGGTTTATGTTTCCTTTTCTCCTTTGCCTTTTACTTAACAAAGCTAGTGGAGGCGATGGAATTCCAGTTGAGCTATTTCAAATCCTAAAAGATGATGCTGTGAAAATGCTGCACTCGATATGCCAGCAAATTTGGAAAACTCAGCAGTGGCCACAGGACTGGAAAAGGTCAGATTTCATTCCAATCCCAAAGAAAGGCAACGCCAAAGAATGCTCAAACTGTCACACAATCGCACTCATTTCACATGCTAGCAAAGTAATACTCAAAGTTCTCCAAGCTAGCCTTCAACAGTAGGTGAACTAAGAACTTCCAGATATTCAAGCTGGTTTTAGAAAAGGCGGAGGAACTAGAGATCAAATTGCCAACATCTGTTGGATCATAGAAAAAGTGAAAGAATCCCAGAAAAAACATCTACTTCTGCTTCACTGACTATGCTAAAGCGTTTGACTGCATGGATCACAACAAACTGTGGAAAATTCTTAAAGAGATGGGAATGCCAGATTACCTTACCTGCCTCCTGAGAAATCTGTATGTGGGTCAGGAAGCAACAGTTAGTACTGGACATGGAACAATGACTGGTTCCAAATTGGGAAAGGAACATATCAAGGCTGCATATTGTCACCCTGTTTATTTAACTTATATGCAGAATACATCATGGGAAATACTGGGCTGGAGGAAGCACAAGCTGGAATCAAGAGTGCTGGTGGAAATATTGATAACCTCAGATATGCAGATGACACCACCTTTATGGCAGAATGTGAAGAGGAACTAAAGAGCCCCTTGATGAAAGTGAAAGAGGAGAGTGAAAAAGCTGGCTTAAAACTCAACATTGAAAAAGTGAAGATCATGGTATCTGGTCCCATCACTTCATGTCAAATAGGTGGGGGAACAGTGAAACAGTGACAGTCTTTATTTATTTATTTTTTTTGGCTCCAATTTTCCCGGGCTGCTCCAAATTTCAGCAGCCATGAAATTAAGACACTTGCTTCTGGGAAGAAAAGCTTATGATCAACCTAGACACCATATTAAAAAGCAGAGAATTACTTTGCTAACAAAGGTCTGTTTAGTCAAAGCTATGGTTTTTCCAGTTGTCATGTATGGATGGGAGAATTTGACCATAAAGAAAGTTGAGAACCAAAGAATTGAGAAAATCAATCCTGAATATCCATTGGGAGTACTGATACTGAACCTGAAGCTCCAATACATATCAGGCCACCTGATGCAAATAAGTGACTGGTTGGAAAGGATACTTATGCTGGGAAAGATTGAAGGCAGGAGAAAAAGGCAGCAACAGAGGATGAGATGGTAGAATGGCATCACCTACTCAATGGACATAAGTTTGAGCAAGCTCCAGGAGTTGGTGATGGACAGGGAAGCCTGGCATGCTTCAGTACATGGTGTCACAAAGAGTTGGATACGACTGAGTGACTGAATTGAATTGAGCTGATAGTCAAGCTTATCCATATAATTGTATACTGGGACTAAAATAATAGTGAATAAGGAAATAATATAACATTTATTGTGAGCCCAGTTTTATGCAGTGTATTTACTTTAGGTAAAACCTTTTATTTACATGATCATCACTTGAGGTTAAGTGTTTTTATTATAAACATGAGCAAACAATTGTGCTGATAAGCTGAATAGTTTTGCCAAGGTCATAAAATTAATGATGAATATCTACAATTTAATATTTAAAATTATTTTTTCTAGGTCCACAGCCATTTACTTTTATAAAATTCCAATGTACATATAAGCAAATTTGACCATTTAGTAGTATATGCCATGCTAGAGTACCTTCTACAAGACAAAATGTGCACATCCTTGAAAGTCTATTATTTTTATAATCAAGAAAACTCTTCTTCACCTATATTTAACATCTGAATGCTATGGAAAATGTTTTCTAATAATGCTTTAGAACTCATTCTATTTGTGGTGGAACTGGACGTGGAACAACAGACTGGTTCCAAACAGGAAAAGTAATACATCAAGGCTGTATATTGTCACCCTGCTTGTTTAACTTATATGCAGAGTACATCATGAGAAATGCTGGGATGGAAGAAGCCCAAGCTGGAATCAAGATTGCTGGGAGAAATATCAATAACCTCAGATATGTAGATGACATCACCCTTATGGCAGAAAGTGAAGACGAACTAAAAAGCTTCTTAATGAAAGTGAAAGAGGAGAGTGAAAAAGTTGTCTTAAAGCTCAAAATTCAGAAAGCTAAGATCATGGTATCTGGTCCCATCACTTCATGGCAAATAGATAGGGAAACAGTGGAAACGTGGGTGACTTTATTTTTGGGGGCTCCAAAATCACTGCAGATGGTGATTGCAGCGATGAAATTAAAAGACGCTTACTCCTTGGAAGGAAAGATATAACCAATCCTAGACAGCATATTAAAAAGCAGAGACACTACATTGCCAACAGAGGTCCATCTAGTCAAGGCTATGGTTTTTCCAGTGGTCATGTATGGATGTGAGAGTTGGACTGTGAAGAGAGCTGGGCACCAAAAAATTAATGCTTTTGAACTGTGGTGTTGGAGAAGACTCTTGAGAGTCCCTTGGATGGCAAGGAGATCCAACCAGTCCATCCTAAAGGAGGTCAGTCCTGGGTGTTCATTGGAACGACTGATGATGAAGCTGAAACTCCAGTACTTTGGCCACCTCATGCAAAGAGTTGACTCATTGGAAAAGACCCTCCCTGATACTGGGAGGGATTGGGGGCAGGAGGAGAAGGGGATGACAGAGGATGAGATGGCTGGATGGCATCACCAACTCGATAGGCATGAGTTTGAGTGAACTCCAGGAGTTGGTGATGGACAGGGAGCCTGGCATGCTGTGATCCATGGGGTCTCAAAGAGTGGGGCACGACTGAGCGATTGAACTGAACTGAACTGAATATTTTGAGATAAAAATTGTTTCTCTCTCTGCTCATTCTTGTGCCATTGTCATTTCAAGTTCTGGGAGAGGTCCATGTGGCACATTAAAAAAGAAAAAAAAAGAAAATGTTTTGTATTTAGAAGCAAACCTACAGATTTATGACTATGGTTTTCAGCAACAGAATCCTAAGCCCTGAAGTGCTCAAGACCATAGACTCGGAAGACTGAATAAAAATAAACAAATCAGTGCTATTATCTTGTTCACGAGAATGTGTGCAGTGCTGTGCTTAGTTATGTCCTACTCTTTGCAACCCCATGGAGCCCGCCAGGCCCCTCTGTGCATGGAGATTTTCCAGGAAAGAAAACTGGAATGCATTGCCATGCCCTCCTCCAGGGGATCTTTCCCATCAAGTGATCAAACCCACGCCTCCCGCACTGCAGGTGGATTCTTTACCATCTGAGCCACCCAGGAAGCCCGAGAATACTGGTGTAAGTAGCCTTTCCCTTTTCCAGGACATCTTCCTGACCCAGGAATCAAACTGGGGTCTCCTGCATTGCAGGCGGATTCTTTACCAGATAAGCTACCAGAGAAGTGAATTCTACAGAATAGTAATTATTTATTGGTTATGGAGGAAAAGAAAAAGCAATCGTTGAGAAAAGTTAATATTTTTTTCTTCTGGTAAAGCTGATGACATACCTCCTTATGTGTTAGGGATGAGAGGTGAAGAAGTTCCTTGCAGTGGAGGACTGTGATAGCAGCAATTAGCAGGAACTGCCTATCCCTTCCCAATGCAGTCACATGATGGAAGTCTCAGTATACAAGGGAAAAATAAGTTGACTAGATTTTAACTAAGATTTGATTAGGTGGTAGTGAAGTCCAATTCCAAATAATGGGAGATATATAAAGATGGAAGATTGTTTCTCTTATATAAACAGCTTCCAAAGGAATGTTGTCTGGGGATAGATAATTCTCTGAGGCTTAGCATCACAATGCCAGGCTTCCTCCATCTTGTTGCTCTACAATTCATGGCCATGGTTCTGGGGTCATTTCATGGTCCCAGGTGGCAACTCCAGGTTTAGTCATCATGTCAGCATTTGTAATCCTAGAAAAGGAGAAAAGGAAAAGAAGTGGGTGTCTCTTTCTATAAATATAAAAGCCTTCTCAAATTCTCACCACTTTTTCTTACATCTTCATATCAGAATTAAGTTACGTGGTCACCCCTCACTGTAAAAAAAAAAAAAAAAAAAAAAAAAGAAGGAAATGAAATCTTTGCTTTGTTTGTTATTTATATTATTGTATAAGAAGAGAAGGGCTATCATGGCACTATTAGCATTTTATCCTACTAGAAGGGATCCTCAATAACTTATTTTCAATTAACCAGAAAGTTTGTGATTTAAATTTTAAAATATTGTGATATTATAGAAAAATCAAGTCTCATTTCATTAAGCAAAATGTGTAAACCATTTGTACCCACAACATATTTCTGGGTAAAAGTTAGAAAAGCAAACCATCAAAATAGTTTGGAGTCACACTTCCATCAAGAACAGATAAAGAACCATGCATTTTAAGTTACATCTATTGCTAGTTATTTCTCATGGCCATCTGTATATTCTTTTGTGGTAAATTCTTTCTAATATCCTATAACCACATTGTAATTGGCAATTTCTCAGAAAAATTAAGAAAAAATTCATTTTAGAACCCATTTGTTCCTCACATAAGTACAGTTGAAAGGTTTTAAATGGTAAAAAACACAATTCTTTAAGAATCACAGAATTTTTGTGGCAACAAAGTTGTGTCATTTGGCTGAAATGGTAAGTGGTTTAGCTAGCTAAGGTTTGGATGTTGAAATGGATTCTCTAAATGTCAAGCAAAACTAAACTTTTGTATTAAATCACCATCTACTTTTGAGACAGAATTTATAAATATGTATATATTATAGGCAAAGGGATTTTAAGATAGATAAGACAAATTTGTAATCATTTATTAGGAAATAAAAATTTGATTGACACCATTTTGCACAATTGCAATGTAGATTGCAAATAAGCATGCTAACACCTTCAATTAGAAAACAATGTATTTGGCCACATCATCCTATAATGGTGAGGAAATTTTTGTTTACAACTTGCCTTGCTAATTTTTCAAGAGCCTTGGAGCTAGTCCTGCATCAAATATGGGAGAACTGGGCTTGATCCCTGGGTCGGGAAGGTCCCCTGGAGTAGGGAAAGACTATCCATTCCAGTACACTTGCCTGGAGAATTCCATGGACAGAGAAGCCTGGTCGCCCACATTTCATGTGGTAGCAAATAATTGAATATAACTGAGTGACTAAAACTTGCACTTTCCTGCATCAAATGTAATATAGAAACAAGGATTATTATTTTGATTTGTCCTTTAATGGTAGATTTTTCATGTGTTTTGTGTTGCTTGTGAAAATCCCAGGAAACACTGTTGTTCTAAAATACTTATCACTATTACTTATGATCACTCTTTTAATTATATGAACCAGAATATGGAGTTGAAACCAGCCAGCCAACATTCCTTTGTGACACTCCTACTTTTCAGTTTGCTTTACTTACACAAACAAATAAAAAAGTTAGGATATGTGTTTTATTATAGACTGCTTTTTAAAAAAATTTAAGGTAGTGTGATAGCTTATGTAACTCAGATGCAGTTTGTCTTTTGAGATTCCTAAGAATGTGTCTCTGATTTCTGGCATATACCCTGAAAACTGCACCTGAATACCAGTCTTTCTGAAGATTGTAAGAAAAGAATGACAGATGATGACTTTTCAGTTTTCTTATACTCTTCTAGCTAATGACCTCTGCTTCTCTTTAATAGTTTAATTTATGCAATATCCTGATGTCCTACACATTGGAGGGGATGTTCTTTACCTTATTATTTCCATAAATTTAGCTATAAATCTTGGACATTATAACACATTTTTCTAACACTGAAAAATAAACAAAGTTGACTGCCCCAAAGAATGACACAAAATTGAGTGTCTTTGATTATATCTGGCTATCCCAGCCTGGGTACTGGAGAAGCCATCAAACAATAAATGCAGACAGGTGCAAAGAGGGGAAAAATAAAAAAAAAAGTCATCAAGAAAGGACCACTTTCTCTGTCAACGTACAAGGTAAGGGTCAGTGTAGAATAACAAAAATCATTTCGAAAATAACTGCTCTACTCCAGCCAGCAGCCATAGCAGGGATACATTTGTACAATTTCAGCACTCTCCTTTGGTCCACAGTTATCTGTCTCAACCTTAAGCAGCTGCATCTATTGGAATATACTTCAATATATATACATACAGTATTCTATACTGAGTCCTACAGTATTTCTCTCTGTTGCTACTGTTGTTGTTGTTTAGTCACTAAGTCATGTCCAACTCTTTGGACTGTAGCATGCCAGGCTTCCCTGTCCTTCACTATCTCCCTGGGTTTGCTCAAACTCCTGTCCATTGAGTTGATGATACCATCCAACCATCTCATCCTCTGTTGCCCCCTTCTCCTCTTGCCCTCAGTTTTTCCCACCACCGGGGTCTTTTCCAATAAGTCAGCTCTTCACATCAGGTGAAAAAAGTATTCGAGTTTCAGATTCAGGATCAGCCCTTCCAATGAATATTCAGGACTGATTTCCTTTAGGATTGACTGATTTGATCTCCTTGCTGTCCAAGGGACTCTCAAGTCTTCACCAACACCATGGTTAAAAGTCATCAATTCTATGGTGCTCAGCCTTCTTTATGGTCCAGCTCTGCGATCCATACCTGATTATTGGAAAAATCATAGCTTGACTATACAAGCTTTGTTGGCAAAGTGATGTCTCTGATTTTTAATATGCTGTCTAGTTTTGTCATAGCTATTCTTCAAAGGAACAAGTGTCTTTTCATTTTGTGGCTGCAGTCACCATCTGAATTGATCTTGGAGCCCAAGAAAATGATATCTGACACTATTTCCACATTTTCCACACTTATTTGCCATGAAGTATTAGGACTGGAAGCCATGATCTTAGTTTTTTGAATGTTGAGTTTTAAGCCAGTTTTTTCAGCCTCCTCTTTCATCTTCCTCAAGAAGCTCTTTAGTGCCTCTTTACTTTCTGCATTAAAGGGGTATCATCTGTATATCTAAGGTTGTTGATATTTTTCCTGGCAATATTGATTCTAGCTTGTGATTCATCCAACCTGACATTTGGTTTGATGTACTCTGCACGGAAGTTAGATAAGCAGAGTGACAACATATAGCTTTGATGTACTCCTTTTCTAATTTTGAACCAGTCCATTGTTCCATGTCCAATTCTAAATCTTGCTTCTTGTCCTGCATGCAGGTTTCACATCTCTTTAAGAATTTTCCAATTTGTTGTGATCCACATAGTCAAAGGCTTTAGAGTCATCTAAAGGTTTCAAAGTAGTAGATTTTTAATTTTTAAAAAATTCCCTTGATTTTTCTATGATCCAGCATATGTTGACAATTCGATCTCTGGTTGCTTGCCTTTTCTAAATCCAGCTTGAACATCTGTAATTTCTCAGTTCACATACTGTTGAAGCCTAGCTTCAAGGATTTTGAGCATAATCTTGCTGGAATGTGCAATTGTATGGTGATTTGAACATTTTTGACATTGTTCTTCTTTGCAATTGGAGTGAAAACTGACCTTTTTCAGTCCTGTGGCCACTGCTGAATTTTCCAAATTTGCTGGTATAATGAATGCAGTATTTTAACAGCATCATATTATAAGATTTGAAACAGGTCAGCTGGAATTCCATCACCTCCACTAGCGTTATTAGTGGTAATGCTTCCTAAGGACCACTTGACTTCACACTCAGATGTCTGGCTCTAGGTGAGTGAATATGTCATAGTTAACTGGGTCATTAAGAGCTTTTTTTGTACATTTTCTGCATACTCTTTCCACGTTTTCTTTATCTCTTCTGGTTCTGTCCCTTTTGTCCTTTATTTTGCCTGTCTTTGTATGAAATATTCCCTTGGTATCTCCAATTTTCTTGAAGACATTTCTAATCTCCATTCTATTGTTTCCCCTCTAAAACCTATTTAAGTCATAATGATGCTACCTACTTGTAGCACTTATGGAATATTTACAGTGTGCCTTCCAAGCAGCAAGCATTTTTCTAAAATCTTTACATATGTTTTCATTCAAAAGAAGTTAGTGAAAGTGTTTGTCACTCAGTCATGTCTGACTCTTTGTAACTCCGGGGCCTGTAGCCTGCCAAACACCTCTGTTCATGGGATTCCCCAGAGAAGAATACTGACGTGGGTACCCATTCCTTTCTCCAGGAGATCTCCCCAACGCAAGGATCAAACTTGGGTCTCATGCATTACAGGCAGATTCTTTACCATCTGAGCCACCAGGGACATCTCTAAGACATTTAACTCCATAACACAAAAAATATGGTATCATTTTTAGTCTTTCCAAGTTAAAAGTGAGAAGAAATGAGAGAGTAGGTAAGCAACTTGCCCAGCATCAAATATCATTTGCCCTTGTATTCATACACTATGTGTATATACACTTGGTGTACTCAGTGATAGATCCACTTAACTGTGTTCATGTGACATGCATCTTAGCAGAGGAAAAAAAAATTGATCCTCTTGGAGTCTCTAGATGAGTCTATTAAATAAACTTAAAAGACAAATTAATGGAAAGTAAACTTGTTTCATTAAACTTTTGCACATACATGTGGGCTTTCACAAGAGAATGAAAACTTGAAGAAATGACTAGAGTAGAAAGTTTTTTTATATATTTTAGATAAAAGCATAATATTTGTGAAGAACTGGGGACACTGAGGTATGGGTTAAGAGCAGTAAATAGTGAAGAGGTAACTAGGAAGATAAGGACTAGTTTAGCAAGGGTTTGTACAAATTTCTTGACCTCAACTTACCCAATTCTGCTAATAAAAATGTTGTCTTTCCTCTTGTTATGGGAAGGAACTTTTCACATGGAAGTAAATTTTATGGCCTGTTTCAGGGAAGGATGATGTGTATATTTGAGAGTGACCTTCCTGGTCTTGCTTTTTTTAAATTCCTACAGCTTAAGATACTTAATATGACAAGGTATTATGTCCTGGACCCCATCAGTATATTGATTTTTGTTCCCTGTTTTTATATTAGCTTTTATTGGCCCTTGAAAGGAGTTCAGCCTTTCCATGTATGACTTTGAACTTGCTGAACATGAGAGGTCATATCTCTAAAGAGAGATTTTACTTTTACCTTTAAGTAAATTCTGTTTTAGCTTCTTTAGTTTGATGTCCTAACGAATCATGTTTTAACTACTCTTTCATCCCTCATATTGCTCAACTCAGCCACAGCCTAATGATTAAAAAAGAAAAAAAAAAGTTACACTTAACTCAAAGCCTCATACTTAGAAAAACCAACACTAGTTAAATTTTGGAGTCATATCTGGGAACAATGACCACTGTAAGCTGAATAGATTAAAAAGTCCAATTGTCCCAAAATGCCATTTTTTGTTTCTAACTTTCAAAGTTTCCAAGCCATTCTTTCATGTGCTGAGGTTACTATATGTCTCTGAACAGTGTGTATGAATTGGATAGGGGGAAAAATGTTGCCAGTTAACCATCCATCACTCCTGCATGTGCTGAAATAAATTTATTCTAGGCACAAGGAGACAGATGGAAATCAAACATCATTATTTACTTGATAAAGCTAGGTTTGAGATAAGAAGCTGGCCCAAAATATAAAATGAAGATTCCTTCCCTTCCCTCTGTGAATAGAAACTAAGTACCCAATTTTAGAAGAAGCAATTTTGAAAGGTAGTTTTTTTTCCCATAATACAGAAAAATAAGTCCCATTTCAATAAGAATATCACATCACAGAAAAAACAAAAAGAAAAATAAAATTGTGCAGCCCATATGTGGCAAAAATTTTCACACTGAAAGCAAGAGAAACCATTTTTGTCAGTTTTTAGTCAAATAATTCCTTCACTATTGCATGGAATGTGGAAAATCTCCACCACCTGAGGAGCAATAAGGGAGTGGTCTGATAATGAAGAAAACCATGTACCACAGCATATGCAAACACTGAAATTAAAAGGTTATGTGACTATTTTGCAAAGACTTGAGGTTAATTTTCCCATGATAGAGTACTGCAATATGTTATGATCAAAATACATGATAACCTGTTAGTTTATATAATTTCTGATAAATAAATTTGGATATTATATTTCTATATACTTATTCTGCCTACATCCCCCCAAATACTGAAAACAAAATACTTTAAAAGGTCTATTGTTCTTTTAACTTTGGTATGCCCATATGGCTTTAACTCATAACTGCCCATTTTCTGACAGTATTATCAATTATTTAGATGATCATTTTTTATGTTTTCTTATCTCTGTTCAACTTTGGATCATTTCTTTCTGCCATTTTACCCTTTGTATTTTCTTCACGTTTTTTGTAAGTATTCCTTACTGTCTTAAGACACATATTATCATTTATTTCCTTTATATTTAAATAGCTCCCTGAAAGCAGACTTTTAACTTCAATAAATTTGGCTATATTTTCCTAATAATGTACTCAAAATATCATTGTCTTGTTGTCATATTACTTCACTAAAGTTTTTTATACATTCCAGTTGCTGATGAGATAAATTCATACTCCTCATTTTGGCATTCAAGAAATTCTATAATATGGTGTTCCTATTTTTAAAGTCTGACCTTCTAAATTCAACTTGTATTTTATTGCTTCACCAAATTATAAAAGTAATCATTCCTTAAATACAATGTGTATTCTCCTGCCATTTCATATTTGTTCTAGGTAGTGTTTATATAATGTGTATATATTGACCTTCAAAACTATGTCTTTAGAAGGGAGTCCACTCTCGCCACTGCTATTAAACATAATTTTGGAAGTCCTAGCCATGACAATCAGAGTATTTAAAAAATAAAAGAAATCTAGATTAGAAAAGACATAAAGTTCTTATTGTTTGCAGACAAAATACTATACACAGAAAACCCTAAAGATTCTATCAGAAAATTACTGAGGCTAATCAGTGAGTTTAGTAAAGTCACAGGATACCAAATTAATACAAGAAATCCTTGGTATTCCTATACAATAACAACAACAAAAAAAATCAGAAAGAAAAATTAAAGAATCAATCCCATTAATCACTGCAACAAAAAGAATAAAATACCTAGGAATAATCCTACCTGAGGAGACAAAAGAATTGTATAAAAAACTATAGGCCACTTATGAAAGAGATCACAGACAACATAAACAGATGGAGAGATGTTCTCAGATTGGAAGAATTAATACTGTGAAAATGACTATACTACTCAAAGCAATCAACAGATTAAATGCAATCCCTATCAAATTACTAATGGCATTTTTCTAGAACTAGATCAAAACAATTCACAATTCATATAGAAGCATAAAAGACCCCAAATAACAAAAGCAATTTTGAGAAAGAAAGATGGAGCTGGTGAAATCAACCTTCCTGACTTCAGACTATGCTGCAAAGCTACAGTCATTAAGACAGTCTAGTACTAGCACAAAAACAGAAATATAGACCAATGAATAAGATAGAAAGCCAATAAATAAACCCATGCATCTATGGGCACCATATCTTTGACAAAAGAGGAAAGAATATACACTGGATAAAAGACAGCTTCTTCAGTAAGTAGTACTGGGAAAACTGGACAACTACATGTAAAAGAATGAAATTAGAACACTTCCTAACAACATGTGTGTGTGTGCTCAGTTTCTCAGTCATTCCCAGCTCTTTGAGACCCCATGGACTGTATAGCCCACCAGGCTCCTCTTTCCATGGAATTTTCTAGGCAAGAATACTGGAGCAGGTTGCCATTTGCTTCTCCAGGGAATCTTCCTGACTCAGGGATTGAACCCACATCTCCTGTGTCTCCTGCATTGGATGGCGGATTCTTTACCACTGAGCCACCTGGGAAGCATTCTAACACCATATACAAAGATAAACTCAAAATGGATTAAAGACCTAAATGTAAGACCAGAAACTATAAAACTCTTAGAGGAAAACATAGGAAGAGCATTCTTTGATATAAATCATAGCAAGATCTGTTATGACTCAACTCCTAGAAATATGACTCACCTCCTAAAAATAAGCAAATGGGACCAAACTAAGCTTAAATCTTTTGCACAGCAAAAGAAGCCATAAGCACGATGAAAAGACAACCCTAAGAATGGGAGAAAATAATTGCAAATGAAGCAACTGACAAAGGACTAATCTCCAAAATATATAAGCAGCTCATGCAGTTCAATATCAAAACAACCCAGTCAAAAAATAGGCAGAAGTTCTAAGCAGACATTTTTCCAAAGACATGTGGATGGCTAATAAACACATGAAAAAATGTTCAACATTGCTTATTATTAGAAATGAAAATCAAAACTAAAATGAGGTATCAGCTCATACCCACCAGAATGGCCATCATTAAAACATCTACAAACAATGACTGCTGAAAAAGGATGTGGAAAAAAGGGAATTCTCTTGCACAGTTGATGGAAATGTACCTTGATAGAGTCACTGTGGAGAACAGTATTTCTATTACGGAGATTTATATTAAAAAAAAAAAGATAGGAATAAAACTACCATATGACCCAGCAATCCAACTATTGGACATATACTCTAAGAAAACCACGATTCTAAAAGATACATGTACTCTAGAGTTCACTGCAGCACTATTTACAATAGCCAGGACATGGAAGCAATCTAGATGCCCATCAACACATAAATGGATAAAGAAGCTGTAGTATATATATATACAATAGGATATGACAAAGCCATGAAAATGAATGAATTTGAGTTAGTTCTAGTGACAGGAATGAACCTAGAGCCTGTTCTACAGAGTAAAGTAAGTCAGAAAGAGAAAAACAAGTATCATATATTAATACATATATATGGAATCTAGAAAAATGGTACTGATGAAGCTATTTTCAGGGCAGGAATAGAGACATGGACCTAGAGACCAGATTTGTGGACACAGGGGAGGAAGGAGAGGGTGGGACAAGTTAAGGGAGTAGTATTGAAGTATATACATTATCGTGCATAAAATAGATAGCTAGTGGGAAGTTGCTATACAAAACAGAGAGCTTAGCCTGGTTCTCTATGATAACCTATAGGCGTAAGATGAGGGGGTTTGAAAACTCAAGAGGGAGGAGATGTATGTATACTTATAGCTGATTCACATTTTTGTACAGAAGAAACCAAGACAGCAATTATTGTAAAGTAATTATCCTCCAATTAAAAATAAATTTTAAAAATATCCAAAAAGGTATGTCCTTATTCTTGTCTGGAAAATTCCATTGACAGTGGAGTCTGGTGAGCTACAGTCCATGGGGTCACAAAGAATTGGACACAACTGAGCCACTGAGTGCGCATGTGCGTGCATGCACACACACACACACACACACACACACACACACACACACAATGTCTTCCTAACTTTAAATGAATCTGCTTTGGTTTCTATCTCCATCACGAACTCTTCTCTAAACTTTCTCAAACTCTAAATCCAATCCAATTTTCTCTGTCGACTAAAAATGACTTCCAAGCCAAGTATCCACTGACTGACTACTGAATTTCTTGGCATATATAATTCAATATGTTTAAAGCAGAATGTATCTTCCTTTTCCTTCTTATGGCAGAGATTATATAATTGTTCATGAAACCATTTCCATTTCTTCCTTGGGAACTCAAATTAATTGTATTTTCCAGACTTCTTTGAAAGTAGGTAGGGCCAACTGACTAAGGTCTAGTCAGTGCAAAGTGAGCATAGATGAAAATAAACTACTTCCTAGAAAGATCCGTTAATAATAATAATAATAAGATAGTTTCAGTGAGATTCTACTCATGTTTTCTTTCTTTAGGACCTATTTCACAAAGGAAAATATTTGAAAAATCATGGTTTTCATGGACCAAAGTTCAAGGAATTCACAATGGTCCAGTGGTTAGGACTGCATTTTCACTGCTGAACTAAGATCACACAAACCAAACAGTACAATCAAAAGGAAAAATTCAGTCTTTTAGTCACTATGTGCTAAGATTGATGTCTACTGCAGTATAATGTGAAAAATAAATATTAAGCCATTTATTTAACTTTTGTTAAGCCAGTGATATTATGGAATTGTGATTTAACTAGTGAGTTGAATTAGTCTGAAATATTCATGAAATATTGCTTTCTATATTCACTTTTAACACTAAGTCCAAGCCAGATTATATCATACTTACATTAACTACTGCAAGATTCTTAATAGCTCTCCCTGCTTCTCCACTTAACATTCAAAATCATTTTCTTCTTTATAGCCAGAAACACCTTTAAATTGTAATCTCAGATATATAATATATATATAATATACCGGATTAAAACTATACAATGAGTTTAGTTAAAGAATTTTTTTTAGAAAAATAAATAATAACAGTTGTTCTCAGAGGACTTTCTCTTCCCATCTTACCTTTGATTTTATGATTGTTGTGATTCTGTTCTCTCTTGCAGCCTTCTATAGTGAATGTGTTGCAAACAGATAAATCTTCCTGTACATTTTATGGGACTCTGAAGTATAAGGATCCAAACCTAGGCATAGGATGGAGAAATACAGGCAGAAATTTTATATTCTGGTATGTGGCCCAGTTTTAATTTATAGATGGGACTCTGAGAAAGAGGAAAGTGTAGGAAGGGTTGGTATGTAGATATTTGAGTGATCAAGTGGTAAATAGATAGATGGTACTATCTGAAACATTATCAGATCTCCCTTTTTTTCCTTCCATATTAGAGCACTCCAGTGTTAGCTGGGCTCATTTCTCTCTAGAACAAAAATTAAATTTCTCAGGATCTTTACAAAGTTGGCAAAGTAACAAAATAGGAGGTTATATTCCTAAAATTGTGCAGCTGCATACCAGCTCTGAGAGCCTATCTGTATATTTACATAAAATAAACATAAAACCACTGTCTTTTTAAGCTACTGCTATTTGGGGCTTTTCTGTTGTCTTCATGATCACATATACATCTAATATAATAATGTGATGAATAATTACAAGAGTTTAAAATAGTTGACTAAAATGAACAATATATATTTTAAATTTAGAAGAAAAAAGATAAAACAAAATCTCAGAAAAACCTAAATTCAAGGATAATCATTAAAAATGTACTCTTGCTAGCTTTGTGACTGGAATTAGATTCTGAAATTTCTGAGTCTATTCTAAACTATGATTTCACATTTTTATTAAAATTTGCCTTCTTCATCTGACATAGTAGAATACTTCTCACTAAGGAATACTTAAAACAAGAGCATAAAATTAAAAGTGAAAAATTGATCCATAAAAGCCTTATTAATGTCCACAGTGTATAGACAGGATCATTTTTTACAAGAAAAGTAACAGTGTCTTTTGTTCTTATCTCACACTAGAATTTTTCCCTTGATGCTTATAAAGATTATGTTATATTAATAAACAATGTATTAAAAAGTAACATCCTAATAAGTAAATCACTTTAATATGAGATTTTCTTATAGGACTAATTACAGATATAGGATTTAATTTTTATTAGATATATGTAATCAAATCTAATCAAAATTTAATGACACTAATTTTATGCAATATAAAATGTCTGAACCATGTTAGTGTGGATTTTCTCTTGTGTGCTATATTTTTCCTAATACAGTCTTTAGTAACTTAAAATTCCTGGAAGCTAAATTCAATACTAGTGTTGTGTTTGTTCTCAAAAAATCATATGCCTGTAAGGGATGAGTGAAGAAAAATTTCCAGGAGATAGCCCGAGAGTTATGTCTTCTAACAAAGACATGACTCTAGATATGTGATTACAGCAATCAAAAGTCATTCTTTTTCTAAACAGTATTAGGAAAAAAATCCATTTGTAATTTTCTTGTTTCTAGTTGTAGACTCTTCTTTTTCACCTAGAGAATTTCCTTTAGCATTTGTTGTAAAGCTGGTCTGGTGGTACTGAACTCTATTAGCTTTTGCTTGTTTGTAAAGCTTTGATTCTCCAGTGAATCTGAATGAGAGCTTTGTTGGATAGAGTATTCTTGGTTGTAGGTTCTTCCCTTTCACCATTTTAAATATGCCATGCCATTCCCTTCTGGCCCACAGTGTTTCTGCTGAGAAATCAGCTAGTAACCTTTCAGGAGTTTACTTGTATGTTATTTGTTACTTTTTCTTTATTTCTTTTAATAATTTTCTTTGTGTTTCACTTTTGTCAATTTGATTACTATATGTCCCAACCTGTTCCTGCAGTTTAACCTTCCTGGGACTCCTCTGTGCTTCCTGAATGCCGGAACGTTGGTGAGTGTTTCCTTTTCTATGTTAGTGAAGTTTACAGCTATTATCCCTTTGAATATGTTCTTAGGTCTTTCTCCTTTCTTCTCCTTCTGGAATGTAACGTGAATACTGGTGCATCTAAAGTTGTCCCAGAGGTCATTAGACTGTCTCATTTTTTTGTTCTTCTTCTTCTTTTTTTTAAAATTCTGTGAATTTTACCATTCTGTCTTTCAGGTCACTTATGCATTCTTCTGCTTCAGTTATTCTGATATTGATCCCTTCTAGTGTAGTTTTCATTTCAGTTGTTGTACTTTTTAATCTTTTTTTTTTTTTTTAACAGTTCTTCTAGGTCTTTGTTAAACATTCCTGAATCTTCTAGATCTATGCCTCCATTATTTTTCTGAGCTCTTGGATCATCTTTACTATTATTTCTCTGAATTATTTTTTAGGTAGTTTGCCTATCTCTACTTCAGTTAGTTGTTCTTTTGAGGTTTTATGTTGTTCCTTCATCTGGGACATATTCCTCTATTGTCTCATTTTGTCCCACATTCTGTGATGGCATTTTCTGTTCCACGGGCTGCAAAGTGTTGTAGTTCTTGGTTCTGCTCTCTTACCACTGGTAGATGAGTCTGTCTAAAAGGTTTGCTAAAACTTCCTTGTGAGAAGGATTCATACCTGCCCACTGGTGGGTACAACCGAGTCTTGTCCCTCTGGGCAAGGCTAGGTCAGGGGATGTGCTTACTGGTCAGCTATGTACTCAGGAAGACTTTAAGCATTTTGTCTGCTGATATATGAGGCTGTTTACCCACCTTGTAGGTTGTTTAACTTGAGACATCCCAGCACTGGAGCCTACAGGTTTTTGGGTGGGGCCAGGTCTTCATAAGAAAACAGCAGCCTCCCTGAGGCCTTATGTCAACGAGTACACCGCAGTTCCATTGCTGCCAGTGTCCTTGTGTCTGCAGTGAGCCACAGTTGTCTCCCTGCTTCTGCAGGAGATCCTCCAATACTAGCAGGTGAGTCTGGTCCAGTCTCTTATGATGTCACTGCTTTTTTTCCTTGGGTCCTAGTACACAGGAGACCTACCCTGCACCCTCCAAGAGTGGAGTTTCTGTTTCTCCCAGTTATGGAGAATTCTGGTGATCAAACCCCAAAGCTCTTCAAAGCCAGATTCTTCAGGGGCTTATCCTCCCCTTGACAGACATCTAGATGGGGAAGCTTGAAGTAAAGCTCAGAACTTGCACTCATATGGGAGAATTTCTGTTGTATACTTATTTTCCAGTTTGTGGGTCATCTACCTGTTATGTATAGGATTAGATTTTATTGTGATTGCACCCAACTTACTATCTTATTGCAGTACCTCATTTGGCTTGTATGTTGGGTATCTTTTTTGGTAGGTTTCAGCGTTTCTTTTTTCTGATGTTTGTTCTGCAGTTTTTTAGCCTTGGAAATGAATAGAGATCATTCTGTCATTTTTAAGATTGCATCCAAATACTGCATTTTGGACTCTTTAGCTGACTATGATGTCTACTCCATTTTTCCTAAGGATTTCTTGCCCAAACTAATAGACATAATTGTCATCTGAGTTAAATTTACCCAGTCCAGTCCATTTAGGTTCACTGATCCCCGAAATGTTGACATTCACTCTTGTCATCTCCTGTTTGACCACTTCTAATCGGCCTTGATTCATGGACCTAACATTCCAGGTTCCTATGCAATATTGCTCTTAACAACATTGGACTTTGCTGCTATCACCAATCACATCCACAACTGGGTGTTGTTTTTGCTTTGGCTCTGTCTCTTTATTATTTCTGGAGTTATTTCTCCACTGATCTCCAATAGCATATTGGGCACCTACCAACCTGGGGAGTTCACCTTTCATTGACCTATCTTTTTTCCTTTTTCATACTGTTCATGGGGTTCTCAAAGCAAGAATACTGAAGTGGTTCAAGGCAATATATCTCATAGAGTGTCTGATGAACTATGGATGGAGGTTCTTGACACTGTAGAGGAGACAGGGGTCAAGACCATCCCCAAAGGAAAGAAATGCAATAAAGTAAAATGACTGTCTAGGGAGGGCTTACTAGCTGTGAAAAGAAGAGAAGAGAAAGGCAAAGGAGAAAAGGAAAGATATACCCATTTGAATGCAGAGTTCCAAAGAATAGCAAGGAGAGATAAGAAAGCCTTCCTCAGTGATCAGTGGAAAGAAATAGAAGAAAACAATAGAATGGGAAAGAGTAGAGATCTCTTTGAGTATATTCAAAAATACAAAGGGAACATTTCATGCAAAGATGGGCTCAATAAAGGACAGAAATGGTATGAATCTAACAGAAGCAGAAGATATTAAGAAGAGGTGGCAAGAACACACAGAATAACTATATAAAAAAGATCTTCATGACCCAGACAATCACAATGGTATGATCACTAACCTAGAGCCAGACATCCTGGAATGTGAAGTCAAGTGAGCCTTAAGCAGCATCATTATGAACAAAGCTAGTGGAGGTGATGGAATTCCACTTGAGCTATTTCAAATCCTAAAATATGATGCTGTGAAAGTGCTCACTCAATATGCCAGCAAATTTGGAAACTTGGCAGTAGCCACAGGACTGGAAATGGTCAGTTTCCATTCCAATTCCAAAGAAAGCCAATGCCAAAGAGTGCTCAAACTACCAAATGATTGCATTCATCTCACAGGATAGTACAGTAATGCTCAAAATTCTCTAAGCCAGGCTTCAGTACTATGTGAACCATGAAATTCCAGATGTTCAAGCTGGTTTGAGAAAGGGCAGAGGAATCAGAAATCAATTTGCCAATATCTGTTGGATTAATGAAAAAGCAAGAGAGTTCCAGAAAAACATCTATTTCTGCTTTACTGACTATGCCAAAGCCTTTGACTATGTGGATCACAACTAACTGTGGGAAATTCTGAAAGAGATGGGAATACCAGACCACCTGACCTGCCTCTTGAGAAATTGGTATTCAGGTCAGGAAGCAACACTTAGAACTCGTCATGGAACAACAGACTGTTTCCAAATAGGAAAAGGAGTACATCAAGGCTGTGTATTGTCACCCTGCTTATTTAACGTATATGCAGAGTACATCATGAGAAACACTGGGCTGGATGAAGCACAAGCTGGAATCAAGATTGCCAGGAGAAATATTAATAACCTCAGGTGTGCAGATGACACCACCCTTATGGCAGAAATAAAGAAGAATTAAAGAGCCTCTTGATGAAAGTGAAAGAAAGTGAAAAAGTTGGCTTAAAGCTCAACATTCAGAAAATTAAGATCATGGCATCTGGTCCCAACACTTCATGGTAAATATATGGGGAAACAGTGTAAACACTGTTATTTTGGGGGCCTTGAAAATCACTGCAGATGGTGATTGTAGCCATGAAATTAAAAGGCACTTACTCCTTGGAAAAAAAGTTGTGGCCAACCCAGATAGCATACTAAAAAGCAGAGACATTACTTTGCCAACAAAGGTCCATCTAGTCAAGGCTCTGTTTTTTCCTAGCATTCATGCTTGAAGGTGAGAGTTGGACTATAAAGAAAGCTGAACACCAAGAACAACAAAGAACATAGTTTTTAAACTATGGTGTTGGAGAAGACTCTTGAGAGTCACTTGAACTGAAAGGAGATCCAACCAGTCCATCCTAAAGGAAATCAGTCCTGAATATTCATTGGAAGGACTGATGTTGAAGCTGAAACTTCAATACTTTGGCCACATGATGCATAGAGCTGACTCATTGGAAAAGGTCCTGATACTGGGGAAGATTGAAGGAGGGAAGAGAAGGGAATGACAGAGGATGAGATGGTTTGATGGCATCACCAACTCGATGGATATGAGTT
The DNA here is from genome assembly GCA_020226075.1 of Hydropotes inermis. Taxonomy (NCBI): domain Eukaryota; kingdom Metazoa; phylum Chordata; class Mammalia; order Artiodactyla; family Cervidae; genus Hydropotes; species Hydropotes inermis. The sequence continues at coordinate 11,758,587 of CM035298.1, read as the reverse complement.
TGAGTAAGTACTGGGAGTTAGTGAAGGACAGGGAAGCCTGGCATGCTGTAGTCCATGGGGTTGCAAAGAGCCAGGCATGACTGAATGACTGAACTGAAATGAACTGTTCTGCAGTTGGTTACAATTCTTATTTTTCTGTAAGAAGAGGTGAGCTTATGTCCTTCTACTCCACCATCTTGTCTTCTCTTCCTAGAAATCCTTGGATTTGAATGGCTTGTTTATCTCTATTTTCATTTTCCATCATTAAATATTTGTTCAATATTCTTTTCTGAGTGATAATGAGTCACCTAAATTGCAGCAAAACAATTTTTTTTTAAGTTACTGAAAGAAAAACATATAAAGCATATTTCTCAGGATGTCTTTCTCAAACCAGTGAACTAGAAAATCTGGTTGTGTGGTTCATTACCACAAACTCTCATGACAAAAATAATTTTGTCTTGTTCTCTGAGGTTTGCCCAGGAGCTGGAATAGTCAATGACATTAGTGAATGACTAGCTCCTGTCATGTCTGAGACCTACTCATATAAGAATTCAAAAGTTTAAAGTGTAGGAAGTATGTGCTTATAAAAATTGAGTTTTCATATTACTGTTTTATAATGTTCTGACTCATTTACTTCACATCTTCCGATTAACTATTTGCAGAGAATCTGTTTGGGCATACCAAATTTAAATAGGTCACTTCTAGTTTACTTAAACCTATTTCCAGAAGAACACTTTCTAAAATCCAGTCAGTTTAAGAGAAAGTAAAAACACATGTACACACTAACATACCCAGAGGTCAAAAATTGAATGAAGGAAAAATTTCTATTTTAGAGATTGATTAATGCAGTTTAAAAAGATAATGAAAAAATTCATGGAGAATTATATAAAATTAAACATGTTTCTTTTACAGTCTTGTTTAGATATATTTGTTCAGTTGTGTTAACTGAATAATTTTATAAAATCTTGTCAAATGTAGTTTTATTCTTTTTAAAAAGAGAAAAATAATGAGGTTGACAACTACTGATCCAAATCTTAATAACTTTATTTAAAAAGAGAGAAGGACTAGCAGCATGACAAAATGACTACTATGCCATTACATGTCATAAAAAGCCTTGAGAAAAGCACCAATAATGTGAAACTAGTCATTGTCTTCTTTCTTTCTCTCTCTTTTTGTTGTTGCTACTGATTACGTACTTCAGCTCTCTCAGTTGCTGGTGACTTTTGGCCAAATTTTTGAGGGAGTTTCCTTGACCTGTTCCGAGGCTGAGATGTTTTCTATATGCAGAGAAGACAATGCTCAGTCTAGTTTGTCTATGGAATATGCTCCAATAGATAAGACATCAGCCTTGGAAAACAGCAGATGGCATAAGCAGGCATTGTGCCAACTCATAATTACAACCTGGTAGGCCTAGGGGAACAGACTGTGCACCTTAGAGCTGAAACTAAATAAATTTATATTTTTCTCTATTATTCTCTCTTTTTTTCCATTGATGTGCTTCCTAATAAGGTTATAAGAGCTTGATGGAGTTGCATATAAGTGTGTGTGTGTGTGTGTGTGTGTGTGTGTGTGTGTTTATGCATTTTAAGCTTTCAAGGAATCAATGAATTAAATTGCAACCAGAGTCAAATAAATAGTTTGACCATTTATAGGTAAACATGGGCCATTTTGTGCCTATAGATTTTGAATTTGCTGTATTTGATGCTATTTTTTCTTATTCATACAGAGACTGTATTTGTGTTTGTTGACCACTAGCTATGTGGTTAACATGTGAAATGGAAAGTTGTAATGTTCATCATTTTATTTTCATAACATTTTTTCACACATGAAAACTGATAACAAGTAGCTCTAAGGAAGCACAGCTGGCCTTTGATAGGACTGTGTGAGCAAGTGAATCTCTATTCAGAGAGCAGTGCAGCAGTTGTTGCTGACTATCTGAAAATAGATGTGAAGGTAATGAGAAAGACAACATGAACACTTACACTTATACCTACCCTTAGGATTCTACCCTTAGGACCATATCCATGGATTCCACAGCATAAATGTGAGATAAACAGTGACTTTAGGTGTCGTGAATATAATGAGGTAACTTAGCTTTCCCTTAACTTTCTAAGCAACAGAGAATTTTTTAGAGTTTACAAGGGGGGATTCGTTACAAAATATTTTCTTCGTACCATTTAACTATTTAATTTAATAATAGATTTAATTTAATTCTGTTTTTATCTCTTATGGATATTACCCTGTTAGACTATATATGATTAGTGCCCAATTATTTCATGCCTCCCTGAATCCATATCTCACTGTGTCCCCCCAAACTGCATTCAGGCAAGGCCAATAGAGTAATAGCTTGCATGATAAAAATTGGAGACTTGAATATATTTTGCACTGAGACTTGAATATATTTTGCATTGAGACTTGCCCTCTCCTGTTGCATTGGGAGCCCTGTAATCATCACCATGAGAAGAAGCCTGGATAGTATGCTGGTAGATGAGACATGGTATGGAAAAAGGCTTAGATATCCTGGTTATATAAATAAGACCATCACTAATATAATAGCTTCTGGTTCAAGATGGCAGAGTAGAAAGACATGTGTTCATCTCCTCCTGGGAGAGCACCAAAATCAAAACTAGCTGTTGAACAACCATCAACAGGAGTACACTGGAACCTACCAAAAAAGATACCGCATGCTTAAAGAGAAAGAAGCTTCAGTGAGACAGTAGAAGGGGCACAATCATGATAAAATCAAATCCCAAACACACTGGGTGGGTGACTGACAAACTGGAGAACAATGATACCAAATAAGTACTTCAACTGTTGTGAAGATTCTGAACCCCACATCAGGCTTCTCAGTCTGGAACCCAACAAAGGGACTGGGAATTCCCGGGGAATCTGATCTTGAAAGCCAGTGGGATTTGATTACAAAACTTCCACAGGACTTGGGTAAATATAGCCTTCAGTCTTGGAGGGCACAAACAAAACCTTGCATTCACCAAATCTCAGAGGAAAGGATCAGTGACTCCAAAGGATACTGAACCAAAACTACTTGCTAGGCTTCAACAGTACATGAACTGAGAATTTCCAGATGTACAAGCTGGGTTTAGACAAGGCAAAGGAACCAGAGATCAAATTGCCAACATCTATTGAATCATAAAAAATATGTCACTCAGTCATATCCTACTCTTTGCGACCCCCATGGACTGTAGCCTGCCAGGCTTCTCTGTCCATGGAATTATCCAGGCAAGAATACTGGAGTGGGTGGTTGCTCCCTTCTCCAGGGGGTGTTCTCTTCTCCAGGTGATCTTCCCAACCCCAGAGATTGAACCCAGGTCTCCCGCATTGCCAGCAGATTCTTTACCATCTGAGTCAAAAAAGAAGTCCATAGAAAATATAGGGGAATCCCCCCCAAAAACCTGCTTCATTGACTGCACTAAAGCCTTTGACTGTGTGGATCACAACAAACTGTGGAAAATTCTTAAGGAGATGGGAATACCAGACCACCTAACCTTTCTCCTGAGAAACCTGTATGCAGGACAAGAAGCAACAGTTAGAACCAGACTTGGAACAATTGGATTGGTTCCAAATTGGGAAAGGAGTACGTCAAGGCTGTATATTGTCACCCTGCTTATTTAACTTATATGCATAGTATATTATGCAAACTGCTGGAGTGGATGTGTCACAAAATGAAATCAAGACTAATGGAAGAAATATCAACAACTTAAGAAGATGAAAACACTCTAATGGCTGAAAGAGAAGAGGAACTAAAGAGCCTCTTGATGAGGGTGAAAGAGGAGAGTGAAAAAGCTGGATTAAAACTCAGCATTAAAAACAAGATCAATGTGATTCCTGATTTTGTGAGTGCCTTGGATTGCAAGGTGTGAGTCCCTTGAACTTCAAGGAGATCAAACCAGTCAATCTTAAAGGAAATCAACCCTGAATATTCATTGGAAGGACTGACTCTGAAGCTGAAACTCCAATACTTTGGTCACCTGATGAGAAGAGGTGACTCACTGGGAAAGACCCTGATGCTAGGAAAGATTGAAAGCAGGAGGAGAAGGAGACAACAGAGGATGAGATGGTTGGATGGCATCATCAGCTCAGTGTCATGAGTTTGAGAAAACTCTGGGAGATATGGGAAGATAGGGAAGCATGGCATTCTGCAGTTCATATGGTCACAAAGAATCAGACAATGACAGCAACTGAAAAACAAAGTGTGTCTGTGTGTGTGTGTGGTTGTTATTGTTTTGTTTTACTATAGAAAACAGACAACATCATAGAAAAAATAATATAAATATCTAGTCAGGTTAAACACTTAACATTTAAATTGTTGAAATCTGCCATAAATGGCAAACAATTGCCATTTTTTGAATAAAGAATTAGAATGAATTATCTATTTAACTATGTTAGTTGTTAAAATTACCAGAAGCAGTCATTGAGTTGTTAGTTTAGAATTAAAAGGTGCAAGTGATTTCTGAGTCTCTATGTGCAAAGTAAAGTAGTAATACATTAAACGTTTTCCCCTGTTTTTAAATCCTTGTTTTTATAGCTCACAAATGATTCATTATGATGTGGTTTTTACATTCAGTTATATTACAAAATAAAGACTTGGAAAATGAGATGAAATGTAATTATTTAAATAAAACCTATACAACAGAGTCTCTAATATTAGTCTGCAGAGAATTGAAGCAAAGTTAGTGAGAGAGAATGCCCAGTTAAATAATTCTAGATAACATAGAATATAAGAAAAGAAATGGAAAGGAAAAGAAGATCTGTGGATTATGGATCTAGAATTTCCCACTTTTTTTCTAGTTGGAGTACCAAGGGAAACATGGGGAAAATGAAGAAAAACATTTGATTATAAAAAGGCTGAATATTTTCAACAACTGAGGAAATATAAAGTTAAGAAGTGCAGAACACGATTTTTAAAAGAGTGGCGTGGGGGAGGAGAATATAGCAACAAATTAAGTTTTACATTTGAATCTATTAGTGAAAACTCAGTTCATCTTAGGAAAGAAATAACTGAAATGCATCAGAATATAGAAAAAAAAATCACCTACTAAAGAAGGATTAGATTGTTATCCATCTACTATTCAATAATGTGATGTACAAGATCCAGTGCTTTTAAAATTTTCAATTTATTATGAAAGATTACCCCCTTTACCTTTCTCAAGGGATTTCATTACATACACCTTGATCTTGCAAGGTAGCCAGGTGACCATTTCTGGGTGCATTTCCTTTAGCTGAAAGAAATCAATCATAGTTATCAAATTATTTCTTACATCTTAATAACCCCTTCTTTGACCTGAATCTAGGGCTTAATGATTACATCTGTGAATTCTTGACAAAGCATTTCATTTTCCAAATCCCAGAATTTCTGAGTTATCTTAATTCTGAGTTTCTTAACTTCCTTGTAATCTAATCAATTCTTTTGTGAGCTCCCTCTCCCCCTCCTTTTTTTTTTTTTTTTTTATAAATCTAGAGACAACAAATTTCAACAATCAATATGTGCCTTTGAAACCATTTCACCCAAAGTAATGAATCACTTAAGCACAGTTTCTGCTCCCCATGTTATAAGAGAACATAATTGAGCTAATATTTCCTGACTACATATAGTGCATCACCATCCTCTGGCTTTCTTTACCAGTCTCTTCACCATCTACCACCCAATCTCAAAATCAGTGCTACATATTTCAGTTAGCAGCCTTCCCCTTTTAACTTCTCTCATTAATTGGGTTTTGAATGACTATTCTTGGCTTTGGATGAATAGAAATGAAAATAACTATAAATCTAATTTAGGTCATCATTCTTCATCAGTAATTAAGTTTGGATTATCTTTATTTAGTCTGACTGAGCTCAATAGCCAAATAAATTTGGAATAATATGGCTAAACAATATAAAAGAATTGTAATAATCAATACCAGAAGGATATTATAGAATACTACAGTTGTTTTATATTATTTTGTGCCCTTAAAATGGAAAGATCTATTGGGAGTTTGAAAATAAAGACATATTATATATAATTTTCAAATTATTTAAAAATAAAACTTCTCTACCTCTTCACTAACTTATTCCCTATCTCCCTTCCTCTCCCTCTTCCAGTCCCTCTCCCTCACTTTCTTTAGAACATTTTTAGAGAGCAGAATTTCACAAAACACATTTTTATCTGCACAGTATTAAAGCAAAATAGAGATCTGATACAATTAGAATACTTACTTAGAAATTATTTTTCTGTCCTACTTTTACCAAAACAGATAAAATAATGCTGTTTATTAGCTGTTTTTGATGGCACTTTTATCATTTTAAATTTATTAATTTGTGTGAAGACAATGAAATACAAATTCTTTTATTTTTTTAAACACAAATTCTTTTTTTTTATATTTATGTTTATTAGTTGGAGGCTAATTACTTCACAACATTTCAGTGGGTTTTGTCATACATTGACATGAATCAGCCATGGAGTTACATGTATTCCCCATCCCGATCCCCCGTCCCACCTCCCTCTCCACCCGAAACAAATTCTTAACTTCAAGAAGAAATGTTCTTCTTGAAGGAAAAGCATAACAACAATTATAAAATGTTAAAAAAAAGTATAATAAGTTTTCATTTTTTAATGTAGTGACTTGTAACTATTAAGTAATTATGATTATCCCTTTATCAGTGAACAGAACATGAAGTTAATTTTTTAAAAAAGACTAAATTCAGGAAGGAAGGAAACTTTGGATAAAGTATATACTTTAATAAAGTGATGTCACAATTTCATGTTCATTTTCTTTTTTAATGTGAAATTCTTTAAAGAATCAATTGGTATTTAAATATTTTTCCAATGTTTTAGCTAACCAATGAAGTTTAAGCAGATCAGAAATATTAACAGACCTCTGCATGTTTTACTTAAATTCAAGAATATCCTAAATAATTTCTTCCACCTACATTTTTTGATTCTTTAGTATTCTCTGAGACAGAAGATAAAATGAAAAATAAAAAATATTTTTCGCTAAATTAAACAGTTTAACTGAAGACACAATTTTTAGCATTCTTTGTTCCCATTTTGTATGACATATCCTTCTGCACTGTTTCAGTATATATTTCACCATAATCCCCTGGTACTTTGTTATCAAAAATATCATTCGTGAAATGTCAGAGTTTCATAGGACTCTGTTTTGCAGTCTTTACTGTCCAGAAGGTTTATTTGTGTATAGAAATACTGAGGTTCTAGTCACTCAGTCGTGTCTGACTCTGTGATCTCATGGGCTCTACAGTCCATGGAATTCTCCAGGCCAGAATACTGGAGTGTGTAGCCTTTCCCTTCTCCAAAGGATCTTCCCAACCCAGGCATCAAACCCAATTCTCCCACATTGCATGTGGATTCTTTACCAGCTGAGCCACAAGGGAAGCCCAGACATTTTAATAGGTTATCCATAAATTCATACATTATTATAAAGTTTTAAGTTAGGAAAAAAATCAGTTAAAATATTCCATTTACATTTAATCTAACTCTATAACTGTGTATAAAACTGTTACCAGTTATTAACTGTATACACACACACACACATGCTCTATTCCCTTTTTGCACATGTCTATCTATGTATATTTCCAATTATTTTGGGAAGATATTGATATAGAAGCTGTATGTTTTCTCAAATTTTATGTATACTCTGCTTTTCAATAGGTAATACCGCTAATTTGTATTTGCTTTTCAATTTTCATAAATGTTTTATATTCTTGGTGTAATTATTTATTAAATATGGTGCTATTTTCCACTCTTAATAGCATTTTTATTTTCTTGAGTATTATACTAATAGAAACATTAAAAAAATAATATTATTAATAAATAAGCGTTAAAAGTTGTGCCTGGTTATGTAGGAACTAATGACAAAGAGAAAACACATAAAATTCATGTTTTAAAGCCAGTAATGTCAGTGGGAAATGAGAGTTAAGAAAATGGAATTATTAAAACTCTTAAGAGTTAGGCATTAATAAAATAGTATTAATTGCCATCAAAGCAATGGAGTCAATAAATAAATTGCAAGTAATTGATATATAGCTAACTCAAAGGAAAAAAAATCAAGCATATCATAAATATATAATGACTTTTAAAACAAACAAACTATAGTGACTTCAGTGCCCTTCTAAGTGGGAGATCTCTAAGTCAGAGATTTGCTCTGGGAAACTATCTAGTGTAAGAGTGTGGTACATGGAGTTGCTGTAACATCCCAAGAAAAAATTATTTTCCCTCATAATTCTATGAGTAATCTAAAATTTTAAGGTAACCTCAGATAGTTCCAATGTGTGAAAAATCTCTGAGTTAAATAGGAGATATGATACTTACAGGGAACAGCTTTTCCATCATCAACTCCTCTTTAAAAGTGAAAGTGTTAATCACTCAGTCCTGTCCAACTGCTTGGGACCTCATGGATTATAGCCCACCAGGCTCTTCTGTCCATGGAATTCTACAGGCAAGAATACTGAAGTGGGTTTTCATTCCCCTTCTCCAGTGGATCTTCCCCCCCAGGGATTGAACCTCGGTCTCCTGCATTCCAGGCAGATATTTTACTGTTGAGTAAGCAGGGAAACCCTAACTCCTCTTTAGGTAGTTTTAAAAGAACTCTCCTGAAACATCCACATAACTTGGTGAGTGTTCCTTGAGAAACAAACTGATATGTAATCTTTCGCTCCTTTCAATGGATCCAGTGACTTACACAGGAAATGCTGGAATAGCTATGGCGAGTTTTAAACCTATAGCACACTGGACCTTGTACCTCAAGGAAGGATAGTACAGCATAGTGAAAAGTAATACAAAGGTGCAGTGTTCTCAAGTCAAATAGTTTCATTCTTTAGCCTTTCAGTTTTGGACAGCACACAGGGTAGTTTTTTCTTTAAATCACAGTTTCTTCATTTTTAATATAGAGGTAGCAACTATAATTTCACAAAATTATTTTTGGAATTAAATGAGATAATCACTCAGTAAGAAATATTTTCTGAGTATCAGGAACTACATTACACACTGAAGCTACACATAATATAATATTGTAAGTAAACAAATGCTATGACTTTGAGAGACACAGTGTACATTTACTGTTATACCTCAGCTTTGGCCTGCAGAACACACCAGTTGTACTAAGTTACTTATGCTATGGGCTAAAAAAAAGATTATATTTCCCTCCTTATATTTGTTTCCTCTTTTCCAGTCACTGCCAAATAGTCCTCTAACCAATTTAAAATTTCTTTTTTTTTTTGATCTCCTAGTTAGTTCCCCCCCCCCCCCACTTTTCTTCCAATTCAGTTCAGCCCCTCAGTCATTTCTCACTCTTTGCAACCCCATAGACTGCAACACTCCAGGCTTCCCTGTCCTTCACCAACTCCTAGAGCTTGGTCAAACTCATATCCATTGGTCAGTGATGCCATCCACCCATCTCATCCTCTGTCGTCCCCTTCTCCTCCTGCCTTCAGTCTTTCCAAGCATCAGGGTCTTTTCTAATGAGTTGGTTCTTTTTTTTTTTTCCATTTATTTTTATTAGTTAGAGGCTAATTACTTTACAATATTGTAGTGGGTTTTGCCATACATTGACATGAATCACCCAAGGATTTACATGTGTTCCCCATTCCGATCCCCCCTCCCACCTCCCTTCCCATCCAATCCCTCTGGGTCTTCCCAGTGCACCAGCCCTGGGCACTTGTCTCGTGAATCCAACCTGGGCTGGTGATCTGTTTCACCCTTAACAGTATTCTCATAAGGTGATCAAAGTATTTGAGCTTCAGCTTCAGCGTCAGTCCTTCCAATAAATATTCAGGACTCACCTCCCTTGGGATTGACTGGTTTGATCTCCTTGCAGTCCAAGGGACTCTCACAAGTCTTCCCAACACCACAATACAAAAACATCAATTCTTCGTCACTCCTCTTTCTTTGTGGTCCAAATCTCATATCCATACATGACTACTGGATAAACCATAGGTTTTACTATATGGAACTGGTCGGCAAAGTAATGTCTCTGCTTTTTAATATGGTTAAAAAGTTAGGTTGGTTAATTGTCTTCCAAAGGGCAAGTATTTTTTAATTTCATGGCTGCAGACACTATCTGCAGTGATATAGGAGCCCAAGAAAATAAAATCTGTCACTGTTTCCACTGTTTCATCACCTATTTGCCATGAAGTGATGGAACCAGATGCCATGATCTTCGTTTTGAATGTTGAATTTTAAGCCAGATTTTTCACTCTCCTCTTTCACTTTCATCAAGAGTGATGAGGCTCTTTAGTTCCTCTTTGCTTTCTGCCATAACGGTGATGTTATCTTTGTATCTGAGGTTATTGATATTTCAGCTGGGAATCTTGATTTCAGCTTGTGTTTCACTCAGCCCAGGATTTTGCATGCTATATTCTGCATATAACTTAAATAAGCAGGTTGACAGTATATAGCCTTGACATACTCCTTTCCCAGTTTGGAACCAGTCTGTTTTTCCATGTCCGGTTCCAGCTGTTGCTTCTTGACATTCATACAGGTTTCTCTGGAGACAGATAAGGAGGTCTGGTATTCCCAACTCTTTTCCCTTTCCTTCCAACTACTTCCTAATCCAGTTAGAAAATGTGAATAACCTTGAAAATAAAGAATAACACTTCATTAGGATGAGAAATAACCAAGAAGCAATACTCAGTCTAAATGGCTAAGCAGAATATACATGCAAAAATAATTCAGTTTTAACTCAATTGATTAACCCTAAACCATTTCTTTTGTGTTAGGTGTGAGCTTTGTTGAATTACTTTTATAAACCTATTGATTGTAAAATCTGGTTCAGTAGATTCTATGTATTTTGGTGAATTGTAATCTGTTAATTTTACTTTAGCTTTGCAAGAACTAGGAAGAAGAAAAAAAATCTGACAGATGAAAGAGCTTAAATCTCGAACAGCTTGATTTACAAATGTTAGATGTTACTTTTCCGGCAGGTTTTAAAATATTCACACCACAAATGAAAACATGATGTGCTAAAATAGTTGTGTGTGATTGAATTTTAATATATCCAAAATAAGACACAGTTATCCTTGAACACAAAATTATAAGGTTCTTCATACAAGTTGATCTTGCTTTTAAAGAAAAAGGAAAAAAGCATGAAAGGTGTTAGAAACACCTGAAAATAAAGTAACCAAGAATACTTGAAAAATCCTAAATAATTGATTTGCAAAGAACAAGGAGAATCTTTAAACAAAAAAGGCCATATTGTTTCAGTTCAGTTCAGTCACTCAGTCCTGTCCCACTATTTGCGACCCCAAGAACCGCAGCATGCCAGGCCTCCCTATCCATCACCTACTCCTGGAGTCCACCCAAATCCATGTCCATTGAGTCGGTGATGCCATCCAACCATCTCATCCTCTGTTGTCCCCTTCTCCTCCTGCCCTCAATCTTTCCCAGCACCAGGGTCTTTTCAAATGAGTCAGCTCTTCGAATCGGGTGGCCAAAGTATTGGAGTTTCAGCTTCAACATCAGTCATACCAATGAACACCCAGGACTGATCTCCATATTGTTTACTTTGTCAAACTCTTGTTTTACTGTGACTGTGGCTACTAGGATAGTAGGAAATTTTTGCATTATTGTTAAATAGTGTTTGTTCTTATAAGTACTAGGGGATAAAAAAAATTGAATAACACAGAGGGCCTTAAACTCCAGAAACTTATAACCTAAGTAAGGATACAAAAATATATGTTGTTCACAAGGGATACTATTATATATTTATTAAAGAAATGTCCAGTGGAACATATAATAACAAGTAATAGGAATTGTTTAGTCTTTGTTTAAAGTTGTAATAATAAGCCATGGAAAAAGGATTCAAGAAACAGATTATACAGTAACTAAAGAGAATGAACTACATATTCTGTAACTACCTGTATGCATGCATCACTTTTTCTAATTAGAAAGTGTTAGATGCTCAGTTGTGTCCAGCTCTTTGTGACCCCATGGACCATTGCCTGCCAGGCTCCTTTATCTGACAGAAGCTAGGGAAGAGTCTTTTAGAGAGCACATGCAGAAGCAAAGCTAGGGAATTCTGATGGGCTGTAGCTTACGTGGGTTGCCTGATCTGGGACAGCCTATTTGGCTGTTTGTGACTGTGCTTAGGTTTCAATTTCTTATCCTTCATGCATTTACAGGAATTTGCTCTGGTTTAGTTTTCAGTTTGCTTACAAACGCTGCCAGGGTATTAGAGCCACCTCAGTCTGATGGACTACTCATTTAATTACTTTAACAACAGAAGATGAAATATCAGTTTTCATGGAACTTACATTGTACCCAACCCATTAAGTGGGTTTTATTTCCAGGGTTCTATAATTAGAAGTACTAAATTTGTATTTAATAAATCCTATATTTTTACCATTTTCATCAAATAAACTCAAATATGTTCATTAAAATTTGAAGTACCTTAGCACTTTCTATCAACACTTAAGTAATATTATCCACCAATCATAATATTCCATGAATTCCTAATGCCCTCAGAGGAAAATAGTATACTAAGTCACAAAATTTACAAAGACTTCCATAACATTACTTCTTATCTCTGCTGCTTCATTTTTTTCCACCTATCCATCAGCCTCCCTCAGTAGCTCGCTCAGTAAAGAATTTGCCTGTAATGCAGGACACCTGGGTTTGATTCCTGGGTGGGGAAGATCCCTTGGAGAAGGAAATGGCAACCCACTCCAGTATTCTTTCCTGGAAAATCCCATGGACAGAGGAGTCCATGGGGTCACAACACCACCACTCCATCAGCATGTCACATTCCATACTTCAATCATACTGAGCCCTTTTGAATGCCTCACAAACAGTCAAAGATACTAAAATTAATTAAATGCTCACCATCAAATCCATTTGCCAGTGTCTGCATAGTGTCTCATGTATAAGAGTAACCTAAAAACTTGGATGATTTCTTTTTTTTTTTTTCATCATCCTAGGATTAATGAGCCTTGAAGAAGCCTAGTGTAATTGGCATATTAAAACAGGAAAATTTTGTCTGTATATCTAAAAAAAATCATCAAACATATTATGAGTACTTCGGTAGAGTTCTTTAAATAATTATATATTAACTTAAACCCTACTATGAAGTATATGTCATTTAGATTACAAATAAATTATCATGCTTTAGGGCAATTGAATGTAGCATGTATTAGCTACAAGGAAAGTATATGTAATTTTATTGTGGGCAAAGCCTTAAAAATATGCAAATATACTGAAAATAATAGATTGTTTTGCTACTAACTCATGGCATTTTATCATTATTAATACTTGAACATGTTAAATTGAAGTTTTTGAAAATTGAAAAATTTTGAAAAATTGAAAATTTTCTCAAAGGAATGAATTTTATCAAACTAAAAATGGGAAATTTAAGAAAATAATCATCATATACATAAATGTGAACTTCATTTTGAGTCATTATCTAATGTATGCAAAATACCAATGTTTCTGTTACTTTTATAAAAGATGTGTACATGCATGCTAAGTTGCCTCAGTCATGTCCAACTCTTTACAACCCTATGGACTATAGTCCACCAGGCTCTTCTGTTCATAGGATTCTCCAGGCAAGAATACTGGAGTGGGTTGCCATGCCTTCCTCCAGGGGATCTTCCAGACCCAGGGATTGAACCCATATCTTATGCAGCTCTTGCATTGCAGGGATTCTTTACCACTGAGCCAACAGGGAAGCCCTTTATATTAGATACAAACATGTAAATGATAATAAATCTGTGATGAAAATGTTATGCATCTTTAATATTACTATTATGAACTAGATTTAATAAAAAATATAAATATGTCACTATATGTCTATAAGAATTACTCTTTCATCACTTGATTACACAATATCTGATCCTGTTCTTAATTATAATATGACAGTAAATTCAGTACACTGTAAGTAAATTTCAGGGAACAGAATTTTGTTTTTTGCTATTGCTTTTTTTAATGAAAGCAATGTGATTATAAAATATTTATCATAATGCATTAAGTATACACTTTACATTTTCAACATTGTTTAGGAGAATTTAGGAACAGCTCCCATATAAAAATTCCAAAAAAGTTTGTATGTGTCAAATATTAAAGAAGTCATCAAAGTATTTATAGAATAGTCTCTCCTGTTACTGAATATGCTATTTATGACTAGCCCTTTTATTGTATCATAATGCAATAATGGTTGACATTTGCAGGAAATTGACTCTATAAAAGTTGACTTAATACCACCTCAAAAGTTAAATCTCATGAGATGTAATTTATTTGTATTTAAAAATACTTAACCACTGAACTGCATGGACTTTTTGCAGTAAAGGGTCATCTCAACAGTTGTGGATTGCCCAAACCCTGCACATTCCAAAATTTATCAGGAATCGTCTTTAATAAGGTCTTGAGCAATGATCTCTGAACCCATGGGATGCCCTTGCTGAGAAGAATGTCCTTGTATACCTGAGACCTTGAGCTACATTAGATAATTTATGTTAGCAATGTGATTTATGGCAAATGTCATATATGACAATGATACTTTACACTACAAGCAGCTAGGATTGATCCCCAGATGGTCAGTTGATGTAACAACTGAAAATAATTAATGTAATGTACCATGTTGACAAAATAAAGAACAAAACTCATGTGATCATGTAAAGAGATGTAGAACTATAGAACAATCATTTGAACAATGACACATTTATTTACCGTAAAAATACTCAACAGACTAGGAATAAGATGGACTTTCCTCCATTTTGATAAAGTGCATCCAGGCAAAGCCCATACTTTATACTGCTGTTGCTCATATCATACTCCATAAGTGAAAAGCTGAAGTTTTCCTCCAGATGTGATGAATAAGGTAACGATGATTGATGATTTATTTTGCCATTTTTCTTCACCATTGCATTGCATGTCATAACTACTACAATAAGACAACAATGAGGACAGGAACAAGTAAACAATTTAAGTGCATATCCAGTTTGGAAAGAAAGGAGTAAAATTATACTTACTCACAATATGAGTATGTGATATTAGATTTCTCACAGAAAACAGGAAATCACAAACAATATGCAAAAACTACTATAGAAAAATTATCGAGGTCACAGTGAATAAACTGAATATACAAAATATGAATTATATTTTTATACACTAACAACAACTAGAACCTGAAATTAAAGAAATAATTGCATTTGTGATAACAGTACAAAATAAAAATTCATAGCGTGTCAGTAAAATAATAAAATGTCAAGCTACAGGCTGAGAAAAAATATTTTAAAATAATACTTCTGTTTAAGGGCTGATCTCAGACCATATAAAGAACTTATTGTTCTTTAATAGGGACAGAAATGATACAACCTATATTGGGTTAATCTGAGTGATTAATCAGTTCAGTTCAGTCACTCAGTCATGTCCCACTATTTGCAACTGCAGCACGTCAGGCCTCCCTGGCCATCACCAACTCCCGGAATTCACCCAAACCCATGTCCGTTGAATTGGTGATGCCATCCAACCATCTCATCCTCTATCATCCCCTTCTCCTCCTGTCCTCAATGTTTCTCAGCATCAGGGTCTTTTCAAATGAGTCAGTTCTTCATATCAGGTGGCCAAAGTATTGGAGTTTCAGCTTCAGCATCAGTCCTTCCAATGAAAACTCAGGACTGATCTCCTTTAGGATGGACTCGTTGGATCTCCTTGCAGTCCGAAGGACTCTCAAGAGTCTTCTCCAACCACAGTTCAAAACCACCAATTCTTCAGTGCTCAGCTTTCTTTCTAGTCCAACTCTCACAACCATACATGACTAATAAGCACTTGAAAATGATGCACACATTTTCAAAGCACTGATATAAATAAAAATAGATTCAAAAGACCACATTCTATGTGATGCCACTGATAGGGAATTTTGTAAAAGCAAAAATCTAAATTAGATAAATGGTCACCAGGAGTTCAGAGTGATTGAAAAGATTTGTTACAAATGGATATGAGGCAATTTTGAAAATAAAAGTTTATTTTAGGCAATGTTTTTCTACATTCATGTTAGTGATTATTAAAATTTATGTATTTTTAAAACTTACAGAACTTACCATCCAAAACTTTGAATTTGTTGATATATATTATACTGCAAAAGTTTTTAAATGCCATTTAATGAAACTATGCAACATATTACAAAAGATAGTTTTAAAATATTCATAGTATCAGAATCTCAACTTCAAATATAATGTACAAAGGTACTAGGTAATGTTGTCTTGACCCTAACAATGAAAAAAAGCCCATATGCTACTAAATCATATCTGATCTTGAGTAAACAGCAGTGAGTTTGCAAATTAAACCAATCAACTGAATTTCAAAGGGTAATAATTCCTTCTGAATTACACAGAGGGAGAGAAAGAACACAAACTGTTTCTTTCACCTTTGGCAAATCTTTGATGGAAAACACAGTCACCTTAAAAGCAAACAGGAAGAGCTAAAATGTTAACTTTAGATGCTGAATGTGCACTGCCAATTTCATTTTGTATGCACGGAAGTCTCAAACACAAGAAAACACTGAAGTCATTGGCCAGCTCTCTTACATGGGCCTCCATGGGTGCTCTTTTATTTAAAATTATTTATTTTTTAATTGAAGGAGAATTAATTTACAGAACTGTGTTGGTATCTGTCAGATATCAACATGAATCAGCCTAAAGATTTTGGGCAGGTCTGGTGATTGGTGGTACATGAGGTAGATGCAAAAGCTGTCATCCATAGAGAAAAAATATTACAGAGAATGACTCCTGTCCTAAGAAAAGGCAAGAGAAAGCTGAGGGAATAAAAGAAAAAAAAAAAAAATTCTGGTTCAGAGAGGGCAAGTAAGCCACTTCTACCTTCACTGTTATAGGACAGGAAACTCTCTGACCTTTCTGTGATCACAGGCCAAAAGGTCACTGACATGGTGATATGATTTTTATATCATTTCTAGAAAACTTTGTCTATTGCCAAATCAAGAATGTTCTTAGATATTCTCCTAAATGGTTAATAGTTTTAGCTTTATCTTCAGGTTTCAGATCCAACTCAAATTAATTTCTATGTGTAATATGAGGAAGGGGCATACCTGATGACTCAGATGGTAAAGAATCCACCTGCAAAGCAGGTGATCTGGGTTCAATCCCTGGGTTGGGAAGATCCCCTGGAGGAGGGCATGACAACCCACTCCATTATTTTTGCCTGGGATTCTCCAGGACTGTGATCCTGATGGGCTGCAGTCCATGGGGTTGTGAAGAGTTGGACAGGATTGAGCTGCATGTAGGAATGTGAGGAAAATTCAAGGAGCATTTTATTTATGAATATCCACTGGTCCCAAGATAGTATGTTTAAAATCCTTTCTTCTTCCTATTCAAATTGGATTATTTTGGCATATTTGTCAAAAATTCAGTGGGTATAGAAGAAATGGTGAATTTCTATTCATGGTATACAGTTTTAGTTATGTAAGATGAATAGTTCTAGAGATCTATTGTTCAACATAATTCCTATGGTTAGCAATACTGTACCACACACTTCAAATTTTATTGAGGATAGATCTTACATTAAATAAAATGCCATCAAAATAAAAAAAAATCAAATGAGTGAAAGTATGAGTCTATGTTAGAGTTCTGTAACTGTTCCATTAATCTGTGTGTTGCTCCATGGACCAGCGCCACAGTTAGTTACAGTAACTTTATAATAGGTCTGGAAATAATGTGATTTTGTTTTAAAAATATCTATTTTCAGAAGGATTCTGGGTATTCTTGGTCCCCATAAAAATAGTCTCAGATATATATATATATATATATATAGTCTTCCCAGGTGGCTCAGTGGTAGAGAATCTACCTGTCAATGCAAGAGACACAGAAGATGCTGATTCGATCCCTGGGTCAGGAGGAACCCCTGCAGGAGGAAAAGGTAACCCACTCTAGTATTCTTGCCTGGGAAATCCCATGGACAGAGGAGCCTGGTGGGCTACAGTTCACTGGATCATAAAGAGTCGGACATGACTGAGCACACATGCTACTCCATATACATACATATATATTTCATATGTATATGACCCTGGTTGCTCAGATGGTTAAAGTATCTGTCTGCAATGTGGGAGACCTGGATTCAATCCCTGGGCCGGGAAGATCCCATGGAGAAGGAAATGGCAACCCACTGCAGTACTCTTGCCTGGAAAATTCCATGAAGGTAGGAGCCTGATGGGCTGCAGTCCGTGGGGTCGAAAAGAGTCGGACAGGACTGAGTGACTACACACACTTATATATAAATGAATAACATGTTGTGAAGCCAGACTTAGTGGTCCTGACATGAGTTAAGGCATTCATGGAAGGGAGAGCTGTCTAGGTGGGGATGGGCAGATACTGGTTTCTGGATGCAGGGCCTTGCATCAGGGCCTGCCTGTGGGGTGAGCTGAATGCAATGGGCAGGGATGGAGGCTGTAGAGTTGGGGACTCAGGAGAAAGAGGGGATCTAGGTTGGAAGGGTAGGTTCAGGCAGGCTGCTATAGCCCTGAAACTTGAGGGAAGTAACTCAGACTTTATTAGAAGACACTGGAGAAGTACTGGATGTTTTTTGATAAAAGGTTGACGTGATGGAGACTGTTGGGAGAAGGTGTGTGAGTGGGTTGGAGGGGTAGCCTGATCATTACTGGGTGTGGTAGGTGACAGTTGTAAGGGTTCAAGTGTGAGGCCTGTAGGTCTTAAGCAGAGGAGAGCCATGTGGGAAGGAGAGGAAGAGATTCAGCAGGCCAGGATGGCATCTCTACCCTGAAGGTGACCTTCCCGCCCTTCCTGTTGCTGGAAGCCTCCAGGTGTTGGGACCACAGGGTTAGAAGCTGGTCTGGCATGTGGTGAGCTATTAGCATTTATTTTGCTCCCTACAGACAAATGCATTTCTTCTTGCCTGAAATGTCTCTTGTTTATTAAGCTAAACACAAAATCTGCCTATGGGAAGTTCCGATAATTTCAGTTCTTTGTCCAGAGTTACAGATTTGGGCTTTAAAAAAAAAAAAAAAAAAAAAAAAGACAGTATTTTCATTTGGCATTTCATTATGTTTTGCTTCTTCAGAATTTGATGATAACATGCTTCGACTTATCTCTGTGGCCAGGGATTGGTTTTATTTGAGAGTTGTCACTGTGAATCTTCTGCATTTTCTTTCCTAACTTGTTTCTGTCTTCATTCACTGTGCCTGATACCAGGGCCTCATTGAGTGTATTTGCCCTGGTCTACCACTCTCCTCAAAAGGAAAGACTAATTTTGGGGAAACTCAGTCTTAACTGTTTAAAGAAGGGCGACTCATCCTTAATTACCCAAAAGCAAAGGCAAAGGTGGTTGGAATCTTAATGTCAGATCTCTCCTTTCTTTATACTTACTAGATGCTGAAGCTTTCATAAACATCTGTGATTTTTAGGAAGATTTTCTTCAAATCTGTCCCCCCCCACCCGAGGCTACAAAGTATGAAGGCTGGAAGCAGATGAAGCTATACTGAGCACCCCCTGCATTCTGGGTGTGATCGTCTTGTGATCCAGATGGTGATGATCCTCTCTCTAACTCTGAGGGAGCTGGACTGTGGCCCTTGCATCTGTGTTCTATGGTTCCTCCTCAGGTACACGAGCTTCCGGCTGCATTTAGTTGTCTACATTGATGGGCTTTCTCACTACAGCATCTCATCCTGGAAGTAGGGCCAGAGTCATATTTGACTTCTAATTCCATCTCCTGGCTCCCAACCTGGATTTGGCTCTTCCATCCACATCTTGCTTTTCTTTCTTCCTCTTGGCAGCTCTTGGTCAGTTCCATTTGCTGCTTTTTCCTTTCCCTCTTGACCATTATAGAGAAGAATCATTACGGGCCCCATTCAAGATCCTCTTCTTTGCTTCCATGGATTCTCTCCTGGCAAGACATTCTCATCTGCTCAGATAGATTCAGTGACCATCTCGCCCGCCTCTCCCGCCTGCCAGACCTCTTCTCTGTACTGCTAGTCCGTGGATCTCGTGTACTCCGTATTCCTAGTCCGTGGGCTGGTGTTCCAAAGGCTCTCGGTTCTGGGGAAGATGGGACAAGTGAAGCTGGGGCTAGCTTTGCTTGGTGGCTGCTGTTTCCCTCCCCCAGCTGTGAGGGTTTCCATCCCTGGTCTCCCCCTGCAGTCTCTGCTCTTCCCTTTCATAGGAAAGCTTTGATACCACAGGGAGCAGGGACGGGTAGGTGTGGGGCAGTGGCGTCCCACCCAACCTGCCCTAAGAGGCGTCCTCAGGATGCTTTTCCTGTTGGAAAATCCTCATTGCTTAGACCTCTACCTCAGGACCCTTCCCCTGTTTTCTAATCAACTAGAAGACTGAGAAGTTAAGCTTGTGATGGAAAGCAGACAAGTAGGCAAGTTATGTGAGGTCACTGGATGTTGTCATAAGATATTATTGAGGTGGGACCTTTCTATATAGACACTGAAATTAAAAAGTCTGTGACACAGGACAATGACAACTATTCCCTAAACAACCAGCCTAAATAAGCAGAATTGACTCTTTTTTAGATTAAAAATAATATGTGTTAGTTTTGTTGTTATTAAGTATAAATAAAAATAATTTGATTATTTTTTTAACTAAAAATTAGCATGCACTAAAGGGCTGAGAGGAACTACTCCATGTTCAAGGTCAGGAGGGGCGGCCATGAGGAGATACCCCTCCTCCAAGGTAAGCAGTGGCTGTGCTTTGCTAGAGCAGCTGTAAAGAGATACCCCACATCCAAGATAAGAGAAACCCAAGTAAGACAGTAAGTGTTGTGAGAGGGCATCAGAGGGCAGACACACTAAAACCATAATCACAAAAAACTAGCCAATCTGATCACAGGACCACAGCCTTGTCTAACTCAGTGAAACTAAGTCATGCCATGTGGCTTAACCCAAGACAGACGGGTCATGGTGGAGAGGTCTGATAGAATGTGGTCCACTGGAGAAGGGAATGGCAAACCACTTCAGTATTCTTGCCTTGAGAACCCCATAAAGAGTATGAAAAGGCAAAATGATAGGATACTGAAAGAGGAACTCCCCAAGTTGGTAGGGGCCCAATATGCTACTGGAGATCAGTGGAGAAATAACTCCAGAAAGAGTGAAGGGATGGAGCCAAAGCAAAAACAATACCCACTTGTGGATGGGACTGGTGATAGAAGCAGGGTCCAATGCTGTAAAGAGCAATATTGCATAGGAACCTGGAACATCAGGTCTATGAATCAAGACAAATTAGAAGTGGTCAAACAGGAGATAGCAACAGTGAATGTCGACATTCTAGGAATCAGTGAACTAAAACGGACTGGAATGAGTGAATTTAACTCAGGTGACCATTATATCTACTACTGTGTGCAGGAATCCCTTAGAAGAAATGGAGTAGCCATCATGGTCAAGAAAAGAGTCTGAAATGCAGTACTTGGATGCAATCTCAAAAATGACAGAATGATCTCTGTTCATTTCCAAGGCAAATCTTCAAGATCATGGTAATCCAAGCCTATGACCCAGCCAGTAATGCTGAAGAAGTTGAAGTTGAATGGTTCTATGAATACCTACAAGACCTTTAAGGACTAATACCCAAAAAGAATGTTCTTTTCATTATAGGGCACTGGAATGCAAAATTAAGAAGTCAAAAATCACCTGGAGTAACAGGCAAATTTGGCCTTGGAGTGCAGAACCAAGCAGGGCAAAGGCTAATAGAGTCTTGCCAAGAGAACACACTGGTCATAGTAAACACCTTCTTCCAACAACACAAGAGAAGAACCTACACATGGACATCACCAGATGGTCAACACCAAAATCAGATTGATTATATTCTTTGCAGCCAAAGATGGAGAAGCTCTATACAGTCTGCAAAAAACAAGACAGGGATCTGACTGTGGCTCAGATCATGAACTCCTTATTGCCAAATTCAGACTTAAATTGAAGAAAGTAGGGAAAACCACTAGACCATTCAGGTATGACTTAAATCAAATCCCTTATGATATACAGTGGAAGAGAGAAGTAGATTTAAGGGACTAGATCTGATAGACAGAGTCCCAGATGAACTGTAGGTGGAGATTTGTTACACTGTACAGGAGACAGGGATCAAGACCATCCCCATGGAAAAGAAATGCAAAAATGCAAAATGGTTGTCTGAGGAGGCCTTACAAATAGCTGTGAAAAGAAGAGAAGTGAAAAACAAAGGCGAAATGGAAGATATGCCCATTTGAATTCAGAGTTCCAAAGAATAGCCAGGATAGATAAGAAAGCCTTCCTCAGTGATCAATGCAAAGAAATAGAGGAAAACAACAGAATGGGAAAGACTAGAGATCTCTTCAGGAAAATTAGAGATACCAGGGAATATTTCATGCAAATATGTGTTCGATAAAGGCTAGAAATGGTATGGACCTAACAGAAGCAGAAGATATTAAGAAGAGGTGGCAAGAATACACAGAAGAACTGTACAAAAAGATCTTCATGACCCAGATAATCATGATGGTGTGATCACTCACCTAGAGTCAGACATCCTGGAATGGGAAGTCAAGTGGGCCTTAGAAAGCATCACTACAAATAAAGCTAGTGGAGGTGATGGAATTCCAATTGAGCTATTTCAAATCCTGAAATATGATGCTGTGAAAGTGCTGCAGTCAATATGCGAGCAAATTTGGAAAGCTCAGAAGTGGCTACAGGACTGGAAAAGGTCAGTTTTTCAATATCAAAGAAAGGCAATTTCAAAGAATGCTCAAACTACTGCACAATTGCACTCATCTCACACCCTAGTAAAGTAATGCTCAAAATTCTCCAAGCCAGACTTCAGGAGTACGTGAACCATGAGCTTCCAGATGTTCAAGCTGGTTTTAGAAAAGGCAAGGGAACGAGAGATCAAATTGCCAACATCTGCTGGACTATCGAAAAATCAAGAGAGATCCAGAAAAATGTCTATTCCTGCTTTATTGACTATGCCAAAGCCTTTGACTGTGTGGACCACAATGAACTGTAGAAAATTCTGAAAGAGATGGGAATATCAGACCACCTGACCTGCCTCTTGAGAAACCTATATGCAGCTCAGGAAGCAACAGCTAGAACTGGACATGGAACAATAGACTGTTTCCAAATAGGAAAAGGAGTACATCAAGGCTGTATATTGTCATCCTGCTTATGTAACTTATATGCAGAGCACACCATGAGAAATGCTGTGTCAGAAGAAGCACAAGCTGGAATCAAGATGGCCAGGGGAAACATCAGTAACCTCAGATATGAGGACGACACCACTCTTATGGCAGAAAGTAAAGAGGAACTAAAAAGCCTCTTGATGAAAGTGAAAGAGGAGAGTGAAAATGTTGGCTTCAAGCTCAACATTCAGAAAACTAAAATGACATCTGGTCCCATCACTTCATGGGAAATAGATGGGAAAACAGTGGAAACAGTGGCTTACTTTATTTTGGGGGAGTCCAAAATCATTGCAGATGATGATTGCAGCCATGAAATTAAAAGACGCTTACCCCCTGGGTAGAAAGTTATGACCAACCTAGATAGCATATTAAAAAGCAGAGACATTGCTTTGCCAACAAAGGTCCATCTAGTCAAGGCTATGGTTTTTCCAGTGGTTGTGTATGGATGTGAGAGTTGGACTGTGAAGAGATCTGGGAGCCGAAAACTTGATGCTTTTGAACTATGGTGTTGGAGAAGACTCTTGAGAGTCCCTTGGGCTGCAAAGAGATCCAGCCA
Source organism: Hydropotes inermis (assembly GCA_020226075.1). NCBI lineage: Eukaryota > Metazoa > Chordata > Mammalia > Artiodactyla > Cervidae > Hydropotes > Hydropotes inermis. The sequence continues at coordinate 11,734,942 of CM035298.1, read as the reverse complement.
GTCCATCCTGAAGGAGATCAGTCCTGGATTTTCATTGGAAGGACTGATGCTGAAGCTGAAACTCCAGTACTTTGGCCACCCCATGTGAAGAGTTGACTCATTGGAAAAGACCCTGATACTGGGAGGGATTGGGGACAGGAGGAGAAGTGGATGACAGAGAATAAGATGGTTGGATGGCATCACCGACTCGATGGACGTGAGTTTCAGTAAACTCTGGTAGTTGCTGATGGAGAGGGAGGCCTGGCGTACTGCAATTCATGGGGTCGCAAAGAGTTGGACTTGACTGAGCAACTGAACTTAACTGAAATCACATCAGTCATCAGTCGTGTAGTACTCTTTGCAACACCATGGACTGTTGCTTGCCAGGCTCCTCCCTCCATGGGATTCTGCAGGCAAGAATACTCTGTTTCCTTCTCCAGGGCATCTTCCCAACCCAGGGATTGAACCCATGTCTTATGTCTCTCCATTAGCAGGCAGATTCTTTACCACTAGCACCACCTGAATGTCTAACTGAAAATACTTAGAAAAATACATTTATCCCTCTGTTTTCATAATTTTAATTTTTTACTGTAGATAACAGAGAAAGCAAAAGTGACCACGATCACTTTAGTTTATGCACATTATAATTGGGGCAGTTTCATTTTTTCTTTATTCTCTTTTATTTGGTCATTGAAAATTAGTTTGGGATTAGCATGTACACACTGCTATACTTAAAAATATTAATAGATTACCAGCAAGGACCTTCTGCATAGCACAAGGAACTCTACTCAATATTCTGTAATAACATAAATGGGAAAATTGTGTTCTACAATTTTGACCCACAAATACAGGAATCATATTTATTTTGTAAACTGAGATTGCATGGTCTACATATGAAGAATGGGAACTATAGTGGAAACATACTAAGAAACTAACACACACATGAGATATCCAAGGCTTAACATATAAATACTAAATATGAATTGGTTCATTTGTAGACTTATCATATATTCCTTACCATGAAGTTACACTTTCCCTGCAAACCATTCAAATAAAGTAAAACCAGATAGGTTTTTCAGAAAGGGCCAGCAGATAGTCTTGTTGTTCTGGAAAAGCACCTCAGCACCCCCACATTTCTGTCTTCAGCAGTTCTCACATTTGGGAGATAAATGAATCATAAAATGGCAGGGAAAGATTTTATGGAAGTATTTATTGGATTTATTTTGAGATGTGTCCAGGTAATGTATTGTCTGAATGAATCTGAAAATTTGGTGGCATCAATCTGGAAGGGCTTACCAGGTGGCTCAGCAGTTAAAAAAAATCTGCCTGCAGTGCAGAAGGTGCTTCAAGACTCTCAGGTTCAATCCCTATGTGGAGAAGATCCCCTGCAGAAAGGAATGGCAAGCTGTTTCAGTATTCTTGCCTTCAAAATCCCATGAACAGCAAAGCCTCCTGGGCTACAGTCCATGGGGTCTTAAAAGAGTCAGACACAACTTAGTGACCAAACAAAATAAGAAAAACTTGGCTGGAAGCTCATCCTAGGTAGTTCTTAGGGTACCTGTTTAGCTTGGTAGCAAACACTCATATTATCATTGCTACACTTGAGGCAACCAAGTCTTTTTAGAGCTTAATTAAAATTTTCAAAAATTTAAATATGTAGGTAACAATACTGAACACTGAACTCTGAAATTACTGTACTGTCCTTATTTGTGTAAAATAATGAATCTTAAAGGGTTTTAGATCAATGCCCATTTCTTCAACAACTGGTGCATTCTTAAGTGGTTTACTAGATATAATAGACTAAAGAAAAATGGAAATTTTAGGTAGAGACTCACATAAAGAAGTTTTTGGATTAATGATCATGACTGAGGAAAATGGGGCTTCAACTTTAACAATCATGAAATAGTCAATTTATTTGCATCAAATAAAGAGAAGAGAGAGTCTTAACTAATTATTGGCCAGAAATGGCCATTTGTAAAATTGAGTTACATATGTATGGCCACCTTATTAGAAGATCAAACTTTCAAGACAGTAAATATATGTTATTCATATAACATTTATTTCTAGAAACATCAAGATCACTAAAATTATTTTATGAGTTCTCAAAAATATCTTTATTTATTTGGGAAACAACTATTGTACATTGGCTAAAAAATAAATCATAAGTACATGAAGATAAAGATGAGCAGAGGAGATCTACAAAGAACATGCCATTGTTTACTAAATACAATCTTAAAGATGCTTGTACTTGTAATCTACAACTCAAATGTCAGTTAGGTTTACTATAACACTTAAGTCAAAAATATTAGAATAGCTTTTACAGAAGTACACACTGTAATCTATGGTAAAAGACAGGTAAGATATTGAAAATTTATTGGGATAAATGGATGATGTGTCTGAAAGAATTTTGCATTCTTCATTTTTGAATTATAAACAAATTTTCAAGGATATATAAAATAAAATAACAAAAGAAAACATAAAGCAAGAGGTAAAATTACCTTTCCATAACATGATTCAGTTAGAGTTCTCCAAAGAAACCTCAGATTTTGCTCTCAAAATCTCTCAGTTAATTGGACAAGTTCCATTCACATTACCAAAGGTAATTCTTCTTACTCAGATTCTACTAATTGTAGATAGACATCTATAAAATACTTTCCCAGCAATATCTAGATTAATATTTTACTAAATAAATATACTACAGCCTAGCCAAACTGACATATAAATCTAACTATAACATTTAGGTAAATATCTTTAAAAAACCTTGTTGCAATACAGGAGGTCAGTATGTATAAATAAACTGTCTTCTATAGTCAATGATTTTATAATGTGTATAGACAAATTGTTTTTGTTTTTTTGAAATATAGTTGACTCAATGTATTGTGTTACTTTCTGATGTACATCAAAAGTCAGTTAAATAAATAAACATATAATAATAAATAATAAATAAGTAATAATAATAAATAAAAATATATACATCAGTTCAGCTCAGCTCAGCCACTTCAGATGTGTACCACTCTATGCTTTGTGACCCTATGGACTGGAGCCCAGCATGATCTTCTAGACACATAATTTTCCTGGCAAGAATACTAGAATCGGTTTCCATTCTCTCCTCCAGGATTCCCTACCCAGGGATTGAACCTGCATCCATTGTGTTACAGCAGACTTTTTACTGCTGAACCACCAGGAAAGCCATATGTATGTATGTATGTATGTATGTATGTATGTATGTGTGTGTGTATATGTATATATGTATGTATGTATGTATATATGTTTTCAGATTATTTTCATTATAGATTATATAACATATTGAGTATAGTTCCCTGCACTATACAATAGAAATTTGCTTAAATAAATTCTTAAACAGTAATCAGTTCGGTTCAGTTCAGTTGCTCAATCATGTCCAACTCTTTGCAACTCCATGAACTGTAGCACACCAGGCTTCCCTCTCTATCACCAACTGCTGGAGACTACTCAAACTCATGCCCACCTAGTCAGTGGTGCCATCCAACCATCTCATTCTCTGTCATCCCCTTCTCCTCCTGTCTTCAATCTTTCCCAGCATCAGGGTCTTTTTCAATGAGTCAGTTCTTCGCATCATATGGCCAAAATATTGGAGCTTCAGCTTCGACATTCGTCCTTCCAATGAACATTCAGGACTGATTTCCTTTAGGATTGACTGGTTGGATCTCCTTGAAGTCCAGGGGACTCTCAAGAGTCTTCAACATCACAGTTGGAAATAATCAATTCTTCAGCATTCAGCTTTCTTTATGATCCAGCTCTCACATCCATATATGACTACTGGAAAAACCATAGCTTTGACTAGATAGACCTCTGTTGGTAAAGTAATGTCTCTGCTTGTCTAGGTTGTTATTAGCTTTTCTTCCAAGGAGCAAGCATCTTTTAATTTCATGGCTTCAATCACCATGTACAGAGATTTTGGAGCCCAAGAAAATAAAGTCTCTCACTGTTTCCCCTTCTATTTGCCATTAAGTGATGGAACTGGATGCCATGGTTTTAGTTTTTCCAATGTTGAATTTTAAACCAGCCTTTTCACTCTCCTCTTTCACTTTCATCAAGAGGCTCTTTAGTTCCTCTTCGCTTTCTGCCATAAGGGTGGTGTCATCTGTGTATCTGAGGTTATTGATATTTCTCACAGCAATCTTGATTCCAGCTTGTGCTTCATCCAGCCTGACATTTCACATGATGTACTCTACATATAAGTTAAACAAGCAGGGTGACGGTATACATCTTTGAGGTACTCCTTTCCCAATTTGGAACCAGTCTGCTGTTCCATGTTCCATTTCTAACTGTTGCTTCTTGACCTGCATGCATATTTCTCAGGAGGTAGGTAAGGTGGTCTGGTATTCCCAACTCTTTAAGAATTTTCCACAGTTTCTTGTGATCCACTCAGTCAGAGGCTATGGTGTAGTCAGTAAAGCAGAAGTAGATGTTTTTTCTGGAACTGTCTTGCTTTTTCTGTGATCCAGTGGATGTTGGCAATTTATTCTCTGTTTCCTCTGTAAAGTGTCCTAAAAAAAAAAGGAAATAAAATAGTTAATTTAATACAATCTCTTTTCCATATATGCTTCTATTGGTGGCTCAGCGGTAAAGAACCCTCCTGCCAATGCCAGAGACATATATTCAATCCCTAGTTGGGAAGATCCCCTGGAGGAGGAAATGGTAATCCACTCCAGTATTCTTGCCTGTGAAATCTCATGGACAGAGGAGCCTGGCGGGCTACAGACCAAGAGGTTGCAGAGTCAGACATGACTTAGTAACTGAGCAGAGAATGCACTTTTCCATATGCCCTGGTTCAAATTTTTATTTAATTATATAATATTGTTAGTACTTGAATTAAATATTAGACTCCCAATTAAATGTTAAAGGAAGTCCTCCATATTTTTATATATCAAGTCCTTAACTTTCCTTTAACAAACCTCTTTGGATTCTAGAAGTACAATGTGCAAAAAAGAGATAGTTTGCTTTTATACATTTTCTGAGTGATTTTAAATCCTGCTAGCCAGGAAAATCCTGGATTTTCAAATACAGGTGAAGGATTATCTTCATGGCCTTCTTTACCCAGTGGAGATTTTTTTTTTTTTAATAATTGTAACATTAAGTACGGGAAAAAAATGGCTCAGTCACAGTATAACATGTGTGAGCATTCTGAAATGACAGGGTATAAAAATGCAAAAGTGAGTATAAGACCTAGTGCCAGGGGAGGGTCATGTTCAGTAGTCACATCAACAACTGCTATATTATAACCAGACTATCTGCATCAAAAATATGTATGCAAACTTTTTTTTTTTAATGCTTGTCTAGTGGGATTCCCCAAGTTCATTTCACTGATGATTTCCAAAATTTCCCTTTTGACTTAGTTAGTTAGAGGAATGATATGCTAGTACTGGGGCTTCACAGCTGACACTAATGGTAAAGAACCAGCCTGCCAATGCAGGAGCCGTAAGAGACTTGGATGTGCTCCCTGGGTGGGGAAGATCCCCTGGAGGAGAAGATGGCAACCCACTCCAGTATTCTTGCCTAGAAAATCCCATGGGCAAAGAAGCCTGGTAGGCTACTGTCCACAGGGTCACAAAGAGTTGAATATGACTGAAGTAACTTAGTATGCACATGCTAGTACTAGAGCCTTTTTTAGAAATGTAAATATCAATCCCCTCTGCTTTCAGGTTAAGACTATCATACTTGGAAATGTAGTACATAGCACTATGTAAGTGAGAAAAATTGAAAAAAGTCCTCACCTGTCTATAAAATGACAAACTGAAAAATTCTCAAAGACAGAGAGGGTTTAAAGGAATTTTATAAAGTTCTATGTGTAATGCAATCTTTCCCAAGGAGTCCACATTCTTTAAAAGTCTTCCAGTCAGTAAGAAAGTAGAAAAATTTTTGTATACTTAATAGCTAAGACAGTCAATATTATTTTGGAACTACCATCAGGAAAAAAAAATGATTGCAATTTGACAGAAAATGAAGCTGATGAATAAACCAATTTCAAAGTCTCTAAGGCTAGTGGTAAACTTTTGGATCTAAATTAAATAGTATATAAGTTCCACACTGCCAAATGGGACAATACTATAGCTCATTTTTTAAATAGTACATTTCACTTAGATTTTTATAGGATGTCATAAAAAATTAAATATGTAAATTGTTTTATTGACAAAAATAGATCACATGCTTTCATAAAATACCAGATTCTCACTCTAAATAGCATTCCATATTATATTTGTTTCTCTAAACTTGGAGATTGATTCCCATATTTTTGAAGAACAAACATGAATAAACTGACATATCTTGACTTAATCCCTTTGCATCACAAAATGTTTATTAGTTTGTCGGCTATATAATAATTAAATTAAAATATTAAAAGAAATACATGAACTGCACTAGAAGGAATTTAAAATATGTTACTAACTCCTTTTGAAACACTTTGGATATCTCCTATGACAAAAAGGAAAATTAATGAAAAGGTGTGATTTATAAGATAGTATATTAGCTCTGTTTTTGACTTTGGTATGAACATATTATATAGGTGTACAAGACTTTGCAAAAAGTTATATTTTCTTTTGATGGCAATTCTATTAGAATTCTCCTGAGAAACAGAAATAACAGATTCATTATAAGAAATTGAGACAGCTAATGGCATAGCTCTAATCTTAAATCCAGAGATTTGAGAACTGAAAACTGATGATATAAGTCAAGTTCAAGCACAGGAGAAAACCAGTATACAACTCAGCCAAGCCCTGAGAGCAAATTCTCCATTTCTATACCTTTTTCCTTCTATTCAGGCCCTTGCACATTGGGTAATGCATATTCACATTTTAGAGAGTCACCTGCTTAATCAGCCTACCAATCCAAATGTTAATCTCATCTAGAAACACAACAGACACACCCAAAATAATGTTTAACCAAATACCTGGCATCTCAGTTCAGTTCAGTCAGTCAGTCGTGTCTGACATCTCATGACCCCATCAAATTGTCACATAAAATTAACCAGGACAATAAAGTAATTAGCCTCCAACTAATAAAAATAAATGGAAAAATAAATAAATGAATAAAATCTTTTGTGAAAGTAAAAAAAAAAAAAAAAAAACTTAACCAGGGCAATTTCATCCTTTATCAGCTTGGCACCCATATGCATCTCCTTAAATCATAGTTAGTTTCCAAATAAATACAATGTCTAGCTCATAATTCTGCCTATAATGATACAACTATCCTGTGTATAACTGAAAATGTACTAACCTTTTTCCCAGAAGAGGAAGTAAAGTCTTTGAGTTATGGATACTTTCTCATTGATATTCTGTAACTTAAATACTGTGATATAAAGTCTATATATCATATGATCCAAGCAAGGAAAACAAAGACACCTTTTCTATCTATTATCTTATCATCTATCTACCTATTTATATTTATAACAAACTAAGGAGGAAATGCTTATCACAATTACAGTATTCAGTTCTATAAGTGACCATATGGTTGTAGCTGGTATTTATAATATCTTCATCTACTATCTATTCTGGATAACTTTTGCCTTCCACAAGCACCTCAACTGATTGAGGCTCTTTACCTGGCAGAGTGACTCAAGCATTCATTCTTGAAGAGTTTGGGACATTAGTAGTCTTGCCTGGATTGGGTTATTTTAATTTTTCATTGACCTAATTGTAGGATATGGTAGTACTAAGAGACACCCTGATGATCTCCTGTATTCCAGACACATTCATATCATCATTGCCACATTGCTTTTTTGCTTTTTTGCAAAGTGAGTTCTTTGCTCAGAAACAACACTGTGTGTAAAACCATGACAGAGGATAGGGCATTCTGTAAATCCACTGATAATAGTTTTGGCAGAAGCACTGTGTGCAGGGAAGACAAATACATATCCTGACTATGTGTCTATTCCAATAAGAACAAAATGCTCTCTCTTCTGTAATGGAAGCTGTCCAGTGTACTCAGACTGCTAGCCTGCTGATCATCCTGGAGAACAGTGCCACATCAGGGACTCAGCATTCTCTGCTGCTGGCAGATTGAGCACTCAGCCATGGCCATATCCAGATCATCCTTGGTGAGTAGAAGTCCATGTTGCCAAGCTCATGCATAACCTTCACTCCTGCCACTTTGTTTGTGAGCCTGTTGACTAAAGACAGGAGTGGTTGAGGACAGAAGCTGGGCTGGTATACAGAAAATGAGTCATCTTATCTATATGATTTTGAAAATTTAAGTTGCTTATCACAATCTATTAAAAAATAAACAGTTCATTTTCCTATAATATTTAACAGTTCATTTATTGTAAGTAGACTTGAATAGGTCAATAAGATATTTATTCTATCACAGTCCATAGACATCACATACCTGTTGCAGGGGCCGTAGCAGATACGTTAAACTAAGTATATGCAGATTGTGACCTGCTGAATGAAGAGACACACAACCCACCACCTAAGGGTGGCAGATAGCCCTCTTAGCATCTGAGTTCCCACTCTGGGGATGAGAAAACCCAGAACCTCTGGGGTTTTCACTGAAGTCACAAGCTTCAATACACCCACAAGAAGAAAGTAAAGTCACAACATCTATTAGGCACAGATTCTAGAAATGAGGGCACAGAGTGAACCAGCAGAGTCCTCTGTCCCAAGTCACAAGACAGCAGAAGAGTAGAGGGCAGCAAGCACCTAGTATTTATAAGGTGATTGGGCGGAAGTCACTAGCCTTGTGTGGGCTTAGTTCTAAGAAGCTATTTGAAAAGGTGTCCTGGGAAAAGCAAAGCAGGAATTTGTGGTGGGAATCCTAAACCCAAGTCCTTATCTGAATGTCCAGAATCTGTATGTGTGTGCAGGGTTGTACACCATAAAATGCTGAAACAGCAAGTAAGAATGGTGCTTTTATCATGTACAACATACTATATACGAAGTCTTACCCATTATAATAACTTTTGTCACTGCTTCTATTGTTTTCCCATCTACTTGCCATGAAGGGATGGGATCAGATGCCATGATTTTAGTTTTTTGAATGTTGAGGTTTAAGCCAGCTTTTTCACTCTTCTCTTTCACTTTCATCAAGGGGCTCTTTAGTTCCTCTTCACTTTATGCCTTAAGGATGGCATCATTTGCATATCTGAGGTTGTTGAAATTTCTCCCAGCAATCTTGATTCCAGCTTGTGCTTCATCCAGCCCTCCATTTAGCATGATGTACTCTGCATGCAAGTTAAATAATCAAGGTGAAAATATACATCCTTGACATACTCCTTTCCCAACCTGGAACCAGTCCACTGTTCCATGTCCACTGTTACAAAGGCTCTAACTGTTGCTTCTTGACCAGCATACATATTTCTCAGGAGGCAGGTAAGGTTGTCTGGTATTCCCATTTCTTGAAGAATTTTCCACAGTTTGTTTTACACACAGTCAAAGGCTTTGGCATAGTCAATAAAGCAGAAGTAGATGCTTTTCTGGAACTCTCTTGCTTCTTTGATGATCCAATAGATGTTGGCAATTTGATCTCTGGTTTCTTTGACTTTTCTAAATCCAGCTTGAACATCTGTGAAATTTTGGTTCACATATTCTTGAAGCCTGGCTTGGAGAATTTTGAGCATTACTTTGCTAGCATGTGACATGAGTGCAACTGTGTGGTAATTTGGACATTCTTTGCCATTTTCTTTCTTTGGAATTGGAATGAAGACTGACATTTTCCAGTCCTGTGGCCACTGCTGAGTTTTCCAAATTTGCTGGCATATTGAGTGCAACACTTTCACAGCATCATCTTTTAGGACTCAAAATAGCTCAGCTGGAATTCCATTGCCTCCACTAGCTTTGTTCTTAGTGATGCTTCCTAAGGTCCATTTGACTTCTCATTCCAGGATGTCTGGCTCTAGGTGAGTGATCATACCACCGTGGTTATCTGGATCATAAAGATCATTTTTTGTGTAGTTCTATGGATTCTTGATGCCTTTCCTTAATATCTTTTGCTTCTGTCAGATCCATATCACTTCTGTTCTTTATTGTGCCCATCTTGGCATGAAATGTTCCCTTGGTGTATCTAGTTTTCTTGAAGAGATTTCTAGTCTTTCCCATTCTATTGTTTACCTATATTTCTTTGCATTGATCACTTAGGAAGGCTTTCTTTTCTCTAGTTGCTATTCTATGGAACTCTGCATTTAATTGGGTATAGCTTTCCTTTTCTCCTTTGCCTTTAACTTCTCTTCTTTTCTCATCTATTTATAAGGCTCCTCAGACAACCATTTTGGCTTCTTGTATTTCTTTTTCTTGGGGATGGTGTTGATCCCTGTTTCCTGTACAATGTCATGAACCTCCATCCATAGTTCTTCAAGCACTCTATCAGATCTGACCTCTTGAATCTATTTTTCATTTCCATTGTATAATTGTAATGGATTTCATTTGAGTCATACCTGAATGCTCTAGTGGTTTTCCCTTCTTTCTTCGATTTAAGTCTGAATTTTGCAATAAGGACTTCATGATCTGAGACAGTCAACTCCTTGTCTTGTTTTTGCTGACTGTATAGAGCTTATCCATCTTTGGCTGCAAAGACTATAATCAGTCCGATTTCAGTATTGACCATCTGGTGATGTCCATGTGTAGCATAGTCTCTTGTGTTGTTGGAAGAGGGTTTTTGCTATGACCAATGTGTTCTCTTGGAAAGACTCTGTTAGCCTTTCGTCTGCTTCATTTTGTATTCCAAAGCCAAACTTGCCCGTTACTCCAGGTATCTCTCAACCTCCTACTTTTGCATTCCAGTCCCCTATGATGAAAATGACATCCATTTTTTGATGTTCATTCTAGAAGGTCTTGTAGGTCATCATAGAACCATTCCACTTCAGCTTCTCTGGCATTAATGATTGGGACATAGACTTGGATTACTGTGATATTGAATGGCTTGCCTTGGAAACGAACAGAAGTCATTGTGTCATTTTTGGGATTGCACCCAAGTAGTGAATTTTGGACTCTTTTGTTGATTATGATGGCCACTCAATTTTTTCTAAGGGATTCTTGCCTATAGTAGTAGATATAATGGTCATCTGAATTAAATTCACCCATTCCAGTTCATTTTTGTTCACTGATTCCTAAAATGTCAGTGTTCACTCTTGCCATTTCCTGTTTGACAACTTCCAATGTACCTGCTTCATGGACCTAACACTCCAAAATCATGACAGATGATGACTGAAGCCATGATATTCAAAGACACTTGCTCCTTGGAAGAAATGTTATGGCTGACCTAGACAGCATATTAAAAAGCAGAGCCAATACAATGCTGGTAAAGTTCCATCTAGTCAAAGCTATGGTTTTTCCAGTGGTCATATAAGGGTGTGAAAGTTTGACTATAAAGAATGCTGAGCACAGAAGGATTGATGCTTTTTAACTGTGGTATTGGAGAAGACTCTCGAGAGTTCCTTGGACTTCAAGGAGATAAAACCAGTCAATCTTAAGAAATCAGTCCTTAATATTCATTGTAAAGCCTGATGCTGAATCTGAAACTCCAGTACTTTGACCACCTGATGAGAAGAGCTGACTCACTGGAAAAACCCTGATTCTGGGAAATATAGAATCCAGGAGGAGAAGGGGATGACAGGGCATGAGGTTGAATGGCATCACCTACTTGATGGGCATGAGTTTGAGTAAGCCCTGGGAGTTGGTGATGGGAAAGCCTGGTGTGCTGCAGTTCATGAGGTTGCAAAGAGTCAGACATGACTGAGTGATTGAACTGAACTGATAGTATTTTCTGTTTTCTCTACATTTGTTAACATAATGATTTAGAATATTCAATAGTTATTTATGCACATATATAGTATATTTATATAGTATGATATATAATATATAAAGTATATCTTATGCATATTGTATATATTATTGTCCACTGAGCTAAATTTATGAAACTTGTCCAAAATTTTTCCTTTTCAATAAATAAGAATTTTAAGCAAAATTCCTTTATCCAGCAGAACCAGCTTCAAAAATTTTTTTAAAAGTTAACTAACAAATAAAAACTATTTTATATATCATTTTATCAGTCCTTTTATTCTATATAATATGTGCTGTGCTGTGCTTTGTCACTCAGTCATGTCCAACTCTTTCTGTAGCCCACCATCCTACTCTGTCCATGGGATTCTCCAGGTAAGAATACTGGAGTGGATTTTCAACATCCTCCAGGGGATCTTCCCAACCCAGCAATCAAACCCAGGTCTCCAATGTTGCAGGTGGATTCTTTCCCATCTGAGCCACCAGGGAAGCCTATATAATGTGATTAAATACTAAGGAGTATTTTTAAGACGTTTAATGAGATACACTGAAATTCAGTGTGCTTGTTTTGTGTTTGTTTTACCCTCTGCCAACATTAATTGAAAGAGTTTTCCTGGAAATACGTTGTCTATTATGATCCAAGAATTAACTTAAAGTTTTATAAATCAGAACTATTTCTCCTTGGTATAATCATTTAGTTTGGGTTAATGTTACTATAAAATATCCATCTTCCTCAGTGTTGGTTCAACCATATCAAATAGTTTTGGCCATCTAAGAATGTTTATATCTTCCTTTGATTGATTGTAAATGGTCATGTTTGATATATATTAAAGTTTTATGTATCTTAAAACATACATGGAGAATGTGTACTAGTCCAGGTGATATTTCTGGTCTTGGACTAAGGAAGGGTGAATATGTTGGGTTGGACACAACATAAGACTGGTTCTTTCTTTTTCTTTCACTCCCGTCTTTTTCTCCTACCTCTTCTCCCCTACTCCTTTAGTCCCTCCTCCATCCTCTTTCCTTTCTTTATTTTGTTCATTTTGCTACTTCTTTCCAGTCAAAGCAAAATATAATCATATCAAACATTAGAATGTCAAAGATATTGATGGGTGTATATATGTTATTTTTCTTGTGATTAATGGAAATGTATACTAGTTATTATTGTCTTCTAATTCAGAGTAAGTTTAGATAGACTTGTAGATACCCAAATTATAAGCTCACTTCTTCTTGTGACACTGTTCATTTCAGTAACCTAAAGAAGTTTATGTAGCAAAAATAATTACTTATTCTTCTATTCAGTGAGATAATTCTTTCAAGCTAAAAGTCAGCAAGCTGGATTTAGAAAAGGCAGAAGAACCAGAGATCAAATTGCCATCATCCGTTGGATCATAGAAAAAGCAAGGAAATTAAAACAAACAAACAATATACTTCTGATTCATTGACTACATGAAAGCCTTTGCCTGTGTGGATCAACAAACTGTGGAAAATTCTGCAAGAGATGGGAATACCAGACAAGCTTACCTGTCTCCTGAGAAACCTGAAGGTCAAGAAGCAACAATTAGAACCAGATATGGAACAACTGACTGATTCAAAATTGGGAAAGAAACACTTCAAGTCTGTATATTTCTACCTTGCTTATTTAACTATTATGCACCATACATTGCTTATTTAACTATTATGCACCATACATCATGGGAAATGCTGGGCTAGTTGAATCACAAGCTGGAATCAAGATTGCTGGGAGAAATATCAACAACCTCAGATATGCAGATGACACCACTCTAATGGGAAAAAGTGAAGAGGAACTAAAGACCCTCTTGTTGAGGGTGAAAGAGGAGAATGAAAAAGCTGGCTTAAAACTCAGCATTCAGAAAACTAAGATTTGACATACGGCCTCATCTCTTCATGGCAAATGTACCGTGTGCTGTGCATAGTCATTCAGTTGAGTCTGCCTCTTTGCGACCCCATGGTCTTGAGAGGGTAACAGGCAGGAAGGACAGGGGTCTCCAAATGGAGGAAATAGGCTGCAAGTGCCAGGCATTTTTATCTCTCTTAAGCAGCAGGAGGAAACAAACCAGCAATATTTTTTTCCTTCTCTATACAAATTTAAAAGGAGATTTCTCTTAAAATGCTGTGTTGCCATGACACCTGGTTTCACCTGAAGCTAACTACTCTCAAACCTTGAGTTAACCAATTCTACATTTCTTTTTCTTATGGAAATGTTGTCTTAAGCTATGTTAGTGTCCTATGCATTTACCCCAGACTCTAAGTTCCGCCAAATGGCCTAACCTACTCAGATATTGTTCCCCTAATCTATGTAAATAAAACTATTTATTTGGTAATCTGCCCTTCTACAAGATTCAAGACAGTCATTTTATGGCCAGGGATGAATTATCTGGTGCCATTCTAAATTCTAAGACATTCCTTTCTTTTCATCAACAGACTGTGAGTGACTATATAAGTTACACCTAAAGACTTAGAAGGGGGGTACTCTTTCTGATGCCTATGTCGGAAGCTTTCTCTATCTCCTTTATACTTTAATAAAACTTTGTTACACAAAAGATCTGAGCGATCCAGCCTCTCTGGCCCCGGATTGAATTTGTCTCCTCCGGAGGCCAAGAATCCTGGTGTCTTATCGTTCAGCAACAACCTTTCATCTTGGGGACTCATCTGGGATCCTTCAGGACAAGGTAAGGATGCTTGGAGCTCTAGTTCTTTGTTCTCCTAGCGAACACATTTTCTGCTGTACTTCACTAACTTTAAGGTGTGCTTGTGTGAATGAATGAAACACTCTGCTAGAAGCAAGTGAGGAGCCCTGCTCTGTGGTTCTGCGGTGACCTCATAAGGCTTATGGCAGAAACCTATCGGGGTTTATACCAACCTGCCAATGCCAGGAGGCACCCAATGTCTCCTTTGAGAACCGACCAGAAATGGGCAAAGTGTGTGGACTGAACTCTCCTTTCTCGGTCAAACTTTTCGGTCTCTTTGACCATTTCATAACTCTTTGGGAATTAGAAGTACTAACCTGGTCTATCAGATCATAGACTTTCCAGGGACTTGTAATCTATGTTGCTAATGTGTACTGTGGCCTAGGTCTCAAACTTGGATTGGTAGTCAGGAAGCGCCTAGCCTCGCTAGGACTTGAAAGTTCGGAAGCTAGATGGAGCTCTAACTCCAAGAGCATCTCTGAGGTTAAAGGTTACTCGGATTGGAACTGCAATTTTTTTTTTTTTTTTCCTTTGGTAACACTGACTCTTAGTGGACCAGACGAGGCTCTTATACCAGTGTGGTGACACTTGGAAGGAACATCTCAGTTTAAGGTTCGTGCAGGTCTTACTGCAGTCAGGAATATATTCAGGGTCATGCACAGGCACTCAGGTGACCCCAGGGGTCTTAGCTTGGGAGGCATTCCAGAAGGTTACTCTGATTGCACCCCGGGTGGCATCAGAGGCAAGCGAGGTGAAGAGCTGGACATCAGTCAGGGATGCCATCAGGTCTACCCCTGGTGCATCCCCACCCCGTCTCAGTGGTAGAACCGGGAGGGACAAGTGTGACACCTACATCGGTAAGGGACAGACTAAGTCCGACCAGGAAGGAAAAGCTTTTGGTATAAAGTCTGTCTACACCCCCATCTAGAGCAGGGAGGGACGCCTCCGGTAGAAAAATGGCGCTGGACGCTTTTTTTCTCTCTTACAGATGGGAGCTAACCATTCCAGCCTCACTCCTTTGAATTGTATCCTGAAAAACTGGGATAGATTTGATCCCCAGGGCTTAAAGAAGACACACCTGGTCTTCCTATGTGATACTGCATGGCCGAGGTACCCACTGGAGGACGGCGAACGGTGGCCAGTTGGAGGGTCTCTTAAGTATAATACTGTTTTACAATTAGACCGGTTCTGTAAAAAACAAGGGAAATGGGTAGAAGTAGCGTATGTGTTGCCCTTTTTCTCTCTCCGAAATATGCCAAACTTATGTCCTAAGCGTGTAGATTGGGTGTGAAACCTTCAGCTCCCCCCAGTCCTCCTACTTTGGCTCCATATCCGGGGCTCCAAGGTGAGGTCGAAACTGCTTTGTTCTCAGTGGAAACACAAACTGAAACTCAAACTGCTTTGGTCTCAGTGGGAACCCAAACTGAGATTCGAACTGCTCACGTAGAGATCCAAACAACTCCTGTCTTAGCACGACTTCAGACTACTCAGGTTTCAGTAGAAACTCAGACCATCGAAGTAAGAGATGAGATGGAGGACAGGAGGCAAAGAGATAAAGAAAAGCAGGTTTCTCCAATCTATCCCTGGGATATACTCAGAGCAGCCAGAGAGACAGAGGGACAGCCACTCACGCTGTTGCCTCTTCATGAAGTAACCAACAGGAGAAATTAACAGTCTATGAGAGTTAATAAGCCTTTTTCTTATCAAGAGATACAAAGAATTAAGGAGGATCTGGGAGACTATTTAGAGGACCGAGAAAAATATATTAGAGCTTTTAAAGGTGTCACTCTGCATTATGACCTTATGTGGAAGGATGTGATGCATATCTTGGGACAAACGCTGACTCCTGACTCAAAAGCTCGAGTTTTGGGAAAAGCGGTTGCTTATGGAGATGAATAGATTTGTAATGAATCAGTAGGAAAGAGGGAGGACAAGTTAACTGCCCTCCCCACTGGGAGTCAGGCGGTCCCAGCTACAGAACCAGACTGGGACTATAACACTGCTAAAGGAAGATGGGATCAGAGTCATTTTGTCAGATGTATTCTTGAAGGACTCAGGCAGGTGCGTTCTAAGCCTTTAAACTATGGCAAACTGCAGACATAAGAACAGGAGGAGAAGGAAGCTCCTGGTAAATTCCTAGACAGACGGAGAGAAGCCCTTTGCAGATACACTGAGATCAATCCCGAAAGTGAAGAGGGAAAAGTGATCTTAAAGGATAGATTTCTCACCCAGTCAGCTCCAGATATTCGCCGTAAGTTATCAAAACGGGCGTATGGACCAAATCAGTCTTTAGATAATCTGTTTCAACTGGCTCAGACAGTCTATGATGGAAGGGAATATGAGGAAAAGAAAGAAAGGCAGGGAAAGATGAAGGAAAAGGCGGAAGCCTTCACAATGGCTATGAAAACCATTCTTAAACAGCCTGAGAAAAATGCCCGGAGGGACCCAGGTGAAAAGGGATGGGCTTGCTATTGCTCTGGAAAGGAGGGGCATCTCTTGAGCGGGATTGCCCTCAGGCATCTAAGCCGCCCCCGGCTCCTTGTCCGGTCTGCAAAGGACCACCCTGGAGGAGAGACTGCCCCCAGAGGCGTAGGTCTCAGGGGTCGGACTCTCAAGACCATCAGGAATGAAGGTGCCCGTGGGTCCCCACACAAGCTCCCGTCCTAATTACACCTGAGGAGCCCCAGGTATTGATAACAGTGGGAGGCCAATCAGTCAATTTCCTTTTAGATACTGGGGCAACTTACTCCCTGCTTACTGAAGCCACTGGTCCACTTTCTTCCCAATCCGCTTCCATAATGGAACTGTCTGGATGAGCCAAAAGATATTATTTGTTATTCTGTATCTTGCAACTGGGATTCTGTGCTATTTTCACACGAGTTTCTTATCGTGCCAGAATCACCCTCACCCCTTTAGGGGAGGGATATACTGACCAAGGTCTATGCCTCTGTTTTCATGAATATGGAGCCCTCCCTTTCTCTCCCTTTAGTTGAACAAAATGTAAATCCTAGAGAATGGGCTGATGGAAAATCTGTGCATCGAGCACAAAATGCTATTCCTGTAGTTCTCAAGCTCAAAGACCCGCACTTATTCCCACATAAGAAGCAGCATCCACTGAAACCGGAGGTTAAGGAAGGATTAAAACCCATCATTGAGAATTTAAAGGGGCAGGGACTATTAGTTCCCGGTAACAGTCCATGCAACACTCTTATTTTGGGTATAAAGAAATCAAATGGTAAATGGAGACTACAAGATTTACAAATAATAAATGAGGCTGTATTTACTTTACACCCAGTGGTGCCTAATCCTTATACTCTGTTGTCTGAAATTCCTGAACGAGCCAAATATTTCTTAGTAATTGATTTGAAAGTTGCCTTCTATTCAGTGCCTTTAAAGAAAGTCAATTTCTATTTGCCTTTGAAGACCCCCACAGCCAGCTTCTCAGTTAACCTGGACAGTTTTGCCCCAGGGATTTTGCAACAGTCCTCACTTATTTGAGCAAAGTTTGTCATGGGATCTACAAAACTTTAATAGGTCTGAAGCGGTGGTGTTACAATATGTAGATGATATTTTGCTCTGTGCTGAGACAGAGGAAGCTTGTTCATGAGCCTCAGAAGATTTCTTAAACTTTCTGGCAGGCTGCGGTTACAAGGTATCAAGAGAGAAGGCTCAGCTTTGTCAACAATCTGTTAGATATTTGGGCCTAATCATATCAGAAGGGAGTAGGGCCATAGGCCCTGAGAGAATTAAACCTATACTAAATCATCCCCTACCTATGACTTTTAAGACAATTGAGAGGATTTTTGAGAATCACAGGCTACTGTTGTATTTGGATTCTGGGCTATGGGGAACTTGCCCGGCCTTTATAGAAACTTATAGCTGAAACTCAGCAGGCCCAAACCGACACACTGGTTTGGTCTCCAGATACTCAAAAGATTTTAAGGTTCTTCAGACTGCTCTCCTGCAAGCTCTGGCTGAGTTTGCCCACAGGGTCAGAATTTAACTTGTTTGTCACTGAAAGAAAAGGTATGACCTTGGGAGTTTTGACGGAATCCCAAGGGCCTCACCAGCAACCTATTGCTTATCTAAGCAAAGAATTAGATGAAATTGCAAGTGGGTGGCCCCACTGCCTAAGAGTAATTGGGGCCACAGCTTTATTAGCACCTGAAGCTTTAAAAATAATCAATGGATGAAACCTTACTGTACTGACTTCTCATGATGTGAGTGGAATCTTAAATTCTAAGGTTAATATTTGGATGATAGACAGTAGACTTCTTAAACATCAGTCATTGTTAGAAGGACCAGTAACTAAGCTTAAAGTTTGTGGAAATTTAAATCCAGCTACTTTCCTTCCTGAGAAGGAAAATGAAACACCTGATCACGATTGTTCCCAATTTCTAACTTTAAACTATGCCGCTCGGGAGGACCTAATGGATACCCCATTAGACAATCCTGACATGGAAATATTTACAGATGGCAGTTCTTTTGTTCGGGATGGAAAGCAGAAGGAGGTTATGCCATGGTGACTGGTAAACAGGTTATAGAAACAAAATCTCTCCCCCAGGGAACCAGTGTCCAGTTACTGGAGCTTGTGGCTCTGACCCGAGCTCTAGAGTTAGGCAAAGGGCAGCGGGTGAATATTTACACTGATTCTAACTACGCTTATTTGACTTTACATGCTCATGCTGCAATATGGAAAGAAAGACAGTTTAAAACAGCAACAGGAGAACCTATTAAGCATTTCAGAGAGATCGAGAGACTTTTAACTGCTATCTATTGTCCTAAAGAAGTAGCAGTTATGCATTGCAAAGGGCGCAGCAGGGATGGGAGTAAAGTAGCCTCCGGTCACCTGTTAGCTGACTCTCAAGCCGGAAAAGCGGCACTTTATGAAACCCCCTCCCTACAGACGCCTTTGATCTGGACAGGTCCTGTGGAACGGGAAAAACCACAATATACTGAGGAAGAATTAGAAAGATATGAGAAAAGAGGAGCAAAGATTACTGATAAAGGATGGTTACAGTCCGAGGATGGGCGATTAATAATTTCTTAAAATGCTCAGTGGAAAATTCTTAAGGGTTTACATAAGAGTTTTCATTTGGGTGTAGAAAGTACCTACCACATGGCTTCTCATTTGTTTGAAGGTAAAAATGAAATGAAAACTTAAAACAACATTATCAAACGGTGTGAGGTTTGTCAGAAAAATAACCCAAAGACTGAAAAGCTAGCAAAATCTGGATTACAGCTAAGGGGAAAGTATCCTGGAGAGGACTGGGAAATTGATTTTACTCATATGCCAAAAGCTTGTGGATATTCTTGCTTACAAGTTTGGGTGGATACTTTTACTGGATGGATTGCGGCTTTCCTCTGTCATAGTGAACAAGCTAAGGAGGTTATAAAGATTTCAATCCATGAAATTATCCCCAGGTTTGGGCTGTCATGGAGCCTTCAGAATGACAATGGCTCTGCCTTTAAAGATGCTGTAACTCAGGTAGTGTCTAAAGCTCTAGGAATAGAGTATCACTTACACTGTTCCTGGAGACCCCAATCCTCAGGAAAGGTTGAAAAAGCTAATGACATTATCAAAAGACATCTACGCAAATTAACTCAAGAAACGCAGGACAACTGGATTAAAGTCCTACCCATAGCTTTAATGAGGGCTTGAGCTGTCCCCCTTTGAATGTATTTATGCAAGGCCTTTCTTACGCACAGACATTGTTATAGATCCTGAAGCTTTGGAGTTAACTAATTATGTAACTCAGCTCTCAGCTTTTCAACAGGCATTATTAGAACTCCGAGAGACCACTCCTGACCCAGCCTCTGAATCCAGCAAGCCTGTATTTGAGCCAGGAACCGAGGTCCTCATAAAACCATTGGGATCTGGGGGCCCATCCCTTGAGCCCCTCTGGGAAGGCCCTTACCAGGTTACTCTTTTTTCTCCCACAGCTGTCAAAGTGCCAGGAATTGATTCGTGGGTACATTACACTCGAGTCAAGAGGTGGCACCCTGACCAGAACTAAGTGATGTCATTTTATGTCTTTACTTTCTCTGACATAAATCACAGCAGGATCCTCTATGACCCACCTCCCAGAATAGTGGAAATAAAAGCAAAAATAAACAAATGGGACCTAATGAAACTTAAAAGCTTTTGCACAACAAAGGAAACTATAAGCAAGGTGAAAAGACAGCCTTCAGAATGGGAGAAAATAATAACAAACGAAGCAACAGACAAAGGATTAATCTCAAAAATATACAAGCAACTCCTGCAGCTCAATTCCAGAAAAATAAATGATCCAGTCAAAAAATGGATCGAAGAACTAAACAGACATTTCTCCAAAGAAGACAGACAGATGACCAACTAACACATGAAAAGATGCTCAACTTCACTCATTATCAGAGAAATGCAAATCAAAACTACAATGAGGTACCATTACACGCCAGTCAGGATGACTGCTATCCAAAAGTCTACAAGCAATAAATGCTGGAGAGGGTGTGGAGAAAAGGGAACCCTCTTACACTGTTGGTGGGAATGCAAACTAGTACAGCCGCTATGGAAAACAGTGTGAAGATTTCTTTAAAAAACTGGAAATAGAACTCCCATATGACCCAGCAATCCCACTTCTGGGCATACACACTGAGGAAACCAGATCTGAAAGATAAACATGCACCCCAATGTTCATTGCAGCACTGTTTATAATAGCCAGGACATGGAATCAACCTAGATGCCCATCAGCAGACAAATGGATAAGGAAGCTGTGGTACATATACACCATGGAATATTACTCAGCCATTAAAAAGAATTCATTCGAATCAGTTCTAATGAGGTGGATGAAACTGGAGCCCATTATACAGAGTGAAGTAAACCAGAAAGATAAAGACCAATACAGTATACTAACACATGTATATGGGATTTAGAAAGATGGTAATGATAACCCCACATGCAAAACAGAAAAAGAGACACAGATGTACAGAAGAGAATTTTGGACTCTGTGGGAGAAGGCGAGGGTGGGATGCTTCAAAAGAACAGCATCGAAACATGTCTATTATCTAGGGTGAAACAGATCACCAGGCCAGGCTGGATGCATGAGACAAGTGCTCGGGCCTGGTACACTGGGAAGACCCAGAGGAATCAGGTGGAGAGGGAGGTGGGAGGGGGGATCGGGATGGGGAATACATGTAAATCTATGGCTGATTCATGTCAACGTATGACAAAAACCACTACAATATTGTAAAGTGATTAACCTCCAACTAATAAAAATAAATGGGGAAAAAAAAAAAAAAGAGGTGGTACCCTGACCAGAACTAAGTGATGTCATTTTATGTCTTTATTTTCTATGCTCTGACTTTGTAATTTTCAGATGGGCCTGATAATCTATGTGAGCCTACTTCTGCTGACTCCAAAGATCCTGAGTCTGCCGTTTGATCCTCAAGACAATGCCTTCCTGTCCTGGGCTCACTCCTATGCTACATTCCACAATTGTTCTAACTGCTGGGTCTGTGCAGCACTCCCCTCTTCATCTGTGGAAGGCTTCCCGTGGTGGACATTTCCACTTCAAAGAAAAGTCTTTCTCCAAGTCTGCAAATACCTACAACAATCATATGTGATGCCTCTTGTTCATCTGATGACATCTAATAACCCTAAAATGGACTGGTGCAACACTTTGTACTTTAACTTTGGACATAACGTGACTTTTAATTTTGATTATACATTGTCTCGGTTTAATGACTATTTTGCTGCACATAAGACAAATAGGTCTAGATCTGATGGTTTTTACCTGACATTTATCAAATATGGGATGAGGTTATATGGCTAACTCCTGAAAAAGGACGTCTAATATCTACTGCCCCTATATGCTGGGAACAAACAGAGCCATCCCCCAAAGTTAGCCAAGAACTTAATTACAATGATTGGAAACAATTGGGATTTTTGCCTCAGGAAATATGTAACATAATCATTCCTGTGTTTTCCAACTCCAGTTCAGGACCTCCCTTTGTCTGGCCAGACACTAATTGGGACTTGATATCTCAGTCATGCTGGCTTGCTCCAAATGGGACTTATTGGATATGTGGCTCTTACCTGTGGGCCTGGCTTCCCCCTGGCTGGATAGGGAGATTCTCCCTGGG
Organism: Hydropotes inermis; assembly: GCA_020226075.1. Classification (NCBI taxonomy): domain Eukaryota; kingdom Metazoa; phylum Chordata; class Mammalia; order Artiodactyla; family Cervidae; genus Hydropotes; species Hydropotes inermis. Next base: position 11,712,384 of record CM035298.1, on the reverse strand, counting down.
TCTAGCCTTTACTCACAGCTTTATATTTTCAGAGCTTCCAGAGAAGCCTGCTAATTTACCCCACCTTAAAACTCGATGGGAAAGGTCTGTATTTTATTGGTATGATTATTTGGCTGCAGTGTTTGTACCCTCCTTGGGAACTATAGATGTTATGCTACAAGTAGATGCTTTGACTAATTTTACTCAACAGGCATTACACGATTCTCAAAAAGCTATTTCAGCTCTTAATGCTGAGCAAGCACAAATTAGAAAGGTGGGTTTACAAAACAGATTGGCTTTAGATATTCTGACAGCTGCACAAGGAGGAACTTGTGCCATCATTCATACTCAATGCTGCACATATATACCTGATATGAGCACTAATGTTACTCATTTTACTAAACACATGAACAAGATGATTGGGGCCATAGATACTCCTGAAGCCTCAATTGCCTCACTTTGGGAGACGTTAACTAGTTCCCCACGGTGGAAAACTATCTTAATTTGTGGGGCTGCCGAATTGTTTGATGTATTTTGACTAGTCGATATGTAGTTTCCCTTTTACCGGTGTCTATAATTCATGTGTCTGATATTTTTCTTGTTGGTTTTTGAAGCTGAAAAATAAGTTTTATTATGTGGGGCTGCCGGGGCTGGGGCTGGCAGGCGGCCGGGACTTGGGTTTCGGTTTCCCGTGAAATGGTGGGATTCCCTGCCCCCATCGGGTGACCTGGAGCCAGCCAATCAATATGCACCCAGTAAAAGCCCGCGGGAGAGCTGAAAAGCCCGAGGGTGCCTAAGTTTGAACAAAAGCCCGCGAAGTTTGTACCAATAGGATTGCTTTGCAAATGTGTAACCAATCACTTTGTAACCCGTATGTAACATGCTGATAATGTGGATTTTTTTGCCTATAAAAGCTTGTCCAATTTGCTGTTCCGGGTGCTCTGCCTCCCAGGAGATCAGAGTCACCTGGTTTGCGCAACCGACAATAAACCCTCTTGCGTGTTGCATCTGCTGGGCTGGTTCATTGGGTCGCGCGATTTTCCCTCCTTGGAATGAAGGCCCGAATTTTGGGTCTTACAGTGTCAGCTTTAATGAATTTAAGATTAGAAAAATCTTCAGTTTTCTGCTTTTCTTCAACTAATTCAGGATTCACGGAAGTCACTGTGGAGTAGTTGAAGAATTGGATTTAATCAGAGCTGCCTATTTGCAACCATCATTCAGTAATTCATTCAAAAAATACTCATTAAAGATTATTGTATGCTGATAATTCTTCTAAACACTGCACACACCGATGTAAACAAGATCCTAAAAGCTCCACTCTCTCAGACCTCGTAAACTGTGGGTAAGAAAAATAATTAAGGAGCAACTTAATTATAATAGTAAGTATGAGAATAAGAACATGAGAGGGTAACAGGCAGGAAGGCCAGGGGTCTCCAAACAGAGGAAATAGGCTGCAAGTGCCAGGCATTTTTATCTCTCTTAAGCAGCAGGAGGAAACAAACCATCGATATTTTTTCCTTCTCTATACAAAGTTAAAAGAAGGTTTCTCTTAAAGTGCTGTGTTGCCATGACACCTGGTTTCACCTGAAGCTAACTACTGTCAAACCTTGAGTTAACCAATACATTTCATTTTCTTATGGAAATATTGTCTTAAGCTATGTTAATGTGCTATGCATTTACCCCAGACTCTAAATTCCGCCAAAAGGCCCAACCTACTCAGATACTGTTCCCTTAATCTATGTAAATGAAACTATATGTTTGGTAATCTGCCCTTCTACAAGATTCAAGTCAATCATTTTATGGCCAGGGATGAATTATCTGGTGCTGTTCTAAATTCTAAGACATTCCTTTCTTTTCATTAACAGACTGTGAGTGACTATGTAATTTACAGCTAAAGACTAGAAGAGGGATACTCTTTCTGCCCCCTCCTGATGCCTATGTTGGAAGCTTTCTCTATCTCCTTTATACTTTAATGAAACTTTATTACACAAAAGCTCTGAGCGATCCAGCCTCATCTCTGGCCCCGGATTGAATTCGTCTCCTCCGGAGGCCAAGAATCCCGGTGTCTTATTGTTCAGCAACAACCTTTCAGTCTGTAGCCTGCCAGGTTCCTTTGTCCATGGGGATTCTCCAGGCAAGAATACTGGAGTGGGTTGCCATGCCCTCCTCCAGGGGATCTTCTCCACACAGGAATTGAACCCAGGTCTCCCACATTGCAGGCGGATTCTTTACCAGCTGAGCTACCAGGGAAGCAAATAGTTGGGGGAAATGTGGAAACAGTGACAGATTTTATTTTCTTGGAATCCAAAATCAGTGGATGGTGACTGCAGCCATGAAATTAAAAGACACTTGCTCCTTGAAAGAAAAGCTATGGAAAACCTAGATGTGTTAGAACACAGAGACATTACTTCACTGACAAACATCCATATAGTCAAAGTTATGAGTTTTCCAGTAGTCATGTGCGGATGTGAGAGTTAGACCATAAAGAAGGCTGAGCACCAAAGAACTGATGTTTTCAAACTGTGATGCTGGAGAAGACTCCCGAGAGTCCCTTGGAATGTAAGGAGATCAAACCAGTCAATCCATGTCAATCCTAAAGGACATCAATCTTGAATATTCATTGGAAAGACTGATGCTGAAGGTCCAATATTTTGTCCACTTGACATGAAGAGTGAACTCGTTGGAAAAGACCCTGATGCTGGGAAAGACTGAGATCAGGAGGGGAAGGGGGCGACAGAGGATGAGATGGTTGGATGCCATCTCTGACTCAGTGGACATGAATTTGAACAAACTCAGGGAGATAGTAAAGGACAGGGAAGCCTGACATGCTGGAGTCCATGGGGTTGCAAAGAGCTGGATACGACTTAGCGACTGAACAGCAACAACAAAAGACAATATTACTAATCTTACAATTATATGTAACAATGTGGTGACAATTTCTTCTTAACTGCACTCTAAATATAGTGACAAAACTTTTCCATTCATATCTACAGAAGTCTGTTGTGGGCAGTCTGGAATGTATAAAGGAATTTATTCACAAATAAGTACATAACTTGAAAAAAAAGTTCATCCACAGAGACTTTTTCTTGAAAGTTAATTTACAGTACATTATTAAATCTTAATATACATAAATTAAGCATATAGAATTTGACTATGTAGAAAATTCATTGACTTTCTGCAATAATGTTATAATACAAATTATTTGTATTATAGTAGTATGCTTTCCTTTGAATAATTGCTTTTTAGATACATTTTTATTTTTATTTTAGATTTATTAAAAAATTAAGAGGATAGTAGAAAGTTCTCATATAGCTCAGCTCAGTTTCCCCATTCTCAATATCTTCTATTAGAATGATATACTCATTTCAATTAATGAACAACTATAAATACACTTTTATTAAGTAAAGTCTGTAGTTTATTAGATTTCCTAAGTTTTTATTTCTTGTCCTCTCCTATTCCAGGTTTGTGCATAAAATAAATTACAGTTAAGACATGTCTCTTTAATATTCTCATCTGTGGCAGTTTCTCAAATTTTCTTTGTTTCTGATAAGCACTTTGAGGAGTACTGCTTATGTATTAAAATTTATCTAGTATTTTTTTCTCATGATAAGAATGGGATTATGGGTTTTGGGTGAGAAAAAGCACATAATTAGTGTGCTATTTTCATCATGCCATATCAAAGGTACTTTTTATCAACATGAATTATAAGTGATTATTCTGGCTTTGATCTCCTGGCTGAGGTAATGTTGTCAGGTTAACTCACAGTAAAATTTCTTGATTTTTTTCCCCTCTCCCTACAGTGTACATTGAAAGGAAGTCCATATGTACAGCTCACATTTTTATACTCACACTGTGCACAGTTCACAAGTTATATTCCCCCTTATGAGGGTAGAGTACCTATTGTATGTAAGCTATCTGAAATTCTGCATGGAATTTGTATCTTCTCTCTTGTTTATTACTTTGTTCAACTATTTATTTATATCCATATAGACTCATGAATGCTTATTTTGTACTTTGCATTAGAACTCAGTACTACTTCTTTCTTTCTTTCTTTCTTTTATTTTTATTTTCTCCTGTTCCAGTTTCTCCAGATGGGGCCACTGGGAACTTTCTCAGTTAGCTCCTGCGCTCTTTTAAAGTAGCACCATCTTTTTATTTTTTTTTTTTTTTACACTGCTTTATTTTTTTGCACTGCAGTGTGCTCCAGGCTCTCATTTTATGTATTTATTTCTCTAATCCTCAAAGCATCTATAAGGCTTCCCTCATAGCTCAGTTGGTAAAGAATCCTGTCTGCAATGTAAGAGACCCCTGTTCAATTCCTGGGTTGGGAAGATCCCTTGGAGATGGGATAGGCTACCCAGTTAACTCATCCCCCAAATTTCTTTGGTCATGAACCCTTTACCTTTAGTGAGAATTTTGTAAGATGGTGCTGTGATCTCTGGGCCTAGAAGTTCTGTATGATTTTAACTGTTTTTTAAAAACATGTAAGACAAAATTTACTATCTTAACCATTCTTATAGTCATAACTATATTCACATTGCTATGAATGTTAATTATATCCAGTAGTGTTAACTATACTCACACTGTTGTACCACCCTCTAGGGCTTTTTTGTCTTGCAGAACTGTAACTCTGTACCCATGCAACAGCAGCTTCCTATCTCCCCCTCATTTCAAGTCATGGCATCTACTATTCTATTTTGTTTCTATGTATTTTACTACTTTAGATACCTCATCTAAGTGTATTCATATATTCATATTATTTTTGAATAACTTATTTCCAGTTTCACTTAACATGATATTCTTAAGCTTCTTCCATGTTGTAGCATATGACAGGATTTCCTTATTTTTTAATGATGAATAATATTCCATTGTACATATTTACCATATTTTCTTTTATCTATTAATTTTTCCATGGACATTTAGGTTGTTTCCACCTCTTGGGTATTAGGCATAACACTAAAATAAATATGGTTATGCAAAATGTCAAAAAAAAATAAATATTTTTTTCATACATTTGTAATACAACTGGATTTTCTTGTCTTAGCCTGAAGGAATTCTGGGATCCTTGACCCTGCACAAATTTTTTATGTATTTTTACACATAAAGATTAATTCTTCTTGCTGAGAAACTCCATAGGTTTTGAGAAGTGCATAATGTCTTTTTTCTACTATTAGAGTATCCTGCAGAATAAGTGGGCTATCCTAAGAAGCCCTTCTGTTTCACTTATGCATTCCTCACCCCAAACCCAATTAGCCACTAATAATTTTGTCATATCAATAATTTTGCCTTTTCCAAAATATTATAAAGTTGGAATCATGAAGTATGTAGACTTGCAAAATGGCTATTTTCACTTAACACTTCATGTCTTTATGTTGCTTTATAGTTTATTTTTGTTGTTAAAAAGTATTTCATTGTATAGATGTACTATTATGTATTTATCCATTGATTTTTTGAGTGATGTCTTTGTGGTTTCTAGTTTTAGTGATCTTAAATAAAACTGCTCTAAATAGTATCCTGTGATTTCCTGTGTAAGTGCAGGTTTTCAATCAGTTGGGTAAATATCTAGGAACAAAATTGATGGATCAATTTGACAGTTGACTGACCAACTGTCTTCCAGAGTACAAGTATCATTTTGCATTCCCACAAGTAATGGATGAGAGTTACTATTGCTCTATATCCTTACCAGAATTTGGCATTTTAACCATTCTAATTAGTGTGTAAAGATATCTCATTGTTTCTTTACTTTGCAGTTCATGATGAAAAATGATGATGAGCATCATTCATGTTTACTCACCATCTACCTATTTCCTTTGGTGAAAAATATTTTCAGGTATTTTGTTGATTTTTAAACTGCTATGTAGTGACTTTCTGTAGTTTTGTTTTTCCAATTTTGTTCTGTTTTAGTGTTGTCTTGGATATGTTGAATATAAACTTGAAATCTGTTTGTAAATATGCACAAAATATTTTTCTGGGATTTTCCTTGGGGTTGTGTTTAATCTACAGTTGAGTGAGGAGCATTTATATTTTCACTAATATTGAGTCTTCCATACCATAATAATGAGTAACTACCCATATTTTTAATTTTATTGGATTTTTGTATCAAAGTTTTATAATTTTTTGCATATAGATCTTATGTATACTTTGCTAGGTTTACACCTAAAAATTTCATTTTATGATGCTGTTGTAAATGTGCTGTGCTATGCTTAGTCATCCAGTCCTGTCTGACTCTTTATGGCTCTGTGTCCTGTAGCCCACCAGGCTCCTCTGTCCATGGGACTTTCCAGGCAAGAATACTGAAGTGGGTTGTCATGTCCTCCTATAGGGGATCTTCCCAACCCAGGAATCAAACCCAGGTCTCCTGCATTGCAGACAGAATTTTTACTGTCTGTGCCACCAGGGAAGCCCCAAAATACTAGAATGGATGGCCTATCCCTTCTCCAGGGAACCTTCCTGATATAGGAATCAAACCAGGTCTCTGGCATTGCAGGCAGATCCTTTACTAGCTGAGCTACCAGAGAAACCTGCTGTTGTAAATACTACTATGCATTTAACTTAAAATTCCAATTGCTAGTTTCTATTATGTAGAAATGAAGCTAACCAATAATATAAGGAAAATTCCAGAATTGCTGTTGATTGGAATTGGAGGAGAATTCTTTGGGAGCTTAGACATGGTGGCCTACTGGTGGGTTATAGAATTTACATTTTGTGATATTTGAAAGTGGGGGGAAATATGTGTTTTATTCCTCTCATAGCATCCTCAAGCAGTATCAGGTTCCCCCAAAAGAAATAAGTATGTGGCATCTCTATGGAAAGTAGAAGATGGGTACAGACTTTCACTCACTATAACATAGTGCTGGAATAGCAGAATGCATTCTCATGGGAATGAGAGCGCCATGGAAATCAGGAAGAAAAAACTTTTCATAAAAGTGGGCTTCCAGTAGTGAGTAATCAATGAGCTGTTACCAAAAGAAATAATAGGTAGATAACATATTGTTAAAAAATGACCAAGGATTTGTCAGTGTATCATCTTCTAGAAACTTTATTCACCTCCAGAGAAAATGGAAGACAATTGTTGATTGCAAGTTTTCAAACACTTCACAATATGTATCAAATATATTTTCTATTGCATTTTACAATTGTGTTTAGAAAAGAACCTGTTCTCACAAAATTCTTCAGTACGAAGCATTCTAATTTCTGCTTCACTGTCTAGAAACCAAGTACAAAGAAATTCTTAAAAATATCAATGTAGCTCAAAGCAAATTGATCCTGTGGCATATTTCAAAACACTTTCTAAGGAGTTTGTTTTTTTTAACTAGTCAATAAAGACAACATTAATGTTGTTCACAACTATACAGTGGACATACAAATAGAAATATTATTCTTGCCAGAGTGTTCTTTTAGGATGTTTATAACAACTAGTGTCCTTTTCACATTTCACACAGTCTAAGTTTGAAATGGTTGTTATGTTTATGCCACCAAGATACTTAGCCTTTACTCTTTTCTGTCTATCTATCTTACCTATATATTATATATATACAGTATTCAGAATAATATATACATTTTAATTTGCAAATGACTTTAAATGCACCCTTCAGGATATGAGTGATACTATATTGTCTCATTTGTCAAGATTCACAGAACACAAATTATTTAAATAGCCATCAGGTTCTAAACATGCAGCAAAACTAAATAATTAACCTTACCAAAGGCAACATTTTCATAGTTCTCCTACTGTCTGACAGCTGGGCTTTTTAATATCCCAAAATGTAACTGGTTGGCTAATGCCACTTGTTCAGCACAAAATCTATCCATTTGTGTAAGATAAACAAGCACATAAAATAAACAACCTGCAGAAAATTAAAAAAAAAATTCTAATAAAATATAGTATCAGAAAATGAAAGAATGTATGGGGGGACAAACTATGTAATTTTGTAAAACATCAAAAGTATATTCAGTTAACATTAAGCCATTATGATGACTTTCTTTGCTGAATACACTAGAGTTTAAAAAGAGTTTTAAGATTTGCTAGAGCTGTTACTTGCCATGTGTTCTATATTTGAAAAGATATTATCTGTTCAATATTCACTCCTGCATCAGTAAAAAATAATTCATCTTTCTGGCAAATATCAAGTAAGGAAATTAATGAAAAGTGACTAAGTAAGTTCTGGGGTAATAGAATACTTTGATATATGTTAGCAATTAAATAAATAAGTCTTGTAAAGTAAATTACACTGAAAACTTTGATACATAAAAATTTCTCACCACACTATCCATTTATATTTTCATCATATGCATATTTCTGAGTTCCTTGAATTACATAACTTAAATGCATCTCACTAATAAGGAGTATCATTATAAATATTATTAGCATTAAAACACTGTCCCACATTTCTGTGACTGAGTACTATACCATCCCAACTTAGTGGTATTAAGCAGTAACCATTCTCTTATGCTCTTGGACTCTGTAGCTCAGGCTTTGGCTGGAACACTACTAGACAGCTCTTGGAAGTCTCATATCATTTCAGTTAGGTGTCAGCTGGGACTACAATAATCTGAGCACCGAGCATTCATAACAACTTGCTTACATGACTGGCTGACAATACTTTCTGTTGGCTGTAAATTCAGCTAGAGCTGTTGCCTGGAGCAGTAATACAAGGCCTCTCCAGCTTGGCAGTCTCAGGGTATGTGGACTTTTCCCAGAGAAAATGTCCAAAATAGCCATGTAGCCAAGCTGTGTATCCTTTTATCTTCTAGTCGCAAAACCCATAAAGTCTTAATTTGACCACACTGTAGTCACAGGTACCCATATTCAGGGGGAGGTGACAGAGATGGCTACCTCTACATGAGATAAACTTACAGGGTAAATTTACATTGTAAAACAACATGTGGATTGGGGAATAGAAATGGGTAAGTTCTGTCTTGGGGATCATCATCCTGGGGAAAGTTTTCTGTTCAGTTCTGTTCTCTGGCATGCAAGACTCCTGGTGAGACAGGTTTCAGTTTATTTGATCACCTGTGTCTGTGACTGAGTAAGTAGCTACATGTAGTTCAAGAAAATATTAGGAATATTATTAGACCATATATTTTACAAGAGAACAGATATATAAGAACATTTTCCAAATAATTTGATCAGTGCTATTATATTAGTAAATAAAAAAAGGATGCTACTGAGGAATATGTATCTGTAAAACATTCCATTTTGCAAAAGAAGTAAAAGACAAAACAAAAAATAATGTTTAAAACAAGTAATGTGGAACATGAAAACTTTTTTTTTTAATACTTATACAAACTAAAATAAAAAAGTAAGGGCTTCCCTGGTGACTCAATGATAAAGAATCCACATGCCAATACGGGAGACACAGGTTCAATCCCTTGTTCAGTAAGATCCCACATGCCAGGAAGATGTGATGCAATGCATCACAGCTATGGAGCCTGTGCTCTAGAGCCCAGGAGCTGCAACTATTGTGCCCACTTGCCACAACTACTGAAACCCAGGTGCCTTAGAGACTGTGTTTCACAATGAGAGAAGCCACTGCAACGAGAAGCCCAAACACTGCAACTACAGAAAAGCACACTGCTCACCAAAACCAGAGAAAAATTCCACAGCTGCAAAAGACTCATAACAGCCAAAAATAAATGAACAAAACTAGTTTTTTTAAAAAAATCTAATCAGAAACAACAAAAAAGTAAACATTTCTAAGTGCATTTTAAAGTGAATTACTTCTTTGATTTTTACCTTCATATGTTGAGGATTCATTAACTACTATGAAAATATACTATAATTTTTCACATTAAAAAGACAATTCCAGGCGTTCAGTTCTTATAAGGGTATTTTATTTTAAGAGTTTTAAAAAATAAAAGCATTGCTTCAAACTACAAAATATTTCTACTGCTTAAGGAAGTAATGTTATGAGTGGTCTTAAGAAACAATTAGGCACTCTCACTGAACTCTACCTCCCTTAAAAACAAACTTCATAACCATATCTCTATATATGTGCAGGTAATGATATATAAGGAACCAGAGATCAAATTTCCAACATCCATTGAATCATAGAAAAAGCAAGATAGATAAAGAAAAACACCTACTTCTGTTTTACTGATTATGCCAAAGGCTTTGACTGTATAGATCACATCTAATGGTGGAAAATTCTTAAAGAGATGGGAATATCAAACTACCTTACCTGCCTCTGAAAAATCTGTATGCAGGTCAAGAAACAACAGTTAGAACTGAACAGAAACAGCAGACTGGTTCCAAATAGGAAAAAGAGTATGTCAAGGCTGTATATTATCACCATGCTTATTTAAGTTATATGCAGAGTACATCATGAGAAACGCTGGGTTGGATGAAGCATAAACTGGAATCAAGATTTCCAGGAGAAATATCAATAACTTCAGATATGCAGATGACACCACTCTTGTGGCAGAAAGTGAAGAGGAACTAAAGAGCCTCTTGATGAAAGTGAAAGAGGAGAGTGAAAAATTTGGCTTAAAGTTCAACATTCAGAAAACTAAGATCACGGCATCTGGTCCTGTCACTTCATGGCAAATAGATGGAAAAACAATGGAAACAGTGAGAGACTTTATTTTCTTGGGCTCCAAAATCACTGCAAATGGTAACTGTGGTCATGAAATTAAGACGCTTGCTCCTTGGAAGAAAAGTTATTACCAATCTAGACAGTATATTAAAAAGTAGAGACATTACTTTGCCAACAAAGGTGCTTCTAATCAAAGCTACCATTGTTCTAGCAGTCATGTATGGATGTGTGAGTTGGACTACAAAGAAAGCTGAGTGCAGAAGATTTGATGCTTTTGAACCGTGGTGTTGGAGAAGACTCTTGAGAGTCCCGTGGACTTCAAGAAGATCAAACCAGTCTATCCTAAAGGAAATCAATCCGGAATATTCATTGGAAGAACTGATTGTGAAGCTGAAACTCCTTTACACTGGTCACCTGATATGAAGAACTGACATATTGGCAAAAATTGAAGGCAGAAGGAGAAGGGGACAACAGAGGGTGAGATGGCTTGATGGCATCACTGACTTGATGGACATGAGTTTGAGTAAGCTCTGTGAGTTGGTAAAGGACAGGGAAGCCTGGCATGCTGTAGTCCATAGGGTCGCAAAGAATCAGATGTGACTGAGTGAGTGAACTGAACTGAATGATATATGTGGGTTTCCAAAGCCTGATCCTAAAAATGGATGTAGATGTATTATGTAGTTCAGAATGTTTTGGGGTTTTAGAAATGAAAATGATAGGTACCTGTGTCTTACATTGTATGAGACTATGTTCAGTGTCTAGGATGGCATCCTTCCATCAAGCTTATGTTACTGCAAGGAAGTGTACGACTATTTACAGTATATGGAATAAAAATATATTAAGTTCTGGTCAAAGCAAACTTTGTAACAAATGTTTCCATTGGACATATTTTGTTTCCCATTATTTAGCTGAGAAATTTGGGGTTCAAATATCAGAATAATCTGTTCCTCTTTGTCTCTCTTGGTATAAATTGATAACAGACATAAGATAGATATGTGTATACATTTACATAGAGACATGCATAGTATGCTATATGTATTACATGTGTGTATATGTATATACACAAATATAGATACACTTATGCATATACATATATACACATAATATACATATGTGCAATTGTTTGTTTCACAATCAGCACAATTTATTCTTGATTTAAAAATATATCTATGTGTAAAATAAAATTATAAATATCTATAATTCAGGGATAACTTTAAAAAAATGAACAATCCTATTCAAATTTGAGTTTAACTTATGTTGGTAATAGATGCATTGAACATAACTTTACTGATGAGGTTATGCTCAAAATCCTTCAAGCTAGGCTTCAGCAGTACATGAACTGAGAACCTCCAGATGTACAAGCTGGGTTTTAAAAAGACAGAGGAACTAGAGTTCAAATTGTCAGGATTCACTGGATCATAGAGAAAGCAAGGGGACTACAGAAAGCATCTACTTCTGATTCAGTGACTATGCGAAAGCCTTTGACTATGTGGATCACTAAATACTGTGAAAATTTCTTAAAAAGATGGGGATATAAGATCACCTTACCTGTCTCCTGAGAAACCTGTATGTGGGTAAAGAAGCAAAGTTAAGGACACGACATGGAACAACTGACTGGTTCAAAACTGGGAAAGGAGTATGATAAGGCTATAGATTGTTACCCTGTTTATTGAACCTCTATGCAGAGTGCATCATGCAAAAACTTGGCAGAATGAATCACAAACTGGAATCAAGATTGGCAGGAGGAATATTAACAACTTCCCATATGCAGATGATACCACTCTAATCACAGAAAGTGAAGAGGAACTAAAGAGCCTCTTGATGAGGGTCAAAATAGCAAGTGAAAAAGCTGGCTTAAAACTCAACATTAAACAACTAAGATTTTGCATCTGATGCCATCACTTCATGGCAAATAGATGTGGGGAAAGTAGAAGCAGTGACAGATTTTACTTTCTTGGGCTCCAAAATTACTGTAGACAGTGACTGAAGCCACAAAATTAAAAAACAACAACAACAACAAAAATTTGCTCCTTGGAAGAAAAGCTTTGACCAACCTAGATGACATATTAGAAAGCAGAGACATTACTTTGCTAACAAAGGTTCATATAGTCAAACCTATGGTTTTTCTAGTAGTCATGTACAGATGTGACAGTTGAGCCACAAAGAAGGCTTAGCTCTGAAGAATTGATGCTTTCAAATTGTGGTGCTGAAGATCGTTGAGACTCCCTTGGACTGCAAGGAGATCCAACCAGTCAATCCTAAAGGAAATCAACCCAGAATATTTATTGGAAGGACTGATGCTGAAGCTGAAGCTCCAATACTTTGGTTACCTTATGAGAAGAGGTGATTCACTGGGAAAGACCCTGATGCCAGGAAAGATTGAGAGCAGGAGGAGAAGGAGACAACAGAGGATGAGATGGTTGGATGGCATCACCAACTCAATGGTCATGAATTTGAGCAAACTCCAGGAGATAGTGAAGGATAAGAAAGCCTGAAATGTTGCAGTCCATGGGGTTGCAAAGAGTTGGATACAATTTAGTGACTAAACAACAACAACATTAGATGAGTTTAAGGAGAATTTTATTGAATTGTGGTACCATTAAATTTGATCAGTTTAGGAGATCAACAGAAACTTGGTTTCTGTAAAGTAAGATTCTTAGACTCTAAAATAAACAAGTTGAGTATATGCTTTCTAGTTCTGTTTGTTCTAAAGTTGGTTAATAGGGTCATCATCATTATTTTTCCAGAACATTTAAACCTGATTATATTTAATAAGTTATCCACTGCCAAACAAAAACCGAATTGATTTAGATAGGGAAATATTAACTGAGGCTTCACAGGTGGTGCTTGTGGTAAAGAACTCACCGACCAATGCAGGAGACATGAGAGACATGAGTCTGATCCCGCAATCATGAATATTCCCTGGAGAAGGAAATGGCAACCCACTTCAGTATTCTTGCCTGGTGAATCCTGTGGACAGAGGAGCCTGGAGGGCTACATAAGGTTTCAAAGAGTCAGACATAACTGAAGTGACTTAGCATGCATGCGTGCAGGTGGTGCAACAGGTAAAGAATCCGCCTGCCAATTCAGGAGATGCAAGATATGAGGGTTTGCTTCCTGGTTTGGGTAGATCCGCTGGAGTTTGAAATGGCAACCCACTCCAGTATTCTTGCCTGGAGAATTCCATGGACCGAGGAGCCTGGTGGGCTGTGGTCCATGGGATCACAAAGAGTCAGATATGACTGAATGACTGAGCACATACACACATACCTGTTAATAAGAAAGACTATTATAACAGGGAGAACAACCCAAAGTTAAGAACAGAAAGTGACTTAAATTCAAATGGACAGAGACATTTATTTATAGGGAGGGATAGGTAGTAAGTAAGGGAAAGCTGAGTAAATGAGCAAAAATGATCAGCAGGATCTGACATGGTCAGGGTGTTCTCAGGATAAGCTGGTAAGGGAGTCCATAACACTTTTCAGTGCTTGCTCACCTCAGAGGGAAAGAGAGTTCAGAGACCAGTGGGAAGGAGAGAAGTCTGATTAAAGTTTGGTCAAGACAAAAGCACAGGGTGACAAATAGGCAATTATGAACACTTGATAGCCAGCCACCTACCCTGGAAGTACTCAAAAAATACCTTTTCTGAGTATTTCAGATCTAAAATTTATTTAATTTTTAAAAATCTTCTGATTTCTTCCCTTAGAGGGACTCTTAAAAATATACATATTGTCATATACACAATATGCATGCTGTTTTACTGTGTTGAAATTATTTCACACTAAGTAGCCCATACTGTGGTCTAATATTTTGTTATAAATCCATTCACAATCACTTCACTACTAGTTCTAAATATATCAAAATATGTAATCCAGTGATATGTAGCTTCATTCTGGTTTACATTCTTTAGGCAAAAGTGCTCAATCCTTAATTGGGAATAAAAGGAATAATCATAAAATATATAAATCTATATAAAGATATTAATATTTACTAATGAAGAAACATACAATTGTGTATAGCTAATTCAGTATGTTCTGCCTTCATATATTGGCATAGTCACATCCAAAATATGCATATTTTACCCTTAATTGGTGTAGTCATGTAAAGTCCCAGCCCACTCTTAAACATCTGAGGCAAGTGTGATCAATTTTATAATTGAGAAAAATTTTATTTATTTAGAGAGGTTAAGTGATTTATCCATGGTTTCCAATTTTAAAAAGTGGATTATGTTTTAAAATTATGATATACTGTGACATCTTCATTTATCAATTTGGATTCTTAGATGACATAATTGACTCAAGGTCTTTATATAATATCATCAGCTCTTGTTATCTTTAAATCATTTATGCACTTAATCTGTTTTAACACCATCCATTCAAGTATTAATTATTTTTTTATTGATCACATTTCTTATTATAAGCACAGATTTTTGCCTGCAGACATATTCCATGTGCTTTAAAGTGTATCATTGATTCATTTCAGGTCAGTTCAGTCGCTCAGCAGTGTCCGAGTCTGAGACCCCATGGACTGCAGCACACCAGGCTTCTCCGTCCATCACCAACTCCTGGAGCTTACTTAAACTCGTGTCCATTGAGTGGTGATGAATTCAACCATTTCATCTTCTCTTGTCCCCTTCTCCTCCCACCTTCAATCATTCCCAACATCATGGACTTTTCAAATGAGTCAGTTCTTCCCATCAGGTGGCCAACATATTGGAGTTTCAGTTTCAGCATCAGTCCCTCCAATGAATATTCAGGATTGCTTTCTTTAGGATGGACTGGTTGGACCTCCTTGCCGTCCAAGGAACTCTTAAGAGTCTTCTCCAGTATCACATATCAAAAGCATCAATTCTTCAGTGCTTAGCGTTCTTTATACTCCAACCCTCACACCCATACAATGATTAGAAAAACCAAAGCTTTGACTAGATGGACCTTCGTTGGCAAAGTGATGTCTCTGCTTTTTAATCTCCTGTCTAGGTTGGTCATAACTTTTCTTCCAAGTAGCTAGAGTTTTCTAATTTCATGGCTACAGTCACCATCTGCAGTGAATTTGGATCCCCCCTCCTCCCATAAAAATAAAGTCTGTCACTGTTTTCATTGTTTCTCCATCTATTTGCCATGAAGTGATGGGACCAGATGCCATGAGCTTAGTTTTCTGAATGTTGAGTTTTAAGCCAACTTTTTCACTCTCCTTTTTCCCTTTCATCAAGAGGCTCTTTAGATCCTCTTCTCTTTCTGCCATAAGGATGGTATCATCTGCATATCTGAGGTTATTGATGTTTCTTCTGGCAATCTTGATTCCAGCTAGTGCTTCATCCAGCCCAGCGTTTCTCATGATATACTCTGCATATAAGTTAAATAAGCAGGATGACAATATAAAGGCTTGACATACTCCTTTCTCTATTTAGAACCAGTCTGTTGTTCCATGTCCAGTTCTAACTCTTGCTTCTTAACCTTCATATAGATTTCTCAGGAGGCAGGTCAGGTGGTCTGGTATTCCCATTTCTTAAAGAATTTTCCACAGTTTGTTGTGATTCACACAAAGGCTTTAGCATAAAGCCTTTAGTCAATAAAGCAGAAGTAAATGTTTTTCTGGAACTCTCTTGCTCTTTCAATGATCCGAAGGATTTTGGCAATTTGATCTCTGGTTCCTCTGCCTTTTCTACCTCAAGCTTGAACATCTGGAAATGAATGGCTCAGGAATTAACTACAAAGAGAATGCAAACACTTTATCCAAGGTGAAGAGAATCATCTAGGAGAGACTCATTGTTCTTGTGGAGGCAGAAGTAATTCCCAACATAGGTAACCAAGTTCCAATAGACTCTGTTGAGCAATGGATTGTTGTAAGAGTCATGAAAGAACTTTTCCTGGCATACAGTTCTTCTTATATAAGTGTGATTTATGACTATCCAGTGGGGTTTCCCTGTAAAGCATCTGCTTACAATGTGGGAGACCTGGGTTCAATCCCTGGGTCAGGAAGATCCCCAGGAGAAGGAAATGGCAACCCACTCCAGTTTTCTTGCCTGGAAAATCCCATGGACTGAGAATCCTGGAAGGCTGCAGTCCATGGGATCACAAAGAGCCGGACACAACTGAGAGACTTCACTTTCACTTTCAGTGGAATAAAATCACCATAATTCTTTGAGAACCAAGATCATAGTTATTCTAGATTTTGGATAGTAGCTGACATTCAAATATGTGCTTGCTTTATTTAATCCTTGAGTAAACAAACAACAAACAAACAAAAATCAGTAATTCACAGTTCCGGTAGTAAAAACAAAATAAGGCATTATGGTAAACAAAATTCTAAAATGGTCACAAGGATTCCCACAGCCTAGTAGATGCCCCTTATATAATTTAATCTCCTTGAGCTTGGATGGGAATAATCAATATGATTAGATAAAATTCCCATGATTTAGGTGACCTTTAATAGAAAATTAAAGGGGTTTTGCAATCAGTTATTTTGAATTAATCATGTTTCTTTTTAGGTCAGGTGGGATTGACCTAATCAGTTGTGTTTTTAAAAGATAATTGAAACAGCACAAGATGCTCCTCTTGAAGGTGTTCAAAAGCAAGTTCCTGTATTGTGAGAAGGGGCATGAGGTAAGGAACTCAAGATGGTTTCTAGCAGCTGAGAGGGATCTTCAGCTGATAGGTGGCAAGTATATTAGGATTTACTTTATACAACCTTAAGGAAATGAATCTCTCTGTGGCCTTGAACAATACTTGAAACAGAATCTTCCACAGAGAAGCTTCCAGATGAGTCAGTACCTTGGTAGACGACCTGATTTCAGTTCTAACAGACGCCAAATTGTTTCCAGACTTCTGATCTACAGAAACAGTGAGATACAGAATGTTGTTTGAAGGTGCAAAATTTGGATAATTTTAAAATAAGCCATCAGTAATTAATAAGTTATGTTATAAATATATTTAGCTTATTATTAAACAATGTTTTGAAGCTCTCATCATTGCCTTCCTTCTTAAATGAATTAATATGAAAGTCAGAAAAATCTGATAATTTAATTTCTGTATCTATTGTGGGAAAGCCATAAAAATGGTCCCTACAGTATCATAATACTTTACAACTTTGTAGAAGATTTAGATATTAGATATAGATTTGGAAATTAAGGGTGTATCAAAACAAAGCACATGAGGAGATAGGTCTGAAAATAATAAATGTTAGCCCTGAGAGCCTGAGAAGTGCACTTACTAGTGAGAAGTGCACTTACTAGTATTGAATATCAATGAGGCTTAATTGCTGGATGCTTTCATATTCGAGCTTAGCAAAATAAAGCTGTCTAATTTTAAAATGTTGAAAATGTCAATGTATGCAAATTTGAGGAAGGGTTGGAAATCATAGGGTGACAGAAGGGAAGAAAGAAAGGAGATGAAATCCTAGAATTAGATTTCCCTGATATGAATATGAAATGTAAAATGCATATAAAAGAACCCAGTAGTAACTTCTCAATTGCCAATGTTACCATGTTCTACAAAATGATAACTGGAGAGTCTATGTTAAGAAAGATGAATGACCTTAAACTTTATAACCTGTAAAATAGTATTTCAAAGTTAATAAATGGACTGTTTCCCTTAAGACATTATCATCAGTGCAACAAATATAAAGTACATAGTTCAGAAAATATTAGAGGTCTTTTGTAAACCTATTACCAATATGAATATTTTTATGACAGATCAAATTATCACCTCCTTACATTCTCAATATATAGGAATTTATAGCCCATTAAATAGAGATAATATGTATAACTTCCTTTTTTTTCTCTTTGCTCTGAAGATTTTTTTAAAATATCTTAACAGCTACTATCCTCTAGGGATACTTAAAACAGATTACAGCTTGGTTAACTTGATTTTTTTAAATTATATTTTATCTAGTTTTTAATGGGTAACAGAGTCACAAGGGATAAAAAAATCATATACAGTGAAAATAAGCATTCCAAGCATTCCTTTTACCCACTCCCTCTGCTTTCCCTTTTTTAGATTCAGTGGTGGTTGCAGTTGTCCATCCTCCTGTATGTTCTTAAAAAAATATTGTATATGTGTATACATATAAATTTTTGTGTATATATGAACTTACTGAAAGAAACTCCCCTTACCAACTGTTAGTGCTACTGTCAACAGGCAATTTCTGTTAACTAAGTTTCTATTCCTGATGGTTAATTTAATTTCTTTAAATAACACAGTAATATTTCCAGATCTCATATTAATTAAAGAGACTATCTATTAACTTTTTGAAACAGTAAATACAAATTTGGCTGACTTTACCATCATCCTTTTTGGTCTTGAAATTGTATATGTTATAACTAGAAAGTATTTCTTATTCTATCAACTACTGAAACCTAGTAATTAAAAGTTAAAGCCCCTACAGACAATTAACAGAACAGAAAATCCTAGTGTACAGAAACATGAAATGTTACTCTATCTAAACAATGAAAAAAATAAAAATAAAATTTCAATTTGATACAACGTTAATCTTGTGACCTGGGTGAGCTACATCGACATTTATATAACTACAATAAAGTGTAATTTGATTATACCCAGCAAAGTTTAAAATGCATATGCTCAGAAATTTCATGTAATTTGTACATGAGAAACTCACAAAAATGCATGAGGAGCTATGTAAAGAACATTTACTGCAACACTAAACAAAAAGTCCACATACCAACATACAGTAAATGTAATAATAGTCCTTCCTTGGTGGCTCAGACAATAAAGAATCTGCCTGCAATGCGGAAGACCCAGGTTTGATCCCTGGGTTGAGAAGATCCTCTGGAGAAAGAAATGATCACCCACTCCAGTATTCTTTGCCTGGAAAATTCCATGGACTGAAGAGTCTGGTGGGCCATAGAGTTGCAAAGAGTCAGATATGACTGAGCAACTAACACACATAAAATAAAAAAATATGAAATCATACATGGGAATGATAATCATCTAATTTAATGTAGTGATAATATCTGCATGTGAAGGAGCTTGGAGAGATACAGGGATGTGATCCCGTACAATGAATGAAGTACACAGGGAGGGTGTATGCCTATTGGCCCTGTGCTGTTTACTAAACTGTGTATGTATCTATTTTACTCTTTATACTTATTGTAGGTTTGATAGATTTCACAAATTTGGGGATTTGAATTCAGTTCCTTTACTCATTTCTATCTTTACACTGGGGACATCAGAGTGAGTAGAAATGACAAATGGGACAATTTTCCATTTTAACCTAAAATATTCTATTTCTTTTAGTGATTAATACAATAATTAATACATATTATTATTTAAACACATTTTACTTCTATAGTGAATTTTATAATATTTAGTAATGAATCAATCATAGTTAATCATATCTTTGTCTTCAGTAAACTGGGAAAGAACTAACTTGTATTTTGATATTATAAGATACTGTGACAAAATCAGTAGTAAAATGTTATGCATATTTTAAAGTGTAGGGTAAATATCAAGTTACATTTAGCGAAGAGATGAATTATGGAGAAAAATATGGCTAGCGATAAAAAAAAAGGGAAATTTTCTTACATGCCTTAAAGTCTACATACTGATCCAATAAAATAAATGAGACTCAATAATTCACACAGCAGCCATCATTTCCATACTTTAATCTCATATTAATAAAAAAAAATCCTGTTGCCTTGGAGGTTTATTTGAATTAATTATATTATGGGCTCAGAAGCTGTTGAAACTAAACAACACACATTATTGAAGAGTGATTTAAGAAGTAAGATTAAGAGAAGTGTTTAAGAAGCTTTTAATTCAAGAGAAGCAATTGCTCCAATATGCACAACAACATAGGCTGCTTTTCTACATTAAGCTAATAGATTCAAACAACTAAAGGAGAGTGAAATTGATTCCTTCAATAGTTTAATCAGCTGTAGAGTTTATTAGTGTTTCACTCGACTGGTACCATTGTTTGCTTGCCTTCTTTTTTAAAACTTTACATTCAAATTTCATACAAACACAGATTTTAGGCTAAATTTCTTCCATTAATAAACTCCCAAATATACTAGAAATATGATTAAAAAGAAAGTGTGAAAGATTGGCGTGAGGATGTTTTATTCACATTAATTATGGATAGCCTGCTATGTGTTGGGGGCATGTATTACATCTCTGAAAGAAATTGAACTGTTTTTTAATTGGTATACTCTGTGTTAATAGCAGTTTCCCTCACAGCAAAGTATGTTTGACTATATGAAACTATTTCCAAACATATAGTCATTATTAAATGAAATATACCCTTATTACCTCATTTGCAGCCATTTTCCACTTCCAGTTATGGTAGGTGTTTCTCTACGTGGTGGTTCTTCTAGTTCACTATGGTAGGTGGTTAGAAGCATTTTCACACTTGTGTGGTAACCCCTCAGAGGTGGGATGTACACCACATGCTTAACATTTGTTTTTATGAGACTTGAGTCACTAAGTTGTGTCTGCCTCTTTACGACTCCATGGACTGCAACAGACTGGGCTTCCCTGTCCTTCACTATTTGCTCAAACTCAGGTCCATTGAGCGGGTGATGCCATCCAACCATCTCATCCTCTGTAGACTTGACTTGATAGTGCCATACAAGCAACAGGAGGGCATGAAAAAGCTTATGGCTCACATAAAAAGGCTTTGGGGAATTAATAGGGCACACTCTCAACCTGGTCCAAGGTTGGCTTGCAAGAGGGGAAAAAGAAACTTGCTTGACTTTTATAATTGTTAAGGAGTAGAGCTGAAGGAGGGAGAAGGCAATGGCACCCCACTCCAATACTCTTGCCTGGAAAATCGCATGGACGGAGGAGACTGGTGGGCTGCAGTCCATGGGGTCGCTAAGAGTCGGGCACGACTGAACGACTTCACTTTCACTTTTCAACTTTCATGCATTGGGGAAGGAAATGGCAACCCACTCCAGTGTTCTTGCCTGGAGAATCCCAGGGGCTGAGGAGCCTGGTGGGCTGCTGTCTATGGGGTCGCACAGAGTCTGACACAACTGAAGCGACTTAGCAGCAGCAGAGCTGAAGGGAATATCCTTATGCTGGTGAGAGCTTGCATGCATTACTTCTCTATCAGTTCAGAAGCAGGAAGTACCTTGGCTTTCTTATTAGTTTGCCCAGGCATGGATCAGAAGGAAGGTGGCAGTGGTGGAACTTGAAATCTGTATGTGATCAAATACAAAAAAATGGGTTCACATTTATAATAATCTTAATGTGTCAGAAATTGCTAAATAATGATCTTACCTAATTCTTTTTCTCTTTGATCACATTGCTATATTATATGCTACAGAATGTGAGGCAGTCAGGAGTAGCTCTGTGACTGGGTTTTAATTGCTGAGTTTTGAGAGTAAGTGACATTAAAACTTCTGGGTCTACATTTAAAATGTAACAGACAGTACTAATTATATTTCCTGTTTAGATACTGAGTACAGCAATCATATTTATCAGGACACATTACACATGTTAAAATATGTAACTACTCTACCAATTTATTGCTTTCCCAACAAGGATGACATTTTTTTTTTTTTTTATTGCTTTCTGCTCCAAGTGAAATAAGTCTTTCGACAGAGTTTATAGTTTTTATGACCTATTCTACCTGATATTAAAATTTCTATTCTAACTAAGCCAAGTAGGGTATATGAGAGAAGCCTCAGGCAAGAGTACATAGACTTGCACTCTTTTTATCCAAAGTTTGATACTTTTTAAGGAAAAAAAGTTTCAAATTTGTTGCAGTTATTTGATCATGTTCCAGAGTGCTAAAAGAGCTACTTCTCACAATTTTGTCCAGCTTTATAGTTGCCTTTCAGCATGTGATTTTTGCCAAACTTCTCAATCTATTATGTCGTAATTTCTGCCTCCCTCATTTTCCAGTTGCTTTCTTCTCTGATTTAAATCTTTTGGTTTCTTTAAAACAATTCAGTGGTGTCTGTTCACATAGTGGTATGTTTGTTTTAGCTTTAATTTAATATGTATTTATGAAGTATTTTTTCTCTTATTTGTATTTTTTCTGAGTTCAGATATTATTTTTTTTTCAGTTCAATTACTAAACTATTTCACATTAAGCTAATCCTGATTTATGCTTCTCTTTTATTGATATCACTATTTTCAAAATTTCATATTCATTTGATTTTGATATACTGGGTTACACATTTCATCTGATTATGGGCCTGGCTTTAGAGCAAGCCTTCATTATTTTTTTCACTCTGTTTCATTCTCCTGATCCATATAAAATTCCTCTTGCCTTTTCCCTACTGACCATGTTCTACACAAATTAATTGATATTATTAGTAATGTCTATTCATTCTAGAATTTTGTTCTGGCAGGATGTTTTTGCCAGCTAGATTTTTAGGCCTTTTTTTAGGTCTCAGTACCCTTCTGGCAGAAAGTGAAGAGGAACTAAAAAGTCTCTTGATAAAAGTGAAAGAAGAGAGTCAAAAAGTTGGCTTAAAGCTCAACATTCAGAAAACTAAGATCGTGGCATCTGGTCCCATCACTTCATGAGAAATAGATGGGGAAACAGTGGAAGCAGTGTCAGACTTTACTTTTTTGGGCTCCAAAATCACTGCAGATGGTGACTGCAGCCATGAAATTCAAAGACACTTACTCCTTGGAAGGAAAGTTATGATCAACATAGATAGCATATTAAAAAGTAGAGACATTACTTTGCCAACAAAGGTCCATCTAGTCAAGGCTATGGTTTTTCCAGTGGTCACTTATGGATGTGAGAGTTGGACTGTGAGGAAAGTTGAACGCTGAAGAACTGATGCTTTTGAACTGTGGTGTTGGAGAAGACTCTTGAGAGTTCCTTGGACTGCAAGGAGATCCAACCCGTCCATCCTAAAGGAGATCAGTCCTGGTGTTCATTGGAAGGACTGATGTTGAGGCTGAAACTCCAGTACTTTGGCCACCTGATGTGAAAAGTTGACGCATTGGAAAAGACCCTGATTCTGGGAGGGATTGGGGGAAAGAGGAGAAGGGGACGACAGAGGATGAGATGGCTGTATGGCAACACTGACTCGATGGACATGAGTTTGAGTAAACTCCGGTAGTTGGTGATGGACAGGGAGGCCTGGCATGCTGTGATTCATGGGGTCGCAAAGAGTCAGACACAACTGAATGACTGAACTGAACTGAACTGAACTGAATTGATATGTCAATACTCAGATATTTGCCTACTTGCTATATGTGATAACTCATGCATATTTCATTCAGCTCAGATTGAAACTCAAAACTTCATTTGACTTTATGTCTCTCTGATAAGGTTGGCAAATGTCCATTCAGAGTGAAGACTCACTTATGTAATGATTTGATGGAGAGTTCTGTTTTCTGCAGTTCACAAGATTAGATCATGCTTTTTTATTATTCTCTTGTTCCCTTTTAAAATTATTTTTTAAAAATTATCATACAGACATTGTTACTCTTTGTGACTACTTCCAGTTTGTGGCTTATGAGAGTACCTTATTATCTAAGTTTTACTGATTAGTTTATAGAAGTTGCTTTTATATTGTAGTTGCTTTTATATGACATTTTTATGTCTATAGGATAGGAACTTAGGAGGCCTGTTTGACACCATGTTACATTTCTGTTAGCTGGTCTTTTGAGTGTTTCTTTGCTTTAAACTGGTCTTTTAAATAGTTCTCTTAACAGTTTGAAAGAAATAGGAAGAAATGTGAGACTTTAAAATGATATTGGACAAGCGAAGAAAGGACAATAAACCTGTGTGTGTGTGTGTGTGTGTGTGTTAGTTGCTTAGTTGTATACGACTCTCTGCAACCCCATGACTGTAGCCCACAAGGCCCATCTGTTCATTGGATTCTCCAGGCAAGAACACTGGAATGGGTTGCCATTTCCTTCTCCAAAAGAAACTATAGAAAGAAAGAAAGTGCAGTTTCTCAGTTATGTCTGACTCTGTGACCACGTGGATTGCATCCTACTAGCCTCCTCCATCCATGGAATTTTCCAGACAAGAGTACTGGAGTGGGTTGCCAGTTCCTTCTCCTTGAAATAAACTCATACAATGTGAGAACTATTTGTGCAGACTGATGATACTTAGCCTGGTGAAAATGAAAAATCAAGAGAGGCATAACTATCATAGTTTTCAAAGTTTTAATTTTGAACTAATATTAAGCTTATAAAAAGTTACAGAAATATTACAGAGTGTTTCAGTTTACACTTAACCCAACCTCCTCTATTGTTATCTAATACAGAAATAACACATTTATCAAAAGCTACAAATTAATGCTAGGTAGTTAGAATAGGGAAACAGGGCCCAAAATGTCAGTCAAGAATGGGGATGGGGAGGAAGGTGGGAGGGGGGTTCAAGGTGGGGAACACATGTAAATCCATGGCTGATTCATGTCAATGTATGGCAAAAACCACTACAGTATTATAAAGTAATTAGCCACCAACTAATAAAAATAATTAAAAACAAACAAACAAAGAATGGTGTCAGGCTACAGGAAAACTTACTCACAGTCCTTTTCCTGTTTGGACTGCTATTCATGTTTCATTTGCAAGGCATCCCCCTTCCCTGATTGGTCTCAGGCTTATGTCTCATTTGCATACAAGAAATCATGGACTGAAGTGAAAATCGCTGGCAGGAAAACATGCTCCCTTCTCTGCTTGGTCTTGGGCCCATGCCTCATTTGTATAGGGCACAACTGATGGAGCCCCAGGAATCATCAAAGAGGAAACCAAGATGGGTCAAGACCACTCCTAAGTGGGTTAATCTGCTCTCATGGCTTCAGAGTGTATTGCTTGTTTAATAAATCCTGCCTGCTTGAGCTGTCCTGGTCTGTTGTTGCAATTCTTTCCTACAAGGAGACAAGAACCAAGGGAGAAGAATTGACCCAACATGAACAAGGGCCCAATAATGTTATATAAACTGCAGACTTTAATTAGTTTTATTTCCTCCAGTAAAGATCTTTTTTTTTTTTTTCTGATTCAGTATTCAAAAATTTCACATTACATTCTTGGCAATTCCCTAGGTTTTTCTTATCTTTCATAACCTTGACAAATTTGATGGTCTCTGGTTTGATATTTCATATCAGCTCCCTCAGTTTTGGATTGCCTGACATTTTCTCACGATTAGAATGAAGAAACATACTTTGATTAGACTGCCTCAGAAATTTGGTGTCCTCAGTGCATCACATCAGGATGTCAACATATCTTATTATATGCTGCAAGTAATGGTAACCCTGACCACTATGGAGTTTCTCTACTATCACATTACATTTTTTGCTCTCTTTATAATATTTAATAGGTTAGAAACACTTGGAACATACAGATACACAATATTTTAAGCTCTCACATGCTAAATTATTATCCATGTGAAGATTTTGTCTGCAGCCATTATTACTGTGATATATGACTAATGTTGATTTTTAATTTCTCTACTGTATTCTCTTTTTTTAATTTTTAGAATGCTTATCTCCCTTGTATTTAGCTACCTGTCCCTATGGATTATATTTTACTATTAAATTGCTATCTTCATACTTTAGTGGCTCAAATTGTTCCAGTTTTGCTCTTTAGAAGTTCCATCAAGTTGATTACCCTGTCCTTTAAGCATGCATGCTCAGTCATGTCTGACTGTTTGTGACCTCATGGACTGCAGCGTGCCAGGCCTCCCTGTCCTTCACTATCTCCTGCAGTTTGCTCAAACTCAAGTTTATTGTGTTGATGATGCCATCCAAACATCTCACCTTCTGTCATTCCCTTCTCCTACCCACAATCTTTCCTAGCATCAAGGTCTTTTCCAATGAGTTCACTTTTTGCATCAGATGGCCAAAGTATTGGATCTTCAGCATCAATCCTTCCAATGAATATTCATGGTTGATTTCCTTTAGGATTGACTGTTTTTGTTTCCTTGGTGTCCAAGGAACTATCAATAGTCTTCTCCAGCACCACGGTTTTAACGCATCAATTCTTTGGCACTCAGCCTTCTTTATGGTCCAACTCTCACACCCGTACATGATTACTAAAATCATACATACACCACATTGTCTTAAGTCAATCATCTGTTAATAGGCAATCACATTGTTTCCATTCTGGCTTATTGTAAGTAAAGCTTCAATGAACATTGGACATATATCTTTTTGAGTCAGAGTTTTTGTTTTTGACAGATACATACCCAGAAATAGAATAACTGGATCACATGGCTTTCCCTTTTCACTCTGTTTAAGGAGCATCCATACTGGTTTCCTAGTGGCTGCACCAGTGAATGAATGTTTTCTTCTCTCCACACTTTCTCCAGCATTTGTTTTTAGAGCCATTCTGACCAATGCAGGGTGAAACCTCCTTGTGATTTTGATTTGTATTTCTCTAATTAGTGATGTTGAGCATTGTCTCATGTGCCTGTTAGCCATCTGTATGTCTTCTTTAGAAAAATGTTTATTTAGAACTTCTGCCTATTTTTTGATTGGGTTGTTTATGTTTTTGATGGTGAGTTATCTGAGTTTATACATTTTGAGTGTTAACCTGCTTGTAGGTTAACATTTGCAAATACTCTCTCCCATTCTATATATTGTGTTTTCATTTTTTCAATGGTTTCCTTTGCTGTGCAAGACCCTTTAAGTTCAACGAGGTTTCATTTGTTTATTTTTGCCTTTATTTCTTTTTAAGTATGTTCCCTGGAGGGTAGACTTTTGTTATGGAAAAAATTATGAATGTATTCAAAAATGGTTACATTTTTTGCTCTGTGCTACCAAAATCAAAGGGGATCTTTCTTGGCCCTTCTCCATGAAAGCCTGGGTGGGGCTTTTGGAGGTAAAATGTATGAAAGTTGGGAATTCAGCAGGCTCATAAGAGTATAGTCCATGGATTTTTCTCATTGTCTTATTAATAGTTACTAAATCATCAGTAATTTGTCAAAATTAATGTGTGTTTTTATTATGTTAGTATATAGCTCTATACCATTCTGCCCCAGGTAGTCAGATCTTAGCTGTGACTTTCTATACTTGCCTATTTTTCCAGATTTCATGGTGATAATTTGTCCTATTACCTCAACTGTCCAACAAGTCTAATATAAATTATTGATTTTCATTTTATTTTGCTTTTCTCCTAGTGTAAAAAAGGGATTAATGACTTTCAAGCTCTTCATGTGCCAGAGCTGAAAACAAAAGTGGTCTTCATGTTTTGAAGTATTTTTTTAATCTTAGTGAATTATGATTAGAATGATTTTTTGTAGTTATAATATTTTTCTTTATTAAAATTAATCATGCATTCTTTTAATCTGGTGTATGATCTACTTTATGAATGTATTGTAGGCCCTTGAGAAGACTGTGTAGGATGTTGTGTTCAATATACATCATAAAGTCTACCTGTTGATAATGTTGTTAGACTTTATCCTCTTTACCTATTTTTTCAACCACTTGATCTGTCTTGTACTGAGTGTGATGTATTAAAGCTTGCTATTATTATTATGTTTATATTTGTGTCTTACTACATCTCTTTTAGTATGTACATCATTAAGCTGATTCATGTGTTATGTGTTATTTTACAATACTGTGTTGGTTTCAGGGTGACAGAAAAGTGAGTCTATTTTACATATACACATATCCACGATTCTTTCCCTATATAGGCCATTACAGAGTATTGAATAGAGAAGACCTACATATCTAAGTAGACATTTCTTCATAGAAGACATACAGATGATTGAAAAGCACATGAAAGGATTATCAACTTCAATATTTGTTAGAGAAATGCAAATCAAAACTACAATGAGGTATCACCTCACACTGGTTATAATAGTGAAGTGAAGTGAAAGTCGCTCAGTTGTGTCCTACTCTTTGTGACTCCATGGACTATACAGTTCATGGAATTCTCCAGGCCAGAATACTGGAGTGGTAGCCTTTCCCTTCTCCAGGGGATCTTCCCAACTCAGGAATCAAACCCAGGTCTCCTGAATTGAGAGTGGATTCTTTACCAGATGAGCCACAAAGGAAGCCCAAGAATACTGGAGTAGATAGCCTATTCCTTCTCCAGCAGATCTTCCCGACCTAGTAATCGAACTGGGGTCTCCTGCATTGCAGGCAGATGCTTTACCAACTGAGCTATGTGGGAAACCCACTGGTCACAATGGCCATCATCAAAAAAATCTATCAACAATAAATGCTGGTGAGTGTGTGGAGATAAGGCAACCTTCCTACACTGTTGGTAGGACTGTAAACTGGTACAGACACCACAGAAGACAGTATGAAGATTTCTCATAATGCTGAAAATACAGTTACCATATGATCTAGCAATCTCACTCCTGGGGCATATATCTGAAGAAAACCCACTATTTGAAAAGACATATGCACCCCAGTGTCCATTGCATTGCAGTTTAGAATAACCCGGACATGGACTCAACCTAAATGTCTGTCAGCGGAGGAATAAAGAAAGAAGATGTGGTGCATATATACACTGGAATGTTGCTCAACTATAAAAATAGTGAAATACCACTTGCAGCAGCATGGCTGGACCTAGAAACAGTTATACTGAGTGAAGTAAGGCAGACAGATAAAGAAAAATATACATGATACTGATTCTATGTGGAATCTAAAATATATGTGTGTGTGTGTGTGTGTGTGTGTGTGTATATATATATATATATATAAAACAAATGAATTCACCTACAAAACAGAAGCAGAGTTACAGATGAAGAAAATAAACTTACCTTCACCAGGGGCAAGGGGTTGAGGTGGGGTTCAGAGGGATAAATTGTAAGGTTGAGATTGACATATACACACACTACTATATATAAAAATAGATAACTAATAAGGACCTGCAATATAGCACACATCCTTCGATAGGTCAGCTGGTAGAACAGAGGACTGTAGATGAATGACCATGGCCATCCTTATATTGTTGGTTTGATTCCGGCTTGGAGAGTGACTTGTTTTTTCAGGCTTCCCTGGTGGCTCAGATGGTAAACAATCTGCCTGCAATGGGGAAGACTCAAGTTCAGTCCCTGGGTTCAGAAGATTCCGTGGAGGAGGAAATGGCAACCCACTCCAGTGTTCTTGCCTGGGAAATCCCATGGACAGATGGGCCTGACAGGATAGAACAAGGAACTCTACTCAATATTCTTCAATGGCCTATATAGATCACTATATTAAGCCTTTCTGTTTTTCTATGTTTTAGATGTGTGTCATATACAACAGGCTTTTTCTGATAGCCATAGTGAAAATCTGTTTTTTTTTTTTAATGGTTGATTTTTCTGTCTTACTGTTATTTATGACTGATAAGATTTTTCTGACCCTGTAGCAACATTTTATAATTTTGTGTTTTTATTTTGCTGCATTTGTTTCTCTATAAGATATATATTTGTTTCCCTTTTACCTGTTTGTTGTTTGTTTTATTTAGAAAGGTTTTATATATATATTTTTTGTAATTCTTACCTTTTTGTTTATATTTAATGCTCAGACCATTAAAAACTTAGTTTGTCAGTTTATTGTGATATCATTTAATACAGAGCTTTTACCTATATGACAAACTTTTCACTTTTTACTTTCCACTGTCATCACTTTTACACTTTTTAAAATTCTCACCAGTAATACTTGATTGAAGTGTATTCATCCTGTTGGAATCTAATGGTCTTACTAGTATATGACTTGAAGTTGATTTTCCTTTGTAAATTTTTTCAGATTTTTTTTCTATTTATAGAAAGTTTATTGGGGTCATACTTTTTTCTTTTTGGAAAAGTTAAATACATTTGATTCTTTTCAAATTATTTTCATCTCTGCTAACCTTTTTCCTTTTTTATGTTATATTCCTTCTTTTGATTGCATTTCTTTCTATTTTCAGTGTTCTTTATTAAATTTCCATATGAATCTAATCTCCATGGGAACTTTTGGAATTTAGTCCTCATCTCTGAAATTCTGTGATTTTCCTCCATGTGTTTCTGGTTTCAATTTCTTCATTTGTCACTCTTTTCATTCATATTTTAGTTTTTAACATTTTTGATTTAGCATAGTTTGCATGTCTGAGTATATTTAACTCTAGAGTGTTGATTTATATTTTCTTTTGGCTCATAATATTTTCTTTGCATATTGTTCTTCATTTGATTTGTTTAGAATTTTGTTTTTAGATTTTCTGCTATAGCTACACAAAGACTTTATTTTCCTCTTACTGATTTTTATGATAATAAAATGTGTCATGATATTATTAGTTTAATGGTGCCCTCTTCTGTCAGAATAGCAAAGTCCAGTGACTTTAGTATCTTAAAAAAAAAAAAAAGTTACAGACATGTGAGAGGTTTTGTGAGAACTCCAAATTTATGGTTTATGTTTGTCTTTCAATATTTTAAAAATCCCTCTTTTCTTCACACCAGTTGCTAAAGGACTTTTGCCTCTTCCTTTTGCCTTTTATTTTTCCTCGCACAGAATTCCTGTATTGCAAGAATTGGCCTTTAAGTCATGTAATCCTTTAATATTTTACTGACTTCTTTCAATAGCACATGTAGCCTTGAATTGTGCCTATTCAAGTAGCTGATAGTTTGAATCCTTTCCCTGTAGAACATGATTTAATCTATCTAGACACTTTTCCAGTGTTTTTGGTTTCAGTTCAGTTCAATCGCTCAGTCGTGTCCGATTCTTTGCGACCCCATGAACCGCAGCACACCAGGCCTCCCTGTCCATCACCAACTCCCGCAGTTCACTCACACTCACGTCCATTGAGTTGGTGATGACATCCAACCATCTTATCCTCTGTCGTACCCTTCTCCTCCTGCCCTCAATCTTTCCCAGCATCAGGGTCTTTTCCAATGAGTCAGCTCTTCACATCAGGTGGCCAGAGTACTGGAGTGTCAGTTTCAACATCAGTCATTCCAATGAACACCCAGGACTGATCTCATTTAGGATGGATTGATTGGATCTCCTTGCAGTCCAAGGGACTCTCAAGAGTCTTCTCCAACACCACAGTTCAAAAGCATCAATTCTTCTGTGCTCAGTTTTCTTTATCCATTTCTCCATATCCATTTCTTTATCCAATTCTCACATCCATACATGACTACTGGAAAAACCAGAGCCTTGACTAGACGGACCTTTGTTGACAAAGTAATGTTTCTTCTTTTTAATATGCTGTCTAGGTTAGTCATACTTTCCTTCCAAGGAGTAAGCATCTTTTAATTTCATGGTTGCAACCACCATCTTCAGTGATTTCAGAGCCCAGAAAAATAAAGTCAGCCACTATTTCCACTGTTTCCCCATCTATTTGCCACGAAGTGATGGGACCAGATGCCGTGATCTTAGTTTTCTGAATGTTGAGCTTTAAGCCAACTTTTTCACTCTCCTCTTTCACTTTCATCAGGAGGCTTTTTAGTTCCTCTTCACTCTCTGCCATAAGGGTGGTGTCATCTGCATATCTGAGGTTATTGATATTTCTCCTGGCCATCTTGATTCCAGCTTGTGCTTCTTCCAGCCCAGCATTTCTCATGATGTACTCTGCATATAAGTTAAATAAACAGAGTGACAATATACACCTTGACATACTCCTTTTCCTATTTGGAACCATTCTGTTGTTCCATGTCCAGTTCTAACTATTGCTTCCTGACCTGCATACAGGTTTCTAAGAAGCAGGTCAGGTGGTCTGGTTTTTGGTTTAGAGAAGATTTAATTTTGGTGGTCACAATAAACTGAAAAATTATGAAAGAGATGGGTGGTTATTCAAAATTATGCTCATGGTCCTTCACTAGTTTTGCTCTTCTGTCCTCCCTGCTGATTTTCTGTCTGCATTTGCTCTTTCCAAAACCTTGCAGCTGGGCTGAGGTATGGTGGCAGCCCAAGATGCTAAACACAGCAATTTGGTGATATTTTTTACTTACTGCTATTTTTTTTTTCTTTGCTATTTTCAATTTGGCATCATCTGGCTTTAAATTATGCTAATTATGCAACTTCATGCTGAAATTTTTTTTTTTAATTCTTGTTCTTTTATGTTAGTTGGCAAGAATATTTGGAGACATGGTTTGCCATGTTCCCAGTGTTGTTTATCATGCACCCGTGTTCATTATGTACCCGCAAGATATGTTCTTGACTGCATATCTTAAGACAGTGTTAAGAGTGTCATTTAAAATAAGCATTAGATTTGAATACTTTTTATCTCTGGGGAAAAAAAGATGATCACTAAACATAGAAAATTAGATATCAATTTAAAGAAGAATATCTATGAGTTTGAAATAAGAAAGATAAAATGGGCTGCATTCAAATACACTGTTTCCCATAAATAGAACTGGTAAAATCTGTTTTGGTATCACTGCTTGAGAAAAGTGCTCTGGAAATTTTGGATGCTATAGATCTTATATAGCAATTATATAATTTAAAATGTAGATAAGCTAAATTTCCTATTATCACCCATACAATTCTAAAGATGTATAATTTTTGATTTTCAAGTGCCTAGATATCAAATTTTTAATTTATTTTACTTTTATAAATAACATCCTGTGTTTGTTAGTTTCTTATTCACTCTTCTTTCTCATGTGTTTTCTGCTATATTTAGTTAACCATCTATTTATGCTTCACCCTCTGTTGTGCCTTTAACTTGTAATACTCAATAATTTTTGCATCCTTTAAATCTGCTACTGCAGTAATTCATATGTAGAATCCTGTTAATATATATTTGACAGATATACTCTCTGAAGGTACTTTATTACTGATCTTTATTATTTTAACAGATATTTATTTTTAAATTGAAGAAGATAAATACTATCAGACTAAATTGTTTCCCTGATTCTTAAAATTAAAATGAACTTTGCAAAATATTGTAATGTGAAAGTCACTCAGTAGTGTTCAACTCTTTGCAACCCATGGACTATACATTCCATGGAATTCTCCAGGCCAGAATACTGGAGTGGTAGCCTTTCCCTTCTCCAGGGGATCTTCCTCACTCAGGGATCAAACCCAGGTCTCCCGCATTGCAGGTGGATTCTCTACCAACTGAGATATCAGGGAAGCCCTAAATACTGTGATATTTGAAATCAAATTTCTTATTTCAAGTGATGGATACAGTAATGTTTAGTAGCTATCTGAAGTGATTTATACTTTAAAGTGATGTACTAAAATTTTAGTATTCAATTTAATACATATTCTACCTCAATTTTTGGAAGATGAGTAAAGAAAAGATGTTTAAAATTAAAAACAATAAAATTAATCACTGCATTGTTATAAGTAATATTAACAGCAGAGCATATATGAGCAAAGAAATCCTATACCTCAGGCATTAAGAATATATGATTTGGAGCCAGAATGCCTAGATTTAACTATTGTCCCTGCCACTAGGTAGTTTTGTCCCAGTTATTTTCTCTTTCTGTACCTCACTTTTCTCATCTATAAAATGTGAATAAAAATCTTAATTAATAGGGTTGTAGTAAAATTTAGTAAATACATGTAAGGCTTTTTACAATTTTCCTCACTAAAAGCATAATGAATTCTAGAATTTCATTTCATAATCTTCATTATTATATGGTTTTATACTAAAGTGAAAGAAAGAGTTGTAGCTGTTTAAAGTGATTCAACATTATATGACACATGTGATACACATGCATCAAAACAATATGCTATCAACGAATATTAAAATACATTAGACTAGGTTTTCTTTTAAGTTTAACATAATCTTTCTTTCTTTTTTTTTTCAGCTATATTTGTAAATTAATAATGCCAAATTTGTTTTCCTTTCTCAGGACTGTTTTGCTATTTGTGTCTTTTGTGGTTCTATAGAAATTTTAGGGTTTTTTTTTTTTCTATTTTGTAAAGAAGTAATTAAATTTATAATAGGAACTGCATTGAATCTCTAGATGGCTTTGGGTAGAATAGGCATGTTACATTAATTCTTCTGATCCATGAGTATAGAATATCTTGCCATTTATTTGTGTCATTTTTATTTCTTTCATCAATATCATAATTTAAAATCTGTCACCTCCTTGATTAAATTAATTCATATGTATATTATTTTATGCTTTATGCTATTAGAAGTGAAATTGCTTTCATACTTTTTCACATAATTTGTTATTAGTTATAGAAATGAAAGTATTTTTTGTATGTCGATTTTGTATCCTGAAATTTTACTGAATTAGTTTGTTAGTTCTAAGATTTTTGGTGGAGTCTTTAGGACTTTCTATATATAAGGTCAAATCAGCAAACAGTGACAGTTTACATATTTCTTTTCAACGTGAGTGCTTTTAATTTATTTCTCTTACCTACCTAATTGGTCTTGCTTGGAAAAAAAAAAAAAAAGAGGAAGGCAATAGAATGGAAAAGACTAGAAGTCACTTGAAGATAACTGGAAATAGCAAGGGAAAATTTCATGTAATAATAGGCACAATATAGGACAAAAATGGTAAAGACCTAACAGAAGCAGAAGAGATTAAGAAGATGTAACAAGAATACACAGAAGAATAATACCAAAAATGGTCACTCACCTAGAGCCAGACATCCTGGAGTGTGAAGTCAAGTGGACCTTAGGAAGCATCACTAAGAACAAAGCTAGTGGAGGTGATGAAATTACAGCTGAGCAATTTCAAATCCTAAAAGATGATGCTCTTAAAGTGCTGCATTCAATATGTTGGCGAATTTGGAAAACTCAGCAGCGGCCACAGGAGTGGAAAAGTCAGTTTTCATCCCAGTCTCAAAGAAGAGCAATGTTAAAAAAATTTTAAAAAGATGCTCAAACTACTGTGCAGTTGTGCTTATTTCATGTAAGGTAACACTCAAAATCCTTCAAGTTAGTCTTCAGCGGCACATGAACTGAGAAGGGAATGGCAACCCACTCCAGTATTCTTACCTGAAGAATCCCATGGACAGAGGAGCCCCGAGGGCCCTACAGTCTATGGTGTTGCAGAGAGTCAGACACTACTGAGCAAGCAGCACTACTACTACTTCAGCTAAAGCCTTTTACTCCTGTTTATTTAGCTTATATACAGAGTACATCATGCAAAGTACCAGGCTAAATGAATCATAAGCTGGAATCAAGATTGATGGGAGAAATATCAGCAACCTCAGATATGCAGATAATACCACAAGGGACCCCCAAGAATACTGGAGTGGGTAACCTATCTTTTATCCAGGGCATCTTCCTGACCCAGGTATTGAACCAGGGTTTCCTGAATTGCAGGTGGGTTCTTTACCAACTGAGCTATCAGGGAAGCCCCCAATGGATGTGAGTGTTAGAAGAATGAGCATCAAAGAATTGAAGCTTTCAAACTGTGGTGCTGGCAAAGATTCTTGAGAGTCCCTTGGATTGGAGGGAGATAAAAACCCATCAATCCTAAAAGAAACCAATCCTGAATATTCATTGGAAGGACTGATGCTGAAGCTGAAGCTCTAATACTTTGGCCATTTCATGTGAAGATTTGACTCTTTGGAAACCTGATGGGAAGAACCAACTCATTGGAAAAGACCCTGATGCTGGGAAAGATTGAAGGCAAAAGAAGAAGGAGGCAGCAGAGAATGAAATGGCTAGATAAAATCACGGACTCAAAAGACTTGAATTTGAGCAAACTCCAGGAAACAGTGAAGGACAAGGATGCCTGCTGTGCTGCAGTCTGTGAGGTCGCAGAGTAGGACATGACTTAGCTAAAGAACAACAAAAATTTTGCCAAAACTATTTTTAGCAGTGAACTTATAGTCCATAATGAATTTTAAAAATTATAACAGGTGTGTGAATATTAACAAATATCCATCCCTCCCAGGAAATTGTGACCTTGAATTTGATGGCTGGTTATTACATAATTATTTTCCTGCTTATAGTATCATATAATTTTATGGATTTTAATATATGTCTGTAAGTAATGTCCTCCTCTCTCTCTATCCTATTTTATGAATTATTACTTATAAAAGACCTGCTAACTTCATATAGATTCAAAATCACTATTTGTAAATGTTTTCCTATAAAATGAGACCAAACGATTTCACCCATAGAAATTGAGGACAAAGAAATTCATTTTCTTAACACCAAAATTTACTTTCAGCCCTTGACATCAAGATATAATGCGTTTTTTGTTGTTCCTAGCTTTATAGGATTAGCTGGAATTATCTACCTGATAGTGAACTCAAAGTACATTTTGTTCTATTGATATTATCATAAAAATCAATGATATTACAGTTTTTCCATTGAGATAAAGTTTACTAATGACATTATACTTAAATTTTACTTTACATAGGAATTGGCATATGGAAATGACTTATTAATTCAAGTAATTTACTAATGTTATTTACTATATCAAATAATATACATAATTCTTTTTTATATGCAATATATACTTTATTTATTCATAGCTAGACATTTTATTTATTTATTTATTTTTCCACTTATTTTTATTCATTGGAGGCTAATTACTTTACAATATTGTAGTGGTTTTTTCCATACATTGACATGGATCAGCCATGGATTTACATGTGTTCCTCATCCTGATCCCTGCTCCAGCCTCCCTGTGCATTCAATCCCTCTGGGTCTTCCCAGTGCACCAGCCCTGAGCACCCATCTCATGCATCCAACCTGGGCTGGTGATCTGTAGAATTCTTAACTATAAGAGAATTCTTAACTATAAGAGTATAAGATGTCTTGGAAACCATCTGTCTTATTCACGAAGAGGGGAACATTCTGTATTGTCCCTAAACAAACAGCTCTCTAGTCTTCACTTACAAAAATAAAGAGAAGCTTCTTGTTTCCTATGGAAGATTATCCCCTAATACAAGACCTGAAAAGTTGTTCTCCAGGTTTAAATGTTTTATAATCCCCATCCATTTATCCTGAATAATTTGGCAACGTGATGTCTTCTTTTAGAAAATAACATGCTAAGTAACTGGTGTCCTCTTGCTTTTCTTTTCTAAAGTGTATTTGTCTAGTTAACTTTTTTCATAATGAAGATTTCATTGTTCTGCTTATGAGGAACATTATTATGTCAATGTTCATACTAACCTTTGAGATTCATAACTCAAAGACAAATAAAGACAAGTAATGCTGTAATTTGATCGCCCATATAATTTTTCAGCCTAAAATCACAATATCTCCTCAAAAAAATAAAAAAAAAGCCAAACTACTCGCCTTCATTTTCTACATAAAAAAGAGTAAGAATATTGCATCCTAATCTTCCTTTTCTTATTTTCATTTTTTAATTAGATGCAAGATTTTTTCCCCCTATCCTTATGGAAATTATTCTCTTAGGTTCAATAATTCAGTTGGTAAAGAATCTGCCTGCAGTGCAGGAGACCCCGGTTTGATACCTGGGTCAGGAAGATCCACTGGAGAAGGGATCAGCTACCCACTCCAGTATTCTGGCCTGGAGAATTTCATGGACTGTATAGTCCTTGGGGTTGGAAAGAGTTGGACACGACCCAGAGACTTTCACTTTCAGTATATAATTTCACTCTTCAGAGAATACAAACCTATAAAAAAGATTAGTGCCTACAGATTTCAACATACTTCCATTGACAGTGTTATCTACAAATTGACACTTGCCATCTACATCTACAAAGATCAAATTGTGAGCTGCTGCAACTGCTGACCTTCAACACCCTCTGAAAGGATTTCAGGGTGGAAATAAGGAATGAGGCACACTGTTTTCTGGGAAAAAACTGGCAGGGCAGGTATCCAGATACATATTTTCAAAAGATTTGTGAGTAAAGTAATTAGCCTCCAAGTAATAAAAATAAATGGAAATTTTTTTTTAAATAAATAAAGAACCAAACTGAAAAAAAAAAAAAAATCACTAAAATCCTTCATGGTGAGGTCTGCTCCTCATGACTAGCAATAACCTTCAGAAGACTTGTAACAACTTTCTGAAAAAAAATATGTGCTTGATTGCATGGACTCCTTATTCACCATAATTTCATATATACTGACTTTCCCCCTACCTCTTTGGAGCATTTTCTCAGAACTATCTGAAATACTGTCCCGCAGGCTACAGTCTTCTTTTGCCCCAAATAAAACTTAATTCAAAATTCTCACATTATACATTTATTTTAGCTGACAATAAGAAGATTATAAAAGTAAACAATGGTAATTAAAATGTGTGTGTTTGTGTGTGTGTGTGTGCACCCATACTAAATTGCTTCAGTCGTGCCTGACTCTTTGCGACCCTATGGACAATAGCCCACCAGGCTCCTCTGTCCATGGGATTCTCCAGGCAAGATTACTGGAGTGGATTTCCATGCCCTCCTCTAGGGGATCTTCCCAACCCAGTGATCAAACACACATTTCCTGAGTCTCCTACATTGGCAGGTGGACTCCTTACCACTAGTGCCACCTAGGAAGCCCAATTAAAATATATGTTTATATTTTTAAAATACAAGTTTTAATATATATGTTAATGTTAGTATTATGTTTATTATATCATGTTTATGATCATTAAACATAATATTATGTTTACATTAATATATGTTTTCATAAAGCAATTAAAGTACTATAGAAACTCTAGTGAAGAAAGAGGAAATAATCTGGTCACAAATTATAATTCATTATATCACCTTCTTAATGTTATTCTTATCTAGAGATCTCCTTGTTCTGAGATACTCCACTTCTGCACTGATGGTTTCCACACTTGGTTCACTGTATTTCTCTTCACTCATATTCCTCACATCATTCAGAATTACTTCAGTATTCATATGCATGACCCTTCCCTGGTTCTATTATCACAGCTATTTAAACAATTTATTTCTCATGACCAGTTTCACACCATCTCAGTCAACACCTGTAACACCATAGCCTCTTATTAGAGTAGTCCATCTCCTGGACTACTTTCTCTGTAATAAGAAAATCATATTCTTTAGTTGCTCAACTGTCCCCATCAAATTAAGTGGCCATATCCTAGAGAAGGAGATGTCTTTAATTTTATGCAAATCCATGTGAACAAATTCAATAATTGTGAAGTATTTGCCTCATATAGATTTTCATACTTTTGCCAAGTTTATTTCTAATGGTTTTTCTTTTTTTGGTTGCTAACATAAATAGATTTTTTTCCCTTCTATTACGTCTTTTTAATGATTATTGTGAGTATATATTTAAGGTTCTTTCTGTAGGTCACTTTTTATCTTGCTAGATTATTAAATTCCCTTTTTTCTCTATTTCAGTTTTAACACCTATTTTCTTGATATTCAGGATAGTTTTGGTAAATATAAAGATCATTTTTTTCTACTGTTTCTTATGACTCTATATTTTGCTTTTCTAATAGTATTGGCTGACATATAATACCAATTTTTAAATGATATTGAATAGAGAGAGCATTTTTTTCCCTAATTTTTGACTTTAAGCAGGAATGATGTTAATATCGCAAGTAAGACAATGGCTTACTAGATAGCTACATAATAGGCTGGATGAGAGATAAATAAGAAGAAAATAAGTAGATAGATAGATATTGTGACAAAATCAGGAAGGGTTATTAAATTTGTTGAATCACTGTTCAGCATACTGAAAATAACCATGTGTTTCTTCTCTTTAGATACATAGAATGGTGAATCATGTTATTGACTCTTTTTATCGACTAATTGTGGCATTTTGGGATTAACCATCACTTGATTATATCTATTTTCATGTCTTTTTGGATTATTTTTGTTAACATTTTAATATTTGGATGACTAAATCAGTGTTCATCTTGTTTTATTAAAATAATATGTTAATCAAACTTCTTTTTATATGATCCAGCCAATTAAACTACATGACAAGGAGCACCATGATG
This sequence comes from Hydropotes inermis, assembly GCA_020226075.1. Classification (NCBI taxonomy): domain Eukaryota; kingdom Metazoa; phylum Chordata; class Mammalia; order Artiodactyla; family Cervidae; genus Hydropotes; species Hydropotes inermis. Next base: position 11,672,236 of record CM035298.1, on the reverse strand, counting down.
ATCTGGCCTTTTTGTAGTTTGGTAGAGTTTATCTATAACACCATTTAGATCTGGTTCCTTGTTGAAGGGTAGATAAAATCATATTCTCTATGTCTTTAATGGAAATTTATTTAATTAAACTTACTTTATATACAAGATTCATTTTTGATTAAATACCTTTTCTTTGGAAATTTTACATATTGTTGAGGATAAAGTCAGCAAATTGACCCAGGGCAAAATACGACCATGCTCATTCATTTGTGCCTGTCTAACTGCTTTCCTGGGTCCCATCACTTCATGGGAAATACATGGGGAAACAGTGGAAACTGTCAGACTTTATTATTTTGGGCTCCAGACACTGTAGATGGTGATTTTAGCCATGAAAGTACTCCTTGGAAGGAAAGTTATGACCAACCTCGATAGCATATTAAAAAGAAGAGACATTACTTTGCCAAAAAAGGTCCATCTAGTCAAGGCTATGGTTTTTCCAGTGGTCATGTGTGGATGTGAGAGTTGGACTGTGAAGAAAGTTGAGTGCCGAAGAATTGATGCTTTTGAACTGTGGTGTTGGAGAAGACTCTTGAGAGTCCCTTGGACTGCAAGGAGACCCAACCAGTCCATCTTAAATGAGATCAGTCCTGGGTGTTCATTGGAAGGGCTGATGCTGAAGCTAAAACTCTAATACTTTGGCCACCTGATGCGAAGAGTTGACTCATTGGAAAAGACCCTGATGCTGGGAGGGATTGGTGTCAGGAGGAGAAGGGGATGACAGAGATGGCTGGATGGCATCACCGACTCAATGGACATGAGTTTGAGTAAACTCCTGGAGTTGGTGATGGACAGGGAGGCCTGGCATGCTGTGATTCATGGAGTTGCAAAGAGTTGGACATGACTGAATGACTGAACTGAACTGAAGCCTACTTTGACACAAAAATGGTAAAGTTGAATAGTTGAGACAGTACTGACTCACACAGCTGAAAATATTTACCATCTGACCCTACAAGGAAAAAAATGCTGACTATGTTGACAAATTTGTATGATGTATGACTAATTTTGAGCAAGTAAGTCTGTCTTAATTTTTTTTTTGCTTTGATAGTTATCCCTCCCTTGATGTTTCTTATTTTGTATTTGTGCTTTATTATTTAAATTTTTTTGGATTGGTATCATTTCTTTCTACATTATAATTCACGAAATTGTGCTTTTTCATTATTCTATTTCCCTTTTTTCCATTCTTTAAAATTTGTTTTTAAAAATTTTGTATGTTAGATTCTTGTTACTATTGCTTTTTAGAAACTATACTTTGATTTGTATTTCTTCTTTAACCTGAGTTACTATAGTGTAATAGAAAGCAAACAAACAAATACACAAGTGGAAGGATCTTTGCATTTTTGTAATAATTTCAGTATTTCATTTGTGGTCTGAGTTTTATTGATATAGTTTTTGTTATATGTATTTGTTAATGGCACCCCACTCCAGTACCCTTGCCTGGAAAATCCCAGGGGTGGGAGAACCTAGTGGGCTGCAGTCTATGAGGTTGTACAGAGTTGGACACAACTGAAGTGACTTAGCAGCAGCAGCATGAACCTATATATTACCAATTTGCATAAAAGGGCTATGTACATTTCACATGAAGCTGTATTCTATGTTATCTGGGTACAAAATCTTTTGGGCCTGATGCCAAGATTACGGTCTCCATTTTTTATGATTTATTATTGGAATTAGATCTTAAGCACACATGCATTGCATGAAGATGCCCCTGGAAGGCTCATGACTCTTTGTCAGATGGTGGACCTTGAGTTGTTGAAGGTCAGGAGAACAGTAATCAGAAAAGAAAATTAGATATGGCCTAGTAACTTGAGAGCATCAACTAGATCCTACAAGGAAAACTTGAATCGATGAGTTCAAATTGGAATCCCGTATGACTCTTGCAATCATGACTCTCTTTTGATCCCCCAGAACAAAGAGAAGCTGAAAGAGGTTTGATGGGATCTGGAGGAGCCCAGGCCCAGCTGTTGCTCCTTGTCCACAAGTCAGTCTGGTACTCTATACCAGACTTCACAGCACTGTGGCTGTGGCTTCGCATCACCTTCCAAATTTAACACAGATTTCCTAGGTAGTAAATCATAATCTTAGTACTTACAGTGAAATGTACTTACACTTTCCCCAAGTTTAAAACATTTAAAAAAGAAAAACAAACTAAGGTATTTACATAGATATGTGCGCACACACAAACACACTCATACATAGTGCTACATTTTGTTGGCTACTGTAATATACAGAAATCATCTACATTTATAATATAACTGGCTAATAATATTAAAAATCTAGAGTCTTTTTTTATGACCAACTTTAGATGATTCACTTTCCTTGACTGAAGGATAGAATGGAGAGGATATGCTGAAATAAACATGTAGACAGGATTTAAGGAGACTCTATAGTTTTCAGGAAATTAACTGTGTAAATGTTCACTTCAAAGTAAGCACTAACTAAAATACAACATGGGTAAGTATATTCTAAAATAGATATGCCTATAAAGTAGGCCTATAATATAGGCATATTAAAATAGTATATTCTAAAATAGATAATGCCTATGATATAGTATATTTGGGATTTGTAAAATAAAATATATTATTTTTAATATTTCAATCACTACTATAGACTGGTACTATTATTTTTTTTTTATAGATTAGTATACTGAATGATAGAGTGAGTAGAAGAGCCAGGGTCTAATTTCCAGACACCCTGACTCTAAAACCAGGCTCTTAATTTTGCTACACTGATTCAGTTTAAAACAAAGGAAGGGCATAAATCATAGTCACCATTTGTGTCTGAAGATTGAAAGAATAAACACTTGATAAATAAACTTACCAAAGAATTATAAAAGAATGGATAAATGAAGTAATGTTTGAGATAGTTAATAAAATATTGATAGCATAATAAATAACCATTATAGAATTTTAGAGATTCTTATTTCAGGCATGGAAGTTTTTATTTTTTATTTTAGTCTTTCTGGGGTCATTTAGTTTTGTCTCAGGTGATGAGATCAGATTTACAATTAACTGAAAAGTCGGCAGCCACAGAATACTAGAGAGTCATTAGGATATATGAGAAATTCTAGCATAACTTTTAAAAAGCTAGGACATATGAAGAAAATACTGCATTAAAGAGCAACATATTAAAATAAAAGTTTCAATAAAGAAAATATTTCTTATTCTTAAATTGAAATTTTGTTTATTCAGCTAATAAGTGGAGATTATAATCTTTCAATTTACATTTCAAAAGACCTCAACTAAAAAAAAAAAACAGAATTCAAAGTTACCCTTTGATCATTCTCTCTTTTACTAGAACATTGAGATTCACAAGTTGCTGAAAACACTGTATTAACTCTTATAAATGAACTTTATGGACAAAATCTCTGTCCTTTGAAAGTTTATAAACTAAGGTGCCAGCCAGTACATTATGGTTGCAGAAGCAGAACACCAGTTTATTTGAAAACTAGTGTCAGATGTACTTCAGTGTTTCGATCATTCTTATGGTGATATGTCAAATTTGCTTTCAAATAAAAAAATGTATATTGAAAGATGGCATCAAGATATATGACACCAGAGGTTTATTTTGTATCTATTCCTGGAAATGAGGAGTTTTATTTGGAAAAAAATAGTGTTGTGTAAGAGTTTTTAACCAAATAAATTTTTACAATGGCATTTTGAGTCTTCGTGTGAGAAAGTTAAAAAAAAAATCACATTAAGTTTCTCTCCTTATATGTAAATGGAGATAATATTAAGGATCTCATAGTGATTATTCTAGGATCAATTAGTGAACTTTAATATTTAGTAAATAGTACATTCTATCCTATAGCTTTACTTTTCCTAAATTATTAGTAAATGAATCACAAATATTGCTGATTAAAATACACTATGAGTTAAAGTTTTACTTACATAGAAATGTAATTTTGTTTTTATTTAATTGGTATAGTTTTATTCACAACCCTGATAAAGTCTCCTCATTAGCAAATTCAATTCAAAATCTGCTTTAATTTACAAATACTAGTTTTCTCAACGAGCAGTTTCCACTGAGGTTTGCAAATGGCTATCTACAATGCATCACTGAAATTACAGTTCTAATGCAATCCCTGTAGAGATAGGAGATGAATACTCCACAGTAGTCCCTGGAGCTTTATTTCCTTTCCCTTTGGACAGTTGATCATAGCTGGTCCAACTGTATTGAACTGTGACACTTGTGGTAAAGAACCCACCTGCCAACGTAGGAGACACAACAGATGCAGGTTCAGTTCCTGAGTCAGGAAGATCCCCTGGAGAAGGAAATGGCAACCTACTCCAGTATTCCTGCCTGAAGAATCTCATGCACAGAGGAGACTGGTGGGCTACCGTCCATAGACTCACAAAGAGGCAGAAACTACTGAAGCGACTTAGCACGCACATAATTGGGAAAAGGCCTTTGACTGAGGTTAGCATTCTTGTCATACAACATGTTCCAAGGATCCTAGGAATATAGTTCTTGGTCCTTGGAACGTGTATCCCTTCATGTTTCTCTTGGATCGGATGTTCCCATTTCTTTAAGAATTTTCCACAGTTTGTTGTGATTCACATAGTCAAAGGCCTTGGTATAGTCAATAAAGCAAAGTAGTTTTTTTTTTTTTTTTTCTGGAAATCTCTTCCTTTTTTGATGGTGCAATGGATGTATGCAATTTGATCTCTGGTTCCACTGCCTTTTCTAAATACAACTTGAACATCTGGAAGATCTCGGTTCACGTACTGTTGAAGCCTGGCTTGGAGAATTTTGAGCATCACTTTGCTAGTGTGTGAGATAAGTGCAATTGTGTGATAGTTTCAACATTATTTGGCATTGCCTTTCTTTGGGATTAGAATGAAAACTGACCTTTTCCAGGCCTGTGGCCAGTACTGAGTTTCCCTAATTTGTTGGCATATTGAGTGCAGCACTTTCACAGCATCATCTTTTAGGATTTGAAATAGCTCAGCTGGAATTCCATCACCTCCACTAGCTTTGTTCATACTGATGCTTTCTAAGGTCCACTTGACTCCATATTTCAGCATGTCTGGCTCTAGGTGAGTGATCACACCATCATGATTATCTGGGTCATTAAGATCTTTTTTGTATAGTTCTTTTGTGTATCCTTGCTGCCTTTTCTTAATATCTTCTGCTTCTGTTAGGTCCATACTGTTTCTGTCCTTTATTGTGTCCATCTTTGCATGAAATATTCCCTCTGAATCTCTTAATTTTCTTGAAGAGATCTCCAATCATTCCCGTTCTATTGTTTTCCTTTATTTCTTCACATTGAACACTGAGGAAGACTTTCTTATCTCTCCTTGTTATTCTTTGGGACTCTGCATTCAGGTGGGTATATATTTCCTCTTATCCTTTGCCTTTCACTTTTCTTCTTTTCTCAGCTATTGGTAAGGCCTCAGATAACAATTCTGCCTTTTTGCTTTTCTTTTTCTTGGAGATGGTCTTCATACTGCCTCCTGTATAATATCACAAACCTCAGTCCATAGTTCCTCAGGCACTCTGTCTGTCAGATATAATCTCTTGAATCTATTTGTCACTTCTACTGTATAATTGTAAGGGACTTGATTTGAATATAGATTTAATAATGTACTAAACTCAACACCACCCTTATGGAAGAAGCAAAGAAGAACCAAAGAGCCTCTTGATGAAAGTAAAAGAGGAGAGTGAAAAAGCTCGCTTAAAATTCAATGTTCAAAAAACTAAGATCATGGCATCTGGTCCCATCTCTTCTTGGCAAATAGATGGGAAACAATCGAAACAGTGACAGACATTATTTTGGGGGCTCCAAAATCACCACAGATGGTGACTGCATCCATGAAATTAAAGACGCTTGCTCCTTGGAAGAAAAGCTATGACCAATGTAGACAGAATATTAAGAAGTAGAGACATCACTTTACTGACAAAGGTTCATCTAGTCAAAGCTATGGTTTTTCCAGTAGTTATGTATGGATGTGAGAATTGGACTATAAAGAAAGCTGAGCACTGAAGAATTGATGCTTTTGAACTGTGGTGTTGGAGAAGACTCTTGAGGGTCTCTTGGACAGTGAGGAGATCCATCCAGTGAATCCTAAAGGAAATCAGTCCTGAATATTCATTGGAAGGACTGAAACTCCAATACTTTGGCCACCTGATGCAAATAACTAATTCATTGGGAAAGACTTAAGGCAGGAGGAGAGAAGGATAAGATGGTTGGATGGCATCACCGACTCAATGGTCATGAATTTGAGCAAGTTCTGGGAGTTGGTGATGGACAGAGAAGCCTGGCATGCTGCAGTCCATGGGGTTGCAAAGAGTCAGACATGACTGAGCAACTGGACTGAAACTCAACACCATCATGATGGAATATAAAAAAGATAGTGTTTTTTCCTGATCATTATTCGGTCCATTACTTCAACAGACAATAATGACTGTCTTCCATCATCTTTTTTTTTCCCCATTGAGGTTCATAATCTCTTGACTTTGGTGGGTGCATAGCTGCTTAACTAATGACACATGCCTTGGAGATATGAACAAATTTTTGCCAATAGATTGCAAGTTGAAGTCATATGTTGTTTCCGTGTTTCAACTTTAAAGGAAAGAGAAGTACTCTTATTTTCTTTCATTTTTAAATCTGGATTTCAGTGCTAACATGGTGATGGAATGATGAAGACATGCACTAAGTAAAACAGAGAAATAGGAAAAAATATACTAAGCTTCTATCTAGCATTTTAAAGGTATTTATCAGACTTATACTTCTTAATAATCAGATTAGTAAGCCAAGATATTAAATATCTATCATTTTTATGGTCACTTTTTTTACCAGTTATAAGCTGTATCTTACCTAACTGCACATGTACTTGTTTCACTTCGGCCACCCAAATGGCTGTCATATTCTATACCAGAGCTGTAAAACAGAAATTTCTGAGTAAAGAAAATGTTCTGTATTTGTACCATACAGTATGTCATACACTAGCCTCATGTGACTATCAAACATTTCAAATGTGGCTAGTGCAATTTAGGAATTGAATTATTTTTAATTATTTTTATAATTAAATTAAATTACTAATTAGTTTAAATGTAATCATCCATATGTGGCTATTGTTTCCACTATATTGGACAGCTTACTTTTATATATTGCAATTTCTGAGACAAGCAGTTCTTTGGTAACCTCAATTTCAGGCATTCTGTTCTTTAGTTAGTCTAATTTTTTTACCTCCTATCTTTCCTGAACTCTTTTAAAATGTTAATGCAATGAAAGTAAAATTTTAAGTAGAAAAATGATTCTAGAATTATTAATTATTGATTGCATCCTTTATTGAACCTCAATTAAAAATTATTATAAGGGATATTAAAAAACATATGTTTTTAGACAATTGGAGAAGTTAGAATACAGTCTATATTAAGTAACAACATATTAAATTTTTTGAATGTGACAATTTTATTGTGATTATGTAGAAGTATATGCTTGCTCTTAGTATATAAAAAATTTCAATTTAAAACAAAGGAATGGCATCTTTAAAGTGTTGAAAGCAAAGCCCTTTCTAGAATTTTGTGTATAACAAAAAGCTTCAAAATGAAGGCAGTTGTCACTTTGTTTCCTGGCATATTAAGTACTGAAATGAGCTTCTTTACCTCCTTTCATCAAAAAAAAAGAAAAGCAGTTAGCTTCAAATTGCTGTTTTTTTCCCCCATATTCATCGTGGCTTTGAGGTAGGAAAGGAAAGAACTGACCCCAAATCTAAAGAGAAACAGTACCTTCAGGGAGAGAGGAGATGGGAACACAGGTGCAGCTGGAGTCGATATAACAGAATGCTAGTAAGAAGAATTCAGCTAGGAGCTCTGACAAATTGTAAAAGGTTGTATTGGGAACAGCATGATACTGTGAAATCCCTGAAGACCTAGAAATGGGTCATCTTCGCTCCTTATAGGACCTTCACAATGAGTCCACAGGGTAGAAAGGAGAAAAGATCAGAAAAAAACCCAGTAAGTGTCCATGTTGGTGTAGACTTGGGCATGATAGGGGTGGTGTAAGAAAAAAAAAAAAAAAAAAAACTGGGAGCAAAAATCTTTCTATCCCTGCTGTTCAATGGAGATTTCTGCAGTGAACTAATTTTTCTCTTTCTACAATGGAACAAATGTGTTAACTGCGGGGGTGGGGGAGGAAATAGCAACACTGCTGACCTTAAGATATTAGTGACTCCTCATTACAGTTGGGGAATGCGAGAAAGGGTAGACTGAACCCAATTCAGGAAGTACAAAATTAAGTATAGAGAACAATACTGCAGACAGGGGTGGGGCAAGGAAAGAAGGCTATGTTGCCTCAACTGTGGAATCAGTGTTAGACCAACTCTAACACTGAAGCAGAGCCCCAGTAGACCCAAGCCAAGCCCCACTCCTAGATACTGCCAAGTCCCTCAGCGAAGCTAACAAGCTTCAGATAGCAAGAGCCCTGGGAAGGACAGAGAGAAGCAAGAGCTTGCCAAGATATACTCTATGAGGCCTGGCAAAAAGAGAAACTCAAATATCATAATAAAAGAGACATGCTTTTGTATCAATCAAAGTGGCCCATTTTCAGGAATTAAAAAACATTTACCTAAGTATCTATTACCCTGTACAATGCTCATGAACCTCAGTCAATGATTCCCTGATGATCAGTGAGGTTTTCAGGCCATTAATATAAAAAAATAGAACATATGTAATAAAAATTAAAAAATGAAACATATTACAAAGAAGCTATTTTGTGAAAGTGGTTAACCTTTTTGGTCTGAAAAGTATTAATACTTTGAGGGGAAATTGATAATGTGCTATAAATTTGAAGCTGGAAGATATTTTGTATGTGTTGAAATTGGGGTAGGAAATCTATGTGTGAGTGACTTCTAAAGAGATGTGAATAAAAGACAAGTGAGATGACAAGGATTTGATATGTGAAATTATGAGGTCTGAAGGGCAGGGTATTTGGTTTGGTTTCATCTTATTTCAAAGTACTTTCAATTTCCACCACATCAAAACTGGACATTTTATTTTACACAAGCATAGCCTTCAAAACTTGCCATAAAATTGGGGAATAAAAATCTGACAATCTTTTTACATTTTATATGAAGTGCATATATTATCACTTTGGATTGTTTTTTCCTTCTGCAAGTGAGTGATAGGATGTACCACTAAAGTTCTGCCCAGCTGGGAGGGTTTTCATCCCATGCTATCTTTCAGGGCCCTCTCCAGCTGGGACTGTAGTGTCGCTTCAATCATTTTTCCTCCACATTCTTAGTGAAACTATCTATTTAAAAAACATTTTTTAATTTTTCAATATGCTAGTCATAAGGGATACCTATGTCACCGTAGGTCTGAGGTGGCTGAGGGACAGGCACCAGTACAACAGTCATGGGTGATATGCAACTGGGTTCTAAGCCACCTAGCAGCTTACCTTTGCCTCCCCCAGCAATTTGTGTCAGCTGGTATGTGGGTCAAATTTATGACCCTAACTGTAGAACATGCTGCCTCCAGAGCCCAAAGAAGTATGTTAGGCATTGGGATTACATCTTAGTGGTGAAAGAAATCAAATGCAATAATTCCTATTTTACATTTTTGGTAATATTTTCAAAACCTCAGAACACTAGACACCTGAAGCCATCCTGAAACTTTATAATACTTTCCAAACTGTCAAAGTCATTTGCATTATTTATTATAAGGCTTACACTTTACACAATTGCAGGAGCTGATAGAGATACCTTTGTAAAACTGTTTTATCTGCAAGTAGCTTTAGACCAGTGACTCTATAGATCAAACTAGCTGTCAATAAGGAAAGCTAGACATGAAGTGGACAAGAGCAAAATAATGCACATATGTGAAATTAAAATAACATAAAATTTGACCAGGAGCTGAGATAGAGTCAATTGTTTGCTTATTGATTTTACTGTTGGTCTAGAATTCCTTCTACTCTGCATTATTTTTAAATTATATAATCTCTAGTCCTAATGGAAATAAAGCATAATCTATTCAGCTATAAGTAAGTAAATCATATCTAAATTTGGTGCTTGGATATAATTGGGCAATAGTAAACATAAAAATAAAGCAAATTAAGATTGATATGTCTGCTATCTTAAATTACATAATACTGGTTGTTTTGTAAAAGTAATGTACTAGTAAACATGAAAGATAGATTGATAAATTACTCAAAATAAGCAATAATGAAAATTGTTAATTTGACTTATTTGACGGTAGTTTTAGAACAAAGGGAAAATGGAGTTGAGATTATTTTACAAATAGCTTAAGGGGAAATATGACCCATTTCAGAAAACAAATTAGTGAAAACAAAGCAAAATCACAGCATGAAATTATCTTCTTAGCTCTCATAATATATTTAATTATAATAACAATTTTGTCCTCACTTTCCAGTGCCTTGTTTTTTCTTTTAACTTGATGATAAAATAAAATAAGGGCTTTACACAGCAAACTTGTAAACTTCAAAATAAGATATTCTGAGTAGATTATAATTAAGATAAATTATGTTATAGAGAATATTATATGAGGGTATTTCATTGTGATTAATTATTTTATTGGATTATGACACAGATAACTGAAAATTATATTTGAGCTAAGTTTTCTTAGTTGGTTTTTACTTACATTTGAAATACTTAGAATTTAATAAATTTGCAGAAAGTTTCTGCCATTGCACTACAAAAGAGATATGAGACATGAGGTATCAGAACTTATCCTATGATACAGGGAGTCACTACCAGGAGACAATAACTGATATGAAGTTAGAGTATTGGTGCTGAATATATCACTATAGTGATTGGCATACTTAAGGGTTAAACAATTTTTTTTTTTTTGGTAAGAATGTATTGAGCTCCTACTATGAGACACATATGAGTAAGACAGTAACTATGGTCTGGAAGAGGCAAAAAAAAAAAAAAATGTGAAAATTTAAAATATTTAATATCTTTAGTAAATACTGTGAAAGACTAATAAGTGTGGTAGGTATGTGAATAGTTGAGGCTCATAAACATATTTTGATTTTATATGTACTGTGAGCTTTAGAAAGTTCTCAAAAGAGATGGCATCTCAACTGAGGTGTGAAAAACATGTATAATTATATTAAATGCAAACTGATTACTTTAGTTTTAAAACCTTTCTATGTCTAATACCTATTCTTGCTACTTACTGCTTTTAGGATGAAAACAAACCAGGTTAGCATAGTCTTCAATGTACTACAGATTCTGTCACCTCCCTGCATATCCAGCAAATCACAGTTGGTACTATGTATCCCTCCCTTTTCTGATTAAGACTCACTAGTTTTCTATCATTTCCTCTCTGCCTTTTATCTTTCTTTTATCTACAAAATTTATTTGTAACTCATATAAATGTTCAGCTCTAGGGACACAGTTTCTATTATCTGCTCTATGTTTCTGACTTTAGGACTCTGCAGCAGTATTTCCTGGCTTCCATGCCACCTTAGTTTCTTTAAGAGACTGGTAATTAAAGGTTATCAAATTCTTCTAGTGTCATGTATCATTGGGTTCATTCAGTGTGTGTATTGGTGCTAGCACCAAATACTTGAAATGTATATTTGTGATTCTTGTCATATCTTCATTTATTTTTAAAATTTATTTACATCAGGAAAGAAATGAAGTTGGAAAGATGATAGTGAATTTTAAGGAGTTTAATCAAGTCATATTTCAAACTGCATCTGATGTTGCAGATGTGGGCCTTATTGGAATAAAGTAGTATGAATGCTGCATCAAGGGAGACATTTGCTCTATTGTGTGAAGATAAAATATTTTTAAAATGGTGCTTTTACCTAGAAAGCATGATATTGTACTCATATGAAAATATCAACATTAATCCTCTCATAAATTTTAGGAAGTTTACTGTCTTGCAGGACAGTGTGCTGACTCACTGTATTGATGAGTTCCTTCGGATAAAACATGTAGTCACTTTAGATGCCTTACACAAACAATGAAGAATGGGAGATTATTATGATCAATATGTACCTTATTTAAATTTCTGGTGCTTCACAGTGAAGTATGTTGATAAAGCACTAAAAGTGGAGAAAGAAATATCATTATTGGTGGCTCATGCCAAAGCAAAAATTGTGCTGGACAAAGTTGAACAGGTAAATTGGAAACAAAGACTTTACTATCGCAATTAGACAGAACTCAGTCTCATCTTAACTCTCAGTTCAGTTCATTTCAGTCACTCAGTAGTGTCCGACTCTGTACGACTCCATGAAACACAGCACGCCAAGCATCCCTGTCCATCACCATCTCCCCGAGTTTACTCAAACCCATGTCCATCGAGTTTGTGATGCCATCCAGCCATCTCATCCTCTGTCGTCCCCTTCTCCTCCTTCCACCAATCCCTCCCAGCATCAGGGTCTTTTCCAATGAGTCAACACTTTGCATGAGGTGGCCAAAGTACTGGAGCTTCAGCTTCAGCATGAGTCCTTCCAATGAACGCTCAGGACTGATCTCCTTTATGATGGACTGGTTGGATCTCCTTGCAGTTCAAAGGACTCTCAAGAGTCTTCTTCAACACCACAGTTCAAAAGCATCAATTCTTCGGTGCTCAACTTTCTTCACAGTCCAACTCTCACATTCACACATGACCACTGGAAAAACCATAGTTTCTTGACTAGACAGACCTTTGTTGGCAAAGTAATGTCGCTGCGTTTTAATATGCTATCTAGGTTGGTCATAACTTTCCTTCCAAGGAGTAAGCATCTTTTAATTTCATGGCCGTAGTAACCATCTGCAGTGTTTTTGGACCCCCCCCCCCCCCCGCAAAAAGTCTGACATTGTTTCCACTGTCTCCCCATCTACCTGCCATGAAGTGATGGAATCAGATGCCATGATCTTAGTTTTCTGGTTGGCTTTAAGCCAACTTTTTAACTTTTTCACTCTCCTCATTCACTTTCATCAAGAGGCTTTTTAGTTCCTCTTCACTTTCTCCCATAAGGGTAGTGTCATCTGCATATCTGAGGTTACTGATATTTCTCCCAGCAATCTTGATTCCAGCTTGTGCTTCTTCCAGCCTAGTGTTTTTCATGATGTACTCTGCATATAAGTTAAATAAGCAGGGTAACAATATACAGCTTTGACGTACTCCTTTTCCTATTTGGAACCAGTCTGTTGGTCCATGTCCAATTCTAACTGTTGCTTCCTGACCTGCATATAGGTTTATCAAGATGTGAGTCAGATGGTCTGGTATGCCCATCTCTTTCAGAATCTTAACTCTACTGAAACAAAAGATGTTGGAGGGCTGGCAGTTTAAGAGCTGAAATGAGCTAGTGGAAAAGTATAAAGGAATTTTTTGAGGAGATTGCTCAATGGGATATATTGAACATAATGAGTTATTCCTGAGTTGGCAGATTTATTTCTCTGGATTAGGCCATCTGTGTTTGTGAGTTATCCCTCACTGGAGTTAGGTTCACATCCTACCCAAGAAACTTATACATGATTCTGTTTCAAAGGGATGGCTCCCAGATTCTTGAGAAAGACATTCCTAGGCTGTGAAACAGGCAAAATCTCTTAAAAATATTTAAATCTCAATGCCACAGAGAATTAATGTACAGTTATAAGTTTTTTTTGTTTTTTTCTTTCCTGGGGGGGGGGGGGGAGTATTTTTATTTGTTTTTTTTTTTTTTTAATTTTGTTTTCTCTTGTGGCCATGCTACTCAGCTTGAGGGATCTTAGTTCCCTGATCAGGGATTGAGCATGGGCCATAATAGTGAAAGCCCAGATTTTTGACACTGTATTGCCAGGAAATTTCTCACTGTTACAATTTTTCTAAAGTAAATTGTCTAAGAAAAGTAAGTTCAGGGCCTAGAGTCAGGAAAGAGTCTTTCTAAAGGTTAGTTAAGATGAGGGACTATCACAGCTATCTTGATCACTTACTTTTGATTTGCAGATACTATTGTTGCTTATTTTGTTATTTGAATCATTTCCTGCATAACCTAATTGACTTAACTGCTGGTTTAGTGGGGACCAAAAGAAGATGCTACTCTAGCTTGTCTTACTGCATTCTTAACAGCTTTTTCTTTCAGATACAGGAGATGCAATAGTGTAGGAATGGATTGAAACAAATGGGAAGAATACATTTGTGTCATGTTAATCCACTTGTTGAGAATCATGAGGTTCATAAATTATTGAAACAAATTACTCTTGGTTTGAAAAGCAATTTCTCTCTTTCTCTCTTTTTCCTTTTTTTTTTTTTTTTTAATCTTAGAGAGATTTGTTACTTCTTGTTAGACTCTGAAATGTAAAACTTGCTATAGGGCATAAGAACATTCTTTGATGTAACCTCCTTGTGAGCTGAATTTCCAACTAGCTATAAAACTGCATTTCATAATTAAAATAGTGTATTTCAAATAAAGTAAAAGTTAGTTCTTACAGCATAATTAAGTTTTGTGAGTAGTCTGTATACATACATAGTATGCAAATTCCTTGGACAGCCATTGCCTCCCTAGCCTAACTTCTAATAGATGATTTTTTCTCTAATTTTTATTGGATGAAAATCAAACACTACTCTGCTTGCTCTATGGTCTTAAATGAATGTGGTCCTAAAGGGCAGGTGAAAAGTAAAACTCTCTCAATGACTACATTAAAAATTCTAATTTGTCTAAGTGTAATATTTATTCAGACTTATGAGTACTATGAGTGAGTCAAGTTGCTCAGTCATGTCTGACTCTTTGCCACCCCATGGACTGTAACCTACCAGGATCCTCCATCCATGGGATTTTCCAAGAAAGCATACTGGAGTGGGTTGCCATTTCCTTCTCTAGGAGATCTTCCCAACCTAGGGACTGAACCCAGGCCTCCCACATTGTAGGCAGATCTTTACCCTCTAAGCCACCAGGGAAGTCCACACCCTTGTGAGCACTATATAGGGAATAAAAAGCAGTATATTTGGTATATGGGTCTCAATTTTTTGAGAAGTAGTCAATGAAATTACTATAAAGGAAGGGCTCTACTATAAACTGAATGTCTGTGTCCTTAAAATTC
The DNA here is from genome assembly GCA_020226075.1 of Hydropotes inermis. Lineage (NCBI taxonomy): Eukaryota > Metazoa > Chordata > Mammalia > Artiodactyla > Cervidae > Hydropotes > Hydropotes inermis. Next base: position 11,657,228 of record CM035298.1, on the reverse strand, counting down.
ATGGAGGCTGGGCTTTTGGGAAGTGATTAGTGCCTTTATAAAAGAGGTTCCAGAGATCTCCCTTGCTCTTTCTTTCATGCGAGGGTTCAGCCAGAGGGTGGCCTTCTATGAGCCAGAAAGTGGACTCTCACAAGATACCACCTCTGTCAGTACCTTAATTTTGGACTTCCTAGCCTTCAGAACTATTAGCAGTAAATTTCTGTTGTTTATAAACCACACAGTCTGTGGTATTCCATTATAGCAGCTTGAATGTTCTAAAACATGCCCAGAATAAGAGAGTTCTGCCAAATGTATATGTTAGAGAAGGTCTTCATTGTTAGGAGTTCAGGACAGCCCACTCAATGGATGCCCGTGGAACATCTTCCTTAGCCATCTTCCTTAGGGATCAAAAGTAGTGTCTACAGAGCTAAAGCACAGATCATGGTGGTATCAACACAAAGGACTTTCCCCTTATAAAGGTGCTGAGCAGTTAATTTGCTAGTAGTACAATTACATTTAAACTCCAATATCATATCCCAGGGAAATCAGTCAATTGCCTAGAGACATGTTATCTACATTAGAATCAGTGAATAGTGGAGGAGTTTGTTAACTCTAGAGGTAGTTCCCCAGGAGGCTGTTGAGAAATTTCTATTAATCAAGTCCCTGAAAGTGAAAAGTGAAAGGGTTTATTGCTCAGTCCTGTCTGACTCTTTGCAACTCCATGGACTCTAGCTCCCAGGCTTCTCTGTCCATGGAATTCTCCAGGCAAGAATACTGTACTAGGGTGCCATTACCTTATCCAGGGGATCTTCCCAACCCAGGGATCAAACCCAGGCCTCCTGCATTCCAGGCAGAGTCATTGCCATCTGAGTCACCAGGGAAGCAATTCCCTGGAAATGCCTTATTTCCTTCTCATTCCTAACTGATTTCAGACAGTGAGGCCAACTTCAGATATATGCAAGAAAGTTGCCTTTTCAGATAAATAAGAATTTACTATTTGGTTTGCAACCAAATATGAATAATATTACACATTTTAAACAAAAAGAAAACAATACACTTTAGGTACATTAGGATAAAAAATAGCAATGCTGTTTGACAGATCCATCACATGTCACCATGTAGAAGAATAATAAAGATTAGTGTTTATGTTTTACCTACCAAGAGATGGACTGGAGATCATTCACAGAGATAGGGAATAATGTTTTTTTTTGTTGTTGTTGTTGTTTGTTTGTTTTTAAGATACACCTGAGTGGTAATAAGGGTTCTACCAGTAAGGACCTTTCCAGTTCTGCAGAAAACCACAGGTCCTAGGGCATGGCCTGCATGGAAGGCGGGGCCTTTTATCACATTTGGCTAGAGGGCCTGGAGGGTTTCCTTGTGTGGCTCAGTCAGTAAAGAATCTGCCTGCAGTACTGGAGACCTGGTTTCCATCCTTGGGTTGGGAAGATCTCTTGGAGAAGGAAATAGCAACCCACTCCAGGATTCTTGCTTGGAGAATTCCCAGGATTCTGGTGGGCCACAGTTCATGGGGTTGCAAAGAGTCAGACAGGACTGACTGACACAGAGGGCCTGGATGCCTGACCATAGGTGCTTGGGCACTGCAGAGCAGATTGATCATGCGCTTGCTGCCCCATGTTCACCCAAATGTCCTGGAATAGATCCTTGTTTCTGAGCTCTGGAGAAATAGGGAGGGACTTCAGGGAACCCATCATGCCCAGGTTCACTTGGCTCTGAAACAAAGACATTATGTTCCCTTGAAGCTGGATCTCAAGCCATTTTAGATCTGACCAGGGCTACAACTGATGAAAGACACCTGGAAACAATGAATTCCAGACAAACCTCAAGTCCTTTAAAGACAGTAAAGCTTTATGGGGTCTGACTAAAACCTCTTTTGCAGCTTCTTGGTTAGTGGCATTATGTGGGGAAATACTGGCCCATGGCAGGTGGCTTAGTGGGCCAAGGCAGGCCGCTTTCCTACAGGTCTAGAGAGCCAGGTGCCTCCTGGCCAGACTTCAGTCTGGACTCCTTCACCAGACCCCAGAGAAGTGTGCACGCATATATTCTCTGACCCCACACCTGGAAATCAGCTACAGAGGATTTCAGTTCTTCCTTATATCTCATATTTTGTTGCTCTGACTTTCTTTCTTTAGGTTTTTTTTTTTTTTCCTTAAGTATGTTTTTAATTGGTCACTTGAAGCATTTTTATCATGGCTACTTAAAATCTTAATTAGATATTTCCAACATCTCTGTAATCTCAGTGTTGACATCTATTGATTCTTTTTTTCAGTTCAATTTAAGATCTTACTAGTTCTTGGTGTGACAGGCAATTTCCTTCTGAAATCATACATGTTCTTATTTAAAACTTCTTAAAATTGGCTTTTCCTTCTGCTGCTCTAGCAGAAAAAAGGAGAACTCTAGCCTTTTACTACCAAAATGTAGGGGGAGCTTTCCCCAGTAGGCCTTTGTTATCATCCCAATAGGGAAGGTCCTTTTTAGAGCAGAGTAGGATTGGAGCTCACTCCCAATGGGGTCTCCTCTGACACTGGGTGATCATGGCCTCATTATTAACAGCGATAGTGAAATTCCAGACTGTCCATTAGTCTTCTCTTGCAACAGATCAGGGGCTTCTCTGGTAGCTCAGCTGGTAAAGAATCTGCCCACAATGTAGGAGACTGCAGTTAGATTCCTGGGTGGGAAAGATCCCCTGGAGAAGGGGTAGACTACCCACTCCAGTATTCTTGGGCTATGCTGGTGGTTCAGATGGCAAAGAATCCACCTGCAATGTGGGGGACATGAGTTTAATCCCTGGGTTGGGAAGATTCCCTGGAGAAGGCATGGCAACCCACTCCACTTCTTGCCTAGAGTTCTTGCCTAGAGTTCTTGCAAAGAGTTAGTAAGTAACCACAGCACAGCACACCGCCTCAGAAAGGAAACTAGGCCTCACTGCTATTGGATGTAGGATACCAGGCTCCCTATATGCTCCACTGATTCAAAGAAGGGAGGCATTTCATTATAGGCTAGTAGTGATGAAAAGTCCTGGCTCCCTACTTGTCATTTCTGTCACTATCTTAGTGGATTACTAAGATAATCCATCTCTGAATTGTAATGAAAGGATAAAGATCTAGGATCTCTATTCAGCCCTTGCATGTGAAGTTGGGACAGGAGTCCAGCTGTTTTTCTTTTTTCTTTTTTTTTTTCTGTGACATTGGGCAGGTGTAGAGCAATGACTATCCAAAATTTTCTGTCTTTTTCTGTCCCTTTGTCTAAAAGGAACAGATACTTGTTGGCACTTTTTTTTTTTCTTGTCTGCATCCAATGGCTTTTCCGGGTTGCCAGCTGCTTCAACTAAAAGCCTTGAGAAAACCCACGGAACTTACCACCATGTGATTCCTTCAGTCCTAATTTCCTCTACTATGAGACTTCTCTCTAGTCTTCAGAATCTTCTTATATTTGTTTTATTTATAATGTCAAAGATTTTTAGTTGTTCTTAGTGGAAGAAATAAGGAAAAGCACCTCCACACCATCTTCCCAGAGGTAGAGATCAACAGTTAAGTGTTTAATACATGACAAAGCTAGTAGCCTGTGCTTTCAAAAAGTAACAAGTGAAAGAAGGGAGCAAGATGAGCCAATATAAAGGAGACCCAGAGAAATCCTGAAATAAAATGAGGATAATCTTTGTTGGGTACCTGGTTTAAACAGTATACTGCTTTAAAATGAACTCTGGATATTTTTTTAAACCTTGTTTCCCTTGTTAGATAATTTGATGACTCATAATTTCACCTAATTTTTTTTATCCAAGTCTTGAGAAATTTTAGTTTTTAAATTTCAATGTATTTCAGCTTCACATGTAATTTTCTTATTGTTAGATAATGAAAGTATTATTTACTTGTCTTTTTTCTACAGAATTATTTATAACAGAGGAATGTAAGTAACAGGTGGAAATTTTAGGCAATCACATGTAGTTATGAGTATTACCTCAGCCTCAAAATATTGTAAAATTCAAATATTTTTGCATGATATTGCCATATTTTCTAGGATATTAAGAAAAATACTTAAAGAAGTTAAGAAAATCGGATATAATTCCTGAATGGAAGTAAAAATGTCCTTTTGTGCCTCTTTTGATAATATTATTAAAGGTTAGTATTAGTTGTATTTTTCCATATGCCTAGAACAGAGTTCAGTTGAGAAGTAATCAAAAGAATAATCGGATATCCATAAAATATTTGTGAAGTTTTCTCTTTGACTTTTACTTGTGCCTTCACATAACTTCTGTCAATGCAGCCAACCTTTTTTATGAAGGTAAGTATTTCTAAGAAGCTGAAATTTAGTTTGATGTTTGACTCAAACACTTTATTTTTTAAGAATAAATCTGATACAAATATACCATAATACCTAATATTATTATTATTGTGAATACATATTATTTATTAATATTATATGATATTCAGTTCTAAATTCCAACAAATTAAAATATTATAAATACTTTATTATAATTTTATTTTAAATTATAGTTAATTAATAACATTGTGTTAGTTTCAAATGTACAGCAAAGTGGTTCAGTTTTACATATACATGTATCTATTCTTTTTCAATTTTTTTGTCATTTAAGTTGTTATAGAATATTGAGTAGAGTTTCCTGTGCTATCAGTAGGTACTTGTGGTTATCCATTTTAAATATAGCAGTAGTATAGGTCAATCCCAAACTCTCTAACTGACCCTACCCCCAACCTTCCCCCAGTAACCATAGTTTGTTCTCTCTTTGTCTGATTCTATTTTGTAAATAGGTTCATTTGTATCATTTCTTTTTAGAGTCTGCATGTAAGTGATATCATATGGTATTTGTCTTTGTCTGACTTTCTTCACTCAGTATGACAATCTCTAGGTCCATCCATTTTGCTACAAATGGCATTATTTCATTATTTTTAATGGTTGAGTAATATCCTATTGTTCCACATTCTTCTGTATTCATTCCTCTGTCTATGAGCATTTAGGTTGCTTCCATGTTTTGACTATTGTTTAACAGTGTTGCAGTGAACATTGGGGAGCATGTATCCTTTTGAACCAGTTTTTCTGCACATATCTGGCCAGGAGTGGGATTTCTGGATCATATAGTAGCTCAAATTTTAGTTTTTGAATGAAACTCTGCACTGTTCTCCATATTGGCTGTACCAATTTATTAATACATTCCTATCAGCAACCTAGCTGGGATCCCTTTTCTCCACATCCTTTCCAGCATGTATAGTTTGTAGACTTGATAATAATGGTGTTTCCGATTGGTGTCAAATGATATCTCATTGTAGTTTGGACTTGCATTTCTCCAGTAATTAGTGATGTTAAGCATCTTTTCATGTGCCTCTTGGCCATCTGTATGTCTCCTTCGGGGGAAAAAAAAAGTCTACTTTGGTTTTCTGCCCATCTTTGATTGTTTGTTTGTTTGCTTTTTACATCCTGCCTCAGTGAGCTGTTTGTAAATTTTGAAGATTAATTCCTTGTTGATTGCATCATTCACAAATATATTTTCCCATATTGTATATTGTCTTTTCATTCTGTTTATGGTTTCCTTTACTGTGCAAAAGCTTTTGAGTTTAATTAGGTCCCATTTGTTTATTTTTGTTTTATTTCCATTACTTCAGGAGACCAAGTCCAAATATATATTGCTGTGTTTTGTATCAAGGAATGTTCTCCATATATTTTCCTCTTAAAGTTTTGTAGTGTCCAGTCTAACATTTAGGCCTTTAATTGATTTTAAGTTTATTTTTGTATGTCATATTTTATGTAAAAATAAAGATAAATTATAAAAAATACAAATAAATAGTTCATTATTTTATAATAAAGAAAAATACTAGATCACAAGGTTAAAAAAGAACTACAGATTACTTTGGCTATTCAAGCAGATTTTTGGACTCTGTGGGAGAAGGAGAGGGTGGGATGTTCTGAGAGAACAGCATCAAAACATGCATATTATCAAGGGTGAAACAGATCACCAGCCCAGGTTGGATGCATGAGACAAATGCTCGGGCCTGGTACACTGGGAAGACCCAGAGGGATGGGATGGGGAGGGAGACGGGAGGGAGGATCAGGATGGGGAACACATATAAATCCATGGCTGATTCATGTCAATGTATGGCAAAAACCACTACAGTATTGTAAAGTAATTAGCCTCCAATTAATAAAAATAAATGGAAAAAAAAAGAACTACACAGTTGAGGCCCTTTGACCTCAACATAATAAACAATATAAATTACATTTATATAAATAGAAATAAATAAATATATGTCCAAACTCCTTTGAACAGGAGTTCACTGTTAATCCACCAGAATGGTAAATGAAATCACTCAGTGTGTAGTCAGTTTTCTCAGGCCACATAAGGTAATCAAGTGTTCTACAAGTTACAAAGTATTCTAACACTTAATCTGCAAATGTTACTGTTTTTATAATGAAGATAAATAAAAATAAAATAGGCTTTCAAGAAGAGTGGCCTGTGGTTTTAATAACTTTATTCATTTTGAATATTAAAACATTAAAAATACTTTTAAAATCTTAAAGGAAAAAACCTATAATCTCAGAATAATATTAAATAACCTAATAAAATATAATCATGAAGCTTGTAAATTAATCATAGAATATTTGTAATGAGCTTTACAAACCAGAACTAAATTCTGTCAGATTCTAATGTTATGTTAATAACCAACAGATGTTTCCATGCTCTATGCAACATGAAACAGTAATTTATATCCTATATTTTGGGGCTGTAAATTAATATCTAACAGAGAAAGATTTATAATTTCTGGAAGAGCATATATATCCAGAAAAAAACCAAATGACCTACTTTTAATGAAACACCACTCATGAGCATATCCTACTAAGTATGGCTTTATATTTTATAGGATGTATCTAAACTGCATGGACTGTTAAAATGATTCTTACTAAATGGAATACAAATACTGTTAATGCAGACACAAAATAAATGTAGACAAATAGAATAGCAAACAAATATTTTGAAGGGCATATTAAAGGCAATTCAACATTTTAAGCTTAGTTATGTCCACAGTATGAAACTTAAAATCTTAAATGGACCATTTAAGAATGATCTTATGAAAATGCTGATTTCTGTAAGAAACCAAAACTTTGTTTAGTCTAGTAATAAAAGCACTGATCCCAATAAAGGTAACTTGTGGATTCTTAAAATAATGTCTGTGAATTCAAGAAGAATAATTTTAGATGCCATAATGAAATGTAATACTGAAGCTTTTAAATTCATTGTGCAGACTACTTTTATGATAAACTTTATAAACCAGATGTAAATTCATGAAACAAAAACAAAGTAATGAAGAATGGATTTACTTTCCCACCTCAAACACCTCAAAAAACAAAAACCACTGGCAAAATATATGTCAGTCATTTATAACATGTTGGATATCAGACAAGAGAATACTAATCCCTTAGAGATGAGAAATGAAAGTGCCAAATTCTACAAATACCTCAGTTTACCTTCTGGAGAAAGTATCTAGGATGTAGCTTAGAAAGAAAGATCGCAGAACAGAGTCAAGAATTGTTCTTGAAATGCATAAATAGAATCATGGATCTGAAGAAAAGAGGAAGCTATATTAACATGGAAAGGGTATCAAACAGGAGAGAGATGAGAGCATAGCAGAGAGAGGAAATGCAGTGGAGACAGAGAGAACACATAAGAGAGAATGAACTCTAGAGGTATGAAAGGGAACCTCCTTGATTCTTTTAGTTGTTTAGTGTGCGACCCCATGGACTGAGCCTGCCAGGCACTTCTGTCCATGGGGTTTCCCAGGCAAGAATACTGGAGTGGGTAGCCATTTCCTTCTCCAAAGGATCTTGCCAACCTAGGGATCAAACCTGCATCTCCTTCATTGCATGTGGATTCTTTACCGCTGAGCCACCAGTGAAGTACCCTTGACTCTTTCAGTTCAGTTCAGTTCAGTCGCTCAGTTGTGTCCAACTCTTTGTGACCCCCATGAATCGCAGCATGCCAGGCCTCCCTGTCCATCACCAACTCCCGGAGTTTACTCAAATTTATGTCCATTGAGTCGGTGATGCCATCCAGCCTTCTCATCCTCTGTGTCCCCTTCTCCTCCTGCACCCAATCCCTCCCAGCATCAGGGTCTTTTCCAATGAGTCAACTCTTCACATGAGGTGGCCATAGTATTGGAGTTTCAGCTTCAGCATCAGTCCTTCCAATGAACACCCAGGACTGATCTCCTTTAGGATGGACTGGTTGGATCTCCTTGCAGTCCAAGGGCCTCTCAAGAGTCTTCTCCAACACCACAGTTCAAAAGCATCCATTTTTTGGTGCTCAGCTTTCTTCACAGTCCAACTCTCGTATCCATACATGACCACTGGAGAAACCATAGCCTTGACTAGACAGACCTTTGTTGGCAATGTAATATCTCTCTTTTTATATGCTATCTAGGTTGGTCATAGCTTTCCTTCCAAGGAGTAAGTGTCTTTTGATTTCATGGCTGCAATCGCCATCTGCAGTGATTTTGGAGACCAAAAAATAAAGTCTGACACTGTTTCCCCATCTATCTGTCATGAAGTGATGGGACCAGATGCCATGATCTTAGCTTTCTGAAAGTTGAGCTTTAAGCCAACTTCTTCACTGTCCTCTTTCACTTTCATCAAGAGCCTTTTAGTTCCTCTTCACTTTCTGCCATAAGTGTGGTATCATCTGCATATCTGAGGTTATTGATATTTCTCCCAGAAATCTTGAGTCCAGCTTGTGCTTCATCAGCCCAACGTTTCTCATGATGCACTCTGAATATAAGTTAAACAACAGGGTGACAATATACACATTGACATACTCCTTTTCCTATTTGGAACCAGTCTGTTGCTCCACGTCCGGTTCTAACTGTTGCTTCCTGACCTGCATGCATGTTTCTCAAGAGGCAGGTCAGGTGGTCTGGTATTCCCATCTCTTTCAGAATTTTCCAGTTTATTGTGATCCACACAAAGGCTTTGGCATAGTCAATAAAGCAGAAATAGATGTTTTTCTGGAACTCTCTTGCTTTTTTAATGATCCAGCACATATTGGCAATTTGATCTCTGGTTCCCCTGCCTTTTCTAAAACTAGCTTGAACATCTGGAAATTCATGGTTCACATATTGCTGAAGCCTGGCTTGGAGAATTTTGAGCATTTACTTTACTAGTGTGTGAGATGAGTGCAATTGTGTGGTAGTTTGAGCATTCTTTGGGATTGCCTTTCTTTGGGATTGGAATGAAAGCTGACCTTTTCCAGTCCTGTGGCCACTGCTGAGTTTTCCAAATTTGCTGGCATATTGCATGGAGCACTTTCACAGCATCATCTTTCAGGATTTGAAATAGCTCAACTGGAATTCCATCACCTTCACGAGCTTTGTTTGTAGTGATGCTACTTAAGGTTCATTTGACTTCACATTCCAGAATGTCTAGCTCTAGGTGAGTGATCACACCATCATGATTATCTGGGTCCTCAAGATATTTTTTGTACAGTAGCCAAATACTAAATATGATACAGAGGATAGGAAACAACATAAGGGAGAAAGAGTCATACAAAAGAATTTCAGGGAACAATGCACCAAAATTACACAGGAAAAGGAATGGTTTCTTTTCCACCAATGAAAGTGAAAGGCATTGTTTTTCATAGTTTATTGCATCTGTCTCCAGCCTTTGGCACAAGGGACTGGTTTTGTGGAAGACAATTTTTCCATTGAAGAGGATGGGAGAGGAACACTGTTCAGGGGATAGTGCAAGCGACAGGGAGCGATGGGGAGCAGTAGATGAAACTGTTTGCTTGCCTGCCACTCACCTCCTGCTGTGCAGCCTGATTCCTAACCAAGGTGTTGGGACCACTGGTGTATTGCTTAAAAAGTTTAGAAACTCTTTGTCTGGCTGGTACTACAAAATTAGTCCTAAAGTAAAACCAGTTTCTGCCCTGATTAATAAAGCTTATGCACAAGATCTCAACATAGTCAAATGGATTCCAACTAATTTAACTGTGTCCCAGCTCAAAAAACTTTATAACAGTATAAAAATATTCAATGCACAAGGTGAAATTTGCAATCAGTCAGTCAGTCAGTCAGTTCAGGCACTCAGTAGTGTCCAACTCTTTGCAACCCCATGGACTGTAGCACACCAGGCTTCCCTGTCCATCATCAACTCCCAGAGCTGGTCAAACTCACGTCCATTGAGTGAGGTTTGGCATCTGACCATCTCATTCTCTCTTGTATGCTTCTGCTAACTTCAACCTTTCCCAGCATCATGGTCTTTTTCCAATGAGTTAGTTCTTTGCATCAGGTGCCAAAGTATTGGAGCTTCAGCTTCAGCATCAATCCTTCCAATGAATATTCAGGACTGATTCCTTTAGGATTGACTGGTTTGAGCTCCTTGATTTTCAAGGGACTCTCAAGAGTCTTCTCCACATCATAGTACAAAAGCATCAGTTCTTCAGTGCTCAGATTTCTTTATGGTCCAACTCACCTCCATACGTGACTACTGGAAAAACCATACTTTGTCGGTAAAGTAATGTCTCTGCTTTTTTTTTTTTTCTAATTTGAAAATGAATGTATTAGATATAAGGCCAGAGATTGAAGCCACAAACAAATATGCAACATCACTGTGGGGCAAGGGGGCTTCTTTACTGAAAAGACTTCTGCCACCACTAATGCTCAGGGCTGGACCACAAATTTCCCTGCTGCCCCCTCCAAGGAGAGCAGTGATGTTGGGGAGGGGGGTGAGGGTGAGGCTGCAGGGAAGAGAGAGGCAGGGTTCTGCTGAGGAGGGTAGGCTTGAGAAGGAAGCAGAGGAGACTCAAATCGCTCAGAAGCAGCCACAGCCAAACCCTGTGTGGGGCCTTCTAGGACTTCAACATCTCAAGGAGCACAGTTGCCAGACTCTCCTGGGCCCTGTTGCCGCCATCACAGGTGCTGATGCACTCCTTTTCACTCAGGAAGTTGTTCTGCTTCCTTCTGCATCCACCGTAAGTAAAGGTCTGGCAGAGCCCGGACACGGCGTTGTAGAAGTACCTGGTGAACATGGCCCTGCAGGGACCGGTGTATGGAGGCTGCAGACAGAAGGCAGGGAGCAGGCTGTCTTTGTTGCTGTCGTCACTCTCTAGGGTGCCGGCCACCAGGGTGCCCAGGAGGACCAGAAGGGCTGCGGAGAGGCAGAGCCGGCTCATCTTTGTGGCCTTGCAGGAGGGCTCCTCATGTCTCTGCTTTTTAATATGCTGTCTAGCTTGGTCATAGCTTTTCTTCCAAGGAGCAAGTGTCTTTTAATTTCATGGCTGCAGTTACCATCTGCAGTTAATTTGCAGCCCAAGAAAATAGTCTGCCGCTGTTTCCATTGTTTCCCCGTCTATGTGCCATAAAGTGATGGGACTGGATGCCATGATTTTAGTTTTTTTGAATGTTGAGTTTTCAGTCAGCTTTTCACTCTTCTCTTTCACTTTCATCAAGTTTCTTTGGTTCCTCCTTGCTTTCTGGCATAAGGGTGCTGTGTTTGGTATCATATGACAAATTACCATACAAGTAAAGAACCAAGAAAATATGGCATATACTGAGAAGGTTTGATCGATCAAATCAGACCCAGAGATATTGCAGGTAACAGGACTAAGTATCCATACTAACTATACAATATATATGTGAACCAGGAATTGGACTCCACTTTTCAGTGATAGAGCCAGGATTTAGACTCAGTTGTTTGGCCCCAAACTCTGTGCTCTTAACAACAGATTTCACCGGCTCAATGCTGCTGCTGCTAAGTCACTTCAGTCATGCCCGACTCTGTGCGACCCCATAGATGGCAGCCCACCAGGCTCCCCCGTCCCTGGGATTCTCCAGGCAAGAACACTGGAGTGGGTTGCTGTTTCCTTCTCCAAAGCATAAAAGTGAAAAGTGAAAGTGAAGTCGCTCAGTCGTGTCCGACTCTAGTGACCCCATGGACTGCTGCCCACCAGGCTCCTCTGTCCATGGGATTTTCCAGGCGAGGGTACTGGAGTGTGTTGCCATTGGTTCAATAGTTAAATACAAAACCAACAAAGCCAAAGACAGTATTTTGTCTGATACTTAGAATCAGTCAGCCAATCAATTGCTCAGTCCCATGGACTGTAGCTCACCAGACTCTTCTGTCCATGGAATTTTTCAGGCAATAATACGGAGTGAGTTGCCATTTCCTACTCCAGGAAATCTTCCCAACCCAGGGATTGAGCCCCATCTCCTTCATTGGAGGGCAGATTGTCCACCATTGCTCCACCTGGTTGTTATGTAAATATTTGTGAAGGTGAGGGAAAAAGTAAAAAGAGAAAATGGAGAGAAATATGGAAGAAAAGGAGACTTGTACTAGAAATGAAAAAGGGTATTTTTCTCTTGCCACACATTGTTTTTTATAATTCCCTTATACTAAAAAACAAACAAACAAACAAAACTTAATTTTAAAATTATCCTGTAAACATATAATTTATTTTTCTGGATGTTTTACTTCAATTAGCTGTATAGTTAAATGTATCATTATGCTAGTTTTGAAATGGTATCGGCAAGTTTATTTCTCTCATTTAAAAATTTAGAAGTAGGCAATTCATAATAAATCCAGATATGCAGAGTTCTTCTATGTTTTGGCTCTACTTTAAAGGATTTTATTCATATTTCAAAACTGTTCTATGTCCAAAAATGTCTGCATTTCAGTAGCAGAAAGAAAATAAAGGAAAGAAGTTGTATTTAAGGGGATGAATAACAATGGAGTTACCACAGAACTTTTTATTTTATTTTAATGTATCCTATTGGTCAAAATTAGTTATATGTTCACACCTACCTATAAGGAGGATTCATAAACGTAGAGTGAATCCTGAATAGCCTGAGGTCAAGCTTAGAGCCCAGGTTTCTGTAACAAAGGGAAGAAAGTGAGAGTGAATGTTGAAAGTAAATTACCAATCTTTGCTGTAGCAGAATAGCATAACCTAAATAAGGTAATTTTGATTATTATTACTGAAAAAATTATGTTTTTTTTCTTAAGACTCTTATTTAAGACATGTCTTTGGAGTTTTTGAATTAGTATCTTATGTAAGAAGGCAAACTGGCAATTGGGCTATTCAGCAGTAGTGGATTATGCCATCCCTAAAACACAGCATCCTGGGAGAATTATATCTTTCAATACTTCATCTTATCTGGAAAAGCCACATAAAACTAATTAAAGTCATATAATTTTACAAATTTTAAAAATATTTTGTTTAAAATCTAGTGCTTATTTTATTTTAAATATAAAATGAACAAATTATTCAGTTATTCATTTACACAGTATTTGTGATGATTAGGTTTGTGTGTCAACTTGACTAAACTATAGTGATCAGTTCTTCAATTAAACACTAATATAAGTGTTGCTGTGAAGATATTATTTGTCATACACATGGTTGGTGTGTTAAAAGTCTATATTGTTAACATCTACTAATCAACTGACTGTATGTGTGCTCTGTTGCTCAGTTATGTCTGATATTTTGTGACCCTGTGGAATGTAGCCTTCCAGGCTCCTTTTTCCATGGGACTCTCTACGAATGAATACTGGAGTGGGTTGCCATTTCTTCTTCCAAGGGATGTTTCCAACCCAGGAATCGAACCTGTGTCTCCTGCATTGGCAGAGAGATTCTTTTCCACTGGGCCACTAAGTGAAGATAAAGTGGATGGGCTTTGTCCAATCAGTTGAAAGGTTTTAGGGGCCAAACTGAGACTTCTTTGAGGAAGAAGAATTCTTCCCCAAGACTGTAGCAGCAGGAAGAGGGAAGTAAAGCACAGAGCAGTTTGGCAACTTTGTAAACATTGATTGAGTTTTGGGGAGAATCCAGGAACTGAAATTAGGCCATAAGGTGGTGGGGGAGGTTGAAAAGAGTGAATAAGAAGCAGTAAAAGATGATAATGAGGGGGAAAATAGCTTATTTCAGAGACAAACTTGGAAATGGAAATGGAAATTTCCCTTACCTAGGGGTTGGGGATGGACCTTTGTGAGGAAAAGTCTCTGTGAAACTATGCTATGGGGGTATTGTCTGCTGGGGTATATGAATCGCAGCTTTATTGGAAAAACCTGGCCTGAGGGTTCTGCTCTGGGAAACAAGTGCCTGAAGGATCACCAGTCTGAGGAGTTGGAGCCCTGTTAGGAGATCTTGTGAGGGAGCAGGCTGCTTGGGTTGTGAGAGAAAGGGGCTGTACTGAGATAACCACAGGGGATCAGAGTTGGAGGATGAGCTTGGACTCCACTAAGAGGGATAAGGAGATAGGAAACATAGTGGAAGAACGAAAAGTTTGTTAAAAGACAAGAGTTCTGCTTTGTTAGATGCAGTAGTGAATACTCTACCACAAAGAATCTTAGAAAATCCATCAATAATACAAAGCAGGACGTGTGGCTTGGGATGCCATATACATTGTGATTGGGAGCCTGAGCTTGGATTCATCCACACTTGAGTCTCTTCAGGATCTTTTCATGAAACTCTTCAGTTCTTTGCATTTCTGTAGAATGGGGATTGTTAGTAGTACCTACATCATAGGGTTTTAAAAAAATTTACAATAAATTGATTAGCATAATGCCCTGGCACATGGTAAATACTTTTTAAAAAATTGCTGTTATTGAGGAAAAGAATTCCTAACATTTAGATTCAACTCAGCTATAATTTATTTAGTCTAAATTTTACCACTATTTGAAGAGAATTTGAAACAAGGAACAAAATAAGACATGTAAAATAGGACAATTTGTGATTACGTGAAGATTAAGACATATGGGCTGATAATTACACTGCAAAGAGAGAAAGTGGTTACTACAGTTCAGCACTGAGTTTTGTTGTGTATTTCCAAGTAAAAGGGCAGAGTGGGGAAAACCATAATCTTTATCATTCTCATTATTTAAAGAAAGAATATTCATTTATTGAGAGAGAAACATTCTACACTGTACAATAAATACCTAGAATAGTGATGTTTAATTTTCAGTGATAACCAAATCCTTTTTAAGGCAAAACCAAATTTTTTTGAAATTTAGAAAATACTTTTAAGAATTCCATTTTAAGAAATACTAATCTACAAAATTAAAATATACTCAGTGAGAGTATACTTCATGCCCCTAAAATATAGACTTAAAATCTCTGGGAGACCCTGATAGGATATGAGGGTCTGAAAGGACCAGTTTCTGGAAAGGGTACAATGTGTAAGGCAATGCCCTGTTGGATATAAAATGCATGTGGGATATTTTTCCAAAATGTGAAAAAAAAAAAGAGAGAGTGCAATATCAGCTCCTATTAAAGAGCTTTCCAGCTTGCTGACCTGTCTTACAGATTTCAGACTTGGTAGCTCTGAAAATTGTATGTAATTTCATTGAAATAAATCTCACTATAAATATTTTATTGGTTCTGTG
>CM035298.1:11619093-11641756 GCA_020226075.1 Hydropotes inermis | reverse complement strand
AATGTGAAAAAAAAAAAGAGAGAGTGCAATATCAGCTCCTACTAAAGAGCTTTCCAGCTTGCTGACCTGTCTTAGAGATTTCAGACTTGGTAGCTCTGAAAATTGTATGGAATTTCATTGAAATAAATCTCACTATAAATATTTTATTGGTTCTGTGTTTCTGGAGAACATTGGCTGATAAAATACTATATAAAATTTTAGCTTTTTACAATTTTATATCCTAATAAATATTTATATTTATTAATATTTTAGTGTGAAAAATACAAACTCATTACTTAACATTTTCTGTATCTCAATATAGTTGATTTTGAAAATTAGTCTGTATGCTTAATCAGAAGCATAGCAATGAATTAAATGTGCTATATTTACATTTTAAATTATGGACATCATTTTTGAATGCTGAATCATTATGGCCTCCAGAATATGTATTTTACCCTTGAATGTTGTCAAAGAGAATATGTTTTTTTCATGATATATTAGAGGCAGTGTAAAGTAATGTTGACTGAATAAATTGTATGCCTTATTCATTGGAGATACAGCTGTCAATATGTTGTGCATTGAATTCAATAATTGATATAGGTGCAATAGAGTCAATGTGTCTGAATCAGAAAGTATTATATCTTAACCAGAGAGTGACATAGCTAGTCCAAGTATGAGTATGCATAATTCATCTTTAGATATCTGAAATAGAATTTTAGTTTATGGGTAATTGCTAATATTCCAGATTGTAAAATATTTTTCTTATATATTTTAGAAATTTGTGTTTATGCTCTTTCCAGGATATCTCTTATAACATTTTGTCTAATTTATTCATATATATAAACTCTCCCATTATTTCATTTACTAAGATTCTATTTACCCAACCAACAGCATGTTGAAAAGTAAAAAAGAAAAGAAAATCAAGGAAAGCTTTTAGTTCAAACCTTTATTTAAAATACTATAATATGAGAACAAGTCAGGACATATTTTAAAATTGTCTAATAAATTATGAAAAATAGAAAGCACATTAGAACCTGACCATATTATCAGTCTATATAAGGTAGAAAATGGTGTAAGGCAAGAACATTGCAAATCCTCTGAGGAAAAAAAATATATATATATGCACATGATTACCAAAATAACCTTGTTATTTGTTGATCTCACTAGTAAGGCTGTGCTGTACACATCCTGAGAACATTCATTAACAAGAATTGCCTGTCCTTTATTATAGACATGTTGGAGAACAAAAGTGCCTTACATAGATACAGAGAGCATATATATTATAAAGGGGCTTCCTTTGTGGCTCAGCTGTTAAAGAATCCTCGTGGAATGCAGGAGACCTGGGTTCGATTCCTGGGTTGGGAAGACCCTGTGGAGAAAGGAAAGGCTACTCACTCCAGTATTCTTGCCTGGAAAAATCTCATGGACAGAGGAGCCTGGTGGGTTCCAGTTCATGGGGTTGCAAAGAGTCTGACACGACTGAGTGACTAAGCACACCCACTCCAGTATTCTGGCCTGGAGAATTCCATTGACTGTATAGTCAGTCCATGGGGTCACAAAGAGTCAGACATGAAAGAGAATTTCACTTTTATTCATGTTATAAAGAAATATACTACTATGTTAATAAAGAAATCTACTATGAAAAAGTCTTTGCTAAGTGTCATTAAAAAGAATTTACTATAGCAAAGGAGGTTCATTGCAGTAAATAATTAACAAATTCATGGCATGTATTTATAATATTATTGTTCTTTTGATTCTACTTAAAATAGAAAGATAGGGGGCTTCCCTGGTCTCTCAGTGTAAAGAATCCACCTGCTATGCAAGAGACCTGGATTCATTCCCTGGGTTGGGAAGATCCCCTGGAGAAAGAAATGGCAACCCACTCCAGTCCTCTTGCCTGGAAAGTCTCACTGACAAAGAAACCTGGTGGGCTATAGTCAGTGGGGTCACAAGTCAGACACAACTTAATGATGAAGAAACAAGGACAACAATAAACTAGAAATATAACACCTATGGACAGTTTTCCTACTCAAAGCTCAGAGAATTCTATAATAAAAGTGAAAATGAAGTTGACAACATTTATCATTCAGGCCATACTGCTGTTTCTTGGTATATCAATCACTAATATTCATTTAGCAATTTTTAGTCTGAATATCTTCGGTCATACACAAGAGCATTGAGTTTTCACCCTTGAGAGGCAACTTTAATCCACATTTTTTAGTTGAGATAGAATTGGTGTAGAGCATTATGTAAGTTATAGGTATACAGCATAATGATTTTCAGTCTTTAAAGGTTATACTTGTGGTTCAGATGGTGAAGAACCTGACTGCAATTCAGGAGACCTTGGTTTGATCACTAGGTTGGGAAGATCCCCTGGAGAAGAGAATGGCTATGACTCCAATACTCTTGCCTGGAGAATTCCATGAACAGAGGAGCCTGCCCAGATACAGTCCATAGGTTCACAATGAGACAGATACAACTGAGAAAATAACACTATATACCATTTATAGTTATTATAAAATATTGGCTACATTACATATGTTGTACAATATATTATTGTAGCTGATTTATTTTATACACATTTATTTTATATACAATAGTTTGTACCTCTTAATCCCCTACCCCTAGCTTACCCCTCCTTCATTCCTTCTCCCCATTAATAACTGCTAATTTGTTCTCTATATTCTGTAATTGTTTCCTTCTTTTTTCTATTTTCATAACTTTGTTTTATTTTTTAAATTCTTCATTTAAGTTATATTGTATATTATTTGTCTTTATCTGTCTGACTTATTTCACTAAGCCTAATATCCCCCAAGTCCATCCATGTTGTTGCAAATGGCAAAATTTCATTCTTTTTAGGGCTGAGAAATATTCCATTTATATATATATATATATATATATATATATATATATATATATATATGTTATATACTGTTGATGTACACAGGTTGCTTCCATACCTTGCCAATTGTAAATAATGCTGCTATGAATACTGGCGTTCATGTATCATTTCAAATTAATGTTTTCGTATCTTTGTATTTGAGGCAACTTGGGTAGTTATGGAAGTCACCAGTGGTCAATGGATTCCCTGGAAATTCAAAAGATGCTACACACTTTAAATATAAAATCTAATTTAATCCTTTCAACATTCATGCAACTAGATATTATAAGGGACATTTTACAGTTGATAAAATATAATGTCAAAAACATTGTCAAATGTTGTTTATGCACATAAACATAGAGTTAATATGTAAACCTAGTTCTAATAATTCTTAATGTCATGCTTATTTTTAATCATTGAGGAAATGAAGCAAGACAGAACCTCAATCACTCTAACACTACATATATGCAGTGAGTCCATGCTAGGAAAATGGTTTCTTGTCCAATAAAATGTTTGTCAAGTCTTATGAATTTTACAGCTAATGGAAAAATTGTAGGAACAAGCATCTTTCAAAAAAGCTGAAAACTGTATGCCTGATAACAAATCTTTGTTTATTTGGGCCTGGCAGTTCCAGGCAAGATTGGGACTAGCATAGATTGGCTTCCAAGAATTAAAGGAGAAAATAAACAGAAAAAATTATTCCCATTTGCCTTATTGCCTTTTGTCAGATTATAATTTTTTTTCTAAAATAATTATTTTAGTTAGATGCATTACATCCAGTGAATGAAGGAATGGATGAATGAATGAATGGACACCAAATAAACCAATAAATAAGATAGACTAAGAATTATCAGATGACATTCTCTGATATTATTTTTTTTAATTTGAATATGGCCCATAATGCATACGCATTTTAAAGAGAAATTACTTTTATATTCTAGTCTTTGTAAATGTCCTTTTGAGGAAAAAAGTGTGGTAGCAGTTTAAAAAATTCCTGGATGAAATTTTTTAAAAGTTTATAAAGAAGCACTTGACAACATGGAAATTATATCTGCTCAAGGACTTAGAGCTCACAAATGGCTTGGTTAATGCTGAAAGGAAGATGCTCTGAGGAAAAAAAGAATTCTAATAAAAATGGAAATGATGACCTACTACATTCCTGTGCTTCTTCAGGCTACTGAGCAGCTTGCCATTGTATGCACCATCACTTTGCCATTTATCACTGTAGGGTAGGCTGGAGGACATTTTCTAGTAGATAACAACTCTTAATATTGAGAAAGTTATGACTTATTTGCAACCTTCCTCTCTTATCTTCAAAGGATACTGGCATTTATCCATAAGGAAGGCACACAAGCAACATCCTGAGTAGTTTATTTCTTTAATGAAAGTATATACAATTTGCAAGAATCTAAATCAGGAAGTTAAATTTAAGTTCTGTAGCTTTCTTTAAAGAAGAGACTAATGTAATTACAATAATGCTAATTGATTAAGAGTGATGGCTTTTGTTTGCATTATTTGAATATTAAAATGAATAATGAATTGCTCAATTATTAGGGAGAACATTAAAATAGGTTTCAGAATTTACATAGCCATAATTTAGGGTGCCTAATTTTCACAAATGCAAATTAAAGTGAGATTTTAAAATTGTGTTTCTTCTTTTGTTCAATAAGAAGAAATTTTGAGTAGAGTCAAAATTTTTGATTTGAAATTAATTTGTGTTAGTAACAATATTGTGGTTACTGGTAATTTTGTGCTACCATGTAAACTTTAACTGAATACTGTTTATCTAAGCACCATTTTTATGACAGGAATTATATATTTAAAAACACTTTAGCTTAAGAATCTCAAAATTTTTCATAGCTTTGCCTGATTCATATTTGATCTTATATAAGAAATGTCACTAGTGGCTTACTCTGAGGGATTTAAAAGGACTCCATGTAGATTTTGATACCTAAATTAAATCACTCATGATTACTGCAACATTTCCAAAAATATTTGACATGTCAAATATTTTTAACAATTTTGTTTGAATATTGATGTAAAATGATTTTTATTCTTCATGTTTGAAATTGTTAGGACATGTACTGAAAGCTCCTTTGGACTTCAGAATTTATAGAAAGATTATCAGACAAGAAAAGGGGAAAATGGTTTTGATGGAAGAGGCACCTTTGATGGGGACATGAAATAAAAGGTGAACACCATTAAGTACATATTTTAAGTAATATATAAATTACATAAAATATAATATATATAATATAAAATTATATATGAAACTTATTTGTTTATATTGAGTTGGCTTAAAAATTTAGGTGGTTTGAACATAAAAAGGAGTTTTATAGAAAACAGAAACAGCACTCCTGGCTACCTCAATTTACATAGGGCAGGCGGGGGTGGGGGTTGTGGGAAACATATAAAGAGAGGAGCTAAAATTGAACCAGGGGCCTCTCTTTTCTTCACATCTTTTGGGTGAGCATGCCCTTATGCCTCAAGTATGTATTTTCCTTTACTTTCTAAATAAAATTGAGCTGTAACACGAAGCTGTGACATTGGTCCATCTGAGGGCTATAACACTGGTCCGTCCATCGCTTCAAATTTTTATTGTGATGATACAGAACCAAGGAAATTACAAACTCCCCTGACATCTATGGCGCCATTTTTTATATTTAACCAGGCTGATTCAACCTCTGATGGGCCCCCACAAGAAGGAGGCCAAGCACAGCTGGAGCCCAACTCGGCGAAAGCTCCCACGGTGAGAGCTGAACGCAAAGAAAAACAAGCACAGGGGAAGTGACAAGAAGCCCAGTGTGCTGGAAACCAGCATGAAAATGAACTCTGCAGAAAGCTCATGCAGCTCAGTCTCTGATTCCAGAAGACCTCCGGTTAAGGTAGGAGGCCCTCACGCCTATGGCTGGAAGAACATATGCCTAACAAGATCTTAATTCCTTTACAATCTCTTATTTCTTGTTTCCTCTAACCAACCTCCTTCCTGCCCCCCACCCCCCATGAACAGGCAAGCAGCAGTGGGTGCAACTGAGGAACTCTGGCAGGGGCTACTCCTCAGTGTATCCCAAAGGCTCCACTTTCTGTTGGACCCCAGTAGCTGATGCCCAAGCAGGTGGGGCTTGTTCTGTTCTTAATCTTTGGTCCAATGAACACTGATCAGGTATTTAGCAGATTTTCTGGCAGGTTATGGAGGGGATTCCTTTGCATGTTTTTTCCACTGCTTTTTCCTCCCATCCTTAAGTTCCTCTCTCCTGGGACTTAAGCCTGGACAAAACCCATGGTGCCTGGTTTCAGGACCTAATGAAGCTCCAGCTCTGATGTCTCATTGCAAAATTTAGAAACACAGCAATAGGTAAGAGGTGAACTTGTTTGGATATAGAGAGAAGCACATTCCACAGAATGTGGGTCATTGCAGAGGAGAGTGCAGGGACCATGGAATGTGATGTGGTTAGTTTTACCTGGCTGGGTGGTTTCATATGCTAATGAGTGGAAGAATCCTTCCAACAATTGGGGAACTACCCACCCCTCAGTCTTTTGACAGTGCCTTGAAACCGTCCTTTTCATACTGTTCATGGGTTTCTTAAGGCAAGAATACTAAAGTGGTTTGCCATTCCCTTCTCCAGTGGACCACATTCTGTCAGACATCTCCACCATGACCCATTCCTCTTGGGTGGCCCCACACAGCAAGGCTTAGTTTCACTGAGTTAGACAAGGTTGTGGTCTGTGAGAACAGAAAGGCTAGTTGTCTGTGATTGTGATTCAGTCTGTCTGTCCTCTGATGCCTTCTCTCAGTGTCTACCGTCTCACTTGGGTTTCTCTTACCTTGAACGTGGGGTATCTCTTCATGGCTGTTCCAACAAAGTGCAGCTGCTGCACTGTGGAAAATTCTGAAACAGATGGGAATACCAGACCACCTGACCTGCCTCTTGAGAAACCTTTATGCAGGTCAGGAAGAAACAGTTAGAATTCGAATGGGATAACAGACTGTTTCCAAATAGGAAAAGGGGTACATCAAGGCTATATATTGTCACCCTGATTTATTTAACTTATATGCAGAGTACATCATGAGAAATGCTGGGCTGGAGGAAGCACAAGCTGGAATCAAGATTGCTGGAAGAAATATCAGTTCCCTCAGATATACAGATGACACCACACTTATGGCAGAAAGTGAGGAAGAACTAAAGAGCCTCTTGATGAAAGTGAAAGAGGAGAGTCAAAAAGTTGGCTTAAAGCTCAACATTCAGAAATCTAAGACCATGGCATCTGGTCCCATCACTTCATGGCAGATAGATGGGGAAACAGTGGAAGCAGTGGCTGACTTTATTTTTCTGGGCTCCAGAATCACTGAAGATGGTGACTGCAGCCATGAAATTAAAAGGTGCTTACTCCTTGGGAGGGAAGTTATGACCACTCTAGACAGAATATTAAAAAGCAGACATTACTTTGTCAAGAAAAGGTCTGTCTAGTCAAGGCTATGGTTTTTCCAGTAGTCATGTATGGATGTGAGAGTTGGACTATAAAGAAAGCTGAATGCCAAAGAATTGATACTTTTGAACTGTGGTGTTGGAGAAAACTCTTGAGAGTCCCTTGGACTGCAAGGAGATCCAACCAGTCCATTCTAAAGGAGATCAGTCCTGGGTGTTCATTGGAAGGATTGATGCTGAAGCTGAAACTCCAGTACTTTGGCCACCTGATGCGAAGAGCTGACTCATTTGAAAAGACCCTGATGCTGGGACAGATTGGGGGCAGAAGGAGAAGGGGACAACAGAGGAAGAGATGTTAAATGGTATCACCGACTCAATGGACATGGATTTGGGTGGACTCCGGGAGTTGGTGATAGGCAGGGAGGCCTGGCATGTTGTGGTTCATGGGGTCGCAAAGAGTTGGACAGGACTAAGTGACTGAACTGAGCTGAGCTGGAACTGTCCTGGCCCCTCTGGGTATGTCATTTAGCTTGCAGATTGAGGATTGAGGTTTAGCTGAATTTGACTTGTCATCTTGGACCCATTTAATTTTAATCAGTTTATGTTATACCCTTAGGCTATGTCATTCTTTCAAAAGTTGTGCCCTGCCCCTTTCCCTCCTGGTTCATCTTCTTCTCCTGGGCCCAGTATAGGGCCACAATTCTTCTACAATCTTCTGGAGGAACAACCAGAAAATAGCTGACATTTAGGAGGGAAGTGGTGTATAATATCCAATCCCTCTAGATACTCAGGCCTTCATCTTCCATGTTTCCTTCAACATGTTCAACAACAGCTTCTCTCAGTCAACCCACTAGGGCAGATGACAGACACACAATGCTTGCTAGAAGTCTATCTGTTGGTGGCATCCCTTCAAGGGCAATTGGACTTCCAGGGATAATGTTTGCTACTTTGGGTGTTAGCTCTACAGGCCTTTTGGGCCCAAACTCTTATGACCCTTCTCCTAAGGTTAAAAACCTACCCCTGTGTCAAATCTCTACTCCACTTTTATGAAACATCCAGTCTGTTGCCTCTTATCAATTTGTTCTTAAGCCACTTACTAACTCCTACAACCAGGATCCTGCCCCCCTTGTACGCAACATCCCTCCACCCTGCTTATCATTAAAATACTCTAATGTCCCTAACAGGACAAGATAACCCACTCCTTTGTAATTACTTCTGCTATTACCTAAAGTGGGTCTATGACAATTTCATGCTTATCATTGGAAACACACTAAACTGCTCTTATGGATGACTAGGGGAGGAAATAAGTGATATACATTCCCTCAGAGGAATGATAGGACAAGTCTTAATGGCTGCTTTACCAGGCTCCCAGTCTCAGGGCACAGGTTTGATTTTTTTTTTCTTTCTTTCTTTCTTTTTTTTTTTTTAGGGAAGCTAGGGCACAGGTTTGGACTGCTTTACATCATGATATCTATTCCTACCTGTGGTTAACAAACTGACAATAAGTTCAAATTACATTTGCATGAGGTAAATGCCTAATCTGTAGACAGGCGGGACATTGGGCCAAAGAATGTCCAAACTGTGACAAGTCTCCTAAAATGGCTTGCTACAAATGCCATCAACTGGGAAGAGATGGCTTCTGCTCTTGGAAGAAGAGTCTCTAGGTCAACTGCCAAGCCCGTGCCTCATGATGGTTTGACAGGACTGAAGCAGTCTACTCCATCCAAACTGCTGTCACAGATAATCATCATGGGGCTGGAGCCAAAGGTGCAACTAGATGTGGCAGGTAGATCTGAGAATTTCTTAGTTGACACAAGGGCTACCTACTCTGTCCTGACTTCCTACTACGGAGCCTCCTTCCCCCGAACCTGTACTATTTTGGGTGCTACAGGAAAAATAATTATTAGAAGATTCACCAGAGCACTTCTTTGTTGCTGGGATGGACAAATATTTTCCCACCCCTTTCTGGTGGTCCCTGAGTGTCTTATACCCTTATTGAGAAGAGATATGCTCAATAAACTGGGGACCACCCTTGCGATGGGAAGCTTTTCAGCCCCTAGAGCCCTAAAACTTCTGGTTACTACTGAAGAATCCATTACACCCTATCCAATAGAGAGGGACCAAAACTATGGGAGGACAAAATTAACCCCCAGTTGTGGGACCAGGGGACTCCTGGACAAGCCCACTAATCTAGACTGGTCATCATTGCCCTCCGAGATGCCACTCGGTTTCCTAACTGGAAAAAATATCCCCTCAGAAGAGAAGCTTGGGAAGGACTATAGCCTCTAATAAATAAATTCCTTGCCTGTGAGCTATTGGTCCCCACCAATTCGTTGTGTAACACCCCAATCCTCCCTGTAAAGAAAAAGGACAGAACCTGGAGAATGGTTCAAGATCTCCCAATCATAAATGAAGCCGTAGTCTCCCTCCATCCCACAATATCCAATCCCTATGTAATCTTGGGAGAAATCCCACCCAGTGCCAAGTGGTTTACAGTCTTGGATATCATGACTTGGACAGTATTACCTCAGGGGTTCAGTGACAGCCCCTACCTGTTTGGGCAGGCTTTTAGCTGGGATCTCCTAGATTTGGACCTGGGACCTAATGGGAAAATATTACAATACATAGATGACCTACTAATATGCTCTCCAGATGAGAAAAATGCCCAACTACATGCAATTCAGGTTCTAAACTTTTTGATAGAGAGGGGATATAAAGTCTCTCATGCTAAGGCACAGATGGTCGAGACAAAGGTCACTTACCTGGGAGTTCAGGTTACACACAGGTCCAGGAGGCTATCCTCTGATCGAATACAAGGGATCCTCCAGTTGCCCTCCCACATGACTCAAAAACAACTGCAAGCTTTCCTGGGACTAACTAGTGAGAGGGTAACAGGCAGGAAGGACCGGGGTCTCCAAACGGAGGAAATAGGCTGCAAGTGCCAGACATTTCTATCTCTCTTAAGCGGCAGGAGGAGACAAACCAGCAATATTTTTTTCTTCTCTATAAAATTTAAAAGGAGGTTTTTCTTAAAATGCTATGTTGCCATGACACCTGGTTTCACCTGAAGCTAATTACTCTCAAACCTTGAGTTAACCAATACATTTCTTTTTCTTATGGAAATGTTTGTCCTAAGCTATGTTAATGTACCCCAGACTCTGTCTTCAAGTTGGTTCCACCAAATGGCCAAACCTACTTACTCAGATGTTGTTCCCCCAATCTATGTAAATGAAACTATTTGTTTGGTAAACTGCCCTTCTACAAGATTCAAGTCAATCGTTTATGGCCGGAGATGAATTATCTGCTGCCATTCTAAATTTTATGACATTCCTTTCTTTTCATTAACGGACTGCTAGTGGCTATATAACATACAGCTAAGACTAGAAGGGGGGGTACTCTTTCTGCCCCCTTCTGATGCCTATGTCAGAATTTTTCTCTATTTCTTTTATACTTTAATAAAACTTTATTACACAAAAGTTCTGAGTGATCCAGCCTCGTCTCTGGCCCCGGATTGAATTCGTCTCCTCTGGAGGCCAAGAATCCTGGCCTCTAATTGTTCAGAAACAACCTTTCACTAGGTACTGTATAATCTGTAGGCCCAACTAAGGTCTAATTGCCCAGCCCTTATATGAAAGCTTGAAGAAAAGACAGGATTATGCAATCCTACTGATGTGGGGAACTCCTCAAAAGAAGGCAGAGGCTACACTAAAACAAACCTTAACTCAAGCACCTGCCTGGAGGTTGCCAGACCCATAAAAAAGTATTCCAACTTTATGAAACTCCATAAAACTTTATGAAAATCCATGAAAAAGAAGGAATAGGCTTGGGAGCTTTAACTCAAAGTTTGGGACCTGGACCCCTGCCTGTAGCTTACTTATCCAGGAAGCTTGACCCAACCGCCAAAGGCTGGCCTCCCTGCCTTCAAAACCTTGCAGCTGTTGCAATCCTGATACAAGATACTTTAAAACTCTTTTGGGGGCAAACTAACTATTGTTACCAGCCACCAAGTGAAACAACTCCTAAATGGAAGAGGCCATATAGTAATGCTGATGGAAAATCCAGGCCTGACTATATCCCCTCATGAGGTTCTTAACCCTGACACCCTCCTACCTACCCCCTAGGGCTCTCTTCCCTTGCATTCTTGCCTAGAAACCTTGGACCACTAGACAAAACCCTGAGAGAGATTGTCAGAAAATCCTCTGACCAATCCTGAGGAAATCTGGTACATTCATTGATGGAAGCAGCTTTGTCTTGGATGGAAAAAGAAGAGCTGGGTATGCATTAGTCTCCAATTTTGAGACCACAGAGGCTAAACCTTTTCCACCAGATACTTCAGCCCAATTAGCTGAGCTCATAGCTCTAACTCAAGCTTTAGAGCTGGGAAAAGGAAAAAGAGTAACCATTTACTCTGACTCCAAGTATGCTTTTCTGGTGCTACATGTACATGCTGTTCATGCTGCTATTTATAAAGAAAGAGGCCACTTGACCACCCAAGGGTCCCCAATCATATATGGTGATCAAATCCTTAGGCTCTTGGAGGCAGTCCATCTGCCCATTGAGGTTTCAGTCTCCCACTGTAAAGGACACCAAAAAGGGAGCATGGAAGTGGCACGAGGGAACCAAGCAGCCAATCAGGCAGCTAAGAGAGCAGCGTTACAGACCATGACCTAATAGGGGTTGCCACCTTAGTTTCACAGACTAATTTGCCAGAAATTTCTTTATATACTAAAGATGAGACTCTTAAGGCTAAGAGTGAGGTCTTTCAGGATCATCTGGGGTGGTTCCAAAAGGAAGGACTCCTTTTTCTGTCTGGGAACCTCCAATGGAAGTTGGTTAACATGTTACATGCCACCACTCATTTAGGGGAAAAGTCGCTCCAAAGATTACTCTAAAGATCCTTCCGAGAAACAGGCCTCCAAACAACTGTAAGGCAAGTGGTTTCCTCTTGTTCCACTTGCTAATTAAACAACTCCCAAGGAGCTCAAACCCCAGCTGGCCCAGCCTGTCCAACGATGTGGGACCTACCCAGAAGAGGACTGGCAGACGGACTTCACCCAGATGTCAGTTTCTCAAGGGTATAAATACCTATTAGTCATGATAGATACATTCCCAGGATGGATTGAAGGCTTTCCCACCCAGATTGAGAAGGCTGAAGAGGTGGCAAAAGGAAAACAAAAAAACAAAAAAACAAAAACACTTCTCTGTGAAATCATTCTGAGATTTGGTCAGCTTAGGTCATTACAAAGTGACAATGGGACATCATTTACTTCTAAGTTCATCCGAGGGGTCTCTAAAGCATTGGGAATTACTTATTATCTCCATTGTGCCTGGAGGCCTCAGTCTTCAGGAAAAGTAGAGAGAGACAACCAATTCCTAAAATCAGCGATAAAAATGAAGAGACCTCCCAGGAGACCTCCCTGGGCAGGAAAAAGGAGGCTTTACAGATAGCTCTCCTCTGCACCTGTATTGCCCCTAAAGAACAGGTTGGTCTTAGGCCTTGTGAGATGCAATATGGAAGACCTTTTGTTTACATCAATGACCTCTTTCTAGATCCAGAGGCTCAGACCCTCCTGTCCTATATGATAGCCACTGGCAATTCCAACAGGATATATGCTTGTGGGGTGTCAACTAGAACCCCCCAAATTCTAAAGAGTCACCACTTTATGCTCCAGGGACTCAAATCCTAATGAAAGTCTGGAAAGATGAATGGCCCAAGGCTCAACTCCAGCCCACATGGAAGGGCCCCTACCCTGTAATGCTTTCTACCCCCACAGCAATCAAGGTACCAGGACATGACTCCTGGATTTACTACTCATTAGTCAAGCCATGGAAGAAAACAGAAGAGGACACTCAATACACCTGTGAGCCCCTGGAGATCTCAGATAACTCTTTAAAGCTACAAATAGTGCCATTCTAATGAACACCCCCAAAATTAAGTTTCTGGTAACAAAATTTCTCAGGACAGCTCTAGAGAGCCAACACAGCTTGGCAAGGATTGTACTTCAAAACAGACAGGAGACAGATCTCCTGAACCCTGAACAAGGAGGGACTTGAGCCATCTTGAATGAGACTTGTTATTTCTTGGTCTATACCTCCAGATAAGTTAAAGAAAGTCTCACAGTCTTCAAGAAAAGCATTCAGACCCTACAAGATCTCTAAGAATGAGCTGGAGAGTTCTTGGGATGGCAAAAGTCTCTCATTGGGGGATCCTCCTGGTGATGGGAAATTTGGAGTTGGCTAAAGTCTCTACTAGTCCTTGTCATCACCATATTGATGCTGCTTGTGATTGCACCATGTATTATCAATTGTCTAGCCCATTTTGTCTCTGCCCAGCTCAACAAGCTACAACATGCAGTGCCAGTTCAACAAGGATATATAAAACTACAGCCAACCACAGAAAATATAACTCTCCCTTATATGGACACTACTATAAGGACTCTTAGGCTTGAGACTAGCAGGAGAGGGAGGCCCAATGCCCCTCACAGTCCCAGTTCACCAGGAAGTAGCCAGAAAGACCTCAGCATCCCATTCCCAAAGAATTGGGCCTCTTATCTCTTGAGCGGGGAATATTAAGTAGTTAGAATAGGAACAAAAACGGAGTCCAGAATGGAAGTGGCTAAAAAACAAGGAAGGGAAAAGCCTGTGAAAATAGAAAAAAGGAAGGTCTGAGGACCGGAGTGAGGACCTCAGGTAAAACAAACAGCACTCCTGGCTAGCCTAATTTACATAGGGCAGGCCCAGGGGGAGAAGAAGACACATATAGAAAGAGGAGCCAAAATTGAGCCAGGGACCTCTCTTGTCTTCACATCTTTTGGGTCGGCATGCCCTCACACCTCGAGAATGTATCTTCCTTTACTTTCTAAATAAAACTGAGCTGTAACACTGGTCCATCCATTGCTTCAAATTTTTGTTGTGATGAGACAGAACCAAGGAAATTACAAACTCCCCCAACAATTCATGGTACTGCAAAATAGTTGACATGTCAAATATTTATAACAATTTTGTTTGAATATTGATATTAAATGATTTTTATTCTTTGTGCTTAAACTGACAGGAAATATACTTAAAGCTCCTTTGGACTACAGAATTTATAGAAAGATTATCAGACAAGAAAAGGGGAAAATGCTTTTGATGGAAATGGTACCCTTGATGGGGAAGTGAAAGAAAAAGCAAACAACGTTAACTACATATTTTAAGTAATATATAACTTACATACAATATAAATAATATATATATATATATATATATATATATATATATATATAATATGGAAATCATATATGAAATTTATTTGTTTATATTGGGTTGGCCTAAAAATTCATTTAGGTTTTCCTCCAGCACCTTATGGGGCTTTCCCGGTGGCTCAGGTGGTAAAGAATTTGCCTTCAATGCAGACCCAGGTTCAACTCCTTGGTTGGAGAGATCCCTTGGAGAAGGAAATGGCTACCCACTCCAATATTCTTGCTTGGAGAATTCCATGGGCAGAGGAATCTGGTGGGCTACAATACACAGGGTTGCAGAGTCGGACATCAACTGAGCTACGGACATTTTCACTTTTCTAACATCTTATGGCTAACTTTTTAGTTAACCTAATAAATATATATATATATACACACTTAATTTTAGTGGTGTTATAAATATGGCCCTTTAACAGCATAGAGTCATTGGATCTATCATTGAAAATGACATGTTAGGTCAGAAATTTTCATTTGAACTGTACATTTTGTTAACAGAAGTAAAATGGTTCCCTTTGTTTTTTATTAAGGATATCTCAATTTTCTACTAAAAGTGACAGGAAAAATAATAGAAAAGGAAAGTATCAGGAATTTTAACTTCTCTTTGCTGGACATTTTATGAGTGTTATTTGAAATATGAGTGTCAGATAAGTTTGTGTTTAAACTTCAAAATATTCTGTCTCTAATTGTGTCCTCGACAATTTTATTATGAAAGGACAATTTCTTTTTAAAATCTTAAAAGCAACAAAAGAGTTCATTTACAGGGAAATGAAATCACTAAACTGGAGAGATATTTTCTAAAGCCAGTCTGTGTATAGTGTATGTGTGTGTGAACATGTGTGTGAGTGAAAAGAGAAGTGAAAGCTGTGATGGGAAAAACACTGATGTTCTACAGTAGCCAAGGATGAATCTATGTTTATCAGGAGGTTTTCTTACCAAAACAACAACAACAACAACCAAAAAAAAAACAAATGCTAGATTGTATATGGGGTGAAACTGTCAGTGTGAGAGCTGGCAAGAGTGTGCAGATTGAAGCTTTTTCAGATTGTCTTATATGTTCTAGATAAAATCTATATATAGGACAGATATAGCTTCTTTGGAGAAACCCGGGAATACAATTTCCAGAAGAAAGTTAATATGAACAAATTAACTTTGAAACTCTTGTTAGAGTTAGAAGTGATAGGAGACATAACCAACAATAAATCACTTAAGCTTTCTTCACAGATCATTCTTTCTCTGACTTTTTGCTGGCTTGTCACTTCCTCATGAGTTATAAAGCATCAATTAATAGTTTGGTATATATAATTCCATAGCTTTCTCCATATTCCTATAATCATAATAAAATATATTAACACATACATTGATTTTTGATGTGTAAGAAAACAAGTCACACTTTATATATACATCTTGGTTTTTCTTATTTACAAGAGAAAATATCACTCATTCATTTAGAGGCTACATAATATATAATGATTTGCATGAACCAAAGTTTCCTCAAATATCACCTCCTTGGTAGTCCTTTAGGTAGTTTTATTTATTTATTTATTTATTTATTTTTATTTTTGCTGCTAGTAACAATGAAGTAATGAATGTCCCTGTATTTGGCTGATTTTTTTTATTCACTATTAAGAAGTTATAGTTGACATAAAATAAAATTCTACCTACTTAAAGTATGTAGTCTCATAGTATTGGCATATGTATTTTGTCAAATTATCACCACAATTAAAAGAGTGAATATGATCATCATCCCTAAAAATTGTCTCATGCCTCTTCATAATCCCCTTTGCCTGACCCTCCCACTGCCCAAAGGCTTCCCATAACCTGCCTTATGTCACTAAAGATCAGTTTGTTTTTAGAATTTCATATGAACAGGAGAGATATTTTAAAGAACTAATTTCCTTCACTCAGTGTAGTTATTTTAACATGAATACATGTTGTTGAGGGTATCCATAGTTTACTTCATTATATTACTGAATAGTATTTTATCATATGAATATCCAATGATTTATTTATTTATTCACTTGCTTCATGTATTTTGAAGTTTTCTTGTTATGGGCATAAATGTTTAGAATTGTTATATTCTCCTAGTACATTGAATTTTTTTTCATTATTCAGTGAACTTCTTTATCCCTACTAATTTTTTCTCTAAAATATAATGTACTGAATATTAATCAGCTTTGTCTTACTAAGCTTTACTTTCTATATATTTGTGTTTTTATAAAGCATGTTTTAGTAGATGAATATTGTTCAAGTGCTGTTTTTCATCTAACAAATGTCTGGCTTTAACTGTGCTATTTCAATCTTCTCTTCTATATTTAACAAGTGGATTTTTTTATTTTATCCAACTTATTGTTTGCAGCATTGGTATTGAAATGTCACAAGATAGTATGTCCTGTCGTAATTTATTTTGCCAACAGATGTACTGAAGATTGTACTTGAAGAATGGATATACAACTCATATTCCTTCTAACACTTAAATATCACCCTTTACAGTGCATTGCCAATAGTACAGGTTTTTAGTTGTTTGTTAATTTTTTCACTTTTGCCAGTGACATAGTTGAGAGTAGATTTCACATAGCCAGAATTTATTTATACCATATTGGACATAATTGATAACATAATTTTATGGTAAAGGCAGGTTCCTACTCAGTCCGGATTCATGGATATTTATTGAAATATTTTTGAAAGTGTAAAATACATATATCAGTCTAAAAGAAAAATCATATTTAGCTCTAATAATATTATGCCTTTTGAGAATTGTTGTCATTGTTCAGTTCCTAGATCTGTGAGGTGAGCAGAAGTAACGCAGCTTAGATTAGGAGTAGGCCTTCCTACTTGGGAAGATTATCAGGCCACCTGGATACAACCAATTAGCTTTCGCTTAACACTGACCACTGTTTGCCAATTAGGACCAATTAGCTTTCACTTAACACTGACCACTGTTTGCCAATTAGGAAATTAGGAATGGGGCAGAAACTCCCAGGAAAGTCCCGCCCATGTGAAAGTTTTGACCAATGAAATTGCCTTGCAAACTTGTAGCCAATCTGCTTAAACCAACGGTGTGTGCTCACCTTATAAATTTGTGTAACAGCTTGGGCGCGGGGCTCTCTGACCTGCACCACTGCGTTGGATGCGGCAGAGGGCCCTGGCTCGGGTCAGTAATAAACTTCCCCTTTTTGCCAGTTGCATTGTCTTGGAGGCCTTCTCTCTTCCCGCTCGGGGATTCAGACATCAGGCACAACAGATCCTGTCAGACTCTTTGGAACCCCATGGACTGCAGCATGCCAGGATTACCTGTCCTTCACCATCTCCCAAAGTTTGCTCAAATTCATGTCCATTGAGTTGGTGATGCTATCCAACCATCTCATTCTCTGCCACTCCCTTCTCCTTTTGTTTTCAATTTTTCCCAGCATCAGAGTATTTTCCAGTGGGTTTGCTCTTCGCATCAGGTAACCAAAGTATTAGAGCTTCAGTATCAGTCCTTCCAGTGAATATTCAAGGTTGCTTTATCTGAAAATTAGCTGGTTTGATCTCCGTGTAGTCCAAGGGACTCTCAAGGGGCTTCTACAGCAGAACAGTTCAAAAGCATCAGTTCTTCAGTGCTCAGCCTCTTTTATGGTCAAACTCTCACATCTGTAAATGGCTACTGAAAAAACTATAGCAGCTTTGACTAGACAGATTTTTGTCTGCAAATTGATGTCTCTGCTTTTTAATACCCTGGCTAGATTTGTCATAGCTTTCCTTCCAAGGAGCAAGTGTCTTTTAATTTCAGGGCTACAGTCACCATTCACAGTGATTTTGGAGCCCAAGAAAATAAAATTTGTCATTGCTTATACTTTTTCCCCTTCTATTTGCCAGGGAGTATAGAAGACTCTACACATGGACATCACCAGATGGTCAACACCAAAATCAGATTAATTATATTCTTTGCAGCCAAAGATGGAGAAGCTCTATATAGTCAGCAAAAACAAGACAGGGAGCTGACTGTGGCTCAGATCATGAACTCCTTATTGCCAAATTCAGACTTCAACTGAAGAAAGTAGGGAAAACCACTAGACCATTCAGGTATGATCTAAAGCAAATCCCTATGACTATACAGTGGAAGTGAGAAATAGATTTAAGGGACTAGATCTGATAGACAGAGAGCCTAATGAACTATGGATGAAGGTTCGTGACATTGTACAGGAGACAGGGATCAAGATGATCCCCATGGAAAAGAAATGCAAAAAAGGCAAAATGGTTGTCTGAGGAGGGCTTACAAATAGCTGTGAAAAGAAGCAAAGGGAAAAGCAAAAGAGAAAAGGAAACAGATTCCCATTTGAATGCAAAGTTCCAAAGGATAGCCAGGAGAGATAATAAAGCCTTCCTCAGCTATCAAGCCTAAGAAATAAAGGAAAACAATGGAATGGGAAAAGACCAGCGATCTCTTCAAGAAAATCAGAGATACCAAGGGAACATTTCATGCAAAGATGAGTTCAATAAAGGACAGAAATGGTATGGACCTAACAGAAGCAGAAAATATTAAGAAGAGGTGGCAAGACTACACAGAGGAACTGTACAAAAAAGATCTTCACAAGACAGATAATCACAATGGTGTGATCACTCACCTAGAACCAGACATCCTGGGATGTAAAGTCAAGTGGACCTTAGAAAGCATTACTATGAACAAAGCTAGTGGAAGTGATGGAATTCCAGTTATTTCAAATCCTGAAAGGTGATGCTGTGAAAGTGCTGCACTCAATATGCCAGCAAATTTGGAAAACTCAGCAGTGGCCACAGGACTGGAAGTGGCCAGATTTCATTCCAATCTCAAAGAAAGGCAATCCCAAAGAATGCTCAAACTACCACACAATTGCACTCATCTCACACGCTAATAAAGTAATGCTCAAAATTCTCCAAGCCAGGCTTCAGCAATGTGTGAACTGTGAACTTCCAGATGTTCAAGCTGCTTTTAGAAAAGGCAGAGCAACCAGAGATCAAATTGCCAATATGTGCTGGATCATCAAAAAAGCAAGAGAGTTCCAGAAAAACGCTATTTCTGCTTTATTGACTATGCCAAAGCCTTCAACTGTGTGGATCACATTAACTGTGGAAAACTCTGAAACAGATGGGAATACCAGACCACCTGACCTGCCTGTTGAGAAACCTGTATGCAGGTCAGGAAACAACAGTTAGAACTAGACATGGAATAACAGACTGGTTCCAAATAGGAAAAGGAGTATGTCAAGGCTGTGTATTGTCACCCTGCTTATTTAACTTATATGCAGAGAACATCATGAGAAACGCTGGGCTGGATGAAACACAGCTGGAATCAAGATTGCTGGTAGAAATATCAGTAACCTGAGATATGCAGATGACACCACCCTTATGGTAGAAAGTGAAGAGGAACTAAAAAGCTTCTTGATGAAAGTGATAGAGGAGAGTGAAAAAGTTGGTTTAAAGCTTAACATTCAGGAAACTAAGATCATGGCATCTGGTCCCATCACCTCATGGGAAATAGATGGGGAGACTGTGGAAACAGTGTCAGTTTATTTTTTGGGGCTCTAAAATCACTGCAGATGGTGATTGCAGCCATGAAATTCAAAGACACTTATTCTTTGGAAGGAAAGTTATGACCAACCTAGATAGCATATTAAAAAGCAAAGACATTACTTTGCCAACAATGTCTGTCTAGTCAAGGCTATGGTTTTTCCAGTGGTCATGTATGAATGTGAGAGTTGGACTGTGAAGAAAGCTGAGCACTGAAAAAATTAATGCTTTTGAACTGTGGTGTTGGAGAAGACTCTTGAGAGGCCTCTGGACTGCAAGGAGATCCAACCAGTCCATCCTAAAGGAGATCAGTCCTGGGTGTTCATTGGAAAGACTGATGCTGAAGCTGAAACTCCAATACTTTGGCCACCTCATGCGAAGAGTTGACTCATTGGAAAAGACCCTGATGCTGGGTGGGATTGGGGGCAGGAAGAGAAGGGGATGACAGAAGATGAAATGGCTAGATGGCATCACCGACTTGATGGACATGAGTTTGAGTAAACTCTGGGAGTTTGTGAAGTAGGGCACCCAAAGTTTGTGCTCTGGGACAACCCAGAGGGATGGGGTAGGGAGGGAGGTGAAAGGGCAATTAAGGATAATGGGGCACATGTACATCCATGGCTGATTCATGTTTGTGTATGGCAAAAAACACCACATATTGTAAAGTAATACCCTCCAATTAAAATTAATTAATTAAAAAAATAAGCATACATTTTTCTTCAATTCCCTTGTTTTCTCCATGATCCAAAGAATGTTGACAAGCTGATCTCTGATTCCTCTGCCTTTTCAAAACCCAGCTTTTACATCTAGACGTTCTCAGTTCACGTGCTGCTGAAGCCTAGCTTGAAGGATTTTGAATGTAAGTTACTAACATGCGAAATGAGGGCAACTGCCCATAGTTTGAGCAGTCTTTGGCACTGCCCTTCTTTGGGATTGTAAGGAAAACTGACTTTTTCCAGTCATGTGGCCATTGCTGAGTTTTCCGAATTTGCTGATATATTGAGAGCAGCACTTTAACAGTATTGTCTCTTAGGATTTGAAATAGCTTACCTGGAAGTGCATCACCTCCACTAGCTGTGTTTGCAGTCATGCTTCCTATGGCCCACTTATCTTCACACTGCAGATTGTCTGGCTATAGGCCTGTCCATTTTAGTTCAGTTTCCTAAGATGTTGGTATTCACTCTTGCCATATCCTGTTTGACCATGTCCAATTTACCTTGATTCATGGACCTAACATTCCTGCTTCCTATATACAGTGTTGTTCTTTACAGCATCAGACTTTCACTTCCAGACATATCCACAACTCAATGTCATTTCCACTTTTGCCTGGCCTCTTCATTCTTTCTGGAGTTATTGTAATTGCCCTCTGCTCTTCCCCAGTAGTATATCAGACAACTTCTGACCTGGCAGAGCTGATCTTTTGATGTCATATCTATTTGCTATTTCATATTGTTCATGGGGTTCTCATGGCAAGAATTCTGGAGTGGTTTGCCATTATCTCCTCCAGTGCACCACGTTTTGTCAGAACTCTACTATGACCCACCCATCTTAGGTGGCTGTGCATGGCATGTCTCATAGGTTCGTTGAGTTTTGAGAATTATTAGTAAGTAATGCTACAAATAAAAAAGAAGAAAGTTAAAAATAATAATTTAGAGAAACTTTTCCTATTTAGAATCTTTGAGAAAGTAGGTTCAATTATAATTATCAGTCTAATCAGAATATTTATGGGTCAGGTATTATTCCCATACACATCAGAGCAATAAAGTATATATAACTGGCTTTTGAAAATACTTGTTATTTTCACACCATGCATGCTAATTCACTTCAGTCGTGTCTAACTCTGCAAAGCCATGGACTGTAGCCTGCCAGGATCCTGTGTTCATGGAATTCTGCAGACAAGAATACTGGAATGGGTTGCCATGCCCTTCTCCAGGGGATCTTCCTGACCCAGGGATTGAACCCATGTCTTTTACGTCCTGCATTGGCAGGCAGGTTCTTTACCACTAGTGCAACCTGGGAAGCCCACATCAATTTTCTATAAATATAGCATAAAACATATGTAAGAAGGACTTATTTTCCTAAATTTTTATTAATTTGTAGTTTCATTGGTACTGAAATAAAATTATTATAATTATTCTGTTTTTAGAATTTAATTCAAGGCATAACATTTCTGAGCTATTGGAGTAGAATTTTATTTGCTTTCACTGAGATATTCCTAGAAGTAATTTGCCAAACTCCTAGGTTATGGAGACTTTCAGTTGATTAAATTAATAAATATTCTGAAGAATTTATCTTTTGCTTTAAATAATGTTTGCTCATTTCTTAGAGTTTGAACACTTTGTTATAGGCAAGTTTTCCATTAAATTTATAGTCAATATGACTAAAGCATCTGGTCTTTCCTTTGGTTATTTTTAAAACAGTTTTCTGCTCAATGTGATTTTGCTTCAGGTTTAGGAGGGATGTTTCTGTGTCACACAGAGAATTTTACACTTCGTATTAAGACTGACAAGTTACCAGGAAAGTTACGGCAACTTAAAAAAAAAAAAAATCACTGTTTACTTTAGAGAGTTTTTTTTTTTTTTTTTTTGGATGGTGCACTCAAATTTATTTCC